>CM061749.1:54380366-55008741 GCA_030979885.1 Lolium multiflorum | reverse complement strand
TCCGGCTTGGATGCGCTTGGAGCAGGAGTTGGTTTGACACCAAGGAAGGAAAGGATTGGCTTTGAGGGAGGCTTGGCAGCTCTAATTAAAGATTGCCATTTCTTCGTCTCCATCTCCCCTATGTCGCCAACCTTGGTCCAGTCGACGTTTTGCTGGCTATTAGCAACCAGCGCGATGGTGCCTTCAACGCCAATCTTCAGGCCCTCTTGGCGAAGTTTAAGTCCAAGATCTTCCGACACGTTGAAGGCTTTGGTAAGAGCAACGAAAGTATTGGGCTCCTCTTTCTTCGGGAAGAAGTAGGGGAAAAGCTTCGACAGACCTGCTTCAGCGTCAGCAAGGCCTTCGCGTGCTTCATCCCCATGAATTTCAAGAAGAGTCAGCGCGTCGAGCAGCTCGTCGCCTTCAGGACCATCCACTTCATAGTCCTGATGAGTTCTCCCTGAAGACAAACAAAGGGTAGCTCGTAAATAACATGCTCGGAAAATATGAAGTAACCCGAGAAAAACAGCAGGGATTAAAACACTTACTAACAAAACGTCGACTCTGCGACTCCAGGCGAGTGAGGATTTCTGTCTCTCGAGCAGATTGTTGTTCTATATTCTCGCTCAAAGAGTTTTCCGCGCCATGAAGTCTTTTACGAAGATCTTCGACAGCGGCAGCATCGGCTTCAGCTTTCTTACGGGCCTTTTCGCTCTGCTCCAACTTGGTAGCAAGAGCGTTAGCACGCTTATTGGCTTCCGCAAGCTCTCCTGGCAAAGTAAGCGACAATCAAATATTATGACAAAAATAGTGGAGTGCATGCAACAAAGGAGGCGGATGAAAGATAGTACCTTCCAGTTTTTTGGTATGATCACGGTACCCAACGAATTGGGTACCGAGGCGGATAAATTCCTTCATTAAAGGCTAAAGAGAGGACCAAAAGAAAAAGAAGTCAATATAGCTAGTTTAGATTCGAAAACATATCGCAAGAAACAAAGGAGAGATGAAAGCACTAAAAGGCTCGGAACATGAACAAAAGAGAGAAGATTGAAACTTACGTCATCTAATGAAGGTGTCGAAGAGCTACCAGGAAACACGATAGGTTCCTTGGATGGCTCGACCCTTGCCCTCTTTGGCGAAGAGGCACGGGGGCTTGCGGGTGGAGTCGAATGCTCGACGTTTTGTTGAGGAGGCGAAGTTTCCTCCCCATCACGCTGAGTTTCGGACACAACTAAAGTACGCGACGTATTTCGTTCGAGCAGCCGCGTCGATAGGTTGTTCTTCTTCTTCGTCCTACAATAAAAATGGCGGCAGTGTAAAGCAAAAAAAAGCTGAAAAATAGAACAGACAAAAAAGTAAAGGGTAAGGAGTAACTTACGAGGTGACGGGGAGGCATCGGTGTATGGATTGGCGCCTTCCCATCGGGAAGGGATCGGTTCTTCGGCTTTGGAGTGAAAATCTTTATCACTCTTTTCTCTTGTTCTTTGGGAAGCAGGAGGGAAGAGAGTGTCGCTTGATGGCTTCGGACTCCGGCATCTTTTCGGGAAGAAGCGCGGATGTGAGAACCGCGACTTCCTTTGTCCGAGGCGCGAGTGCCTTGGTTGTCATCTTCGACAACGGTGCGGTCTTCAACTTCTCCACCCTCGAGAAGAAGGAGGAAGAAGAAGCGAGAAGGATGGTTCTGAGAAAAAGAAAGAGTGTCGATAAAAAAGGGGGAAATTATGCAGAAAAGCTAGCAAGATAGTAGTCGACAAATAATAAAACTCGAAGAGACAACATAGCAACCAAAAGAAAAAATTACCTCGGGAAGGGGATTGGCGCCACTGTATGGCGCAACGGCAAGTAGGAATGCTGTCCCTTCTTGCTAAGCTTTGACATCCTTGGATCAATTTCTCCAAGTCCTTCACGGGAAGGTCCTTGGAAATTCTCGACATCTTCATCACCGGCATACATCCAAAGGGGATTTTGCGAGCCTGGAGAGGCCGCACTCTAATCCTAAGGAAGTACGTTGTGATTTGGATACCCGACAATTCCTCGGGTGTTCTGGAGCTCACGGATGCGAGTCATCAGCGCCTCACAGCCGCGATTTCTCTTCTTCGAGTAGCCCGATTATCCCGAAACTGACGACGAAGAATCTTAGTTTCCCCGTCAAAGGGAGCAATGTTGTACTCAGATGAGAGCTCTCTTCATGTATGCTGAGCCATCTTGCGCCACCCTTGGACAGAATCGGGAATTTGACATGATATTCGACGTCGGGACGAACTGAATAACGTAGCCATGGGTATTTATAGGCGGCCGTGGGGCGCCATTACGGCGGGATACGAGGAAAATGCGCTTCCACAAGCCCAATTAGGATGGACTCAGGAAGCACTCACAGAGTGTGATAAAAATCGACACGTGGAGAATGGAATTGGACGTGCGGTGATGCGACCGTAGACAAAAAGAAGACCACGGAGAAACTCGTGGATTGGGGGAGAAAGACCGCGGATGAGATGGTCGACAAAACTGACCCGATACTCCATTGGAGGTGATGGGTAGCTTTCTTCCTTGGGAAAGCGCAGCGTGTTCTCCTTCTTGGTTAACCCCAGTTTCTTCAGCAGGTTCATATCTTGATTGGAGATCTTGGATCTCTCCCACTCCAGATCTTCGGCGGCCATATTTGACTCTGGAGTGCTGTGTCTAGTCAAGCAGAGGCGAGGCGGCATCAATGAGCTTGGCGGCAAAGGGTGTGAGTATGGCTGAGCGCTGGAAGCAATGAGAGCAATGGAGGATCTACCAGAGGAGAAGCAGAGGTGCGGAGTGAGCGAAAGGACTAGAGGAGGAAGACGATACCTTTATATAGAGGTGCGGTGTGAACCGTCACGCCGTTGGATTGAAAGATATGGAGCAGATGGTGTACACGTGGACAAGGGTTAAACGGTAATTTCACATAGACGAGACGCGGCAACTCTGATCGTGCGTCGGGAAAAAGCGGTGGACGTGTGTGTCCCCCACTTGCATGACGTGTCAGACTGGTACGAAATTTGGGCCCACAAGACAGAGGGAGAAGTTCTCGCGTTTTCCCGATACGATGATTCGTAGCTATCATCAGCAATGATGCTACCTTGGTAAGAAAATCTCGGATACGAAGGTTTGTAAGAATGGCGACAGTCACCTTGGTAAGATTGTTTTGAGAGCTTTTGAACAAATACAAGAATTTTTGCCCAAATGCTCGGGGGGCTACTTTGGAAAGAAAAATTCGAGTGACAAAATAGAAATGTAGAGAGCCTATGACCAAAATGCAAACTAGTTCATGGCCTCGGGGGCTACTCCCATCGGGAGCTGATACGTCTCCAACGTAATATCAAAAGTTCGAGAAAGAATGAAAATATATTGACATGAGGCAATAAAGTGTTGAGCACAACCAAGCACAGTCCTTGATCCCAGCCTCGGGGGCTACTCCCATCGGGAACGCTGTTCGCGTGCCCGATGAAATTATAAAAAAGAGAGGGAAAGAAAGAAGAAAAAAGAAAAAAGAAGAAGTGAGCATATTTCGAGTTATGCAAATAACTCTACATATACTCCCATCGAGAAGGCAAAATAAGTCATACATTGACTCGATAAAATGTGCTATCCCAGCAGCCGAAAAAGCACCTCGACAATATATTTCAGAGCGCCAAAGTAGAGAATAATCTCGAATGCCGCAAAACATTGCGAAGGTAAGACCCAGATCCGTTCTGAGCGGCGTAGCGCCGTCTCTAACGTCGGTTTGCTACTTTCCGTGTCAGCAGATATGAAGAAAAATCCTAACGGACGCGTTAAGTACCCGATAAAATATGACTAGGACTCGGCAGAATGGTAAGACCTTAAGCGCCACCTGTCGAAGTTTACACCAGATATCCGAGATCATGTCCGGGGCGTGATCTTCAAGTAGGTTTTGCGGATTGCCACTAGAGCGGTTAACTAGTACCTGATCGTCGGATGAACTAGCCCCAACTACCATTATCCTGTACAATATAGAGTTGCATATTTAAAAGATATGTGATAAATTCGGCGCAGATGTATTGAATGGTTAAAGTTGGAGATTTTCACCGATTACGATTCAAGCTAAATCTCGGGGGCCTCTTGACATAGGCATCCCAATGGGCCTGCCGAAGATGGTACCGGGGTTTATTGAGGCCCATGACCGAAGAACAAGAAGATTCGGAAGCCCAGGATATTATTAAGGAAAGTTAGAGTTGTATTAAGAAACCATACTTGTAATCTTGGGACGGATCGGGGAAACCCTCCGGGACTACGCTTAAACTTGTGTATTACAAAACCCTCGGCTCCGCCTCCTATATAAGGGGGGGGGTCGAGGGACAAGGATCGAATTTCTTGTCAACACAACCCTAGTTTTATGATGAGTAAATTACTTTCCAAGTTGATTACAAGGATCAAATAGGGGGTACACATCCAACTAAACCTAGTCTACAATCCGTAGGCATTGATGATACGTCTGGGCGTATCGATAATTTCTTATGTTCCATGCCGGATTATTGATGATATCTACATGTTTTATACACGTATATGTCATATTTATGCATTTCCGGAACTAACCTATTGACGAATGCCGAAGGTCCTCATTTCTGCTGTTTTTGGTTTGAAATCCTAGTAAGGAAATATTCGGAATTGGACGAAATCAGCACAGCCCGAGGGCCTATTTTTGCAGAAGCTTCCGAAGGCCAGGAGGGCTTACGAAGTGGGGTACAGTGTGAGACACCGAGGTGGCGCGAGCACAGACCATGGCCGTGCGTCCACCATGTTGACCCTAAATGTATTTGACCTGTCCCTTCCCGCCTACTTAGGTCTCCACGTCCGAAAACCCTATCACGTTCGACGAAACCAGAGAAAACCTTCCAGAGCGCCGCCATCGCGAAGCCAAGATGCGGGGGACAGGAGTCTCTGTGTTCGAGCCTTGCCCGGGGCAGGGAAGTGCCCCGGAAGGCTTCTCCATTGATCGACACCGCCACCATCTTCATCAACGTGCTGTCTCCCATGAGAGGAGTAGTTCTCCATGAGAGCTGGGCTGTACCGGTAGCTTTGTGGTTCATCTCTCTCCTATGTGCTTCAATACAATAATCTCATGGCCTCTTACATGATTGAGATTCACCTGATGTAATCGTAATCTTGATGTCATTATGCTAGTCAAGTGGATTTTACTTATGTGATCTCAAAGACTCTTGTCCCCGTCATGTCAAAAGGTGACGATGTGTACCTTAGTGTAGGTCTCTTAGGCTATATTTCACGAGGTACTATTCATTGTTATGAATGGCATAGTGAAGTGCTTATTTATATCTCTTTATGATTGCAATGTGTTTGTATCACAATATATCTGCGTGCTACTCTAGTGATGTTATTAAAGTAGTTTATTCCTCTTGCACGGTGTATGGTGACAGTGTGTGCATGCTATGTTAGTGCTTGGTTTGGTTATGTTGATGTGTTATGCACTCTAAGGTTATTTAAGCATGAACATTGAATATTGTGGAGCTTATTTAACTCGGCATTGAGGTTAGTGTAATCCTAGAGTTAGTGGTATTTCATCATCCAACAAGAGGGTGTAAGAGTCTAGCATCTATCTATTTATTATATTATGTGATCAATGTTGAAAGTGTCACCTAGTGAAAGTATGATCCCTAGGCCTTGTTCTAAATACTGCTATCGCTGCTTGTTTTCTTGTTTTCTGCGCATCTTTACTTCTGCAATATTACTACCATCAGCTGCACGCCAGCAAGCATTCTGGTGCCGTTACTTCTGCTCATATTCATTCATACCACTTGTATTTCACTATCTCTTCGCGAACTAGTGCACCTATTGGTGTGTTGGGGACACAAGAGACTTCTTGCTTTGTGGTTGCGGGGTTGCATGAGAGGATATCTTTGACCTCTTCCTCCACGAGTTCGATAAACCTTGGGTGATCCACTTAGGAAACTTGCTGCTGTTTCTACAAACCCTTGCTCTTGGAGGCCCAACACGTCTACAAGAATAGAAGCACATAGTAGACATCAAGCACTTTTTAGTGACATGAATTCTTGAGAAGTGAGGAAGAGTAAAGAGCACTCATACTACGGTCCAGGTAAAGTACTTTACGAAGCGTAGTTGTGTGTGCTAGAAGCTATTTCCTTTAGATCTGCAATTGCATCTTTTTGTTTCTTGTTTACACTAGTTAGGCATAATGGACAACAATGAGCTTCCTATTATATTTCCTGATTTAAGACATGGATGGTTTGATGCGAAAATTAAAAACATGAACATATTAGTATGAACGCTTTGAACACCATTGCTAATGATATGGAAAATTCTAAGCTTGGGAAAGTTTGGCTTTGATGAGCATGATATTTTTAGTCCCAAGCATGGAGGAGGAAGAAATTTACTTTGATGATACTTTGCCTCCTATTTATGATGATTATAATGATATTGGTCTTTTAGTCCCGCCTGTTATGGAGGATAAATTTGATTATGATTACAATATGCCTCCTATATTTGATGATGAGAATAATAATGATAGCTACTTTGTTGAATTTGCTCCCACTACAACTAATAAATTGATTATGCTTATGTGGAGAGTAATGATACTTTTATGCATGTGAATAAGAATGCTTTATGTGGTACTTATATTGTGGAGTTTGCTCATGTTGCTACTGAAAGTTATTATGAGAGGAAAATATGGTTATATACATCTTAATAATATTAAGTTTCCCCTCTTTATGTTGAGAATCTTGATTACTCGTGTTTTATCCTCTTATGCTTGTCACTTTGTTCTTCATGAATTCATTTGTGTACAAGATTCCTTTTCATAGAAGCATATTAGGCTTAAATGGGTCTCTTCTCTTGTTCTCTCTTTTGCTTCAAATACTATTTCTTTGCGAGTGCATCATAAAATTGTAGAGCCCATCTTAATGGCTATAAGAAAGAACTTCTTGGGAGATAGCCATGTGTTTTATTTTGCTACAGTACTTTTGTTTTATATTTGAGTCTTGGAAGTTGTTACTACTGGAAGCAGCCTCTCCTTATCTTATTTTATTGTATTGTTGTAAAGTAAAGTCTTTGATAGCAGGAAAGTTGATACTAGATTTGGATTATAACAGAAACAGATTTCTGTCTGTCACGAATCTGGGCCTAATTCTCTATAGGTAACTCAGAAAAATCTGCCAATTTACGTGAGTGATCCTCAGATATGTACGCAGCTTTCATTCAATTTGGGCATTTTCATCACGAGCAAGTCTGGTGCCACTTTAAAATTCGTCTTTACGGACTGTTCTGTTTTGACAGATTCACCTTTTATTTCGCATTGCTTCTTTGTTGTGTTGGGTGGACTTCTTTGTTCCATTACCTTCCAGTAGCTTTGGGCAATGTCCAAGTGTTAAGAATGATTGTGTCACCTCTGAACATGTGAAATTTTGATTATGCACTAACCCTCTAATGAGTTTGTTTCGAGTTTGGTGTGGAGGAAGTTTTCAAGGGTCAAAGAGAGGAGGATGATATACTATGATCAAGAAGAGTGAAAAGTCTAAGCTTGGGGATGCCCCGTGGTTCATCCATGCATATTTCAAGAAGACTCAAGCATCTAAGCTTGGGGATGCCCAAGGCATCCCCTTCTTCATCAACAATTTATGAGGTTTCTTCTCTTGAAACTATATTTTTATTCGGTCACATCTTATCTTCTTGGAGTGTTTGTGTGCTTTTATTTTCGTTTTGTTATTTCATTCTCTGAATAAGTTCATCCTTGTGGGAGAGAGACACGCTACGCTTTTTCATATGAACAACTGGTGAGTTCTTAGTTCTATCTTTAATGTTCATAGCGAAAGCTCATTCGTTAATCGCTATATGGTTGGAAGCGGGAAATGCTACATGTAGTAATTGATAAAATGTCTTGGATAATTTGATGTAGCAATTGTTGTGCTCATGTTTGGCTCTTGCATCATATACTCTGCCCATTAATGAAGAAATACATAAGAGCTTGCTAAAATTTGGTTTATAATTGGTCTCTCTAAGGTCTAGATAATTTAGTATTGAGTTTTGAACAACAAGGAAGGCCGGTGTAGAGTCTTATAATGTTTACAATATGTCTTTTATGTGAGTTTTATTTGCATCGGTTCATCCTTGTGTTTGTTTCAAATAACCTTGCTAGCCTAAACCTTGTATGAGAGGGAATCCCTTCTCTTCATCAATACTTGAGCCAACTACTATGCATTTGTGTCCACCATACCTACCTACTACATGGTATTTCTCATGTTCAAAGTAAATTGCTTGAGTGCTACCTTTAGAATTTCCATCATTCGCCTTTGCAATATATAGCTCATGGGACAAAATAGCCTTAAAACTATTGTGGTATTGAATATGTACTTATGCACTTTATCTCTTATTAAGTTGCTTGTTGTGCGATAACCGTGCTTCTGGGGCCATCAACTACTCTTTGTTAAATATCATGTGAGTTGCTATGCATGTTCGTCTTGTCTGAAGTAAGGGAGATTTACCACTCATTAAATGGTTAGAGCATGCATAATGTTAGAGAAGAACATTAGGCCGCTAACTAAACCATGAATCATGGTGGAAGTTTCAGTTTTGAACATATATCCTCAATCTCATATGAGAACATTAATTGTTGCTACATGCTTATGCATTAAGAGGAGTCCATTATCTGTTGTCTATGTTGTCCCCGGTATGGATGTCTAAGTTGAGAATAATCAAGCGAGAAATCAAGTAAGGCTTTCTCCTTAGACCTTTGTACAGGTGGCATAGAGGTACCCCTTTGTGACACTTGGTTAAAACATGTGTATTGCGATGATAATCCTGGTAATCCGAGCTAATTAGGACAAGGTGCGGGCACTACTAGTATACTATGCATGAGGCTTGCAACTTGTAAGATATAATTTACATAACTCATATGCTTTATTACTACCGTTGACAAAATTGTTTCATGTTTTCAAAATAAGCTCTAGCACAAATATATGATCGATGCTTTCCTCTTTGAAGGACCTTTCTTTTACTTTTATGTTGAGTCGGTTCACCTATTTCCTCTCACCTCAAGAAGCAAACACTTGTGGTATTACATTGATTCCTACATACTTACATATTGCACTTATTTATATTAATTTACATTGACAATATCCATGGGAATATACATGTTATAAGTTGAAAGCAACTGACCCTGAAACTTAATCTTCCTTTGTGTTGCTTCAATACCTTTACTTTAATTTGACCTTTATGAGTTAACTCTTATGCAAGACTTATTGATGCTTGTCTTGAAGTACTATTCATGAAAAGTCTTTGCTTTATGATTCATTTGTTTACTCATGTCATTACCATTGTTTTGATCGCTTCATTCATTACATATGCTTACAATAGTATGATCAAGGTTATGATGGCATGTCACTCCGAAATTATCTTTGTTATCGTTTACTGCTCGGGACGAGCAGAACTAAGCAGGGTGATACGTCTCTGACGTATCGATAATTTCTTATGTTCCATGCCACATTATTGATGATATCTACATGTTTTATACACATTATATGTCATATTTATGCATTTCAAGACTAACCTATTGACGAGATGTCGAAGTGCTAGTTCCTGTTTTATAACATTTTTGGTTTCAGAAATCTAGTAAGAAAATATTCCGAAGTGGACGAAATCAACGCCCGGGGGCATATTTTTCGGCTTCCGGAAGGCCAGGGCTTGAAGTGGGGCCACGAGTGGCAGACACAGGCGGCGCGGCACAGGCCTTAGCGCCGCCAGGCACATCGTGTGAGGCCTCGTGTAGCCCCCGACCTGCCCTTAGCCTACTTAAGGTCTCGTCGCGAAAACCCTATCACGTTCGACGAAACCAGAGAATACCAGGGACGCCGCCATCGCGAAGCCAAGATGCGGGGACGAGTCTCACTGATAGGCATGCCGCGGACGGGGGTGCTGCCCGGAGGCTTCTCCATCGACACCCACCGCCATCTTCATCATGGCTGTTTGTCTCCCATGAGGAGGAGTAGTTCTCCATCGAGCTCGGGGCCTGTGCCGATAGCTATGTGGTTCATCTCTCTCCTATGTACTTCAATACAATAATCTCATGAGCTGCCTTACATGATTGAGATTCATATGATGATGCTTGTAATCTAGATGTCATTATGCTAGTCAAGTGGATTTACTTATGTGATCTCCGCGGAACTCCTTGTCCCACGTGTGTAAAAGGTGACGGTGTGTGCACATTGTGGGTCTCTTAGGCTATATTTCTGGGAATGCTTATTCAACGGCCAGATGGCATAGTGGGAGTGCTTGACATATCTCTTTATGATTGCAATGTGTTTTGTATCACAATATTATTGTAGGATAACGTTGCACTAGAAAACAAAAAATTTCCTACACGTGAACACGAAATCCAAGCCAAGATGCAATCCCGAAGACGGTAGCAATGAGGGGTTATCGAGTCTCACCCTTGAAGGTCAAAGCCTACAAGATGAGGCTCTTGTTGCTCGCGGTAGATGTTCACTTGCCGCTTGCAAAGCGCGTAGAGATCTTGATCACGATCGGTTCAGGCGGCACCTCAGGTACTTTCGGTCACACGTTAGGTTGTTGATGAAGGCAGCGTCCGCCTCCCCGTTCAGGCGGAACTGACGGAAGAGTGGTAACTCCTCTTGAATCCACAGAGCAGCACGACGGCGTGGTGTCGGTGAAGGTGGAGAACTCCGGCAGGGCTTAGCACGCGGGGGCTATGGAGGAGAGGGGGGCGGCTAGGGTTTGGGAGGGGGTGGACGGTCAAGGGGGGCGGCCGGGTTGTGGTCTTGGGGTGTGGCCGGCCATCAGCCCCTCATTATATAGGTGGAAGCCCCAAGTGTTGGACTACAAGTCTCCGAATAAGACCCGAACCCAAAACCTTCCATGTGATAGGGAAACCTACCCAAGGTGGGAATCCCACTTGGTGTGGGATTCCCCCCATGTGGGGGATTGGCCGGCCCCCATAGGGGGAATCCACTTGGGACTCCCCTCTAGGGTTGGCGGCCATGGAGGTGAAGTCCCTCAGGGACTCCACCTTCCATAGTGTTTCTTCGGGACTTTTCTAGAACCTTCTAGAACCTTCCGTAGAACCTTACGGATCATTTTAATTCATAAAATGACATCCTATATATGAATCTTATTCTCCCGGCGTTAGAACTCCTCGTGATGTGGGGATCTCATCGGGACTCAAGAACAAATATTGAGCTCCATTGCATATTCAAGTTCTACCATTTCAACATCAACTTTAAGTGTGTCACCCTACGGTTCGCGAACTATGCGGACATGGTTGAGTACTCACTCAGACCAATAACCAATAGCGGGATCTGGAGATCCATAATGGCTCCCCCATATTCAACGATGACTTTAGTGATCGAATGAACCATTCACATACAATACCAATTCCCTTTGTCACGCGATATTTTACTTGTCAGGGGTTTGATCATCGGTATCTCTATACCTTATTCAACCTCGTCTCTGACAAATACTCTTTTACTCGTACCGTGTGGTCTCTTATGAACTTATTCATATGCTTGCAAGACATTAGACGACATTCCATGAGAGGGCCCAGAGTATATCCTGTCTCAGGGATGGACAAATCCAACTGTTGATCCATATGCCTCAACTCATACTTTATGGATACCTAATCCCACATATAACCACCCATTTAAGCAGTGGCGTTTGGTGTAATCAAAGTACCTTCCCGGTATAAGTGATTTCCATGATCTCATGGTCATAAGGACTAGGTAACCTGTGTGAAAGCTTATAGCCAAAAAACTTAATGACCGAGATCTTATGCTACAGCAATTGGGTGTGTCCATTCTCATTCATATAATGATATAACCTTGTTATTAATAACATCCAATGTTCATGATTATGAAACTAATCATCCATTAATCAACAAGCTAGTTTAAAAGAGGCATACTAAGGACTTCTTGTTGTCTACATATCACACATGTACTAATGTTTCGGTTAATACAATTATAGCATGGTATATAACATTTATCCATAAACATAAAGATATATAATAACCACTTTTGGTATTGCCTCTTGGGCATATCTTAAACAATCTCCCACTTGCACTAGAGTCAATAATCTAGATTGCATTGTAAGGTACCTAACACCCACGGCATTAGTGTTGGTCATGCTTTGCTCTAGGGAGAGCTTTAGTCAGGTCTGCCACATTCAGATTCGTGTGTACTTTGCAAATCTTTACTTCTGTCTTCGATGTACTCGCGAATCGAATGATAACGCAGCTTGATATGCTTGACCTCTTGTGTGACCTTGGTTCTTGTGCATTGTGATAGCACCCATGTTGTCACAATAGATGACCAATAGGTCCAATGCCACTAGGAACCACACCGAACTCTACAATGAACCTCTTCATCCTCAAAACTAAACCAGAAACCTCACAGGCCTTCATGTACTCAGTTCTGTTGAGATTTTGCCTTGCTTGTCTGCTTTGCCCGAGCACTTGTTACTGGCCACCATTCAATATAAACCGTGCCCGAGATTGTGACTTAGAGTCATCAGGGTTGAGTGTTCCAACTTGCATCGGTGTAACTTGTTGCAACGAGCTCTTGGTCACCTCCGTACAAAAAACATATCCTTAGTTCTTTTCAAGTACTTGAGGATATTCTTGACCTTGTCTAGTGTTCCATTCACGGATCACTTTGATATACACTAGTCAAACTAACGTATGTGCTATATCAGGTCTTGTACATAGCATGGCATATATGATAGAGCCTACTGCCGGCATAGGGATCTGACTCATCCTTTCTCTTTCATCTAAACTGGACCTTGAGTCTTACTCAGGACCTTGCCTGTTAACATAGGTAAGAATCCTTTCTTACTTTCGTCCATTCTAAACTTCTTTAGAATCTTGTCAAGGTATGTACTCTGTGATAGCCCTATTAAGCGTCTTGATCTATCTCTATAAATCTTGATGCCTAATATATATGATGCTTCACCAAGGTCTTTCATTGAAAAACTATTATTCAAATAACCCTTTCCACTGCTTAATAGTTCTATATCATTCCCAATCAATAATATGTCATCTACATATAATATAAGGCTACTGAGCTCCCACTCACTTTCTTAAATACAGGCCTCTCCATGACACTGTATAAACCCGAAGTCTTTGATCACCTTATCAAAGCGTCGGTTCCAACTTCTCGATGTGAGTCCATAGATTGAACGTTGAAGTTTGCATACTTTGTCGCATTTTTAGGATCGACAAAACCTTGGGTTGTACCATATACAACTCTTCCTCAATGTCTCATTAAGGAACCGTTTTGACATCCATCTCCCAAATCTCATAATCGAAAAATGCAGCTATTCAACAAAATCCTCACAGTTTTAGCTTCGCTACAGGTGAGAAAGTCTCATCGTAGTCAACACCTTGAATTTGTCGGAAACCCTTTGCGACAAGTCGAGCTTTATAGACAGTAATATTACCATCAGCATCTGTTTTTCTCTTGTAGATCCATTTATTCTCGACAGCCTTGAGGCTATCAGGTAAGTCTACCAAAGTCCATACTTTGTTATCATACATGGATCCCATTTCGGATTTCATGGCTTCTTGCCATTTGTTGGAATCGGGCTCATCATCGCTTCTTCATGTGCAGGGTCTTCATCATTGTTATCCACAATCATGACATTTAGACAGGATCATACCAATCAGGAGTGGCACCTTTTCGTCTGCGAGGTTCAGTAGCTATCTCATTTGAAGTTTTATGATCATTATCATTAGCTTCCTCATTGTTGCGGGCGCACGGAACATCTTCGATCTTGCTTCTCGATCAACGAGATTCTTCAATCTCATCGAGTTCTACTTTTCTTCCAGTCACTTCTTTTAATTCTTTCACAAGAAAGGTTCCGTTCTTAGCAACAAAGATCTTGCCTTCGGATCTGTGATAGAAAGTGTACCCTATAGTTTCCTTAGGGTATCCTATGAAGACGCATTTCTCCGCTTTGGGTTCTAGCTTGTCAGGTTGTAACTTTTTTACATAGGCTTCGCAACCCCAACTTTAAGGAACGACAGCTTAGTTTCTTATTAAACCATAATTCATCTGTGTGTTTCAACGGATTTTGATGGTGCTCTATTTAAAGTGAATGCGTTGTCTCTAATGCATAACTCCAAAATGATAACGCAAATCAGTAAGAGACATCATAGAACCAACCATATCTAAAGAGTTCGAGATTCGGACACACCGTTTCGTTGTGGTGTTCCCAGGTGTCAATTGTGAAAGTATTCCGCATTTCTTTAAATGCATGCCAAACTCATAACTCAGATATTCACCTCCACGATCGGATCGTAGAAATTTAATCTTCTTGTTACGTTGATTTTCTACTTCACTTTGGAATTCTTAAACTTCTCAAAAGTTTCGGATTTATGTTTCATGAAATAGATATACCCATATCTACTCGGATCATCTGTGAAGGTTAGAACATAACGATAACCACCGCGCGATGCTACACTCATTGGTCACTTTTCATCAGTATGTATAATTTCCAATAAGTCTTTAGCTCGCTCCATAATACCAGAGAATGGAGTCTTAGTCATTTTTCCCATTAGACATGCTTCGCATCTATCAAGTGACTCAAAGTCAAGTGATTCAAGTAATCCATCGGTATGGAGTTTCTTCATGCGTTTCACTCCAATATGACCAAGACGAGACAGTGCCACATATAAGTAGAATTATCATTCAATTTAATTCTTAGCATCAATGTTATGTATATGTGTATCACTACTATCGAGATCTAACGGAAATAAGCCATTCTTTTCAGGTTTCGACCATAAAAGATATTATTCATAAAAATAGAACAACCATTATTCTCAGACTTGAATGAATAACCGTCTTGCATTAAACAAGATCAAGATATAATGTTCATGCTCAACGCGGGTACAAAATAACAATTATTGAGGCTTAAAACTAATCCCGAAGGTAGATGTAGAGGAAGTGTGCCGGCGATCACATCGACTTTGGATCCATTTCCAACAGCGCATGGTCACTTCATCTTTTAGTAGTCTTCGTTTATTCTTTAGTCCCTGTTTCGAGTTACAAATATGAGCAACCGAACAAATATCAAATACCCGTACTAGTACGAGAACCATTAAGATAAACATCTATAACATGTATATCAGATATACCTTCTTTCTTCTTCTTGACAAGGCCGCTCTTCAGATCCGCCAAAAACTTGGAGCAATTACGCTTCCATGTCCCTTCTCCTTGCAGTAATAGCACTCACATCAGGCTTAGGGCCGGTCTTAGGTTTCACAGGAGGTGTGGCAGCTTTCTTGCCACCCTTCTTGAATTTTCCCTTAGACTTGCCCTGTTTTTGAAACTGGTGGTCTTGTTGACCATCAACACTTGGTGCTCTTTCTTGATCTCAATCTCAAGATTTCAGCATGGAGAAGAGTTCCGGTAACTCTTTGTTCATGTTCTGCATATTGTAGTTCATCACAAAGTTCTTGTAACTAGGTGGCGGTGATTGAAGGACACGATTAATCCCCAGTCTATTAGGAATCACTATTCCCAAGTCTGAGTTTCTTCGCATGCCCGGTCATGGCGAGCATGTGCTCACTAACGGAGCTGCCTTCTTCCATCATGCACCAAGAAGTGTTTCGATGCTTCATAGCATTCCAGCATGAGTCTCAAATATAGTCTTCAACTCATTGATTAACTCATGTGGATCGGTGCTCAAAACGTTTTGAAGATCGGCTTCAGTTGCATAGATGGCACACTGAACAGAGTACCGAGTTTTCCGAGTCTCGTAAACAGCTTTTACTTCATCGGTTTCCAGGAGGTCACCTAGCGGTGCATCAAGCACATGTTGCAGATTTCCGCCATTGAGGAAAATCTTCACATGACGGAACCGTCGGTGAAGTTGCTACCGTTGCTCTTAAGCTTTTCTTTCTCTAGGAGCTGGTTAAAATTGATTGAGGACGTCATATCTACAACATATTTGCAATAGTTTAGACTAATGTTTATGACAAATTGAGTTCAAATTTTAATTCAATATATAAAAACTAGGTGAACTCCCACTCAAAACAATATCCCTCGCATTGTCTTAGTGATCACACGAACCAAATCCACTACACCAAGTCCGATCATCACGAGACAAGATGTAACTTCAATGGACACTCAAAGTGTTCATCATATCAATCATATGATTCATGCTCACCTTTCGGTATCACGTGTTCGAGACCATGTCTGTACATGCTACTCGTCAAGGCCACCTTAGTATCTGCATGTGCAAAACTGGCTTGCACCGTTGTATGCACTTGTTGATTCTATCACCCGATCATCACGAGATGCTTCAAAACGACAAGTCTTGGCAACGGTGCTACTAAGGATGAACACTTTATTATCTTGAGATTTAGTGAGAGGGATCATCTTATAATGCTACCGTCGCGATCTAAGCAAAATAAGATGCATAAAAGGATTAACATCACATGCAGTTCATATGTGATATTATATGGCCCTTTTGTCTTTGCGCCTTGATCTTCATCTCCAAAGCACGGACATGATCTCCATCATCAACGAGCATGATCTCCATCATCGTGGCGAAGCACCAAGGTCAATGGCGCCGTCTTCATGATTGTCCTCCATGTAGCAACTATTACAACTACTTTGAAATACTATGCATGAAATTTAAAACAACCATAAGGCTCCTACCGGTTGCCACAATACAATAATGATCATCTCATACATAGTCATCATCACATTATGGCCATATCACATCACCAAACCTGCAAAAACAAGTTAGACGTTCTCTAATTTGGTTTGCATATTTCGTGGTTTAGGGTTTTCGAGTGAGATCCAATCCACCTACGAACATGAACCACAAGGTGATACTAGTGTTGTCAATAGAAGAGTAAATTGAATCTTTACTATAGTAGGAGAAACAGACACCCGTAAAGCCTCTTATGCAATACAAGTTGCATGTCGAACGAGGAACAAGTCTCATGAACGGTCATGTAAAGTTAGTCCGAGCAGCTTCATCCCACTATGCCATAAAGATGCAAAGTACTCAACTAAAGATAACAAGAGCATCAACGCCCACAAAACCATTGTGTTCTACTCGTGCAACCATCTATGCATAGACACGGCTCTGATACCACCGTAGGATAACGTTGCATAGAAAACAAAAATTTCCTACCGCGAACACGAAATCCAAGCCAAGATGCAATCTGAAGAATAGACGGGGATCTGTCGAGTCTCTCACCCTTGAAGAGATTCCAAAGCCTACAAGATGAGGCTCTTGTTGCTGCGGTAGACGTTCACTTGCCGCTTGCAAAAGCGCGTAGAAGATCTTGATCACGGCGCCACGAACGGGCGCACCTCCGTACTCGGTCACACGTTCGGTTGTTGATGAAGACGACGTCCACCTCCGTTCCGGCGGGCAGCGGAATAGTAGCTCCTCTTGAATCCGACAAACACGACAGCGTGGTGTCGGTGGCGTGGAGAACTCCGGCGGAGCTTCGCTAAACGCGGGAGCTATGGAGGAGAAAGGGGGCGGCTAGGGTTTGGGAGGGTGGCCGGCCACTCAAGGGGGCGGCAGGTGCTGTATTCTTGGGTGGTGGCCCCCCTCCCTTGGCCCCTCATTATATAGGTGGAAGCCCCAAGTGTTGGACTACAAGTCTCGAATAAGACCCGAACCCAAAACCTTCCATGTGATAGGAAACCTACCCAAGGTGGGAATCCCACTTGGGTGGGATTCCCCCTTCCATGTGGGGGTGGCCGGCCCCCATGGGGGAGTCCACTTGGGACTCCTCACCCCACTAGGGTTGGCCGGCCATGGAGGTGGAGTCCCTCCGGGACTCCACCTTCCTTGGTGGTTTCTTCGGACTTTTCTAGAACCTTCTAGAACCTTCCATAGAACCTTCGCATCATTTTAATTCACATAAAATGACATCCTATATATGAATCTTATTCTCCTGACCATTCAGGAACTCCTCGTGATGTCCGGGATCTCATCCGGGACTCCGAACAAATATTCGAACTCCATTCCATATTCAAGTTCTACCATTTCAACATCCAACTTTAAGTGTGTCACCCTACGGTTCGCGAACTATGCGACATGGTTGAGCACTCACTCAGACCAATAACCAATAGGGATCTCTGGAGATCCATAATGGCTCCCACATATTCAACGATGACTTTAGTGATCGAATGAACCATTCACATACAATACCAATTCCCTTTGTCACGCGATATTTTACTTGTCCGAGGTTTGATCTTCTGTATCACTCTATACCTTGTTCAACCTCGTCTCTGACAAGTACTCTTTACTCGTCTTAGTGGTATGTGGTCTCTTATGAACTTATTCATATGCTTGCAAGACATTAGACGACATTCCGCGAGAGGCCCAGAGTATATCTATCCGTCATCGGGATGGACAAATCCCATTTGTTGATCCATATGCCTCAACTCATACTTTCCGGATACTTAATCCCACCTTTATAACCACCCATTTACGCGTGGCGTTTGGTGTAATCAAAGTACCTTTCGGTATAAGTGATTTACATGATCTCATGGTCATAAGGACTAGGTAACTATGTATCGAAAGCTTATAGCAAAAAACTTAATGACGAGATCTTATGCTACGCTTAATTGGGTGTGTCCATTACATCATTCATATAATGATATACCTGTTATTAATAACATCCAATGTTCATGATTATGAAACTAATCATCCATTAATCAACAAGCTAGTTTAAGAGGCATACTAGGGACTTCTTGTTGTCTACATATCACACATGTACTAATGTTTCGGTTAATACAATTATAGCATGGTATATAAACATTTATCATAAACATAAAGATATATAATAATAACCACTTTTATTATTGCCTCTTGGGCATATCTCCAACAAATATATGCGTGCTACTCTAGTGATGTTATTAAAGTAGTTTATTCCTCGGTGTAATGGTGGCAGTGTGTGCATCGTGTAGTACTTGGCGTAGGCTATGATTGTGATCTCTTGTAGATTATGAAGTTAACTATTGCTATGATGGTATTGATGTGATCTATGCCTCCTTTCGTAGTGTGAAGGTGACAGTGTGCATGCTATGTTAGTACTTGGTTTGGTTATGTTGATCTGTTATGCACTCTAAGGTTATTTAAACATGAACATTGAATATTGTGGAGCTTGTTAACTCCGGCATTGAGGGTTCGTGTAATCCTACACAGTTAGTGGTGTTCATCATCCAACAAGAGGGTGTAGAGTCTAGCATCTATCTATTTATTCGTTATGTGATCAATGTTGAGAGTGTCGACTAGTGAAAGTATGATCCCTAGGCCTTGTTCTAAATACGCTATCGCTTGTTTTCTTCATTTCTTCGCATCTTTACTTCTCGCAATATTACTACCATCAAAAGCGCCAACGGCAAGCACTTTCTCCAGTGCGCGTTACTCTGCTCATATTCATTCATACCACTTGTATTTCACTATCTCTTCGCCGAACTAGTGCACCTATTAGGTGTGTTGGGGACAGAGACTTCTTGCTTTGTGGTTGCGGTGGTTGCATGAGAGGGATATCTTTGACCTCTTCCTCCCGAGTTCGATAAACCTTGGGTGATCCACTTAAGGGAAACTTGCGCTGTTCTACAAACCTCTGCTCTTGGAGGCCCAACCTTGTCTACAAGAATAGAAGCACCAGTAGACATCAATTGACAAGTTAATACCTTGTCACAGGTGAACTTATAAATAGAGCTATGCTCCCGACGGCGCCAGAAAATAGTATTGATGACCCACAAGTATAGGGGATCGCAACAGTCTTCGAGGAAGTAAAACCCAAATTTGTTGATTCGACACAAGGGGAGCCAAAGAATACTTATAAGCCTTAACAACGGAGTTGTCAATTCAGTCGCACTGGAAAAGCACTAGCAACGGGGGTGATGAAGGCAGTGGTAATATGCGGCGCAGGAAAATAGTTGGTACTACTTTGATACCGTGTTGACAGGAAATGTGATGCGGTAGTAATATGAGAGCAATAGTAACACAGAAGTAGCAGTAACACGAGAGGAGATGACACTGGAAAATATCCCAGCGCGCAATTGATTGAAAAGCAATGATGATGAAATAAGGACCGGGGTCCAGCGATCTACACTAGTGGTAACTCTCCAGATAACAAGTGTTGGTGAGCAAATTACAGCTGGACAATTGACAGAATTGAATTTAGCATTAAGACAAATATCCAGTCTATTAATATCGTAGGCATGTTCTCCATATATAGTCATACGTGCTCGCAATGAGAAACTTGCATAACATCTTTTGTCCTACCCACCCGTTTGGCGGGACCTCAAGGGAAACAATTAAGGTACTCCTTTTAATAGAGCGGAGCAAAGCATTAACACTTGGTGAAAACATGTGATCCTCATATCAAATGCATCCCCACCGGTTATCCCAATTCGAGATCACTTTGGGGCCTCGGGTTCCGGACAAAGACATGTGCATACAATTTGTAGATACAATCTAAGCAACAATTATAGAGCCTAGATCTAAGATCATGCCACTCGTGCACTAGTGACAAGCATTAAACATAAAAAAATATTGCAGAGAGTGGATTTTGTATACCCACGCATGGGTGTGGGTGTTTCCGTCACCATTCATTGTGCTTTAAGATTCGGATAAAAAGAGGAGAGAAAAGAATCTTTCTATCTACCATAGTGGGACGAATCTCGAGGAATAAATGAACAGTGATAGAAACACCCACACCCATGCGTGGGTGTACAAAGTATTCCGCAACAACAAATACTTCATAAACTTATAAGATATACTGAACATAATGATCAATCCATCGTATCCCAACAAACACAACACCGATTACATCATATGGATCTCAATCATGTAAGGCAGCTCATGAGATCATTGTATTGAAGCTATATCTAGCCATAGCCAAGAACCCATAGTCCTGCGCGGGAACTACTCACAAACCATCATGGAGTCGAAGTGGAGGCGGTGGAGTCGATGGCGATGGCTCCGGGGGCACTTCCCCGTCCCGGCAGGGTGCCAGAGACTTTTGTCCCCCGAAACTAGGTTTCGGCGATGACGGCGGCTACGGAACTTTTCGTGGACGGAGGGTGATATGTTGCGGAGTTTTTAGGTCAGAGGGGTCTTATAGGCGAAGAGGCGGCGCGAGGGGGTGCACGGGGTGCCTATACCACCCCCAGGCACGGCCAGGCCTGGGCCCGCGCCTGGGCCTGGTATGGCTGACCCGTGGCACATCTCCGTCTCCTTTTGGCTCCCGGAGTCTTATGGTATATTAGAATTTCGTGATTTTTCTAGAATTTTCCGAGCACTTTCAATTTTGGACATTTTCTGCAATAAACAGACATAATAAACAGAAACTGACACTGTGGCACTTGTTAATAGGTTAGTCCAATAAATGTCATAAAATGATGCAAAGTGCACATAAAACATAGGGGAATTGGTGTAAAACAAGCATGGATCATCAAAAATTATAGATACGTTTGCAACGTATCACCGCACGCAGCCGATGATAGTGAGAAATCCCGTGAGCCTGATGGGTGCGCGACCAAACACGCGATGGTCGAACCGCGCGCGTCCGGAGCTCGTGGAGCGCTCGGCGCCTTTCAGCGGCGGCGCACTGGCCGTCTTGACCGCGCTCCTGCTCCCCTGGACGCTCGTCGTGCTGCGGACGACACAGTGCCCTGCACGCTCGACCAGCGTGTCCGCCCCTGCGAGCCGCTCCGTGTCGCCTGCGGGACGGCACGCGTCCCGCCGCTCGACCTGCGCCCCACCCAGAACGTTGCGGCGTAAGCGCGGACGGCACGGCGCCCCACGCTTGCGCTCGCCGGCGTCGGTTGCAGCCCCTGCCCTCGGCGGCGTCGTCTACGGATGACGATGGCCGCCCGCACGCTCAACCGCGTCGGTTGGCTTGGCGTGTCGTTCGTTTGGGATGTGAAAAAAACAGAACGGTATGCAATGGCATGGTGCGTATTATGTAGTTCGGTGGGAGGGCAAAACCGTCCAAAAAATTGTTGGACGAAAATTTTGGCAGAAACCTTAGTTGGATGTAGAGGGCAAGTAGATCTCGAAGGTTTCAGCCGAAAAGTACTCGACGAATATGAAACTAGGGTGGTGTTGACGATAAATTCGATCCTTTCTTTGTCCCTCGTCTCCCCCTTATAGGAGGTGGAGCCGAGGGTTCGTAATACACAAGTTTACAGAGTCCGAGAGAGGTTTCTAACCCATCCCGCAAGATTACAAGTATCCTTTCCTAATACAACTCTAGCTTTCCTTAACGGTATCTTGGGCTTCCGAATCTTCTTATCCTTCGGTCGTGGGCCCGTAAACCCGGGTACCATCTTGGTGAGCCCATTGGGGATGCTATGTCAGTATCAAATTTTCCTGAATCGTAGAGTCAAGGAAAATCTCAACTTTATATTTGTTCAATACATCTGCAGAATTTTATCACATATCTTTTAAATATGCAATTCTATATTGTACATGGATAATGGTAGTTGAGGCTAGTTCATCTGACGGATCGTACTAGTTAACATCAGTGGCAATCCGCAAAAACCTACTTCAAGATCGAATCCCGGACATGATCTCGGATACTGGTGTAAACTTCGACAGTGCCGCTTAAGGTCTTACCATTCGTCGAGTCCAGTCATATTTTATCGGGTACCTAACGCGTCCGTTAGGATTTTTCTTAAATGTCTGTTGATACGGAAAAAGTAACAAACCGACGTCGAGGCGCTACGCCACTCGAAACGGATTCTGGGTCTTACCTTATAATGTTTTGCGGCATTCGGAGATTACTGCCACTTTGGCGCTCCGAGAATATATTGTCGAGTGCTTTTTGGTACTGGAATAGCACATTTTTGTCGAGTCAATGTATGACTTATTTTGTCTTCCCGATGGGAGTATATGTAGAGTTATTTGTATAACTCAAATATGCTCTTTTCTTCTTCTTTTTCTCTCTCTTTTATAATTTCATCGGGCACGCGAGCAGCGTTCCCGATGGGAGTAGCTCTTGAGGCTGCCAAGGACTTGTGCTTGGTTGTAGGCTCAACACTTTATTGCCACATGTCAATATATTTTCATTCTGTCATCCGAACTTTTTATATTTTATCGAATTGTGCGACCGGCTCCGGATGGGAGTAGCCCCCGAGGCTATGAACAAATGCTTGTATTTGGTCATAGGCTCTCGACATTTCTATTTTGTCATATTCGAATTTTTCCTTTTTTCCAAAGTAGCCCCCGAGCATTTGGGCAAAAACTTGTATTTGATCAAAGGCTGTCGAAATAACCAACAATCTTCTACTGTCGCCATCTTTACGAACCTTCTTAGCCGAGATTTTCTCTTGCCAAGGTGGCATCATTGCTGATGATAGCCACGATCACTATATCAGGAAAACGCGAGAACTTCTCTCCCTCTGTCCCGTGGGCCCAAATTTCTTACCACATTGACACGTCGTGCAAGTGGGGGACACACGTCGTCCACTTTTCCTGGCGCACGCACTGTAGCGCCCGTTCGTTCCCTTCTTAGTGAATTTGCGATTTTACCCCTTGTCCACGTGTCATCATCTATCCCACATTTTCTCCATCCAACGGCGCGTCCGTTCGCCGCACCTCTATTTAAGATCATCGTCTTCCTCCTTGGACACTTTCGCTCGCGCCCGCTCTCTGCTCTCCTCTGCTAAAATTCTCCCTTGCGCCCCATAGTTTTGAGCTCAACTACTCCCTCGCACTTTCCAACAACACTGATGCTCTCCGCGCAGCTCACCACACACCGGAGTCTAAGATGGCGACTGAAGATCTGGAGAACACGGAGTGGGAGAGATCCAAAATCTCCCCGCAAGACATCAACCTGCTGAAGGATCAGCAAGAAAGAAGACGCGCTTCGCTTCCCCGGCGAAGAAAGCTATCCAACCCCTCCAATGGAGTACGGGTCAGTTTCGTCGACCACCTCATTCGTGGTCTTTCTCCCCTATTCACAATTTCTTACGGGGTTGCTTTTCATGTACGGACTGCAACTTCACCACCTTACTCCCAATTCCATCCTTCATATCTCCATCTTCATCACGCTTTGCGAGCTTTCCTTGGAGTCCAGCCTAACTGGGCTCTATGGAAACGCATTTTGTTTTGTCGCCGTAATGGCTCGCAATGTTTCCTATAACATTGGTGGAGTTGTTATTTGCGTCCGCCCCGACGTTGAGTACTTTGATGTCAAATTCCCTGACTCGGTACAAGGGTGGCGCAAAAAGTGGTTGTACATTCATGAGGAGAATCATGGCTCTGTTGAAGACAACATCCCTCCTTTTGATGGTGCAGAGAAAATTTGTCGCCGTCGTTCCTGGGACGCGAGAGGCTACCGACGAAGAAAAAGCGGCGACGGAAGCCTTAATGACGCGCATCCATCAGCTCCAAAACACCCAAGGACAAGAATTGTCGGGTGTCCAAATCACGACGCGTACTTCCTTAGGATCAGGGTGCAGCCACTGAGCGAAAAAATCCCCTTTGGATGTATACGGCAATGAAGATGTGGATCGCCTGTCGACAGATTTATCGGTCAAGGACTTAGAAAAACTTGTCCGAAAAATCTCGTCGCTGAACAAGAAAGACACCGTTCCTTCAACTTGCCGCGTGACACCATTCAGCGCCACCAACGCACTCCCTCAGGTGATATATTTTTGTCATATGTTTATTTATGGACTCTTTTCTTTTCTCCTTTGGTACTGCTAGTTTTTGGACTGCTATTACTGATATGAATCTATGTCGACATATTTCTATTTTGTGCAGAACCATGACACTACATCACCTCTTCCTCCCCTTCCTGAAGGTGGAGATGTCGAAGAACGGGCCGTTGTCACCGACGACAACCAAGGTACTTCTCGCCTTGAGAGTGAAGTCGCGGGTTCTCGAAAATCCGCGGCATCCTCTGAAAAAGAGATTGAAACTGAGGCCACCAAATCAACACGCTCTTCCCTCCCAGCTGCTTCCCCGAAGAACAAGAGGAAAAGGGATGACATCGTTGATTCCGGCACCTCCGAATCCGGTGCTGCACGTGCCAAAGGACCTGCACCTGATGCTGGAAAGAGAGCCTTTGACCCTTACGAGGCTGCTCTTATCAGCTCGTAAGTTATTGATGCGCTATACTTGTTTATTTTTGATAATGCTCTCTTATGTTTCTTATCTTGTCGCTTTATTTTTGTAGTGGCGACGAAGATGAGGATACACCTATTGACGCGACTGCTCGAACGAGCACGTCCCGTACTTTAGTTGTTTCTGAATCTCGACCCGATGGGGACGAAACTTCGCCTCCCCAACAAAACATCGAACAGCCACCACCAGTTGAGAGCCCCCGAGCTTCTTCTCCAAAGAGAGCGAGGGTCGAGCCATCCAAGGAACCTATCCAGTTCCCTGGTAGCTCTTTGACACCTTCATTGGATGATGTAAGTTCCAAGCCTTTTAATGCTTCCATCTTCCCTTTGTTTTTTGCTAAATGTTGTCAAATTTATGCTGGCTATATTGACTTCCTTTCTCCCTTGGTCGTCTCTTCAGCCTTTAATGAAGGAATTTATTCGTCTCGGTACTCAATTCGTCGGGTACCGTGACCACACCAATAAGCTGGAAGGTATTACTTTTATTCTCCTCCTCTGTTGCATGTGTACCATTATTTTTTGTCATGATATCTGACTGTCGTGCATTTTGCCAGGAGATCTTGCGGAGGCCAACAAGGGTGCTGACGCTCTTGCTGCTAAGTTAGAGCAAAGCGAAAAGGCTCGCAAGAAAGCTGAAGAGGATGCCAAGAAGGCTAAGGAGGATGCCGCCACTGTCGGAGAACTCCGAAAAAGACTTCACGACGCGGAAACTTCTCTGAGTGAGAACATAACTCAACAATCTGCGCGTGAACAAGAAATCCTTACTCGCTTGGAGTCACAATGTCGACGTTTATTTAGTAAGTGTTCAGATCCTTGCTGTTTCCTTGTGTCATTTTTGTTCCCTTTTTCATTTGACCAACTCTTTTTCACTTTGTTCAGGGAGAACCGGTCAAGAATATGAGCTAGAAGGTGCCGAAGGTGACCAACTCCTTGACGCGCTTTCTCTTCTTGAGATACATTGTGATGAGGCCGCGATGGCCTCTACTGAAGCGAAGATTGGCCATGGCGGCTTTTCCATACTTTTTCAAGAAGAAGGAAGTACCGCGACTTTTGTTGCTCTCGCCAAGTTTCAGTTCTCAAGAAAACCTTGGACTCCAACTTCGCCAAGAGGGTTAAAAGTTGGCGTTGAAGGTACAATTGCCTTGGTTTCATAGCCAGCAAGACGTCGACTGGGCAAGAGTTGGCGACACGGAGGAAATGGAGATGAAGAAGTGGCAGGCGCTGATTAAGGCTGCCAAGCCCAACTCGAAGAAGATCCTTGCCTATCTTGGATACGATCCAGCTCCTGCGCCTAGCTCGTCGAAGCCGGAGGTCAAGTAGACCACCTTGCCTTGCTTCTAGTTTTAACTCTCTTTTGGCGTTGTTGCCTTACTAGATTTGGCGACAAATGCTTCAGTAGTTCAATAGGAATCCTTCTTTTGTAATGGCTATGTATATATTTGAAGAATTAATGGAAACTCATCTCTGCTTGATGATTGATGTCGAGAAATCTTTATTTTTCAGTTGATTTTTGACAACTATACTGCGACTCCTCCTTCCGATGCTTTTCCTGCGTCCTGTTTGAAGAAGAAACCTGTGGCTGTCGAGCATTTTGAGGATTCATCGAGTAAAGGTTTGGCACAAGACTTGGAGGAACTTCGCCAACAACTTCAATCTGTGAAGAAACAATCGCTTATGATAATGGAGCAGTCTCGAAAATCTGCCGAGAGGGAAAAAATTGCGCTTCAACAAGCTCGAGATGCTGTAGTCGCAAAGGAAAACGCAGTTTCTGAGGCTGCTGCAGCTTCTGCTCGAGAGAAATGTATGCTTGAACTAATGGCGGAGTCAAGCTTGGATATGGCAGGTATGCTTCATTAACTTGATCATGCTGATTTTTTATCTTGCTTGTCTTCTCCTTGTCTGCTAATTCTTTTCGTGAAACAGGTTCTTTTGGACCCTGTTCCGAGGATGAACGCGTTGAAGCTCGATCCGCTGTGCTTCTCAGACTTTCAAAGGAGCATGGTTCCAATTTTTGGGGCACATCTGAACGTACCCGCCAGATCGTTAGATTTCAAGATCGCGCGCTTAAGGTCCGCGAGTTTCTTGACTTCTGCACGAGGACCTTGTCTTTAGTTTACGGCACCATGTTTCTCGAAATAAAATGCCAGAAACCCTTCCGTCCGATGGAAAAATTTCGGGATGCTCTCGAATCCATGGCTTTGTGCAAGCTCAATTAACTCGCAAGGTTTGCTATGATTATGATAAAGATATGCTATCCGAAGTTAGACATGAGTCAAATTGTTCCCAAGTGCCTGGCCAAGATGGCGAAAAGGAAGAGGAACTTCGGCAAGTATGATGATATTGTGACCCCTGTTGCAGAGGATATGATGGACGAGCTTCTTCGGATGGATGCCGAATTCTTCGTGGAAGGGCAGCTATGCTGAACATAGTACTCGTGCTGTGGGTAATGAACGGTTGACTATAGATATATTGGGCAACAATTGAAAATTTATTGCCCAAGGATTGTACCCTGTATGTTGTAGACATGATCTATATTGTAAAGCCCCCGAGTGTTTCGATGGCGGATCTCTTTGTTGTGTATGCGAGGTTTTGAGACCAAGGCAACCGAATTCTTACTAAATATACTATATTTGCGGGTACTAGCCCCAGAGTGTTTTTTGCTCTGCTTTGATTGCTATTTTGTATCTTCTTTTTATCTGGCGAGGTATTTGGTACCAAGGCGAAATATCTTTGTCAGTTAGATTCATCTATATTGTATATATATTGTCGCTTTCAAGATGTAACCCCGTGCATGTCGAAGGAAAAGATATATATCTCCACTATCTTTATTATATTGCAGCACCGCGAGCGCCTCATTAAAAACCTTCTCAGGCCCCACACTCGTGCCCCGAAAAGGAAAAGTGCGTCGAAACTTCATGGCGTTTCAGTACATTAGCTTTACAAAGGAGGGCTATATTTCGGTGCTAAGCGTAAAGCCATTTGTGCTACATTCGGGGATTTTCTCAGGAGTCCCCGTCTTCTTGTCTTTGATCTGTATGCTCCTCCTTCGATTACTTAGTGATGACGTAAGGGCCAAGCCACGGTGACGAGAGTTTTTCAGTGATCTTGGTTGAGTCGCGGTAACTAAGTCTCCAACTGAAAGGACCTTTTATGGCAACGTCATTGTGGTAATTTTTCGAGGTCTTGCTGATATTTAGTGACCCTTGACAATACTTCGTCTCGAGCCATCAAGTGCATCGACGTCTTCCAATGCTCTCCTGGAAGCTACTTCATTGTATTCCGTGACTCTCGAGAGTCGTGCTCTATTTCTATCGGCGATGCGGCTTGATACGTCTCCAACGTATCGATAATTTCTTATGTTCCATGCCACATTATTGATGTTATCTACATGTTTTATGCACACTTTATGTCATATTCGTGCATTTTCGGAACTAACCTATTAACAAGATGCCGGAGTGCGTTCTGTTTTCTGCTGTTTTTGGTTTCAGAAATCCTAGTAAAGAAATATTCTCGGAATTGGACGAAATAAAAGCCCAGAGGCCTATTTTCTCACGAAGCTTCCCGTAAGACCGAAGACGAGACGAAAGAGGGCCACGGGGTGCCAGCCAAACCTAGGCGGCGCGGCCCCACCCGCGCGCGCCGGCCTATGGTGCGGGCCCCGTGCCGCCCTCTTGACTTGCCCTTCCGCCTACTTAAAGCCTCGTGACGAAACCCCCACTGAGGAGCCACGATACGGAAAACCTTGCGAGGCCGTCGCCGCGATCCCATCTCGGGGGATCCGGGAGATCGCCTCCGACTGCCGGAGAGGGGAATCATCTCAGGAGGACTCTACACCGCATGGTCGCCTCCGGAGTGATGAGTGAGTAGTCTACCTGGACTATGGGTCCATAGCGGTAGCTAGATGGTTGTCTTCTCCCCATTGTGCTATCATTGTCGGATCTTGTGAGCTGCCTATCATGATCAAGATCATCTATATGTAATTCTATATGTTGCGTTTGTTGGGATCCGATGAATAGAGAATACTTGTTATGTTGATTATCAAAGTTATACTTATGTGCTATTTATGATCTTGCATGCTCTCGTTATTAGTAGATGCTCTAGCCAAGTAGATGCTTTTAACTCCAAGAGGGAGTACTTATGCTCGATAGTGGGTTCATGCTCCATTGAATCCTGGGACATGTGAGAAAGTTCTAAGGTTGTGTTGTCTTTGTGCCACTAGGGATAAAACATTAGTGCTATGTTCAAGGATGTAGTCACTAGTTACATTACGCACCATACTTAATGCAATTGTCTGTTGCTTTGCAACTTAATACCGGAGGGGGTTCGGATGATAACCTGAAGGTGGACTTTTTAGGCATAGATGCAGTTGGATGGCGGTCTATGTACTTTGTCGTAATGCCCAATTAAATCTCACTATACTCATCATGATATGTATGTGCATTGTCATGCTCTCTTTATTTGTCAATTGCCCAACCGTAATTTGTTCACCCAACATGTCTATTCGTCTTATGGGAGAGACACCTCCTGAACTGTGGACCCCGGTCCAATTCTCTTTCTTGAAATACAATCTGCAATACTTGTTTTTTCTTGTTTTCTCTGCAAACAATCATCTTCCACACAATACGGTTAATCCTTTGTTACGACAAGGCGGTGAGATTGACAACCTCTTCTTTCGTTGGGGCAAAGTACTTTGGTGTGTTGTGCAGGTTCCACGTTAGGCGCCGAATCTCTGGTGTTGCGCACTACATCCCGCCGCCATCAACCTTCAACGTGCTTCTTGGCTCCTCCTGGATTCGATAAACCTTGGTTTCTTTCGAGGGAAAACTGCTGCTGTGCGCATCATACCTTCCTCTTGGGGTTGCCCAACGAACGTGTGAAATACACGCCATCAAGCATATTTTCCTTGCCGGGGAGATCAAGACACGCTGCAAGGGGAGTCTCCACTTTCAATCTCTTTACTTGTTTTTGTCTTGCTTTATTTATTTACTACTTTGTTTGCTGCACTAAATCAAAATACAAAAAAATTAGTTGCTAGTTTTACTTTATTTACTTGTCTTGCTCTCTATATCAAAAACACAAAAAAATTAGTTACTTGCATTTTATTTATCTAGTTTGCTTTATTTACTACTGTTAAAATGAATACTCCTGAAAATACTAAGTTGTGTGACTTCACTAGTTAGGCCTAATGGAAAACAACACAATGAGAGATCTTTATGAACTTTATCTTGAATTAGGACATGATGTGTTTGAAGAGAAATTAAAAAAACCATGGAACTTATGCATGCTAATGGGAATGTTATCAGTATGAATGCTTTGAACACTATTGTTGCTAATGCTATGGAAAATTCTAAGCTTGGGGAAGCTGGCTTTGATGAGCATGATATTTTTAGTCCCCCAAGCATTGAGGAGAAAATTTACTTTGATGAATCTATGCCTCCTACACTTGATGAGAATAATAATGGTAGCTACTTTGTTGAATTTGCTCCCACTACAACTAATAAAATTGATTATGCCTATGTGAGAGTAATAATTTTATGCATGAGACTCATGGTAAGAATGCTTTATGTGATAGTTATATTGTTGAGTTTGCTCATGTTGCTACTGAAAGTTATTATGAGAGGAAAATATGGTTGTAGAAATTTTCATGTTACTAAAACACCTCTCTATGTGCTGAAATTTTTGAAACTACACTTGTTTTATCTTTCTGATCTTGTTACTTTGCTCTTCATGAATTTATTTGTGTACAAGATTCCTTTTCATAGGAAGCATGTTAGACTTAAATGTGTTTTGAATTTGCCTCTTGATGCTCTCTTTGCTTCAAATACTATTTCTTGCGAGTGCATCATTAAAACACTGAGCCCATTAATGGCTATAAAGAAAGAACTTCTTGGGAGATAACCCATGTGTTTATTTTGCTACAGTACTTTGTTTTATATTTGAGTCTTGGAAGTTGTTTACTACTGTAGCAACCTCTCCTTATCTTAGTTTTGAGTTTTGTTGTGCCAAGTTAAGCCGTTGATAGAAAAGTAAGTACTAGATTTGGATTATGGCAGTTCCAGATTTCTTTGCTGTCACGAATCTGGGTCTACCTCCTGTAGGTAGCTCAGAAAATTAAGCCAATTTCACGAGCATGATCCTCAGATATGTACGCAACTTTCATTCAATTTGAGCATTTTCGTTTGAGCAAGTCTGGTGCCATTTAAAATTCGTCAATACGGACTGTTCTTTTGACAGATTCTGCCTTTATTTCGCATTGCCTCTTTCGCTATGTTGGATGAATTTCTTTGATCCACTAATGTCAGCATTATGCAATGTCCCGAAGTATTAAGAATGATTGTGTCACCTCCTGAATATGTCAATTTATATTGTGCACTAACCTCTAATGAGTTGTTTCGAGTTTGGTGTGGAGGAAGTTTTCAAGGATCAAGAGAGGAGTATGATGCAACACGATCAAGAGAGTGAAAGTTAAGCTTGGGGATGCACCGGTGGTTCACCCCTGCATATATTAAGAAGACTCAAGCGTCTAAGCTTGGGGATGCCCAAGGCATCCCCTTCTTCATCGACAAATTATCAGGTTCCTCCCCGAAACTATATTTTTATTCGGCCACATCTTATGTGCTTTTTCTTGGAGCGTCAGTTTGTTTTGTTTTTTTTTGTTTGAATAAAATGGATCTAGCATTCACTTTATGGGAGAGATACACGCTCCGCTGTAGCATATGGACAAATATGTCCTTGGTTTCTACTCATAGTATTCATGGCGAAGTTTCTCCTTCGTTAAATTGTTATATGGTTGGAATTGGAAAATGATACATGTAGTAATTGCTATAAATGTCTTGGGTAATGTGATACTTGGCAATTGTTGTGCTCATGTTTAAGCTCTTGCATCATATGCTTTGCACCCATTAATGAAGAAATACATAGAGCATGCTAAAATTTGGTTTGCATATTTGGTTTCTCTAAGGTCTAGATAATTTCTAGTATTGAGTTTGAACAACAAGGACGGTGTAGAGTCTTATAATGTTTTCAATATGTCTTTTATGTGAGTTTTGCACCGGTTCATCCTTGTGTTTGTTTCAAATAACCTTGCTAGCCTAAACCTTGTATCGAGGGGAATACTTCTCATGCATCCAAAATACTTGAGCCAACCACTATGCCATTTGTGTCCTACCTACCTACTACATGGTATTTTCCGCCATTCCAAAGTAAATTGCTTGAGTGCTACCTTTAAAATTCCATCATTTACCTTTGCAATATATAGCTCATGGGACAAAATAGCCTTAAAACTATTGTGGTATTGAATATGTACTTATGCATTTTATCTCTTATTAAGTTGCTTGTTGTGCGATAACCATGTTTCTGGGGAACGCCATCAACTCATTGTTGAATTTCATGTGAGTTGCTATGCATGTTCGTCTTGTGAAGTAAGGGCGATCTACACTGAGTTGAATGGTTTGAGCATGCATATTGTGAGAGAAGAACATTGGGCCGCTAACTAAAGCCATGATTCATGGTGGAAGTTTCAGTTTTGGACAAATATCCTCAAATCTCTAATGAGAAAAAGAATTAATTGTTGTCAAATGCTTAAAGCATTAAAAGAGGAGTCCATTATCTGTTGTCTATGTTGTCCCGTATGGATGTCTAAGTTGAGAATAATCAAAAGCCAGAAATCCAAATGCGAGCTTTCTCCTTAGACCTTTGTACAGGCGGCATAGAGGTACCCCTTTGTGAAACTTGGTTAAAGCATATGTATTGCGGTGATAATCCGGTAGTCCAAGCTAATTAGGACAAGGTGCGGGCACTATTGGTACACTATGCATGAGGCTTGCAACTTATAAGATATAATTTACATGATGCATATGCTTTATTACTACCGTTGACAAAATTGTTTCATGTTTTCAAAAATCAAAGCTCTAGCACAAATATAGCAATCGATGCTTTTCCTTTATGAGGACCATTCTTTTACTTTCAATGTTGAGTCAGTTCACCTATTTCTCTCCACCTCAAGAAGCAAACACTTGTGTGAACCGTGCATTGATTCCTACATACTTGCTTATTGCACTTATTATATTACTCTATGTTGACAATATCCATGAGATATACATGTTACAAGTTGAAAAACCGCTGAAACTTAATCTTCTTTGTGTTGCTTCAATACCTTTACTTTGAATTATTGCTTTATGAGTTAACTCTTATGCAAGACTTATTGATGCTTGTCTTGAAGTGCTATTCATGAAAAGTCTTTGCTTTATGATTCACTTGTTTACTCATGTCATACACATTGTTTTGATCGCTGCATTCATTACATATGCTTACAATAGTATGATCAAGATTATGATGGCATGTCACTCCGAAATTATCTTTGTTATCGTTTACCTCGGGACGAGTGAACTAAGCTTGGGGATGACACGTCTCCAACGTATCGATAATTTCTTGTGTTCCATGCCACATTATTGATGTTATCTACATGTTTTATGCACACTTTATGTCATATTCGTGCATTTTCTCGAACTAACCTATTAACAAGATGCCGATGCCAGTTCCTGTTTTGGTTTCAGAAATCCTAGTAAAGAAATATTCTCGGAATTGGACGAACTAAAAGCCCAGAGGCCTATTTTCTCACGACGCTCCCGAAGATCGAAGACGAGACGAAGAGGGGCCACGGGGTGGCTGGCGCGCCCCACCCCCGGCCGCGCCATGGTGCGCCCCCCGTGCCACCTCTTGACTTGCCCTTCCGCCTACTTAAAGCCTCCGTGACGAAACCCCAGACCGAGAGCCACGATATGGAAAACCAGAGACGCCGTCGCCGCCGATCCCATCTCGGGGATTCAGGAGATCGCCTCCGGCCGGGAGGGGAATCATCTCCTGAGGACTCTACACCGCCATGGTCGTCCGGAGTGATGAGTGAGTAGTCTACCCCTGGACTATGGGTCCATAGCAGTAGATGGTTGTCTTCTCCCCATTGTGCTATCATTGTCGGATCTTGTGAGCTGCCTATCACGATCAAGATCATCTATATGTAATTCTATATGTTGCGTTTGTTGGGATCCGATGAATAGAGAATACTTGTTATGTTGATTATCAAAGTTATACTTATGTGCTATTTATGATCTTGCATGCTCTCCGTTATTAGTAGATGCTCTGCCAAGTAGATGCTTTTAACTCCAAGAGGGAGTACTTATGCTCGATAGTGGGTTCATGCCTCCACACCTGGGACAAAAAAGTTCTAAGGTTGTGTTGTGCTGTTGCCACTAGGGATAAAACATTAGTGCTATGTTCAAGGATGTAGTCACTAGTTACATTACGCACCATACTTAATGCAATTGTCTGTTGCTTTGCAACTTAATACCGGAGGGGGTTCGGATGATAACTCAAGGTGGACTTTTTAGGCATAGATGCGTTGGATGGCGGTCTATGTACTTTGTCGTAATGCCCAATTAAATCTCACTATACTCATCATGATATGTATGTGCATTGTCATGCTCTCTTTATTTGTCAATTGCCCAACCGTAATTTGTTCACCCAACATCTTTCGTCTTATGGGAGACACCTCTAGTGAACTCGGGACCCCGGTCCAATTCTCTTTACTGAAATACAATCTACTAATACTTGTTTTACTGTTTCTCTGCAAACAATCATCTTCCACACAATACGGTTAATCCTTTGTTACAAGCCGGTGAGATTGACAACCCCACTGCTTTCGTTGGGGCAAAGTACTTTGGTTGTGTTGTGCAGGTTCCACGTTGGCGCCGAATCTCGTGGTGTTGCACTACATCTCGCCGCCATCAACCTTCAACGTGCTTCTTGGCTCCTCCTGGTTCGATAAACCTTGGTTTCTTTCGAGGGAAAACTTGCTGCTGTGCGCATCATACCTTCCTCTTGGGGTTGCCCAACGAACGTGTGAAATACACGCCATCACTCTCCATCGACCTGAAAAAACGGAGTCTCCCGTGTCGCCTGTATTTGGTGTTGTTCTGATGCTCCATAGCACACTGCAACTCCTGGCCAAGTATGTCAAGCTTTTTCCAGTGGCCCTAACAAACGCTTCTTGATGCCATTGCAGATGATACCATTGGCTTTCTCGACTTGGCCATTGGTTTGAGGATGCGCAACTGACGCGAAGTGCAAATTGATACCCACCTCTGCACAATACGCCTTGAATTCCTTGGATGTGAAGTTACTGCCATTGTCCGTGACGATGATATGAGGCACTCCAAATCGAAAACAATGCTCTTCACGAACTTTATTGCCGATGCTGCATCCGGTGAATTTATAGGCTTTGCTTCTATCCACTTAGTGAATTTGTCGACGACACGAGCATATATCGTATCCTCCTGGCGAGGCCTTGTGTAACTTTCCCACCATGTCGACCCCCGGCAAGGGCCAAGATAAGGGTATTGGCACATCCGCTGCGTGAGAGTGAGGTTTCGCGGAAATCTCTCGCACGCGTCACAAGTTCGCACAATCTCCTTCGCGTCCTCAATTGCTGCCACCAATAGAATCCTGCTCTGAAAACCTTGGCTGCGATAGCTCGACCGCTTGCATGATGACCGCATACTCCTTCGTGTACTTCCTTCAGAATTACCCTTCCTTCTTCGGTGTAACACATCTTTGTAACACACCCGAAATACTTCGTTTGTACATTTCTCCTTTGATCACAGTGAAGGCTTTGAACGTCTAATAACTCCTTGCTTCAACTTGATTGTCGAGTATTGTTTTCCTTAGGATATATGATATGTACGCCTGCATCTATGGGATTTGCACCATCATTACTAGATCATGTTCCTCTTCTTCTTCTAGTGTTTCTTGCACAGCCCCCGAGGATTTTTCATCCTTCTCCTTCTTTTTGATTTCGTCGGCTTTGTGGATCTCTCTCATATTCCTCCCAAAACACACCTGGAGGAATCGTGAGGCACTGCGCCCCATGTTTGCAAGAACATCGGCTTCGTCATTGCTTAACTGCTGATGTGGTTCACCTCGCATCCATCAAATAGTTTCTCCAGCTCGTTATACATTTCCTTGTATGCCACCATGCTATCATTGACGCATCACATTGGTTCATGACTTGTTGGGCCACCAATTGTGAGTCGCCGAAGATTTTCAGTCGAGTTGCACCACAAGCCTTCGCCATCTTCATCCCATGTATAAGAGCTTCGTATTCCGCCTCGTTGTTGGACGCGTTTGGGAACGTCATCCGTAAGACATACTTTAATTTGTCGCCTTCAGGTGATATGAGAATCACGCCTGCTCCAGCCCTCTAACCTCTTGGATCCATCGAAGTTCATGGTCCAAGTTCTCGATAAGTCCGGGGTCCCGTGTTTTGCAACTCCATCCACTCTGATGAAATCTGGCAAAATTTGCGACTTTATTTCTTTTTTTTTCATACGTGATGTCCTGAGGGAAAGTTCTATTCCCCAAAGGGAGACACGGCCTGTAGCTTCTGGATTGTTTAGTATGTTGGATAGGGGTGCCTCGTTGACCACTATTATCGGATGCGCCGAAAAATAGTGTCGCAATTTTCTTGCGGTTGTAAACACTGCGGGTACCATTGTTTTGAAGGCGATAAAACTTCACCGATGAAGTATACCGGTCTCTGACCATCCTTTTCCTTCTTCTTCTCTTTCGACAACTAGCGCCGTGCTGACCACCCGGGGTGTAGCCGCAATGTACAACATGAGTGGTTCCTTCTTTTGGCGCCACCAAGATTGGTGGTGTCGAAATTGTCCGTTTGAGATCCTCGAAGGCCCTATCTGCCTCTTCGTTCCACTGAACTTTCTCCTTGTTTGATTAAGGCGTAGAACGGTAGCGCCTTTCTCCTGCCTGGCGACGAATCTCGCGAAAGCTGCGACTCGCCCGGTTAATTGTTGTATTTCCTTCAACTTTGTTGGCTTCCTCATTGTCACGATAGCTTATTTTCTCGGATTTGCTTCAATCCCTCTTTGCTGAGACTAGGAACCCAAGAAGTTCTCCCACAGGGACGCCGAAAGAACACTTTGTTGGATTCATTGAGACAAAATTTATCGAGGTTGTCGAAGGTTTCTTTCAAGTCCTCGATTAACGTTGCCCCCTTTTTTGATGTTATGACGACATCGTCGATGTACACTTGTACATTTTTCCCAATTTGTGTTGCTAAGCACTTCGCATCATCCGATATGTTGCTTCGGTTTTTCAAACCAAAGGCATTGTTCTGTAACAAAACACGCCATACGGTGTGATGAACGCTGTCTTGGCTTCGTCATCTTCTTTTAATCTGATCTGGTTGTAACCAGAATATGCGTCCAAGAAGGAAAGACGTTCGCATCCTGCCGTGGAATCGATAATTTGATCGATCTTTGGGAGGGGGAAGTGATCCTTTGGACAATGTTTATTGAGGCACGTAAAGTCGACGCACATGCGAAGGACTTTCGTGTTTTTCTTCATCATCATCACGGGTTAGCTACCCAGGTGGCCTCTCTGTAGATATCTCTTTAATGAAACCACTTCTCTGAGCGATCAATTTCTGACAGCATGGCTTGCGGTTTGGTTCAAAAATGCCGCAAAGGTTGTTTGATTGGTCTCGCTATTGGGTCCAAATTTAGGTGGTGCTCGGCAAGTTTCGGGTACTTGGCATGTCGCTGGACACCATGCGTAGATTTTCCAGTGCTCACGGAGGAACTCGACGAGCGCGCTTTCCTATGCGAGGTCCATGTTTGTCACGATGGACGTCGTTTTCTTCGGGTCTGTCGGGTGAATCTGCACTTCCTTGGAATCTTTCGTCGTGTTAAAGGTCGATTCCTTGTTAAATCTCCATACATCTGGCAACACATCATAGTCAGTCATGAGTCTTGACGCCGCATACTCTGCTTGCATCCCGAAGGTTTCTGATAGTCGATGAAAATCCTTGTCACATTTATCGGCTAGCGCGAAGCTTCCTTTGACCGTGATTGGTCCCTTAGGTCCGGTAACCTCCATAGCAGATACGTGTAATGTGGTACCGCCATAAACCTCGCATATGCTGGTCGCCCTAACAAGGCGTGATATTGCGACGGGAAATCCACTACTTCAAACTCCAACCTTTCTATCCTGTAATTTTCGGGTCCCAAACTGAACGTCGAGATGAATCCTTCCCAACGGATAACTCGGCTTCTGGTGTGATTCCATGGAAACGCGTGTCAGTTGGTTTAGATTTGCTAGGGATATGTTCATCTTCCTCAATGTATCTGCATACATAAGGTTTAGCTGCCGCCTCCGTCTATGAATACTCGAGATACGTCAAATCTGCGATCACCGCTAGCAAGATAAGTGCTGATTGCCCCGGTCGAGGAACTGTGCGGGTGATCCGCGATTGTGAAGCCGATGTCTTGCCCCTGACCAATTTAGGTACTCAACCGTTGGTGGAGGCATCTTCTCGCCATAAACACTTGCCGCGAGATTAACTTTTGAGCTCGTTAGATGGCCTAGCTTTCCAATCATCGAGACCGCGCCATTATTGTTAGGATCGACATATGGAGGTGGCTGTGGTGCTGCCGCACTCAGCTGATGTCGATTTTTGTCCGTGATCGCGGGAGGAGGTGGTAGGTGGATCTCGCCTCCTAGGCCCTTGAAGGTTTCTATTTGCTGCTTGAGCATTGGCTATCCCTGCTACTCGTAGCATTGCTTGAAAATTTCGGCAGTCTTTCTGCATGTCCTGACTGCCTTCTTCCATTGTTATCGAGATAAAATGCATCTGCACGCCCGTTCATCATATCCTGAGTTACGAAAGGTCTTTGAAACCTCGACCCGCTATTTTGCCTGTTATTTCGGGAATCATCTCTATTGTCGCCCGCTGCTCATTACTTATTTGATATTCATCTCTATTGTTTCCTCCGTTGTTTCCCGAAAACCAGCCGATATTTGGCCAGAGCATCGTAATTCGAGAACCGCCGAGAAAATCGCCTTCCATTTTGAAAGTTTCGGCTGCGATCCTCCTCTGGTGACCCGTGTCGCTTATTGTGAACAACATCTTCTCCATCTCGCCCATCTGTTTGCTATCTCCATCAATGCCGACAACTGTCCTGGGGTTGGTTCTCCCCAAGTCCTCGACGAAATCTCCTCGCCGAATTCTGCCACGAACGCATCTATTGCTCTTTCGTCAGATATGTTCTCTACCGAGTTTTTGATGATGTTCCATCTTTGGATGTACTTTCTCATCGATTCATCATGTTTTTGTCGACATGACCTCAGCTCTTCAAGTGATGCTGGTTTTGCAAGTTGATCGGAAGTTCTTGACGAACACATCCTCAAAACTGTCCCAATTGTCGATGGATCCTGGAGGAAGTTTCTTTATCCAAGATCTTGCGTCGCTCAGTGTATCTGAATACTCTGCATTGCTGTTGCCCTGGTACCACCTATCAATTTCACCGTCTCTAGATAATCAACTAACCAATCCTCAGGATCTTGCAGGCCGTCGAATTTCTTGAAACTATCGGGTAACTTGAACCCGACGGGACTCGAGTTTTTCGAACCCGTCTCGGAAACATGGGAGTCCACACATATCTTCCTGGCAACTTCGTGAACGCCGATGTTCTCTTTCTTATCTCGCTCTATCCACTCGGCCTGAGTCGTTGTGTCCTAGCTCCACTTGCTCTGGTGGATCTTGCACCGCCGTAGAGTCTCGGCTATTTTGCCTTGCATTTCCTTCGGAGGTGTAGCCGCGAACGCTGCTCCCATGGCTCCGCATCCCGCCATGGCCATGTTATATAACGCTTCTCTTGGATCTCCAGGAGGTGGTCCGGACGCTAGATGAAAGCTTGCGCGCCATAGATCCCCTTCCTGTTTTTGGAATAATATTCCCCCTCGTGTCGATTGACATAAAGGACATGTCGAGATTTTGGATTAGAGTCTCTCTTTCTGTTTTGCAGTCGAGATCTTGCTCTCCTACGAGCTTTCTATGACTATCTCCGGTTCCGATCAAGCCGACTTAGCTCCGCTCTTCGCTCGCTTGATGCGGAAGTCCTCCCTTCTTCGTCAAAGCGATGTCCGTTTTTCTAATTCTCTTCCTTCTCTCGGCTAGCCTATATTGATATGCTTGTAGTTCTTCCACCGTAGCGGTTGTCTCCATTGGTTCAGAACCATCCATGGCCTTTGCAGCTCTATCCCATGCTGCTTGTGGAAGTTGAACTCTGACACGTGGTGTGGGCCCCACATATTTAGTGCCCAAACCTCGCCTTAGGTCCGAGGGATCGACATATGGATTTCCCAAATCGTCGAAAGCCTCTGATGTTTCCTCCCGATCACGACTTGCTTCTCCAATAGCATAAACTTGATGATATTTTACTTTATTGGGTTTGGTGACACCATCATATAGATTGGTGAAGACCTTGCCCACAGATATGGATCTGTCGATGAAGTTGAAGCTGTCGACGCTACTTGAGTCATTGATGGCGTGTAACTCACACGTTCGTTGGGAACCCCAAGAGGAAGGTATGATGCGCAGCAAGTTTTCCTCGAAAGAAACCAAGGTTTATCGAACCAGGAGGAGCCAAGAAGCACGTTGAAGGTTGATGGCGGCGGATGTAGTGCGGCGTAACACCCGTAGATTCCGGCGCCAACGTGGAACCTGCACAACACCAAAGTACTTTGCCCCAACAAAACAAGTGAGGTTGTCAATCTCACCGGCTTGCAACAAAGGATTAACCGTATTGTGTGGAAGATGATTGTTTGCAAGAAAACAAGAAACAAGTATTGCAAGATTTGTATTTCAAAGATAAAAGGGAGGGTCCACAGTTCACTAGAGGTGTCTCTCCCATAAGATAAAAGCATGTTGGGTGAACAAATTACGCAATTGACAAATAGAGAGGGCATAACAATGCACATACATGTCATGATAAGTATAGTGAGATTTAATTGGGCATTACGACAAAGTACATAGACCGCTATCTAGCATGCATCTATGCCTAAAAAGTCCACCTTCGGTTATCATCCGAACCCCTTCATATTAAGTTGTAACAACGTACAATTGCATTAAGTATGGTGCGTAATGTAATCAACAACTACATCCTCGGACATAGCATCAATGTTTTATCCCTAGTGGCAACAAGACATCCACAACCTTAGAACTTTCTCACTGTCCCATATATCAATGGAGGCATGAACCCACTATCGAGCATAAATACTCCCTCTTGGAGAGCAAAACTTGGCCGCAGCCTCTACTAATAACGGAGAGCATGCAAGATCTTAAACAACACATAGGTAATAACTTGATAATTAACATAACATAGTATTCTCTATCCATCGGATCCCGACAAACACAACATATAGCATTGCAGATAGATGATCTTGATCATGTTAGGCAGCTCACAAGATCCAACAATGAAGCACAATGAGGAGAAGACAACCATCTAGCTACCTATGGACCCATAGTCCAGGGGTGAACTACTCACTCATCACCCGAGGCGACCATGGCGTGTAGAGTCCTCCGGGAGATGAATCCCCTCTCCGGTGCCGGAGGCGATCTCCGTAATCCCCCGAGATGGGATTGGCGGCGGCGTGGCAAGGTTTTCCGCATCGTGGCTCTCGGACTGGGGTTTCGCGACGGAGGCTATTTGTAGGCGGAAGGGCAGGTCAAGAGGCGGACGAGGGGCCCACGGCACAGGCCGGCGCGGCCAGGGGTCCGGGGCGCGCGCCTCGTGGTGTCGCCACCTCGTGGCCCCACTTCGACTCTCCTTCGGTCTTCTGGAAGCTTCGGGCAAAATAGGACCCTGGGCGTTGATTTCGTCCAATTCCGAGAATATTTCGTTACTAGGATTTCGAAACCAAAACAGCAGAAAACAACAACTGGCTCTTCGGCATCTTGTTAATAGGTTAGTTCCGTAAAATGCACGAATATGACATAAAGTGTGCATAAAACATGTAGATATCATCAATAATGTGGCATGGAACATAAGAAATTATCGATACGTCGAGACGTATCAGCATCCCCAAGCTTAGTTCTCGCGCAGGTAAAACGATAACAAAGATAATTTCTGAAGTGACATGCCATCATAACCTTGATCATACTATTTGTAAACATATGTAATGAATGCAGCGATCAAAACAATGGTAATGACATGAGTAAACAAGTGAATCATAAAGCAAAGACTTTTCATGAATAGTACTTCAAGACAAGCATCAATAAGTCTTGCATAAGAGTTAACTCATAAAGCAATAAATCAAAGTAAAGGTATTGAAGCAACACAAAGGAAGATTAAGTTTCAGCGGTTTCTTTCAACTTGTAACATATATATCTCATGGATAATTGTCAACATAGAGTGATATAACAAGTGCAATATGCAAGTATGTAGGAATCAATGCACAGCTTACACAAGTGTTTGCTTCTTGAGGTGGAGAGAGATAGGTGAACGACTCAACATAAAAGTAAAAGAATGGTCCTTCAAAGAGGAAAGCATCGATTGCTATATTTGTGCTAGAGCTTTTATTTTGAAAACATGAAACAATTTTGTCAACGTAGTAATAAAGCATATGAGTTATGTAAATTATATCTTACAAGTTGCAAGCCTCATGCATAGTGTACTAATAGTGCCCGCACCTTGTCCTAATTAGCTTGGACTACCGGATCATCGCAATACACATGTTTTAACCAAGTGTCACAATGGGGTACCTTCATGCCGCCTGTACAAAGGTCTAAGGAGAAAGCTCGCATTTTGGATTTCTCGCTTTTGATTATTCTCAACTTAGACATCCATACCGGGACAACATGGACAACAGATAATGGACTCTCTTTAATGCATAAGCATGTAGCAACAATTATTATTCTCATATGAGATTGAGGATATATGTCCAAATGAAACTTCCACCATGAATCATGGCTTTAGTTAGCGGCCCAATGTTCTTCTCTAACAATATGCATGCTCCAACCATTAAGGTGGTAGATCTCTCTTACTTCGGACAAGACGGACATGCATAGCAACTCACATGATATTCAACAAAGAATAGTTGATGGCGTCCCAGAAACATGGTTATCGCACAACAAGCAACTTAATAAGAGATAAAGTGCATAAGTACATATTCAATACCACAATAGTTTTTAAGGCTAATTTGTCCCATGAGCTATATATTGCAAAGGCGAATGATGGAATTTTAAAGGTAGCACTCAAGCAATTTACTTTGGAATGGCGGAGAAATACCATGTAGTAGGTAGGTATGGTGGACACAAATGGCATAGTGGTTGGCTCAAGGATTTTGGATGCATGAGAAGTATTCCCTCTCGATACAAGGTTTAGGCTAGCAAGGTTATTTGAAACAAACACAAGGATGAACGGTGCAGCAAAACTCACATAAAAGACATATTGTAAACATTATAAGACTCTACACCGTCTTCCTTGTTGTTCAAAACTCAATACTAGATATTATCTAGACTCTAGAGAAACCACATATGCAAACCAAATTTTAGCAAGCTCTATGTATTTCTTCATTAATGGGTGCAAAGTATATGATGCAAGAGCTTAAACATGAGCACAACAATTGCCAAGTATCAAATTATCCAAGACATTTTAGAATTACTACATGTAGCATTTTCCAATTCCAACCATATAACAATTTAACGAAGAAGAAACTTCGCCATGAATACTATGAGTAAAGCCTAAGGACATACTTGTCCATATGCTACAGCGGAGCGTGTCTCTCCCATACAAATAATGCTAGGATCCATTTTATTCAAGCAAAACAAAAACAAAAACAAACCGACGCTCCAACTAAAGTGCATAAGATGTGACGGAATAAAAATATAGTTTCAGGGAGGAAGGATAATGTTGTCGATGAAGAAGGGGATGCCTTGGGCATCCCCAAGCTTAGACGCTTGAGTCTTCTTAGAATATGCAGGGGTGAACCAGGGCATCCCCAAGCTTAGAGCTTTCACTCTCCTTGATCATATTGTATCATACTCCTCTCTTGATCCTTGAAAACTTCCTCCACACCAAACTCGAAACAACTCATTAGAGGGTTAGTGCACAATAAAAATTAACATGTTCAGAGGTGACACAATCATTCTTTACACTTCTGGACATTGCATAAAGCTACTGGACATTAATGGATCAAAGAAATTCATCCAACATAGCAAAAGAGGCAATGCGAAATAAAAGGCAGAATCAAACAGAACAGTTCGTAAAGACGAATTTTAAAATGGCACCAGACTTGCTCAAATGAAAATGCCCAAATTGAATGAAAGTTGCGTACATATCTGAGGATCACTCACGTAAATTGGATTAATTTTCTGAGTTACCTACAGAGAATTAGACCCAGATTCGTGACAGCAAAGAAATCTGTTTCTGCGCAGTAATCCAAATCTAGTATTTACTTTACTATCAAAGACTTTACTTGGCACAACAAGACATAAAACTAAGATAAGGAGAGGTTGCTACAGTAGTAAACAACTTCCAAGACTCAAATATAAAACAAAAATACTGTAGTAAAAACATGGGTTGTCTCCCATAAGCTTTTTTTTAACGCCTTTCACTAGAAAGTGTAAATCAAGTAACATCAAGAGATGAAGCATCAACATCATAATTTGTTCTAATAATAGAATCATAAGGTAACTTCATTCTCTTTCTAGGGAAGTGTTCCATACCTTTCTTGAGAGGAAATTGATATTTAATATTACCTTCCTTCATATCAATAGTAGCACCAACGGTTCGAAGAAAAGGTCTTCCTAATATAATGGGGCAAGATGCATTGCATTCAATATCCAAGACAACAAAATCAACGGGGACAAGGTTATTGTTAACCATAATATGAACATTATCAACTCTCCCCAAAGGTTTCTTTTTAGCATTATCACGAGATTAACATCCAAATAACAATTTTTCAATGGTGGCAAGTCAAGCATATCATAGACTTTCTTAGGCATAACAGAAATACTTGCACCAAGATCACATAAAGCATTACAATCAAAATCATTGACCCTCATTTTAATGATGGGCTCCCAACCATCTTCTAGCTTTCTAGGAATAGAAGTTTCAAGTTTTAGTTTCTCTTCTCTAGCTTTTATGAGAGCATTTGTGATATGTTTTGTAAAAGCCAAGTTTACAGCGCTAGCATTGGGACTCTTAGCAAGTTTTTGTAAGAACTTTATAACTTCAGAGATGTGGCAATCATCAAAATCTAAATCATTACAATCTAAAGCAATGGGATTGTCATCCCCAAGGTTGGAAAAAATTTCAGCAGTTTTATCACAGGCAGTTTCAGCAGTTTTAGCAGTTTCAGGTAATTTTGCGCGCTTTGCACTAGGAGTAGAAACATTGCCAACACCAATTCTTTCACCATTATTAGTAGGAGGTGCAGCAACATGCGGAGCATTAACATTACTAGTGGTGGTAATAGTCCAAACTTTAGCTACATTATTCTCTTTAGCTAGTTTTTCATTTTCTTCTCTATCCCACCTAGCACGCAATTCAGCCATTAATCTTATATTCTCATTAATTCTAACTTGGATGGCATTTGCTGTAGTAACAATTTTATTTTCAATATCCTCATTTCAATTTTAAAAGATCAACATCGAGGCAAGTCTATCAACTCTAGAAGCAAGAATATCAATTTTATTGAGCTTTTCCTCAACAGATTTGTTAAAGGCAGTTTGTGTACTAATAAATTCTTTAAGCATAGCTTCAAGTCCAGGGGTGTGTTCCTATTATTGTTGTAAGAATTCCCATAAGAATTAGCATAACCGTTACCATTATTATAAGGATATGGCCTATAGTTATTACTAGAATTGTTCCGATAAGCATTGTTGTTGAAATTACTATTTTTAATGAAGTTTACATCAACATGTTCTTCTTGGGCAACCAATGAAGCTAAGTAACATTATTAGGATCAACATTAGTCCTATCATTCACAAGCATAGACATAATAGCATCAATCTTATCATTCAAGGAAGAAGATTCTTCAACAATTTACCTTCTTACCTTGTGGAGCTCTTTCCGTGTGCCATTTGGAGTAATTAATCATCATATTATCAAGGAGCTTTGTTGCTTCACCAAGAGTGATGGACATAAAGGTACCTCCAGCTGAATCCAATAAATTCACAAGAAAAATTTAGTCCTGCATAGAAGGTTTGGATGATCATCCAAGTAGTCAGTCCATGGGTTGGGCAATTTTTAACCAAAGATTTCATTCTTTCCTGCTTGAGCAACATGTTCATTATCCAATTGTTTAAAATTCATTATACTACTTCTCAAAGATATAATTTTAGCAGGGGGATAATATCTACCAATAAAAGCATCCTTACATTTAGTCCATGAATCAATACTATTCTTAGGCAGATAGCAACCAATCTTTAGCTCTTCCTCTTAATGAGAAAGGAAACAATTTCAATTTAATAATATCACCATCTACATCCTTATACTTTTGCATTTCACATAGTTCAACAAAATTATTGAGATGGGCAGCAGCATCATCAGAACTAACACAGAAAATTGCTCTCGCATAACAAGATTCAGAAAGCAGGTTTAATTTCAAAGAATTCTGCTGTAGTAGCAGGTGGAGCAATAGGTGTGCATAAGAAATCATTATTATTTGTGGTTGTGAAGTCACACAACTTAGTATTTTCAGGGGTGTTCATTTTAGCAGTAGTAAATAAAGCAAACTAGATAAAGTAAATGCAAGTAACTAATTTTTTTGTGTTTTTGATATAGAGAGCAAGACAGTAAATAAAGTAAAGCTAGCAACTAATTTTTTTGTGTTTTGATATAATGCAGCAAACAAAGTAGTAAATAAAATAAAGCAAGACAAAAACAAAGTAAAGAGATTGGGAAGTGGAGACTCCCCTTGCAGCGTGTCTTGATCTCCCCGGCAACGGCGCCAGAAAAAGAGCTTGATGGCGTGTAACTCACACGTTCGTTGGGAACCCCAAGAGGAAGGTATGATGCGCACAGAGCAAGTTTTCCCTCGAAAGAAACCAAGGTTTATCGAACCAGGAGGAGCCAAGAAGCACGTTGAAGGTTGATGGCGGCGGGATGTAGTGCTGCGCAACACCAGAGATTCCGGCGCCAACGTGGAACCTGCACAACACAACCAAAGTACTTTGCCCCAACGAAACAGTGAGGTTGTCAATCTCACCGGCTTGCTGTAACAAAGGATTAACCGTATTGTGTGGAAGATGATTGTTTGCAAGAAAACAAGTAAAACAAGTATTGCAGAGATTTGTATTTCAAGATAAAAGAATGGACCGGGTCCACAGTTCACTAGAGGTGTCTCTCCCATAAGATAAAAGCATGTTGGGTGAACAAATTACAATGGCAATTGACAAATAGAGAGGGCATAACAATGCACATACATGTCATGATAAGTATAGTGAGATTTAATTGGGCATTACGACAAAGTACATAGACCGCTATCTAGCATGCATCTATGCCTAAAAAGTCCACCTTCAGTTATCATCCGAACCCTTCCGTATTAAGTTGCTAACAATACAATTGCATTAAGTATGGTGCGTAATGTAATCAACAACTACATCCTCGGACATAGCATCAATGTTTTATCCTAGTGGCAACAAAGACATCCACAACCTTAGAACTTTCTCACACTGTCCCTATATCAATGGAGGCATGAACCCACTATCGAGCATAAATACTCCCTCTTGAGTTAAGAGCAAAAACTTGGCCGAGCCTCTACTAATAACGGAGAGCATGCAAGATCTTAAACAACACATAGGTAATAACTTGATAATTAACATAACATAGTATTCTCTATCCATCGGATCCCGACAAACACAACATATAGCATTACAGATAGATGATCTTGATCATGTTAGGCAGCTCACAAGATCCAACAATGAAGCACAATGAGGAGAAGACAACCATCTAGCTACTCTGCTGGACCCATAGTCCAGGGTGAACTACTCACTCATCACTCCGAGCGACCATGGCGGTAGAGTCCTCTCGGGAGATGAATCCTCTCCGGCAGCCGGAGGAGATCTCCGAATCCCGAGATGGGATTGGCGGCTGCCAAGGTTTTCCGTATCGTGGCGGGGTTTCGCGACGAGGCTATTTGTAGGCGGAAGGGCAGGTCAAGAGGCGGCACGAGGCCCACGCACGCCCGCGCGCCGGGCCTGGGCCGCGCGCCCCCGTGGTGTCGCCACCTCATGGCCCCACTTCGACTCTCCTTCGGTCTTCGGAAGCTTCGTGGCAAAATAGGACCCCGGGCGTTGATTTCGTCAATTCCGAGAATATTTCGTTACTAGGATTTCTGAAACCAAAAACAACAGCAACTGGCTCTTCGGCATCTTGTTAATAGGTTAGTTCCAGAAAATGCACGAATGGCATAAAGTGTGCATAAAACATGTAGATATCATCAATAATGTGGCATGGAACATAAGAAATTATCGATACGTCGGAGACGTATCATTGCTTATATCTGAGTCCGCGGATGACTCGAAGGATATGTCGTTGAAGATCTTGGCGAGTTTTTCTCTTGCCCTGGTGTGATGAAGCGTGGCGACGAAATTTCTTCATCGCTTGATTCTGTTGACGATGTTGAGTTTGAAATATCGGGATCGACCGCCGATAATCCCGACGAGATCGGAATTTCGAGACGATATGATCCTTCCTTCTCGACGCGAAGTGGAACTCTCCAAACGTCATCTCCATAGGCTCCTCCATACGCATATGCATCCAAACGGGAGGGCGGGTGAGGAACAAAATCAACGAGACCAGTTTCGATCTGTTTACCTCTGTCCATGAAATTGCTTGCTACCGACGAAGTCGACGATCATGAACGTGCCATCGAGATCAGCTCCTTGTCGCCTCTAAATCCCACAGACGGCGCCAATTGACAAGGTATTAACTTGTCAATGCCTACGATTGTAGACTAGGGTTTAGTTGGATGTAGAGGGCAAGTAGATCTCGAAGGTTTCAGCCGAAAAGTACTCGACGAATATGAAACTAGGGTGGTGTTGACAGTAAATTCGATCCTTTCTTTGTCCCTCGTCTCCCCCTTATATAGGAGGTGGAGCGAGGGTTTCGTAATACACAAGTTACAGAGTCCGAGAGGGTTTCTAACCCATCCCGCAAGATTACAAGTATCCTTTCCTAATACAACTCTAGCTTTCCTTAACAATATCTTGGGCTTCCGAATCTTCTTATCCTTCGGGTCGTGGGCCTTCAGTAACCCCGGGTACCATCTTCGGCAGCCCATTGGGGATGCCTATGTCACCCGGGGAGTACACTCCACCTCTCTCTCGCTGTTTTTATTTCATTTTTTGTCTAGTTTATTTTTGTCTTGTTTTATTTTTCCTATATATCTGAAAATCCATAAAAATTTAAAAAATCGAAAAACTAAAAATTGTTGTTATGGAAGGACATGCTTTATACTCTATGGAACTTAAAGAATTATTTATGAAGTATAGAGAATCATATAAGGGCAAAGTCATGGGGGCACGTTAAAAAAGTTGGATACAATTGCTAAAATTTTGCTTAAGCGCCATGATATAAATTGTTGCTCTAAACAAGATACTAAACATCTTAAATTCCAATGTGGCTTTAGTGAAGAAGTTTTAATTTCGAACTATCATTGGAATAACTATATTTATCTTGGATTCGAAGAAGTAGAACAATTTAACTTATTTATGGGAGCCTCTGAAATAGAATCCTTCATGTCTAAAAATTATGAAACTTGTATTTCTTGTAATGAACTTAAAGATTATGTCTCTTCTATCCTTGATTATTGCACAAAAAATTTCAGCAATAATTGTTATATCATTGATTATAAAGAGAGACTCAATTATGCACAAGAATGTATCAACAATTTGCAGGAACCCGTGGAAGAAGAAGTTACTGAACCTGAAAGCTCATTAGATGAAAAAGAGGAGGAGAATGATGAAAAAAAGGAGGAATAATGGATTAGCTACCCATGCCAACCTTCTAATGAGAGTAACTCTTTATCTCTTACATTATTTCTTACCATTAGAGGCTACTCTTGGCACAAAAACGAAAATAAAAATTGATAAGGAGAGGACATTAGAAGGTATTTCGATTTTGAATAAAAAGAAAAAAACAAAAAAGAAAGGAAACAAAAAAGAAAACAGAAAAAAGAAAAAAACAGAAACAGAAATAGAAAACAAAACAAAAAGAAAAAAGGTGAAAATGGGCCAGGCCCAATACCCGACCAGGGTGTGCGGTGCCTGGTAGGCACCGACCTGGTCGGTGTATAGGATTTCCGGGGGTTTGGCTTCCCCGCTGTCGATTCCCGTTCCGTCCTCGCCGAGTTTTGGGCCTTGTGGGCTCTTTTGGGCTTTCAGTTCCTTTAATACCTTGTGGGCGAGGCCGATCAGAATCAGAACGCCACAAAGGTGCACCGCACGCGTGCCAAAGCTTAAGTTATACGGAGTATTTTTTTAAAGTCAAACCAATAAATTTTGATCAAACTTTTAGAAGAATCTATCAATAAATTTGATAATTTTTAGATAACATATGAAAAAATATTTCATTGTTTATCTAATGATATTGAATTTATATTTTACATGTTATTGATTTTTGATAAAAACTTAGTCAGACTTGCCATAGTTTGACTTTCTAAAAATAATATGAGCCTTAGAATTTGGTACATATAAAAAATAGTACGTAGTATGTTTATTGTATATAAATTACACTATTTTGGTTCTAATTCCGAAGGTAAAACCCCCTACTCTTTTATCCCTAGAACAATTAGCTTGTGCAATGCCTTCTATAAAATTGCTTCCAAAATCATGGCTAACCGTCTCAAGATGGTCCTTCCTGAAATCATTTCTAAGAAGCATGCTTTTGTTACAGGTATTATTGTAGCTTAATAGCTTATGAAAGTCTACGTTTTATGAAGAGGAATAGATCTAAGCGAAATAGCTTATGTGCCTTAAAATTTAATATGATGAAGGCATATGACAGGGCGGAGCGGGGGTATTTGGAAACAATCATGAATAAACTTGGGTTTGCACATCAATGGACCCAAGTCATTATGGGTAGGGTAAGATCAGTCACCTTTTCAGTTTATTCAACGGAAATAAGTTTGAGAAATTCAAACCGACAAGAGGTATCAAACAGGGAGATCTTATTTCCTCATATCTTTTCTTCTTAGCAGCGGAGGGTCTTTAGTGCCTATTAATCCCCTGTGGGTGAGGCTCTATTTTCATCGTAATCTTACCACGAGACCTACATGAGCGAACATTCGCACAACAATACATTCCTTAGTTTAGATGTGTGCAATCCATGAGGAGATATATCAAATCACGAACCAACACATGGTTTCATTAATTCCTACCTAGAGAAGTTTCGACTGATTGCTAAACCTTTGAAACCAGCAACTGCTCAAAGCAATGGACCTAAAGGACATACAATGGATTCCTCCACCTTCAGTGTGGCAAAAATAAATGTTGATGTTGCACTTGCAAAAATTGAAAATAAAGGAGCACTGGATGTGTTTTGTAGAGATCATATCGGTATTACCTTGATGCTTCAGTGGTAGTTTTTATGGGTAATACTACATTGAAGGCTCTTGCACTAGCTGAAGATCTTGATTTAGCAAAGATACATGTTGCTTTTGACTGTTACACGGTGGTGGCTGGTATCAAGGAGGGAAGCTGAAAGGATCGTATGCCGCACCTAGAGGGGGGGGGGTGAATAGGTGCTAACCAATTTTTAGTTCTTTTTTAATTTAGGCTTGACACAAAGGTAAATTCTCTAGATATGCAACTATGTGAATTTACCTATATGACAAGGTCAACGACTAAGCAAGATATAGCTACGTAATGTATAGGGGAGATAATAGGATAGAGGTAACCGAGAGTGGAGCACGCGGAGACACGAAGTTGATTCCCGTAGTTCCCTTCCTTTGCAAGAAGGTATCATTTGGAGTGTGGTCGCTACGAAAGCCAGACCAACACCACGAAGGCTTCACTGGGTCTCCTGTGAGCACCACCACGAAGGCCTAGCCCACTTCCACTAAGAGATTTCCTCGAGGCGGAAACCGGGCCTTTACAAGGTTCTTGGAGCACACATGCATCCACAACCAAATTGGAGGCTCTCAAATCTGTAACAACAACACGAACAATATCAACTACAAACAACTAGGGTTTCTCAAAAGAGGAACACTAGCAAAGGGGTCCTCAAGCGTATGAGGGGAAATGCAAATCGCTTCGGTGTAGATCGGGGTCTTCTCCTTCGAATCTCCAAAGATCAAGAGCTTTGGTTGGGTGGAGGAGAAGATCTTGTGATTCTTGTGTTTCTTGAGGTGGCTCTAATGGTGATGAACTTGACAAAAGAAATGAGCAGCTTGGGGAGGAGGAAGAAGGGGGGTATAAATACCCCTTCCAAAATCCAGTCGTTGGGGCATTTCGAGGGCCGGATTATCCGGTGTAAGTGAGGGCCGGATAATCCGCCACCCCCCCGGAAAATCCGGGCAAAAGTCCGGCCCCTGTCTAGAAGGTTACTGCGCGACACTCCCAAAAGTCCTTAGACGATTTTGGGGGACGGATATTTTGCAAATATCCAGCCCGGAATATCCAGCCTGGAGAATATAACCCTGCTTCTTTTTGTCTTGTTTTTCCACACAAAACAACCATATAAATAAATATATATTCTCTGCACCATCTTATCAAACATTAGTGTATCACATATATTAACATCAAACATTCAAAACATAATCCGAGAGATGTTCTTTCAGAAGCTTGTGAAGAATGGGATCAATTGTCATGGATATCTTTCTATTTTTAATAGGTGATCCCATTTCTCTTCACATGCAACCTATCCACCTCATCAAACCTATTTGATTAATTACAATCTCCCACATCAGCAGCCTGCCATGTCATTGTTTTCGTTTTCCTTTTTTTTTTTGGTAGTTGATTATCACAATATCCACGTCACCCCAAATACACCATACCAAGTCCCGCACCTGTAACCTCTCCCCAGTTTATCTCCCATTAATGTCCCATTCTTTCGCTCTTTTTCCGTCAGAGCTACACCTAGGAGCACCTCAATTCTCCCGTTCTCACGTTTTGCCGTGATGCCGCTCGTGCATTCGTCAGTTTCCATTGACTTCATTTCTTCCGTTCTGCCCGACGCCGCTGATGCGTCCGTCGGTTTCCGTTCGATCCATTAAGTCTCTTGATTCTCTCGCTCTCACACATGTTTCTCTCCCCACGATCTCTGCAAGGAAATCAATGGATTCATAAAATGTGTGGAGACAGTCAGGCAGTCGACGGGACAAAAATCTTTCCAATAAATACCTCGCACCATTTCCATCATTAAGAGTACTCCCTCTCTCACAGTTTATAAGGCACGTGCATACCCCTAGGTTGCAAATTTGATCAAGTTAGCATTAGTTATATGTTATAAAAATTATATCATTAGAAAGTTTAGATGTTCTATTTTCTAATGATATAATTTTTGTATTATATAATTTAAATTATATAGGTTAAATTGATGACCTAGGGGTACGCGCGCGCCTAATAAACTGTGAAGGAGGGAGTACCTTCTCTGCAAAATGTCTCCCCACCATGCGCTCAGTTCTGGACGTTGTCATGTCTTGGGCGAAGTTATCATCAATATTCGATTCCCCCCAACTTGCTTCTTGACCTTGCCTGATGTTGCGGTATTTTGCTGAAACATCCATCAGTGGTGTTTCTATGTCCTTCTCTCTTTCTTCCCTTGCAGATTGAGTCTCGACTTTCTCAGGTGTGTTCACTGGCGTGGCGTGGGGCGTCACCAAATTGATACTCTGATATGGTAAATATATTGAACCGATATTTCTAGGTGCTGCTGCTCTGAAAAAACTTTTAATTTGTTTTTTTATATTGCAGAAGAGGGTTTCATCGGTTGAGCTGTCAACAAGCTCCTAACAGAGGTTGTCTATCCTATGCTACTAAGGTAATAAAGATTTCAGATATTTTCATTTCTTTTATTTGACTTCGTATGATGACCCTCATCTCATCTGATTTTCAATCGTTGTGTTGAGGAAACCAGATGCATATTCCTGACTCAGATCCAATATTTGGCGCAGTTGAAGACAGAGCACGAAAAGTTTTTTTTTATTGAACATCTGTTTCCACATTTTCCAATTTTTTCATGCTACCAAGGGTAGGATCAACAAAAGGAACCAATATTCTAGATCACAAGTTCTGTTTTATTTGAGTACATATAAGCGATAGGACGAGTCAAGAACTGCAATGCAACGATTAACACATTTAACGATTTTCCCCTATTCAGCTTCTTTTGCCATGAACTATATTTCATACATGCGAAATGTGCAATATATATTTTGATTTAGAGACATAGAAGAATTCCACTCAGATGCCATATCTACATTTTTATGTTGTCCAGGTTAGGGAGGAAAAGACCAATAACAATGCACATACTATCTCTTTTCTGATTTGTACAATAAAAAGGAAACCTGGCTGACTTTGGACATTTAACATCTTTATGTATTGTTGGTTGGTTTGAAACTGTTTATCCAAGCTTGGCGTGCAATGTCATTTACAACTTTACGTTTTAATCCTGGACCAGATGTTGCTTTTTGTTGTATGGTTCTGGGCTTTTCATCCAGCTCTACTGAAGTTTGTTCTATTCAGGACAATTAGGTACCAGTTATGTATCCAAAACCAAATTATTAAGCTACACATGGATACATATATGATATGCGTACTCTGAGAAAACTGAGACTAAAATAAATAGAATATCAATAATTTTGGTAAATATTATTCTCATGCTTCTTAAGTATTACAATGAGGAATTTAAGGATGCTTGGAACCTTGGAATGATTGTTGTTTTCACTTGGCATTGGCAAGATGAAATACGTAGTGCTTCTTCATTGGCTATTTATTTCAGCTTTTCTAAAACACTTGCTCTGTAACAACTTATGCTCCTGGGTCTAATGGAATATGAGATTCTATCCATACAAAAATTTAAGTTCATTCAACTAACTATTATCATTTATCAAATATTATTATTCTTCCATCAAAAAAATATAATTATTCAAGGCACATTATTTTTGCCCCATCTTCGTGGCTCGATGGAGGACAAACTATATTAAGGTGGAGTACCTGCTGCTCTTCAACGTTCCTAGCCAATGTTTTTCCCATCCGCATCATTGTATCATAAAATGAAATATTCTCCTGTCAATTCTTTCAGATGGTTATTTTGTGGAGCAAACCACCGCTATTAACATGATTTCCCGCCGCAACGCGCGGGGTATCATCTAGTTAGATCTAGAGTTGCTAACCTCGCTGATTGCAACTTCATCCATGAAGGAAGGGCTTTAAACTGTGAAGCATGCAACCTAGCTAAACATGATTTATCTTATGATGTAGGGCGCCACGTACATGTGTCTGACTGCACCTTATTCAAATTTAGTCCATCTAAACATTATGATTGATTAATAAATTCGAGCAGGTTGTCTAAAAAAATGTGCAAGAGTCAATGCCTATTGTTGATCCTAATTGCATATTTGGCAGTCCATTCTTGATGGGAGAGATATTTTGGTCCAAGTTTTAATAAGGTGAATTGGTGATGGTCGGTCTACTCATATATGGACAAATAATGGCTTCCTCATGATAGCATGTTGGGACCGATTGTATCCTTGATTGTTGACCCCCCCGCACATGGTCTCTCAGCTGACAAGACCTCGACATCATGGAAGGAGGACTTAGTCAGATCATGCTTTCTCCCTATGGACGCTAGTGCAATACTCAATACACCCCTTTGTACAGAAGACAATCGGACTTCTAGGATTGTAACTATGACCAAAAGGGCATATTCTCGTTGCGTTCGGTAGGTAATACATTTAGCGCAGCTGCAACTTTTTTGAAAGATTGCATATGCTTTTGCGAGGATTTCACCGATGTGATTTTCAAGCATTGCCCTATGAAGGCTAATATGGAGGCTGATCTATTAGCTATTAAAGAAGATGGCCCTCATCCGGCTATTTGGAAAGAGGATCATCATAATTTTCTACTTGATTTTGAACGATGTATCCCTGTTCCACAATTTAATATAGTTCACCATGTGGATTTCCCTAGAAAGAGACCGGTTCAGACATCAAGGATGCGCACAACCAAAAAGATAAAAAAAAATACTAGACACAATGATCCAACAGTTGCATCAGCTTACACAAAACACCACCAACACCCGGACTACAAATAGATTCTCTCAAAGTGATGCCTCCAAGAGGGAATAGTGCAAGGCAGCAATCGGAAACGGAGGTGGGCGAACAAACTCAAGGCGATGTTGGTGGTGTGAGGCAACGATCGGGAATGTTTATGAAGGGTGGCCGCACTACGAAAGCATGGCCGCTCACAATCTATCTGCAGGTATAATGAAATAGTAAGGGCATGTCGGGGCAAGCCATCACGATGACGTGGTAGCCGACACCAATTGCCTTGGAAACTTCCCATGTGAGAAGCTCCCTCCAGGCCACACGTCGAACAAGAAGGAAGAGAGAGGGACGACAGCGGTGGAGGACTCGGTGGAGGCGGATCAAGGGGAAAATCGGCGGCATTGTGGGGTTTGGTTTGGGGAGAAGTGACCTACATGAGAGGGAGAGAAGAGAAATAGAGTGGGCCGGGCGACGACTCTCCCCTCTCATTTTTTCTATTTTATTTGTTTAAATGTTTTTTATAGACACAGGTACTACTTTGATCCAAATTAATTGACTCAAGTTTTCTAGATACGGATGTATATATATATATATGTTTTAGATCTAGATAGATGCATATCTAGATGAAATTGAGTCAATTAATTTGAATCAGAGAGATTATAAAATTATTTTTAAACTAGTGGCGTGTAACAACCGCATGCCATTGTTACAAAAAAAATTAGTGACTTTGCACTTAAAATCCACGCCACTAATATATTCAGCCCGAGTGGGCAGGTGGGGTCCCACATATCAGTGGTTGTCCACTATCCTGACATGCTGCTGGTATGGTTTTACTGTTGGCGTACTTTTTTTTAGCACTGCAACTAAAAGATACTTATGGTGCACCGACTCAGTAGGGAGCATCACCATGCCGAGAGGGCGGGATCCACGCTTGGAAGGTCAAAAAAGTGGAGGCTAAGCACGACGGCGTGGCTCACCGGTCCATTAGTCATGGTCGTGGCTGTCGTCGGGTTGGGCGTGGGAGAGATTTGGGGAAGGAGGTTAATATGACAAGTGGTCCCATGTTTGAGAGTATCAAGTTGTTTCTTTCTCGGTGTGCCAAATAGGTCTAGGGTCTAGGATAGACCGAGAACGTTACGTTTGGTGTTTCAATTTCCAGGATTCAAAATTTAGGGTTCGATTTATCGTCCATCTACAAGTTCAAGTTTTTTTTTTGGACATTTTCCTTATTTATGGGTCTATTTTCCTTCCATGACGGTCAAAAGTTTTAGATCTAGATCTATCAGGATAAACATATGAGGATACATCCTTCTACTCAGCCTTTTATATCCAAGGCACATCAATTTCACCAAACTTGAAAGTACATACGTCATACTTCCGATACATGTGCATCTGACGTACATTGCTCATGTTCGGGTGAAAGAGTCGTGCAACCTCAAGGCACACATATACGGCCCTGTCTTCAGATTGTTGTATACTTATGCGCATGCCCGTGTGCTACATGCAGGGGCGGCATGAAGCGATGTGCTGCAATACCGAAGACATGTCCCCTATGTTGCTAGCTTTTCTCAATCTATCCCTCGTAGTGTGCCACGGGTCAGATTCTCCTCTACGCGCTAGGCCCGAAGACCTTTGGAAAGGTCGGCCTATAGCTAATCCTCCTCTTAGCATTTTGGTCCATTGCTTACAACTTGGAAGAAAGGTAGAGGTTTTTGTAGAGTTTTGGGTCTCATATGCTTAGGCATTTCGGATGCTTTTGGTTGTGGCTAAGATCGTTTTATCAAAATTGTGGCTAACTAATATTGTGGTTAAGCTATTTCTTACCCACAAGTGAATTAATATTGGCTAAATCGTATCTTATGAATCCGGCCCTTAAATGTATCCGTGTATCCAAATCGTTAATGACCGGGTGATTAGAATCCTAGCGTTTACAGATGCTTAAGGTGTAATTTTCTGGAAACACGCCCGCACCCTCCCTAATCAGTCCTGCAAATTTGCACCGGCACCCCTGTCCACGACACCAGACGCCCAAACCGCACGTTGAACCCCGCGATCGATCGTGCAGTTGTATCTCTCAGATCACCATGGCGGCGACCCGCAAGTAGAGAAGGAGAAGTTGTCGCGCGGCCGGAACTTTGACCAGAACAGGATCCCATCAGTTGTTTCCTTAGGTCTGATTTTCCATCGTGGCTCATCGTGTACTATCCGGGCAGGTACGTCAATCTGACTCAATCTCGTGTTGATGCAAATTCAGAACTATCTCCATGTCTGAAGCTAGCTTACCTAGCGCGCAACAAAATATAGGCATCGAGCTAGCTATGGGTATGTAATTGATCGGAACACACAGCCCATAAATACACGCGCGCAACATCATTGTGGATTTTCAAAAGCTAGATTAGAATCCCCTATTCTACTAGGACTGTTCAAGGCGTGCTTAATTCCAATGGCAACCAGAGGGGCATAAGCAGATCCAATTGCTTGAGAAGCATTTATCAACAGAAATCGTTTCAAAGGCTTATTGTATACCTACTTGTGCAGCAATGCAATCTGTCACTAGGTTGCCAATGCATATGAATGAGGAAGGTTTTGGCACACCTATAAAGAAAGCAAATGTTCCTCTCTCTGTAAGTCAAACGCTTTCACTACCATGGAAATATTCAGTTCAGTTATTTATACATGAAGATGCTTACTGATTCATTCATTGTTTTACATTGAAGTGTTCGTCTTTTACACCTGAATGTGAAGATAATCTGAAGCCTAAATTAGGGATGACATTTGAGGGGCTAGAGGCCGTGGAGAAGTTCTACAAGCACTATGCACATGAATCTGGTTTTGGAGTTCGTGTTGGACAGCAGAAGAAGATAGACAATGAGGTAGTTCGCACTAAACGGTACATGTGTAACAGGGAAGGATTCAAGTCTGAGAAGGCTAATGAGGTCGCTGATCCATCAAAGAAAAGGCGTAAGAACACAGCGACAAGATGTGGTTGTGATGCACATATCTTTGTGAAGCTATGTGGAAATGATACATATAAGATAGAATCATGGATTGAGAACCACAATCATGGTCTTGTGTCACCTGATAAGCGTCATCTGATCAGATCGAATCGTCGAGTTAGTGAGAGGGCCAAGAATGCATTGTACACATTCCACAAAGCAAGCATAGGCACATGTCAGGCATACAGGCTGCTCCAAGTCAGCGAGGGTGGGATTGACGGTGTTGGATGCACAAAAAGAGATTTTCAAAATTACTATCGTGACCTCAGGTATAAAATCAGGAACGCGGATGCCGAAATGTTTGTTGCCCAACTAGCTAGAAAGCAGGAAGTTAATTCAGCCTTCTTCTATGATTTTGAGTTTTGGCTTAGGTTTGACACAGCTTTAGAATGCCAACGACAAGAGGAGTTGATTGCCGACAACTCAACCATACATAGCACCCCTCAATTAGTGACACCATGGGCGATCGAGAAACAAGGCAATGAAGTGTTCACATATGAGGTGTTTGAGAAATTTCAGAAACAAATTATTGCTGCTAGAGACCATTGTTGTGTTCAAGGCATTACACAAGATGAGGGAATAAAAATTGTGACCTTCAGAACCGGTGCTAGTAAGGTAAGGGAGGTCCATTGTGACACAATGACCATGATAGCTAATTGTTCATGCAAATTATTTGAGTCCCATGGAATTCCATGCCGCCATATTATTCAAGTGATGCGGATGGAAAATCAACAAGAACTTCCAGATTTCTACATCATGGAAAGATGGCAGAAAAGGTGCAAAAGGTACGATAAAATATGATACCTGTCATTACTCTTTACTTTCTTGCAAATCATATGACTGATATTTACTTTATTTCTGTAGAGAAAGTGTCTATGATGTACAGGGTAATCTTCTAGAAGAGAAGCCCGTTGACTCCTTGGATGCAGCTGCAAGAAAAAAGATTTCAGCAGTACGTAACAAGTTGGAAGATCGTATTCAAACGGCAAAACAATCAGAAGAAGGCATGGACTTTTTATTGTCAAGTGTACTGAGCATTGAGGAGCCTTTGAGAAAAACGGTTCCTGCAGCAGTCAAGTACACTGGAATATGAGGCATTTATTGGTTGCAACATTCTTACTGAACTTAACATACATCCAGCAAATGATGTTCGTTCAGTAGGGAGAAGCAAAAGAATAAAGAGAGGTAAGGACACAAACGAGGAAGAACAGAAAAAGAAGAACAAAGAAGCTAAGGCGAAAGTCGCGCGCATGTGTAAGACGTGCAAGACATTGGGCTTTCATGATAGTCGCAAGTGCCCAAGCAAAAATGTTCAAGGAGGGGAAATAAATGCGCCTAATGTCTTTATGTAATGGATTATAATTTTATTTAGTCCAAATGTTTGTCTCAGTGGTGAATAGATTTGATGAATTACATTCTGTCTATCAGTTTTGGAAGCTTTGAGCAACAACAATTTTCAGCAAATCTTAGAAATTGACATGAATCATTTGATTTACCTTATTTTTTGTTCTTTGTCGAGTGTAGATTGTCATCAGTTGCACCTGAGCTTTCTTGCTTCACTGACAATCCAAAAGAAAAGACTAAGCATCAGCAAAATATCCTCATAAACATTTGCCAGTAGAAGTGAACAATGTTCTCGGATGTAACCACTTTACTGCAAACCATTCACAAGAAAAACCCATATTAGCTAACATACAGTAAATACTACTAGAATCTCTAGAAAATGACAAATATGGCTACTGAATGTGGCATGATGTCTTACAAAATGGCTACAAGGTACATACACCTAATACGTGCATGCTTATCTTACAAAATGTGGCATGCTTATCTTACAGTAAATACTGAAATATATTCTTAAGTCTCCTCGAGATTCTGCAGCCACTTTTCAAAAGGATAAAATCACTTCAACAGACAAATAGAGAGCTCCATAGTTGATAGTATCGGAAGATGATCCATTGCAAATGTTCAAGTTCTGAGATTTAAAACCAGCCGAGCTTCCCAAAATCATAAACATGGCCTTCTTTGCTGTAGGATAATTTTATCTCCAAGATATCAGGGTATGATAGTAGCTACAGCAGAACGGAAAACATAAAAAATTTGTGTCCAGAACTTTATTTATGAACAAAAGGAAGGCATGTGTTTACAAAAGGTTACAACAGCATACATCACAAATGCTCCAGTTTCTAATATACACCACTCACTCATGTGCTAACTTGGTTCTCTCTTCTTTGCTTTTGATCACTCAAACTTCAGGAAGTAAATCACGCACAACAGGCTAGTTTCTATGTACATGGTAAATCATCTAGAGACATTGAGGCCATTTTGTGGACTGATGACACCACTGAAGAACACAACAATAATTGCTAGATTATTTGCCAAACCAGACCAAGTCGTAAACCGTCCAGCATGTCATTGCTTTTGCTTCATCCGCTTCAGAAAATCTTCCAGAACTCAAGTACCATACACCATGACCTGACCAACATCATTCGTCATAATCTGCACTTCAATTGTTCATAAAATCAGTTAAGCCTCACACATACATAAGCAATTTGGTAGGAATTTGAGGCCTTCACCTGTAGGTTGTAGCAGCGACCGGACGCCGACGGGCCTGAAGTCGAGCTCGTCGACGGGACACTCCATGGCGCGCACCCTCCACAGGAAAGACCTCGCCTTGCAATCTTCCATGTCGACCCTCCACTCTGCCAAAGCGACTCCTAGCAGCTCGCCGTCGCCGGCGGAGAAGCCAAGGCTCTTCGGCTCTCAGCGCCAACGGAGGGTCCTGCATGACATGTCGAAGGAGGCACTGGTCTGGAGGTACCCCGCGCCCAGGAACAGCGGAGCACGGCGGCGGCCATGGTCTTCTTCCGTGCATTGGCACTCGGCAGCAGGGAAAACGAGGCTAGGTGCCCTAGATTTTTTTGAGGAAGAACCGGTTGGGTTTGGGGAACCTGAGAGTAAAGGGGTTTTTTGCAAAAAGTAAGTTTAGTTAAATCTGGAAGCGGGCATGTAATTGTAAAAGTTTTTTCTACAAGACGTGAGGCAGAGGATTTTGATCGCTGGGTGGAGATTGGAGGGATGCAGGGATACATCTAAGCCTCGGATTCATAAGATACGACGCCAAAAAAAATAGTAAAACATTGGCAAGCTAAAAACTTGGCAACTATTGGACCAATATTTTGGTTAAGATAAGCCCTTACGTCTCTTGGGCCCATGTATACTTCACTTATTCGTCGGTACCATTTTGTCGGCCCATTAAACCACTCCGGCGAGGCGAGGACGCCGGGAGCGGCGCGGCACGGCACCCACTGAGGGCTCATCCGGTGAGCGGCGGCGATGGACGAGAGCGGCGGAGATTCTGGGACGGCAAGCGGCGGTGATCCTGGGACGGGAAGCGGCGCTGGATTCGAGTGGGACGCGGATTCCCAGCTCTACTACCACGCCAGGTTCCCCCTTCCCTAACGGCTTGGCTTAGTTCCTCCTTCCAAAACTCACGCCTCGCCTCTCTGTCTCTGGGCGTCGCGACCAGCTGTGGCTGTTGAAATCCACAAAGCTATCGAATTTTGCGCGATTTGACGCTTAGAACGGGCAGTTACGAACAGATTTGGGGATGCAGACTACTTGGGAATCTGTACATTTTTTTGTTAAGTATCTGTTGCCGTTGTGAACGTTAACAGAATCCGTGCTTGTATACGTAGTATAATTTCTAATTAAGTAGTAGTAATAATACTAGAGAACATAGAATTATTTATGTTAGATGTTATTGCTAGGGAAGAAGATGATGAGGGCCTCTTATGGCACAAGTGGTATATCCCGGTGTTAGTGCCCGACTCGAGAAGTCTCTGAGTTTCGAGTGGGTGTAGACTGTAGCTGCATTGGTTTTGTGTAAACAATGGTCTGCTGATAATATGGCGTGTGCTTTAAGTTCAAGATATCATCATAACACCTGGTGGTCTTTTTGACTGTGCAAATGCATCATCCTTTTATCTGTTCATTGTGTTATATAGAGTCTTGATAACAATGGATGTAGCACTCACTTCATTCTTCAGCAGAAAATGGAGATGAGTAGGTGCAGAATACTGAACACCGATAGCTTGTAATTTACTTGGTATTTTGTTGTTCTTTTTCTTGTATCGAATCAACTTATTCTTAAGATACAATTCATGATGCATATAGCCTTCTCTGTCTAAATTTCTGCCATACTTCTCTGTTCAGCGTAATTGTTTCTTTCCAAATATTACTTTCTTTTTCCAGTTTTTCGGTTTGGTTATTGCCATTGTTATATTTTAATATTTTTTCCTGATATTTACTTGAAATGTATCATTTCCAGTACTGGATTTTACCATGACCCTGTCGCTGGCTGGTACTACAGCAGCACAGATGGTCAGTACTACATCTATGAGAATGGAGATTATGTGTTATGGACTTCAGATGCGGTAATTATAAGTTCATTTTGTTCCTCCACAGCGTGTCATTGTCACGTGTGACCTTACATCTATATTCAAACAGAGCAAGGAACTCAATGTACATTCTCCATCTGATGAAGCAAGCCAAAGTTTCCAGGAATGCTCTTGTATGTCTCATTACTCAATATGCTGTTCAGTAGCTCTTGTATGTCTCATTACTCAATATGCTGTTCAGTAGCTCTTGTATGTCTCATTACTCAATATACTGCAACTTTTAGGGCATATTTGTTCAGTATCTACAATTCTCTTGAAATTTTTGAAAAATAAACGTGCCCTCTTTAGCTTCAGAACAGCGACATTAGCCAGAAATGAAATATGTGAAATGGGACCTATAGTGTGCAGAATTGTAGATTTTGTGTTTCTTTTATAGAAAATGGTCCAGACTACTTTTTTGGGAAACAAATCATTGTAAATAGAACTCTTTGTAATAGTTGGTATCGGAAATATAATGTGATCGTTTTTCACGTTTAATAGCAGGACCGGAACCGGATATTCCTCAGCCGCCATCAGAATGGTTCTTGCTTAAATAATCACCTCTCTCTTATCTGATGAACATCTTTTTTTCAGATCCCTAAATTTCGCGCTTGATTTCCTATGTTCTTATAGGTTGGAGGAAACACTAATCAACATGTATTTATCAGGATACTCAAATACAGATGTCAAAAATGAAAAATTACTAGGAGAATCACAGACAATCGGTTCGTAACTGTAATTATTGTTTTTTCCCCACCTTCTTGTTTTCTTGTATCGGTTTGTACTGGAAATTCAGAAAGAACTTATTATGGTCACCAGAGGAAAACAGAAGTGAGGCAGTTGAGAACAAACTCAGTAACTTGGCTTCAGATAATGTGTCAGACTCTCTGAATGATGCATCATTAGAGCAAATAGAAGATAAAATGCAAACTGAGAACCTCACAGCTGTTGATGAATCATTAGGGGAAGGTGAGGGACCATCATATTACTATCTTCATTTTTATTAAGGATTATCTGATGTGCTGTCTCTGTGTGATGTGTGGGTGATGTTTTGTTTTGCATATTGTTTTCCCAGAGGAAGAGAAATGGCTTTCTCAGTATGGTCAAACAGAGAGAGTAAATGATGGTCTGCCATTGTCTCCGAGTGTCGATCTGTGGGACTGGGATATGATCACCGAATCTGTTAGCAAAGGCCAGCCCATGTCTAGGCTTGTGGGACGTTTAACTAGGGGTTCTAGTACACTTCATCCTTCTCTGCCTGCTCGTGGTCGCCTTCTAAGAACCGCTCCTGTGCGTGAAGTTCATCTTGATCTTGTACGTGTTTCAACAGGTAAGACTGAATACTTGGATAGATTCCAGAAAGATAGGAAATTGCAGTGTTTTCCTTTTTTTTTTCTTCCTAATATACACAAGTAACTTGAATGTAATGTAATGGACTTCTTTTTTCTATCAATTATCATTAATCAAGCTAAAGAAAAGACAGGATATTGTTAAGACAGATTTCAAATGTTCTCTGGTTGATAATTCTGGGGCTGTGGGTCCTAAAACTCCATGTACAGCTCACAAGTACTCACATATCATATTTTCAGGGAAGTTGTACAGGCTAAGGAACCCAAGCAGAAAATACTGGGCCTCTTTATCAGCATATGACTCTTCCAACCCAACAAAAGATTGGGGTTTTCCTGACATATATGCCAACCCTAATAGCAGTTCAGATAAGCAGTCAACTGCATGTTGCCAGTCTGAAGTTGCTCATGAATCTTCTACCGAGGTAGGTGTTTCAGCTGCTAGTGGCAAGGCAAGTTAATGTTAGCTGATTTCTCTTGTTGTCATTTGCTGAAGTATTGTGATTATTCTAGGCTGTTTCTTTTCCAATAATTTACTGAAAACATCTGTAGATTTATGTGGCTTCTATGTTCTGCTCCCGTTTGAAGGACGTTAAGTTTCTTTCGACAGTGTTTCAACTTTGTGCTATTCTCATCTTGTTAGTGAATTTTGAATTGTGCAACCTATTGGTTTGTTATCTCATGATGAATTGGAGATCATATTATTGAAATCGATAGTAAAAAGATGTAGAAGAAATATTGAAGGCTAGAGGAAACATATGCTTTTTACGTCTAGTATGTACTACTCCTACGTAACAGCATGAATGGCCAATGTCAAAAACAAGGGGTTAGAAGTTAGATAGACAGTAATTAATTTATTTTATTTATTATTTTATGCTGGCAACTCTTTTCCCATGGATTTAGAATTTCTATCGACATCAGTTTTATGGCGTATGTACATTATGTTGCCTGATTCTAGGTGCTCTAAATAATGTATATGTTGAAAAATGCTTCAGAATGGCATATTTTTGCTTCCGTAAACTTATTTTTTCTTATTGTTGTATCAAAAATACATTGACAATGCTATATCATTCCATGTTTCTAATCTCTATTGAGATCATTACCTAAAATAGTTCATGGTATTAATTCTGTTGAATTGTTTCCCGACATGGCCACGTTTCCAATTTCCGTCGTAAATAGTAAAACATAAAGCATAATTACTGATGTTCTCGATAGCCATAATATTCTGAGATGTTTGCAATATTTGTAGGAGCAGAAGATAAACACTTATAGGGATAGAGCTGCTGAGAGAAGAATCCTACACCGTGGCTTAGGGATAGGACCTGGTCAGAAGCAAAGTAATCGCATAAATTCTGATGAATATGAGGAAGCAAATGAGGACATGGACTCATTGGGAGCTGCACCAGTTGATATGAACTTCCGTTCCAGTGGTTTGAAGTCTGCAAAGAGAATCATGGAGAACATGGGCTGGAAGGAAGTATGTTTTTATCTTATCTGCACTGTTGGACCTGATATATGCCTTTGCATTCTAGGATGGAAAAAAATGCTTTCAAGAACACAAGAAAAAAATCTTCTTTTCTTTTATTGTGTAACTAGTTTTTGTGTAAACACAAGTCCCCTTCAAATCTCAGATTCTCAGTGCCTGAGGACTATCTCTTCTTCGTGACTGAGTATTTGTTTTTGAAACTTGGTGCTAATATATGTTTTCTGACTAAGGGTGATAAGCAATTGAAATCAAGTATAATATTTGGTGAAGCATTTTTTCCATTGATCACGTTCTTTCAGCAATTAGCAAACACATGACAAAACATTGAAAGATATGACAGATCTGTGACATGTATTTCCAGATTATTCATTGGACCGGTGCTATAGTAAGGATCAACTACACTTCTCTCATGCATACAAATAACGCTTAGAGCTGCCAATGAGAACTGAGTGACTATTAAGCATAGTATTATATTTCATAGAATGAGTATTTGATTTTTGTATTGATTTTCAGATATCGATCTCATTGTCAAACTTGTTTAGGGAGAGGCCCTTGGTAAAAGCAGTCAGGGTATTGTAGAACCTATACAGCCAAACGTCAACAAACATGGTGCTGGTTTGGGATGGAACCACATGCGCTAAGATGATCTCCAACCCCCCTGCACTTGGTGATTTCAGTGCATGTTCTGTGGCCTCCGGAGGTAAATGCAGTATACTGCATCTAATAATAAGATAATGGGGAGAATGCACCAAATTTATATTTTCATTAGTTTGTGTACCTTGTCTCACATATTTTAAACAGTGGAACGTTATACTTAAGAGCCACATGTTAAACATAAATTGCTATGTGAGAGATGGAAATTCACCAATCTATTGTCTATGTTTGGATCATGAAAGTGTATTTATTAACTTGCCAAAACTTGTTGTCGTTGATTCAGGTGTAACTTCTATGCAGAATGCGTGTGACAGACCATGGTGGCAATTCTGACCATTGTGACTTGTGTGAGGACATCGTTTTAGTACTGCAGATACAAAGGTTTGCCTTTCTACTTATGTTTAATTGTATCTGAGTTGATACTGTAACATTATTTCGATATGGTCCGTTGTTTTGTGCTTTTCCACCTGTCAATTGATAAATGTGCGACGAGTTGTAATTGCTCTTTGTAACAATTTGTATTTATTTTCTATTTGTAGTGTGGTAAAAATGCTTTTAAAACTTTTGATCTTTGGTCACGAGCTTGTTAGGTGTAGTTTGTACTTTGTAGTAGCTGCAATAATTTTCTACTTTCGAGATGTTTGGACTTAGGATAGCATCACATTTTTTTTTGGAAGTAGCACTATACCATGGATTTCAGCTTCATAATCTTATTTGATGTCATTTGACTATTGAACAACCTTTCTTGTTCAAAAAAATTGCATTCATTGATTAGTTCTATTGTGAACATCGCTCAGGACGTGGAGCCTATATATGATGATTGTGTCTCAGAATCAATGTAGAAAAGTAGTTAACGTTCATAAAAATGCCAGAGCGGAAATCTTTTATGTGCCACTACCACAATGCAAGGGCAGGAGCGCATTTGGAGTCTAATCTAACAGAGGATTAGTCATCCTCTTCCTGCTGTGTAAATTAGTACCTTGCACAAGCAAATGTGTTTCAGCCCCATAGAAGTGCCGAAAAGTAAAGTTAGTCTTCCTTGGGAGTGATTAACAATCTAAATCTTTTGGGCGGGGGCTGGAGTTGCTCATTGTGCACAAGCAAGGTATAAGTACTGCATATGACAAAAGATGATGAGATCACAAAGAGAATGGAGGGAAGAAGGTGGTGGTTAGGACTGATGACAGTTATTATATGTATACTTTTTTGTCCTAATTGCTTTCTAGGGCGGAAAGAAATCAAAGGGCTCAATTCCACCGCCCTGGAAACCCGGGCACTGCTCCCAATATGTTTACCTAAAGAACGATTACCTAGCTAGCTTGGTTTGGCAATCTCTCTGATGTGGAGTTCAACTGCTCAAGTGACCTGACCCCAGACCAACTCTGTTGTGGGCTCAACATCTTATTTGAATCTAGAATGGTGTAGTAGTACTATTACTATAGTTCATAATTTTGCATCGTGATTGTCAGCATCTTTCTGTTTGTGAGATTCATCAGACCTTATGTGCGTTTGTTGCTTTTTGTAGGGAGCGGGGGAAACCGGGAAAATCGATGCAACACGTTTGCCTGAAAAATGCAGAAGTTTAGCAGCAGTTACTTAACCTGCGTACTAAGGACCCACAAAATTCTTACTCCTTTTGTGGCTATAATCTATTTTATAACCTATAAAATTGACTTACCTATTTCGATCTGTAAATATAACGAAACACATTATGTGATGTGATGATCAAAACTTATTTTTGTTTGTTAATAATGGTGTTACTTGATTTATAGCCCCCATCCTTTGCTCATGAAACGGGTACAGGATAAACGTAAATAAACCAACATAACTTCAATTTTTCATTATAGTGGCAGATACTTGTTCTACTGAACAGTTGAAGCCTCATGGTGAATGGAGCATCACTGCATCAGCATGCACTTACCTCTCAAGCCACTAGCCCATTAGGTAAGACGCATGCACTGAACTCTCTTGCACTCTTATACTGTTTCTTGTAGAGAAAGTTATAGTTTATACGGTTAGATTTGGTGCCAATAGTATGAATCACCGTCACTTTAAACATTAGTGCCTCTCTGATTTCAGGATTTTTTAAACACAAACATTAATGACATGCATTCTCTAACCCTAGATCGGAAAAACTCAATATTTTTTCGCACAAAATAGGAAAATTGCAGTAATTAGCACAAATGAACTGTAACAAGAGGTTCTTTGCGAAAATTGTAGTAAGAGCTTTGAATATATATCTTTTTCCCTGTTCAAAATAGAGCACAAAGCAATCATTAAACATGAGGTTTCTTGCAAATACTGTAAAACATAGTAAATCCTCGAAAAGAAAACCCCTATTCGAATCACATCCTATATACAGTTGATTGATTATCAGACTGTTCACTAATGACCCAGCATGACAAGTCTCGATATTTGACCCGTCTTGCCATTTTCCACGAGCATCAAGCAATCACTCATGCATGGCAGGGACGCGCCCTGTTGGTTCCATCGGGACCGTAACGTCATCCATCTACCCTTGTCAAATCATTGGCCGGCACTGTTACGCCTCGACAGGAAAAGATGCAATCACGGTTTCTCATGACAGATCCTTCTTCTACTTCGGTCCGGGAACGACACCGTCTCGTCCGTCCATGCAGATAGAAAAAGAAACCTTCCAATCCAAATCGCTCTGGTCGAGGACGCAAGTCCCAATCCATCAAATTTATTGACGTGCCCAACCTGCAGGGGAATTGGAGGTAAACACTGTATCCCCTTGTCAGACTCTTTCCCTCGTGGCTCTGGAGCTCTAGCTCAAGTGAAGTGCCTTCTCTTCTTTTCAAACTGCATGTAGACCTGACCAGAGCATGGTAAATCGATGCTCATGTGTTCTGCTTGCCTTGGCCTGATGGCTGCATATAATTGCACATCACCAACTAGGGAACTGACTGACGATGCTAGCTGATGGCTAATTTCATGCTTGATCTTAATTGCTTGAGCCTGGAGTTAAACAAATGGACACCTAGTATTAGTAGTGTGTCACAAGCACCACCTCCTCCTCACATGACCCCTATGGCTATGGCCTATCCATCCATGTCCTTGTTACTTGTATTCTTCTTGTCTTCAGCCCATGCATGTGCCCCTACCACCCACCACCCCTCACGCCTAGATTCCCCGTCTCTCTCGCACGCTCCCTGGTTGTCTTACCGACACCATTAACTAAGCAATCTTTGCTCCTGTGTATAATTGTGGCTTGCAAGTTTCTTCAAACATTACGACTCAATTACCAGAATTGTTTGCAGAAAAGAACCTATGATGCCGAAAGCGTCAAGGAGCACTGTGCCTAACGAGGGGATGTGGCTGGCTTGCTGGCCGCACCCCGAGTTGCAATTCAAACCTTATCCTCGTCTCGTAAGGTGTTTGCAGAAAAGATGTTCAGAAAACTGATTTAGCATAGAACTACAAATTAAATCGTCAACAAAGTAAAACTACAAAAAAGCAAGGGAAATGATGTCCTTAAGAAAACTAGTGGTATAGGTTTTTTTTATAATGCAAAGATACCTCTGGGGACCCGGGAATCAGTGCCACAACTTTTAGGGATTCTCTTCCCTCGTTCTAGGTATTGTATGCCATGTATTTTTCAGATTTCTGGATTTTGTACGACTGCCTGTAATTGTCCTTTCAGGATCGAAGTACACATCAATCCATATCCACACTTTTCTGCTTGCATGCACGTACTTGCTAAAATCTACAAGTTTGTACAAACAATTGGATCGGCCCTGGGATGGGGAATTATTGAGTAGATGCTGTCATGCGGCAAGCAACTCAAGGAGTCCACTCTCACGTGATCAAGTAATCACTTCAGTTTTATCTGCTCATTTTTCTTTCTTAATTAAATGAGAAGAAATATCATATTATGATTCTGTTCAGCAACGCTATCACTGCAGATCCGCTCACATTCAATTACCACCGCCACCGCTAGTTACATTCCATATTTCGAATATATTATGATTCGGTCAAAAACTTAACGTACTACATTTGTATTAGTATATACTAGCATGAACATGGTAGAAGTAGACTAGCCAAATTGTTAGGCATAACATGCTAGTCTGGTAGATCTAGACTGTAGTGTGGTGAAAACTTTGGGAGCTATTCCACTGGGTATGGGTTCATGATTAGTCCCTTGAACTCATTTGCTATGGCATCATATAGACTTAATAGTCAATGCTGTATTATCTTTCTTTCTTTCTCCGCCCCCTTTCATCATCCATGTAAAACTGAACAGCTTTTCACACCAGGCACCAGCTTTGAGCTTCACTTGCATGCTGATGCATCATTGCTCAGCACATTTGCCCTACCAACATACTACTTGTGAACTAAGCTTACCCACAGTAATATTTTTCTGCTCTTAGATGAACTCAAGGTCTGGAGCAAGCAGATGTTTTTACACAGCTTTCCCAGTAAAAAAGTTATCTGAACATTCCCACTTATCTATGCATTCAACAACACTGCCCTTTCATGGGAGAGCAGAACAGAAAAGCATGGTGTTCTTTTTTATCAGGCAATACAACTTACAATGCATGGCGCTGCCTGCCCCCAAAACCCCAAATAGAAGCCCTAATTCCGATGTAAATACTCTGCAAGTTCCACTCATTGGAATTATCTTCCACGGGATTAGAGGTGCTGTGTTCCACGGTTAATTAGGACCTCCCATTTACCAATGGGAATTTGTACTGAAGGAGGGTAGATCTAGATCTGTGAGCCTGTAAACAATTTCAGTACAGCGCCAGAATTTTTTTAACCGCTGCTGATGGCGGCTTCCTCGCAATTAGCGCAAAGTACAAGAAAGGCAGAGGTGAGGCCACTAGTTTAACCATGAGCTACAGCTACCAGTTGGCAGTGAAAAGTATTAGCTAAGTAGCAGTAGATCTGATCTACCGCTCCTACTTTGCCAAGGGCATGTGGTGCCCTCCCCTCCTCCATTAGGGCAGTAGATTAGATCTAACCCTCTTGTTTAACTTTGTTAACCTGCAGAGGGAGCAGATAGCCACTAAGCCGCTACCAGTACAATTTCAATATGATTTTTCACTGCATGGAATGAACTGCCTTGGTTGTGTCATGTGGTTTACCAGCTGTGAGGCATAATGCTTGCCTCCCTCTCTTGGTTTTCTTTAACCCTTTTCACCTTTCATTTCAACCATTGAAGATTCCCGCAACCCATGCCATGATCACAGCTCAAAGCCTCACCTGCTCCTTTTGACACAAGGCCAAAGACTCTTGGAGCATCTTGCTACACATTTTCTCAAAGAAGCTTATTCTAGATGGTTGTTGCATTTCCAAGATATTCTTGTACCGCTTTTAATTAGCAATGGCGATTGCAGTTTACGCTGCATCCATGATGATCCGTTTGTAAAATACCACGGAAAGAAATCCACCAGTGTCACTCACACTCTTTCCATGAAGTTACCTCACCTTCCTGATGGAATGCAGCAACTGCTGTGACTGAGGCCATCTCGGCCCCCAAACGGACAGATGTTGTCGGCGCGGTCTAATGGCGAGGCCCAACGGCGAACCACAAATAAACCGCGCTCCATGGACAGCTTTGTTTTGGCATAATTTCAGCCTAAATATTTGGGTTGGTTTTGCGGTCCAACGGATAACCGGCGTGTTTGCGTAGCGTAACCATTTTGTCCGCCTTGGGCCTTCCAGCCAGCCACATTTCCCACTCCACTCTCAACCAGCCACCATCCCGTGCAGCCACCATGCCCTAGTTCATTCCATGGATCCCCCTCCCCTCCCTGCCCGACACCGTGGCCACAGCTCCTACCATCGCGACCGTTCTTGCTAGCGGCCGTGGTAGCCCAAAAAAGGTTATCGTGCCTGGTTTGGTCAAGTCGAAAAAGAAGCTCACGCCCGAGGAGAGGGCGGTGGAGTCGAAGAAGCGAGTTGGCCACAGAGACACGTCAAGAACAAGCTTGTTGCGGCTGCTACGGCCTAAGAAAAGGCTGATGTGTTGGCATTCGCTACCCAAGTTTAGGCCCGTGATAATCCTGAGGCCTTGGCCGACCAAGCTGCGCTCATGATAAACAGTCAGGCGCTGACCAACGCCTTGGGGACGAGTTCGTACGGGCACCGTCCCGGTTGTTGAGGGACACATCACCAGAGGTCGGCGAGTCCTTCCCGCCCATGCCGGCAGGTCCAAGCATTGACCTCAACATCCATTCGAGCAGCTCGTCAGGGGGGCGTGCAAAGGAAGCCCGCAAAGTGGTTATCACTAGACGCCATCCATGTTCCCCGCAACCTTTTTGAAGGAATGTCAATGCGGCCTGGTTCACCCTCTAACCCGATATGAATCTCTTTTGCTTCCATCTTTGCGCCCATAGATTTAGCGTACTTGCGTCCCACTAAACGACGTATGTACCAGATCTTCTTCAATGGAGATGCCACCATGGAGGCCATGATCAATGAAGGGGGCGACACCGAGACCCGACGTGCCACCCAATTGACACCCAAGTTGACACACAAACAACCTTGGTAGATATCGAAGAAGAGCCATTGTTCGACGACAAGCTCACTCGCCAAGCCAAAGGAGGGTCCAAAAGAACCGGAGGATACACGAAACTTGGACGTGTGTCTTTGCGAGGCTGGGATGCAAGTTGGAGTAGATCCAATTTGTGGTGCCCAGCAAAAGGGAGGCACATTTTGGAGCAAGGTTTTGAACTACTTCCACGAGCATAAGCACTTGGGCGATCACCCGTTTCAGGGTCCCGTTTCAGGGTGATCGGAGTGAGGCCTCTCTCACAAAAAAGGTGGGCGTTGATCCAAAAGTAATGCACCAAGTTCATCCTATGACACGATGAAGAAGCGGAAAATTAGTGGCATTGGAGTTGGAGAATTGGTGTTTCAAGATTTGGGTCACTTCAAGGTTGCCAACCAAATGAAGAGATTCAACATGGTCCATTGTTGGGCGCCAGTCAAAGATTGTCCCAAGTGGCAAGAGATCTACACGTCGTGGTCAACCAATGGAGGGGCACAATCCAATGTCATTGATCTCGATGGTGCCACCACAAGTGCGTCCATTGCATCAAAGAGGCCAAGGGAAAGGACCAACTCCAAGGTAGATGCAAAGTGCGAGGCTTCCTTGCAAGAGGTCACATAGATGGCCAAAACACTTCTAGCCGATAAGGAGGTATCAAGTGAGAAGAGGGACGAGTGAAAGTGCCGGGAAAAAGAGGAGGCCATGAATGCTATTACATACAACACAAGAAGCTCAAAATTCAAGAGATCAATGCCCATAACAAGCAAAATGAATTGGAGCTCGCCCTACTCACCGAGGAGGCCAAGATCATGGTGACCCCGTGACCAACGACATGGATCCTAGTCAGCGGACATGGTTGGAGAAGAGGAAGAAGGCGATCCTTGATCGAGATGTGTGATCACTCGATCACACTTTCACTCGATCAAAACACTTCTAGCTGACAAGGAGGTACCAAGTGAGAAGAGGGACGAGAGAAAGTGTCGGGAAAAAGAGGAGGCCATGAATACTATTACATGCAACACAAGAAGCTCAAAATTCAAGAGATCAATGTCCATAACATGCAAAATGAATTGGAGCTCGCCCTACTCACCGAGGAGGCCAAGATCATGGCGACCTCCGTGACCAACGACATGGATCCTAGTCACATGGTTGGAGAAGAGCAAGAAGGTGATCCTTGATCGAGATGTGTGATTCACTCGATCACACTTTCATTTGTGTCTCAACCTTTTAAAACTTTGAACTACCTTGTAGTACTTCTTAGTTTGCTATCATTTTCGCAAAATTTTGATCCTTTGCTACTGTTTTTTGTGCTATATTTAGATTACTTAGTGAAATGCGCATATCTAAAATTGACTAATTGCCCAGCCGCGCACCAAAGTCCAAACCGAGGTGCCCTTGGGTGCACTATCACCGGTAAACGGGCATGGGCCTCTAGCCTGTCTGCAGGTCACTACAAATGGACTGAATGGACAATTTTGATGTTCGAAATGCGGGACTTCATTGGAGATGGCCTGATGAAGCACCATCCATCTTCTTTGCCCAAGGAGACAAGAGAGAAGCTGCCGTATTATATACTCAATCTTTATGTCCAAAATGTTTACTCAAAATTTTCAAAAAGAAAAAACTCACTCAAGCACCATCTTCCTCTTTATATCTGACCTACCAAAATCTAATTTGGCAAAGCAAAAGCAATTAGTCGTTGGCGAGCCCTCTCCGGAAATTTTGAAACCAGATCGATCAGGCCTGCTAATTTCTTATTACCGACCATAATTAATCTGTCAGTGCAGGGGATGGAATAAACTAAACACAAGGAGGGACAGGGGTGCGGTGTGTGCCCCTGACCCAACCGGCGGCCTTGGATCCGGAGATTCTGCAGACACACATGACACCCTCCTCTACCAACTTTACAATGTCAGCGGCTCTAAAACCCTTTGGTTTAGCTTAGTTTAGCTTAGCTTAACACGGCTGGCTCCACTGCTGCTGGCTGCCACCTAATCCGCCATTTCCTTGCTTGTTTGCTGCTCCATCCCTGAGCTCCTTTTCTCCATTGAGATATAAAAATTGCACCCATGGCCGCCATGAACCCCTCTTCTTCTCCCTTTAGTAAACCAGTTTGTGAGTGTGAGTGAGTGAGTTAACCTCGCCACCAAGCCAACTAAAAGTTGCGAGACACAAGTGCTATGTTATTATCTATCTACCCTTCCAACACAAGCAAGAACCAAGATTTGATTTGTGACATACCAGCGTTGGCTAGCTAATTCTATAGCATCACTTCATCTCTCTTCTCTTAATCTCTTCTTGGGTTCTGGATAGATAGGAGAGTGCAGTGTCGATTGTAGCGGATGCCTCCTGACATGGGCGGCGGTTGGTGGAGGGGGCACGTGGTGCTGTGCTGCTTGCTCGTCATGGCGTGCATGGGCGGCGCCCTGGCCCTGGAAGCGCAGGGCGCAGCGCTGCTGGCGTGGAAGCGCACCCTGGGCGGCGACGGCGCTAGGGCGCTGGGCAACTGGGACGCGTCGGACGCGTCGCCGTGCCGGTGGACGGGCGTGTCCTGCAATGCCGGCGGCGGGGTCACCGAGCTGAACCTGCAGTTCGTCGACCTGCTCGGCGGCGTGCCGGACGACCTGTCCGCCGCCATGGGCGCCACGCTGGAGCGGCTGCTGCTCACCGGCACCAACTTGTCGGGCCCCATCCCGCCGCAGCTCGGCTACCTGCCGGCGCTCAAGCAGCTCGACCTCAGCAACAATGCGCTCACGGGCTCCATCCCGGCCAGCCTCTGCCGACCCGGGAGCAAGCTCGAGAGCCTCGTCGTCAACTCCAACCACCTCGAGGGCGCCATCCCGGACGCCATCGGCAACCTCACGTCCCTGCGCGAGCTCATCTTCTACGACAACCAGCTCGAGGGCGCCATCCCGGCGTCCATCGGCCACATGGCCAGCCTCGAGGTGCTCCGCGGCGGCGGCAACAAGAACATCCAGGGCGCGCTCCCGACGGAGATCGGCAACTGCGCCAACCTCACCATGCTCGGCCTCGCCGAGACCAGCATCTCCGGCCCGCTCCCGGCCAGTCTCGGCCGGCTCAAGAACCTCGACACGCTGGCCATCTACACGGCGATGCTTTCCGGCCCGATCCCGCCGGAGCTCGGGAAATGCAGCGCCCTGCAGAACATCTACCTGTACGAGAACGCGCTGTCCGGCTCCATCCCGTCGCAGCTGGGCGCCCTCGGCAACCTCAAGAACCTGCTGCTCTGGCAGAACAACCTCGTTGGCGTCATCCCACCTGAGCTGGGCGCGTGCACGGCGCTCAACGTGGTGGACCTGTCCATGAACGGCATCACCGGCCACATCCCGGCCGCGCTCGGGAACCTCTCTTCGCTGCAGGAGCTGCAGCTCAGCGCCAACAAGGTGTCCGGCCCGATTCCGGTGGAGCTCGCGCGGTGCACCAACCTCACGGACCTCGAGCTCGACAACAACCAGATGTCCGGCGGCATACCGGCCGAGATCGGCAAGCTCGCGTCGCTGCGGATGCTGTACCTCTGGGCAAACCAGCTCACGGGCACCATCCCGCCGGAGATCGGCGGCTGCGTCAGCCTCGAGTCGCTCGACCTGTCGCAGAACGCGCTCACAGGGCCCATCCCGCCGTCCATGTTCAAGCTGCCGCGGCTCTCCAAGCTGCTGCTCATCGACAACGTCCTGTCCGGCGAGATACCGCAGGAGATAGGCAATTGCACGTCGCTCGTTCGGTTCAGGGCGAGCGGCAACCACCTCGCCGGCGTAATACCGCCCCAGATTGGCAAGCTCGGCCACCTCAGCTTCCTGGACCTCAGCTCGAACAGGTTGTCCGGCGCCATCCCTGCCGAGATCGCCGGGTGCCAGAACCTCACGTTCGTCGACCTGCACGGCAACGCCATCACCGGCGTGTTGCCACAGGGGCTGTTCCATGGAATGCTGTGGCTGCAGTACCTCGACCTCTCGTACAACGCCATTGGCGGCACGCTGCCATCGGAGGTAGGCATGCTGGGCTCGCTCACGAAGCTCGTCCTTGGCGGGAACCGGCTGATCGGTCACATACCGCCGGAGATCGGCTCGTGCACGCGGCTCCAGCTCCTGGACCTCGGCGGCAACTCGCTCTCCGGCCCGATACCGGCGAGCATCGGCAAGATCCCGGGTCTGGAGATTGCTCTAAACCTCAGCTGCAACGGCCTTTCGGGTGCCATCCCGAAAGAGTTCGCGGGGCTGACGCGGCTCGGCGTGCTCGACGTGTCGCACAACCAGCTCTCCGGCGATCTCCAGCTGATGTCCGCTCTCCAGAACCTGGTTACGCTCAACGTCTCCTTCAACAACTTCTCAGGCCGCGCGCCGGAGACGGCGTTCTTCGCAAAGCTGCCCATGAGCGACGTGGAGGGCAACCCGGCGCTGTGCCTGTCCCTATGCCCCGGCGATGCCAGTGACCGCGCACGGCGAGCAGCCCGCGTCGCCACCGCCGTCCTTGTCTCCGCGCTCGTCGTCCTCCTGATCGCCGCGGGGCTCGTCCTCTTCAGCCGCCGGCGCGAGCGCTCGATCTTCGGCGGCGCACGTCCGGAAGATGACAAGGACGCCGAGATGCTACCACCGTGGGACGTGACGCTGTACCAGAAGCTGGAGATCAGCGTGGGCGACGTGACCCGCAGCCTGACCCCGGCGAACGTGATCGGGCAGGGCTGGTCCGGCGCCGTGTACCGCGCGAGCGTGCCGTCGACGGGCGCCAGCATCGCCGTGAAGAAGTTCCGGTCGTGCGACGACGCGTCCGCGGAGGCGTTCGCGTGCGAGATCGGCGTGCTGCCCCGCGTGCGCCACCGCAACATCGTGCGGCTCCTGGGGTGGGCGTCCAACCGCCGCGCGCGGCTCCTGTTCTACGACTACCTCCCCAACGGCACCCTCGGCGGCCTGCTGCACGGCGGCGCGGCGGGGATGGTGGTGGAGTGGGAGGTGCGGCTCTCGATCGCCGTCGGCGTCGCCGAGGGCCTCGCGTACCTCCACCACGACTGCGTGCCGGCGATCCTGCACCGCGACGTCAAGGCGGATAACATCCTTCTCGGGGAGCGCTACGAGGCGTGCGTCGCCGATTTCGGGCTCGCCAGAGTCGCCGACGACGGCGCCAACTCGTCGCCCCCTCCGTTCGCCGGATCGTACGGATACATTGCGCCCGGTAAGCTACTAGCAATTCGGTTCCCGCCACAGAATTAATTCCAGCTTGTGCCGTACTACTTGCTGTCGGTTAAGTTGGTTACAGAGTACGTCATCTGAAATTTTGAGCTTGTGCAGAGTACGGATGCATGATCAAGATCACGACGAAGAGCGACGTGTACAGCTTCGGGGTGGTGCTGCTGGAGATCATCACGGGGCGGCGGCCGGTGGAGGCGGCGTTCGGCGAGGGGCAGAGCGTGGTGCAGTGGGTGCGGGAGCACCTCCACCGGAAGCGCGACCCGGCGGAGCTGGTGGACGCGCGGCTGCAGGGCCGGCCGGACACGCAGGTCCAGGAGATGCTGCAGGCGCTCGGGATCGCGCTGCTATGCGCCAGCGCGCGGCCCGAGGACCGGCCGACCATGAAGGACGTGGCGGCGCTGCTCCGCGGACTCCGGCACGACGACGGCGCCGACTCGCGCAAGACCAGCGGCGCCGCGAAGTGGGCCGAGCCGAGGACGCCGGGCAAGCCGGCGCCCCTGCGTCACCCGGCCGAACCGCAAACCGGCCGGCCCCACTCGTCGACGTCGAGCTCGCTGGCCTACTCAACCACCGGGAGCGTGTAGCCTAGTTAACTGGCCGAAACGGACTCGATCCCGCGGTGGCGCCAAACGCGGCACTGTGGCGCCTGCGACACTGCGCGCGCGTCGTCGAGCGGAGGTGGCGCCGTCGCCGGCCCGCCGGACGGGGTAGGATCGACGCATCATCATGTGGTCCGGAAGGTGGCGATCGAGGTGGGGAAGGAGAAGGAAGACGCCACCACACCACAGCAAAGCAAAGCAAGCGAGCAACCAATAATTCCTCCGTCTCTTGTGTACCATAGCACACCATAGCCAACGCCTGATGATGATGCCGACCATGCATCGCATCTGGCTCATGTATGTAGTACATTATCGTCCTGTCAAATCTCTATCTCTTGGTGTGACATGACATGGTGAAGTTCCTACATTCCCATTGCCGTCCGTGCATAGGTGCCGGTCCCGTTCGTGTGTCCGGCTACGCTGTCTCTGTCTGCGCAATCATATGATCGGCGATTGATCCGTGCCTTTCGGTGAATTCCAGGGCACTAGCGTCTGCAGCAGAGGCGACAAAGTCGAGTGATCCTTGGGAAGAAATCAGCGGTGGCCAGCGGTGGCTGGTGCAGCAACTTCTTGCTTTCGGCAGGTTACTGAGGGCATCTCCAACGCAGCGACCCATCCCGCGTCCGCGCGTTCGGATGGGTCTAGCCGGATAAAAACGCGGCCCAGCGCGCACCCATCTAAAAAACGGATGGCGCGCCGTCCGTGACGACTCAAACCCGGCCCAAATCTGGAACGAGTTTGCGTGGCCGCGGACGCCGAAGACTGGCCGCTCGCGTCCGCCCCTTGTCCGCCCTGGCCCGCGTGTCATAGGTAGAAATCTTTTTTCTTCATTAAAAAGGTAGGCAATAATTTTTTTTAATCTACTACTCCTATCCTAATACGTACGGGGCCGATAGCCTCGCCGATGACTCCTCGCCGACTCGCCGTCGGGCTCCTCCTCCGCGACGGCCGCCCCCTCCTCCGCGGCCTCGTACCAGCCGTCCGCGGTCTCGTGCCAGCCGTCCGCGGTCGCCTCCACCATCTTCGCGTCCTCTTCCTTCTTCTTCGCCGCCGCTGACGCGGAGCGCTCGTCGGCGCTCCGCCGCTCCTCCTCCTCCGTCCGCGGGGCGGCGAGGGAGATCTTGGCCCACGTGGTGCAAGGTGCGCGGCATGGCGATGGAGAGGGCGCCGAAGAGGAGGACGCGGAGCGGGTGCGAGGTCGTGAGGCCGCCCGGCCATCGGAAACTTGGGCGCGAGCGTGCGCCAATGGCCTTTTCGCGCGCGCGGGAACCTTGGTGCGCGCGGGAACTTTCCCGCGCGGGAACTTTCCCGCTCGTTCTCCCGCCCGCCATTGCTGTCCCGTCGAGGCCTGCCATGGCGCAGCGCCGCGTAGGGAAGACGAACCACGTGACGGCTTTTTAGGTCACCGCGTTGGGCGCAGCGTGCGACCCAAACGGACACACGGACGCGGGCCGTTGTCCGGGTGTCCGCTCGGCCACCCAAACGGCCTAAAATAGACGCCTAGCGCGTCCGTTTGGGTCGCTCCGTTGGAGATGCCCTGAAGTTGCAAGAATAATGTCCTTCGCTCCTTTAGGCCATGAATTGCGGCACGCTGGGCCATGGAATGTTCAGAGCTGTCGGGCTAGGTGAACATTCCTTCGCCTACCGGAGTGATGAACAAAGCTTGCAGGGACAAATTTAGGGGAAGGGATGGGGACGACCGTGAACACTGAACAGGGAGGCACCACGCGATCTTGGCCAGCTAGGTGGATTGCTATGCTATTTCGAGGGATACCCGGTGCAGAGGTGTCCCGCACACTGGTCCTTTCACAGTGTTCACGGTGCAAAGGGTTAGGGATGATCTGTGGTGAGCCGAGGAGAAACTTTCTGACGGTGATAGATTGGAGATGGATAGAGGATTCTCTGAAGAAGATATCAAAGTTGTGGTTAATCAGATGGAAATAAATTAAAGCGGCGGAATTCCCATTAAATTTTATCACGCAAGCTGGGATTGCTGGTTAATCTGTCATAATAGGTTAATGAAAAGTCGAAGAGGGGGCCGAAACCACGTTTTGGACCCCTCCTTATGTAACTAACCGCATAATCAGGGGCATCTCTAACCAACAGCTGGTTTTGGCCCTCTGTTGCCAACACATATAAAAGGGTAGGGCCTACATATCTATCAAGAGGAGTTCGCTTACATTTATACAGTTCCCATAATTACTTAAAGACCCTAGAACGATCTAGTGGGTGTGCTGAGAGCATCTCCAGTCGCGTCCCCCAAACCGCGCCGGATTGAGCGTTTGGGGGACGTGTTTTGTTCGTGTTGCGGGGACGTCGCTCCCAGGCGTCCCCCAAACGCCGCCCCAAACATTTAAAATAATTTTTTTAACACATAAACCATTTATATCAAATGTAGCATATGAAAAAAATGTTTTCGAGGATTGTTTTCAAATTAAATTACAACAAACAATAAAACAAGTAATCAAATATAATAAAAAAGGCTAGATGATACATCAAGGTGCCACGGTATTTCCTTTGATCCTCCACAAATGCTCAACGAGATCAGCTTGAAGTTGCTCATGCACATTGCTCACGGATCTCTGCATGGCGAGAAAATCAGAAAATCTGCAGCAACTCATGATCAACCTCCGCGAGAGGGCCTTGACACTCATAGGGACCAACATGTGACCTAACATGATTCTTGCGGTCATCCTCGATGATCATGTTGTGCATGATCACACAAGCCTGCATCACCTCCCACATTTGGTCGTGAGACCAGCTTAGAGCAGGGTACCGGACAATGGCAAATTGTGCTTGAAACACACCAAATGCCCGCTCGACATCCTTCCTGCAAGCCTCCTGTCGTGTAGCAAAGTGAGAATTCTTCAGACCTGATGGATTCGAGATTGTTTTCACAAAAGTGGCCCATTTTGGATATATACCATCGGCTAGATAATAGCCTTTGGTATATTGGTGGCCATTGATCTCATAGTTGCATGGTGGAGCATGCCCTTCGACTAGTCTGCTGAACACCGGAGACCGCTGCAACACGTTGATGTAATTGTGTGATCCCGCCATGCCAAAGAAAGAATGCCAAATCCACAGGTCATAATCTGCCACAGCTTCAAGCACCACACTGCAATATCCATGACGCCCTTTGTATATACCTTGCCAAGCAAACGGGCAGTTCTTCCATGCCCTGCATGCAATCGATGCTTCCAAGCATTCCAGAAATCCTCTGGCAGCATTTTGTGCCATGATCCAGTCTCTTCCTCAGTTGGCCCTCTCAAGTAGTATTTGCTAAACTTTCCCACCACAGCTCGGCAAAACTTGTACATGCACTCAATGGCAGTAGACTCACTCATGCGAAGGTAGTCGTCGTGTGTATCGGCAGGTGCTCCGTATGCAAGCATCCTCATGGCGGCGGTGCACTTCGAATGGATGAGAACCCGAGAACGCCTACGGCGTCGACCTTGAGCTTGAAGTAGGGGTCGAACTCTCGAACGCCGTGGAGGATATTCATGAACAGGCCCTTGCTCATCCTGCCGGCGCCGAAAATTGTCGGCTTGTGTTGCCCCGTCGGCGAAGTAGTCGTTGTGCAGCATGGCATGCCCCTCCATCCTCTGGGGCTTCGACTTCCTTCTTCCCGGCCTTGATCCTCGCGGCGCTCTTCCTCTTCTCCGCCTCGGCGTCAAGCATGTCCTGGAGGGACGCGATGATCAGCAAATGCTCCCGCAGGTCGTCATCGAACGCTTGCTCGTCCTCCAGCAGCAGGGCAACCATCTCATCGTCGCTGTCCATGGCTAAAGCAAAATCAATGGTTTGCCGGCAGACGACGCAACAAACGCGACCAATCGCGCCTACCGGCAAGTCGTCGAGCACCTTCTGCGCGGAGGTGGGGCGGATTTGGCGCGTTCGGGAGGGCCGGCGACGCGGCGGCGGCGACCGGCGGGAGCCCCCAACGACAACGTGCGACTCGCAGGATCGACGCCCAAACGGCCGGGAAATCCAGCCGCGGGGTGGGAGGCGCGGGAAGGAAGGAGCGACGAGAAAAGAGGCGCGAACCAACGGTTTATGCAAATAGTCGCCGACATGTGGGAGCCCGCCTCGTTGTGTCCGGCATGCGTCCCCGTGGGACGGGACGGGCTCGGGCGCCGGACACCGGGCCGCGCCGGACAAAAATGGGCTTTGGGGGACGCGGCTGGAACGCTTTTTTTGTCCGGCGCGCCCCAAATCGCTTTGGGGGACGGTTTGGGGGACGCGACTGGAGATGCTCTGAAGCAATAAAATGGCCATCTACAATATCCCACCTCCCATCGCCATGGGATACACCATGCCTGCATCAAGCAAGCAAAAGAACTCTTCATCTATTCGTAAGCATTCCCCGTAATCGCTCTGGCAACGATCATTAGATGCACTATGAGGTGATTAACACATGTTTAAGTTATCCTTAAAGATAAACATCATCTAACAATGGCATCAGAGCATATCTGATCACCTTAGTGCGCTAAGGATGCTATCTTTGATTAGGGTTTATGTAGATCATGCTTATGTCTTATGGATCATGTTTATAGAAAATTATGTTCATGTTCTAAGCGCAGTATGATCCACCTATTATGCCAATTCCATGTAATTACTCTGGAACAATATCAATTAATCATGAATATCACATTAAATTAACCAAAACTAAAGTTTGAAGTGAAGTTTATGCTCAGGTTAATTTTTTTAATCATGACATTATTCTTCTTTTAGTTTGATACAGTTGTAGGGACTCCTGAACTTGTGAAACATGCTACTAAGTACTATTCCTTCTCTTACCATGAAGTGGCATTTCTCCCCGTTCAAGACAAGGCTAGTATTTTCACATCTCTGCAAAACTTTGTCAAGATTATGGATACAATGATTAAATGATGTGCCATAGATAGAAAAATAGTTCATGAAAACTTCCATTATTTCTTCTACATAATCATCAAAGATAGCAGTCATACATCTCTGAAAGTAGTAGGTACATTGCATAAACTGAAAGGTATGCGACAGTGAGAATGCAAACCAAATAGGCAAGTGAAGGTGGTTTCAAGTTGGTTCTTAGGATGTGCAACAATTTGAGAGAATCTAGAATATCCATCTAAGTAAAAAAAAAGTGAGAATGTTTAACTAGCCTCTCAAGTGTTAGATCGAAAAATGGCAATGGATAATGATCCTTCCTTGTCTCTCTATTTAGTTTTCTAAAATTAATACACATCCTATGTCCAACAGTAGTCCTAGTTGGGATTAGTTCATTATGCTCGTTAGCTACAACTGTAAACCCTCCCGTTTTAGCAACACAATAGACTGGACTTACCCAATCACTTTCCTTCACATGATATGTAAGACATGCTTCTAGAAGACAAATTATTTCTTTTCTCGCCACTTCCTTCATTTGTGGTTTAAGCCTCCTTTGGTACTCTGCAACTAGTTGAGCTCGATGGGTGGTTATCGTGGGACTGGTCCCCTTCAAGTCATACATAGAATATCCAAAGGCCTTGTGGTGTTTAATCAAAACCTTCATAAGGTTTTCTGCTTCTCCTACTGAAAGATTAGTACTTACAATAATATGATATTTATTTATGTCATCCAAGAATGTATATTTAAGTTCTTGAGGTAAAGGTTTAAGTTCAAAAGGTGGGAGCGCTTCATCTCCCTTCCGCTCAGCTACCTCATAAATATCATTCATAGGAGACTCTAATATAGGAGCTTCATCAATATATTCATGAAGCTCCTCTTTTTATCTGTCATCGGCGGTATTATCATTATCAACCAAGCTTCTTTCCAATTCATCAATTGTTGTACCAAAGTACAAAACTGCTAGCTCGGCGATAGTCTTCCCTTGTCTTTCTCTTGGTTCTTCTAGTTCTTCACGGTTGGGCTTATGTTGAAATTTAGATAAGTGAACTTTCATTTTATCTTCACCAAACTTGAGAATAATTGTCTCCTCCTTGCAGTTTACGATTGCCACTACAGTGCTTAGAAGCGTTCTTCCAAATATAATTGGACAAGAATAATCAGTAGGCATATCTACTACTACAAAGTCAACAGGAAACATATGTGCACCAACACAAATAAAAGCATTTTTAATTCGTCCCATTGGTATCCTAGAGGATTTATCAGCTAACATAATTGCCATATTAGTGTCTTCAAATGCAGCTAGTTCTAGTAAGTCTAGTATTTCCGTATGTAATTCATAGGGAATGCCATTAACAACAGCTCCTAAATCACATAGGCCATAATGAGAAGATCCTCCAAAAGTGCAAGGAAGAATAGATTTACCTACATTCTTAGCGTTTACTTTGCCTATGAAATAACTTGAGGCTTCTTCATCTAAATCAACAACATTGCAATGTGCGAACATAGCTTTTACCTCTTCCTTTGTGATTTTATTCTCTACTTCTTTTGTATTTTCTTCGATGAATAGTTCTTCTATCTTTTCTTCTTCTTCTTTTTCTTCGCGGGCTTCCTCCTCCGCCTCCTTTTGTTCTGCAAGTTGGGCCATCATAATATGTTTTTGCTTGGTCCTTGGGAAAGGAACAGAGGCAACATATGGTGGTCTCTCCTTTAGTGGCTTAATTGGTGCTGCAATGAAAGCATTTACTTCCTCCACTGGTTTTGGAGGTGGTGGATCAAAGTGAATCCAGTCCTTCGCTCCATATGCTTTGTAAAAGTTTGAAGCACTTGTAAAACCATATCAGCATCAAGATAAAGATCGCTAGACAATTCTTCTACTTTACTAGTTTTATTAAAAGCATGAAGTCAATCATAATTAATTTCTACGCTACTTTCAATTCCTAAATCACCGAACCAAGATTCTCTATTGCGGACCATTTTATCTAGAAGGGCCTAGGCGTTAGCAATGGAACAATCCATAAAAGATCCACATGCAACTAAATCTAAATCATTTCTATTTTCTTCTTGTAGTCTTCCATAGTGTAACATCCCAGAAAATACAACACAAAACAAACAAAGTTCCCTAGTTCCAAATTTTGGAACCAACAAAAACTTTTATTAAATTAAGCTTGGTAAGTAATAATCTTGCATAATTCTTGTGCTATTGCCATGATTGCTTGTTATGAGTAATTGAAATAATCATAAACCCTAAAGACTCACCCCTCTTCTCATCATTCTAGTGAAAATAAAATAAAAGGAAATTAAATAGGAAAAAGGCATATGTGCCTATGGCTACAATTATAAATATTTACCCTAAACCTTTTCACTTCACTTAAAGGATTGGAAAAGCTTTATAAACCTTATGTAGTACTTCTTAATTCATTTCTAGGGTGAAACCAAAAAGAATAAAAAGAAAACTAAAAATGCCATAGAGGCATATGAGAGTAAAATAGTAAATAAGGGAATTTAAGAAAACTAACCCTAGGACTTGTTGTGAATGGTTGGATCACCTCCATATATCATTTCAACAATTCACAACACCATTGTGAATCAAACCAAGTCAAAGTAAAAATAAAATACCCCATATGCATATAAGCCTATGTGCCATATAGCTAACTCACCAAACTTTGACCTAGGACATCAAACCTTGACAAAATGGTGTGAAACCATCCATAAACCCCATATAACACTAAATGAACCCTAACACATGTCCAAGTGAAGCAAGATAAACCCTTTGCAAGTTTATTAAAATTGGACACCTCATTTCTTATGTGTTAAGGCCAAATTTGCAAATCTTTGAACAAGACCCTTTGATTTAGTTTCAATGCTCTTAAAATGTTTCTAAACTCATGAGAACCACATTAGAGTCAACCAAAGTCAAATCAAATGGAGAGAAATCAAATAGGGAGAGATTTCCCAAAATTCACTCACATACACATATGCCAAAATGCAAATCCTCCACCAAGGCCAAATTTGCTTGCCCCATTGCTTCTAAAATACTTCAATGTGATAAACTAACACAATTGCATCATTGGATCAAGAATTAAATCAAAGCAAAACTCAAATTCAACATACATGTGATAATGGTCATTTTGTCACTTTATAAAATGTTCCCCTCTTTACCCCTCTGGCTTTGACTTTTCTTCAACCAAACTTGGTCAACTATGACCATGTCATCCAAGACCATGTCAAGGTCAACAACTTTCATGTTGACCATCTCTGCTAATGTTGACTAGGTTGACCAGAAAGACAGGGACAAGTGGAGACTTTGAAACTATGTGAAGATGAGCACATTTTGGAATTCTTGTAAACCTTCACCAAAATGAGCACCACCACCACCATTCCAACACACTAATTATATAAATGAACTCCACCAAAAAGAATTGCAAAATTCTAAAATTTTCTTCATGCGGCCATATCATCGAACACCTTGCAGGCAACATTTGGATTTGAACATACACTCCTTTACACACTGGGTTTTAGACTCCACCACTTTATTTTGATGATCATCACACCTTGGTACTTCCTCTGCATCGAACCCAACTCATTTGCTCTGGTTAAAGTGAGGCCATGATCACCAATCCATCCATGCCGTACCTATGCCGGCCACCATTGGTCACTCTCTCTCTAGCCTCTCTCTCTCAGTACAACCTTGCCTAGAAGCTTCTACTCATCACCACGAACCTGCCGTACCCTGCTCTAGCTCGCCAAGGCACCGCATTGGCCACAAGCCGCGCCCAGACACGCCCGAACCATGCCAGGCATGCGGTGACCGCGCGGTGACCACGCCCTGGACGCCGCCAGTACACCATGCGCTCGAGCGCCCTACTCCTCCCCTGCCCAGGCTACCACTGCGTCTAGAACCGCCTCCACACCCTCTAGCCGCTAGACATGCTCGAGTAACTGCGGCTGCCTCGTCACCGTCGTCCTCGCCGGAATCATGCCGCGTGTACTGAGGTACAAAGTACATGCGCTCGAGCGATCCTATCGCGCTCTGGATGCTACGGCTACACCCAGAGCATCTCCTAGCAGACGCCTACGCGACGCCCCCATCGCCTTGCCCCTTCGCGTCCTCAATCGCCGGCGTCACCGTCGACCTCGCCGCACCCCCACGGCCACCCAGCTCAGCTATAAATAGAGACACTCCCGTGCTTCAAGCTCCACAACAAACTTGCTCCTCTCCTTCCCCTTGTTCTCCTCGACCACCTCTCCTTTCCCAATTTCGCCGGAGAAGCTCCAATCGCCACTTGTTCCCGCCGGAGCCGCCGCGATCAAGCCGCCGATCCACGCAGCCCCGAGCTCCGCCACGGTACCGAGGCCTATTCGCCCTCGCCAACCTCGCCGCGACCACCCTCGACCGCGGCGACCTCTAGCGCTCTCCGACCCCTACTCGCGGCGCAGTGAGCTCCTCTCCCGGCGACGACGACGGCTCCACCGTAGATCTTCGATCTAATCCAACGGCCAGGTTAGCACGTACCTCTTCGGGTTTACAGCCACGACGCGTGGGACCCCCGTCAGGCCCGCTGCGTGGTTAGCACTAGTTGGGCCGGTTAGTTTAAATCGTTTAGCCCGTTTGTTTTCCCGCGTGGCCCAGTATTTCAAATTCGATTTAATCTATTAGTTCAATTTCACTACTGGTGCCAACTTCAAATTTAAATAGTTTAAATTCTACTAAACCAAATTTAGCAAATTTTATATAGTTAGAAAGCTCATGAAATTATCTAAACCATGGCACTGGCCTCATGTCCAAATTCGAAATAAAATTTAAATGATAAAAATAACAAGGCAGGTACTTTTCTGACTTCAAATAAATATTAGAAATTATCTAGAAATGATTTTAAGTTGATTCCAACTCTAATAAATCACATTTGACATAATATAATTGTTTATGCAATAATATATCATAGTTGTTTTGCATGATCATGAACTAGAATTAAATAATGGCTATGGAACCATTTCTAGAATATTTAACACACACACATAAACTTATTCAAATAGTATGAGGGCTTCTCTCTCATTTAAATTATGATCTTAAGTTTTTCAAATAGAGGTACTGACCTTGAGCAAATAAGTCTCATGCTTGGTTAATTAGAGGGGTTAATCATTTAGAGGATAGTTTAACTTATATGAGGTATAGTTTCTCACCTAAACCATTAGTCCAAATAGTTCAATAAGAATTAATAACACATAATTAATGACCCATAGGTTTATATATTGAAAATACCTAATCTTTCTCATAAGTAGTATTTAAATATTTCAAACCTATTTATTAAATCATATGATAGACTTTGGTCTCATTTAAATCTTACCTCAACCAAATTAATATGAAGTAGATCCCATGGTCAAGTAAAATTCACTTTTAATTAATTAATAATAGTAAACCATTACAAGGTGTTATTAAAATAGTATGAGGTGCTCACCTCATTTAAATTATCTTTCTCAAATAATAGGAAGTAATGTGTTGACCTTTAATTTCCTAAGCTCATACTTGCTCCCTTATAAATCTTAAATATAAATAATTTTTAAATTAATTAAATCACATGAGATGAGGAATCTCATTTAACTCATTTTCTCAAAATACTAGTGTGAAGTGTTGACTTTGGTCAACAAGGGATCATCCCTGGTTATTTTGAGAATATTAAATCACCTCAATAATAGTCCTTTAAATTAGTTACAACTATGGGTTAAATCATATGAGAGATATTACTCTCATTTAAATCTTGCTCTCAAGAAATCCAATAGGAAGTAGTAATCATAGTCTAAGTAACCTCATATTGAATTATTGGGTGGCATTAAAACACTACCATGTTAGTATTAAATTGCATGAGGTATGGAACCTCATTTAAATCATTTTCTCAAATAATAAGTATGAAGAGGTTGACTTTAGTCAACCTAGGTCATATAGTATTCATAAGAGAAATTAAATCTTAAGAAGATTCAATGAGAGGAAATTATTTTTCCTATTATTAAATAAGGAAACCCTAGCATAATCTTGTAATAAATGTTAAATAGTGATGCTAGATCATTGTGTGAGCCACTAAGGCTAATTAAGAGTGCTTAAGTATTGTTTGGTGATTGTATCCTCGTATTCGTCTATAGACGCTAGTACCGGAGACTATCAAGAGGAGGAGGTATTCTACCAAGAGGAAGAAGAAGAATATTTTGATCACTTCACCAATCAAGGCAAGCTATTACCCCTACAAGCAAGATAATACTCTTGCAAGCTGATATTAATATCACCCCTACATGCAAGCTAATATTTTTGCAAGATACCCAGGGCAAAGCTCTATAAGAGCAAGGCCTCATCCTCATTTAATTTATGCTTAATGATCCTATCCCAAGTTTTTACCCTACAAGTTTTTGACTTTGGTTTATCAAAGCTTAATTTTTGATTTATGATTCACTTGGTCTAAAGTAGAACAATACTTGATTCAGATGGGCACCACTCAAAGCTAGATAGCACCCCTCATATAGTTGCTATTGCTAATCAATTAAAAATTGGACTACTCTAGATGGGAACATGTGACTTTGAAGTGAAGTTGAAACCTTTGAATGATGGTTCATTCCATTGAATGACTTTGATGGTGAATATGACCAAGAGAAGATGGTGATTTTTGATATAAAACTGATGGTTGGGTTCGGATGCGATACCATTCCAATTTTGAAAGTACCCCCACAATACCCAAAATGGGTACGGGCTTAACTAGAAATTTATGTGCTTTAGTATGGGTTCCCTCTAAACAAGCGTCATAGGGGTTATGCCAAGGGCTGCCTCCGAAGCAATATGAGATATTGCGAAATGACGTGAATGAGGTGAATTGTCCGGCCCAAGCCCTGTGCAGTTCCCGGGTTAACAGGTTGGTTCTCACCGGGAGGCCAAGCTCATGGGGAGAGGTGCCTGTACTAGAGTATATAAGTGAAAGGTTATGGTTGGTAGTCCGCATACGGAGTATGATAAATCAGGGCCAGCTAACCCCGACGGATTATTGCAAATATTGTGGCACAAGTGTACGACCTCTCGCAGAGTGTAGAACTATTCGAATAGCCGTGTCCACGGTTACGGACGATTGAAAGGCCATACTGTTCGTCATCAGACCTTTTCAAAAATGTGACATATGACCGGTGACTTGAAGTTGACCGGTGAATGGTGACTTTGAGTTGGGCCACAACAGAGTTGTGGGAATGACACTAATGTTCCCACTTGAGTTAGTCTATTGGATTCAAGCATCTTTACTAAATGTTTATGAAATAAACTTGGCTTTATGCAAATAAACCTAGAGCTTAGTACCTCCTTACCACAATTAATAGTGCTTACACTAGTATTAGCTTGCGAGTACTTTAAAAGTACTCATGGCTTTGTCCCTGGCTATTCAAATGGCAGACTATGAAGGTGAACAGGTACGAGGAAGATGGACAGCAGAACGTCTACGACAACTAGGACCGCTCTGACGTCAACAGTTGCATGTGGAACAGATGGACCACGACCGTTACTTCGCTTCCGCTATGTGTTTTGTAATAGGATCTCTAGATCCACTATGTGTATTAAGAATGGATCAGGTGATCCTTTGTTGTAAGACGATTTCGTGTTGTAATAAATAATGTGTTGTGATATCAAGCTATTATGTCTCGCAAAAACAATATTCCTGGGATTGCGATGAATAGCATAATAGGCATCTGGACTTAAAAATCCGGGTGTTGACAAGTTGGTATCAGAGCCATTGTTTGACCTTAGGAGACCCTAGTTAGAATGGACGTTCAGAAAAATGTTAGTTTCAAAAACAAATAAAGTGAGTATTTATGAAAACTTATTCATTTTCTTCTCTACCAGATCTTCTTAAAAATAAGCTATGCATCTCCTTATAAATCCAGTAAAATTTTGCAACACTTGTTCACATCTCTAACTTACTCATCCATTTCACTTTCAGATGGAGCCCTACGTCCAGACGGAGACCTACGATCTGGAAAACGGAGGAAGTTTGGTGTTTGAGCGCGACTTGTACCTAGTGTCCGAGAAGCTCGAACGCCCACCTCCCAAGTTTCACGGAGTCCGGATCCACAACACCCCCGCTGGGGAACAGCAGTGGATGATCACCGCTGACTTGAAGGGAAGCTCGGAACCTCCCATCTCGGAGAGGATCCTTTTCTCCTTCAAGGCCTACACTGGGTGGACGGTCTTGCTCACGCCCTTCAGAGGGACTTGCTCGGGTGTGTGGACAACATCGCCGCACTCCGGGGATGCCGTCGCCCACTTCGCGAGGCACGACACCATGGGGGAACCCATGGCACTCTCTTCGCATCCGGTGCTCAAGATTCATGTGCGCATTTGGACTTTATGCTTCATGAGACCCGAAGGACCTGGAGTTGACACGTGTCCACTCCCACCGTGCCCAGATGGCTTTGGCTCATCATGCTGACGCCATCAGGCTACTCGCCAAGGACCGCCGATCACTCCGCCTGCAGCGCGCCAAGAATGTCGCTACTATCACCCGTCTTCGCGAGAAGGTTCGCACCTTAGAGATGACGGTCAGGACCCAGCAAGACCAGATCCAGGAGATGGAGGAGGATGGAGAAGACATCCAAGGAGGCGATGACTTCCTGAGTGACGACAACGACTTTGAGGATGACGAGTTCACTGATGAGGAGGACTATGAGTTTCTGGAGGCTGCAGAGGATGGGATCATTCCCATCGATGTGGATGAAGACCCGAGGAATAGTTTCACTAGCTTCACTTACGTAGGTGTGAGTTGTACCCGCACCATGTATCGTAGATTGTGGAAGAAGGGTTCTTAAAACCCTTAGTGCTTTAGCTTGTAATGTGTGATGTTTGTTGTGAATAAATAAAATATGTGTTATGTTCATCCTGAAAATATTTTAAGTTTAAGTTTAAACTTAACTCAAAATAAGCCATAGAAAATTCCCTCTTACCTCATGATATATCCACATAATCAGATGGCACCCCCAAACCGCAACGCAAATCAGGATGCCATGATGCAACTACTGCAGACAATGATGGCAGACAGGAAGCCGAAAGAGCTGAACGCCAAGCAAACCTTGCGCACTGCAACAGATAGCTCGAACAATCAAGGCCATGGAAACCAAGATCACCCTGGGTCAAAGCTGAAGAATTTTCAGAACACCAACCCTCCAATGTTCAGAAAACCGAAGAGCCCTTGGATGCTGATGACGGCTCCAGCAATAGAAAACAACCTTCAAGTTGCGGGAGTTGAAGCCGCAGAAAGTATCTTTGCCACCCACTACTCGTCAGACCGCAAGAGCCTGGTGGACTAGTACCCGTGCAATGAATGCCGGACAACTGATGACATGGGAAGACTTCAAGCTGAAGTTCAGCAAGTACCATGTGCCCCAAGGATTAATCAAGAAAATGAGAGACGAGTTCCGCGAACTCAAGCAAGGAAGAATGTCTGTGGTGGAATCGCGACAGTTTTCACTCACAAGGTACCCGACGAGACCGACACAAATGAGAAAAGAAAGGAAAGATTTCTGAACGGACTGCACGACGAAATGCAAACCGTGTTAGTGAATATCCCGTTCGCGACCTCGAAGCCCTAGTAGACTCAGCCACAGATGGAAGGAAAGCTGCATCGGGCCAATGAGAACCGCAAGCGTTAATGATGAACCAGAGTGGACCTCACCATACCCAAGCACCGCAATAACTCCTCTGGAGGATTCACCCCCGAAACAACAGCCACCTGCTCGACTTATCGCCCCAACTACAAGAACAACCACGGAGGACCCCCGAAGCCCCGAGGCAACAACAATAACAACCGCAACCCCAACAGCCACAACAACAATGGGAACAACACCAACACCAACATGGGCCGAGAACTGGAAGTAATGCCATCCCCGTCGCCCGAAGGACAAGTCCAAAACTGTTATGAATGTGGAGTTGTGGGCCACTTTTCCAAAGAATGCCCCAAGAAGCTTGCCAAGATTGCCGCCAACACCGCTGCACCTGCCCAGCAACAACGCCGCTTCGTAGGAAGAAGGAACCAGAACAACAATAACAGCCGTTTCTACCACATGACTGCTACTGAAGCCCAAGAAGCACCCCAGACCCGACAAGTATGCCTTCCGTTAATCAAAATGCTCAATCTCTCTTAGGAACCTAACTCCTTAAAATCTCTCGAGACGAGATTTGAAAGGGTTTGTAACATCCCAAAAATACAACACAAAACAAACAAAGTTCCCTAGTTCCAAATTTTGGAACCAACAAAAACTTTTATTAAATTAAGCTTGGTAAGTAATAATCTTGCATAATTCTTGTGCTATTGCCATGATTGCTTGTTATGAGTAATTGAAATAATCATAAACCCTAAAGACTCACCCCTCTTCTCATCATTCTAGTGAAAATAAAATAAAAGGAAATTAAATAGGAAAAAGGCATATGTGCCTATGGCTACAATTATAAATATTTACCCTAAACCTTTTCACTTCACTTAAAGGATTGGAAAAGCTTTATAAACCTTATGTAGTACTTCTTAATTCATTTCTAGGGTGAAACCAAAAAGAATAAAAAGAAAACTAAAAATGCCATAGAGGCATATGAGAGTAAAATAGTAAATAAGGGAATTTAAGAAAACTAACCCTAGGACTTGTTGTGAATGGTTGGATCACCTCCATATATCATTTCAACAATTCACAACACCATTGTGAATCAAACCAAGTCAAAGTAAAAATAAAATACCCCATATGCATATAAGCCTATGTGCCATATAGCTAACTCACCAAACTTTGACCTAGGACATCAAACCTTGACAAAATGGTGTGAAACCATCCATAAACCCCATATAACACTAAATGAACCCTAACACATGTCCAAGTGAAGCAAGATAAACCCTTTGCAAGTTTATTAAAATTGGACACCTCATTTCTTATGTGTTAAGGCCAAATTTGCAAATCTTTGAACAAGACCCTTTGATTTAGTTTCAATGCTCTTAAAATGTTTCTAAACTCATGAGAACCACATTAGAGTCAACCAAAGTCAAATCAAATGGAGAGAAATCAAATAGGGAGAGATTTCCCAAAATTCACTCACATACACATATGCCAAAATGCAAATCCTCCACCAAGGCCAAATTTGCTTGCCCCATTGCTTCTAAAATACTTCAACGTGATAAACTAACACAATTGCATCATTGGATCAAGAATTAAATCAAAGCAAAACTCAAATTCAACATACATGTGATAATGGTCATTTTGTCACTTTATAAAATGTTCCCCTCTTTACCCCTCTGGCTTTGACTTTTCTTCAACCAAACTTGGTCAACTATGACCATGTCATCCAAGACCATGTCAAGGTCAACAACTTTCATGTTGACCATCTCTGCTAATGTTGACTAGGTTGACCAGAAAGACAGGGACAAGTGGAGACTTTGAAACTATGTGAAGATGAGCACATTTTGGAATTCTTGTAAACCTTCACCAAAATGAGCACCACCACCACCATTCCAACACACTAATTATATAAATGAACTCCACCAAAAAGAATTGCAAAATTCTAAAATTTTCTTCATGCGGCCATATCATCGAACACCTTGCAGGCAACATTTGGATTTGAACATACACTCCTTTACACACTGGGTTTTAGACTCCACCACTTTATTTTGATGATCATCACACCTTGGTACTTCCTCTGCATCGAACCCAACTCATTTGCTCTGGTTAAAGTGAGGCCATGATCACCAATCCATCCATGCCGTACCTATGCCGGCCACCATTGGTCACTCTCTCTCTAGCCTCTCTCTCTCAGTACAACCTTGCCTAGAAGCTTCTACTCATCACCACGAACCTGCCAGTACCCTGCTCTAGCTCGCCAAGGCACTGCATTGGCCAGACAAGCCGCGCCCAGACACGCCCGAACCATGCCAGGCATGCGGTGACCGCGCGGTGACCACGCCCTGGACGCCGCCAGTACACCATGCGCTCGAGCGCCCTACTCCTCCCCTGCCCAGGCTACCACTGCGTCTAGAACCGCCTCCACACCCTCTAGCCGCTAGACATGCTCGAGTAATCGGCTGCCTCGTCACCGTCGTCCTCGCGGGAATCATGCCGCGTGTACTGAGGTACAAAGTACATGCGCTCGAGCGATCCTATCGCGCTCCGGATGCTACGGCTACACCAGAGCATCTCCTAGCAGACGCCTACGCGACGCCCCCATCGCCTTGCCCCTTCGCGTCCTCAATCGCCGGCGTCACCGTCGACCTCGCCGCACCCCCACGGCCACCCAGCTCAGCTATAAATAGAGACACTCCCGTGCTTCAAGCTCCACAACAAACTTGCTCCTCTCCTTCCCCTTGTTCTCCTCGACCACCTCTCCTTTCCCAATTTAGGCTCCAATCGCCAGCTTGTTCCCGCCGGAGCCGCCGCAGATCAAGCCGCTGATCCACGCAGCCCCGAGCTCCGCCACGGTACCAGAGGCCTATTCGCCCTCGCCAACCTCGCCGCGACCACCGCCCTCGACCGCCGGCGACCTCTAGCGCTCTCCGACCCCCTACCTCGCCGGCGCAGTGAGCTCCTCTCCCCCGGCGACGACGACGAAGCTCCACCGTAGATCTTCGATCTAATCCAACGGGCCAGGTTAGCACGTACCTCTTCGGGGTTTACAGGCCACTGACGCGTGGGACCCCCTGTCAGCTGGCCCGCTGCGTGGTTAGCACTAGTTGGGCCGGCCCAGTTAGTTTAAATCGTTTAGCCCGTTTGTTTTCCCGCGTGGCCCAGTATTTCAAATTCGATTTAATCTATTAGTTCAATTTCACTACTGGTGCCAACTTCAAATTTAAATAGTCTAAATTCTACTAAACCAAATTTAGCAAATTTTATATAGTTAGAAAGCTCATGAAATTATCTAAACCATGGCACTGGCCTCATGTCCAAATTCGAAATAAAATTTAAATGATAAAAATAACAAGGCAGGTACTTTTCTGACTTCAAATAAATATTAGAAATTATCTAGAAATGATTTTAAGTTGATTCCAACTCTAATAAATCACATTTGACATAATATAATTGTTTATGCAATAATATATCATAGTTGTTTTGCATGATCATGAACTAGAATTAAATAATGGCTATGGAACCATTTCTAGAATATTTAACACACACACATAAACTTATTCAAATAGTATGAGGGCTTCTCTCTCATTTAAATTATGATCTTAAGTTTTTCAAATAGAGGTACTGACCTTGAGCAAATAAGTCTCATGCTTGGTTAATTAGAGGGGTTAATCATTTAGAGGATAGTTTAACTTATATGAGGTATAGTTTCTCACCTAAACCATTAGTCCAAATAGTTCAATAAGAATTAATAACACATAATTAATGACCCATAGGTTTATATATTGAAAATACCTAATCTTTCTCATAAGTAGTATTTAAATATTTCAAACCTATTTATTAAATCATATGATAGACTTTGGTCTCATTTAAATCTTACCTCAACCAAATTAATATGAAGTAGATCCCATGGTCAAGTAAAATTCACTTTTAATTAATTCATAATAGTAAACCATTACAAGGTGTTATTAAAATAGTATGAGGTGCTCACCTCATTTAAATTATCTTTCTCAAATAATAGGAAGTAATGTGTTGACCTTTAATTTCCTAAGCTCATACTTGCTCCCTTATAAATCTTAAATCTAAATAATTTTTAAATTAATTAAATCACATGAGATGAGGAATCTCATTTAACTCATTTTCTCAAAATACTAGTGTGAAGTGTTGACTTTGGTCAACAAGGGATCATCCCTGGTTATTTTGAGAATATTAAATCACCTCAATAATAGTCCTTTAAATTAGTTACAACTATGGGTTAAATCATATGAGAGATATTACTCTCATTTAAATCTTGCTCTCAAGAAATCCAATAGGAAGTAGTAATCATAGTCTAAGTAACCTCATATTGAATTATTGGGTGGCATTAAAACACTACCATGTTAGTATTAAATTGCATGAGGTATGGAACCTCATTTAAATCATTTTATCAAATAATAAGTATGAAGAGGTTGACTTTAGTCAACCTAGGTCATATAGTATTCATAAGAGAAATTAAATCTTAAGAAGATTCAATGAGAGGAAATTATTTTTCCTATTATTAAATAAGGAAACCCTAGCATAATCTTGTAATAAATGTTAAATAGTGATGCTAGATCATTGTGTGAGCCACTAAGGCTAATTAAGAGTGCTTAAGTATTGTTTGGTGATTGTATCCTCGTATTCGTTTATAGACGCTAGTACCGGAGACTATCAAGAGGAGGAGGTATTCTACCAAGAGGAAGAAGAAGAATATTTTGATCACTTCACCAATCAAGGCAAGCTATTACCCCTACAAGCAAGATAATACTCTTGCAAGCTGATATTAATATCACCCCTACATGCAAGCTAATATTTTTGCAAGATACCCAAGGCAAAGCTCTATAAGAGCAAGGCCTCATCCTCATTTAATTTATGCTTAATGATCCTATCCCAAGTTTTTACCCTACAAGTTTTTGACTTTGGTTTATCAAAGCTTAATTTTTGATTTATGATTCACTTGGTCTAAAGTAGAACAATACTTGATTCAGATGGGCACCACTCAAAGCTAGATAGCACCCCTCATATAGTTGCTATTGCTAATCAATTAAAAATTGGACTACTCTAGATGGGAACATGTGACTTTGAAGTGAAGTTGAAACCTTTGAATGATGGTTCATTCCATTGAATGACTTTGATGGTGAATATGACCAAGAGAAGATGGTGATTTTTGATATAAAACTGATGGTTGGGTTCGGATGCGATACCATTCCAATTTTGAAAGTACCCCCACAATACCCAAAATGGGTACGGGCTTAACTAGAAATTTATGTGCTTTAGTATGGGTTCCCTCTAAACAAGCGTCATAGGGGTTATGCCAAGGGCTGATACGTCCAAAACGTATCTACTTTCCCGAACACTTTTGCTATTGTTTTGCCTCTAATTTGTGTATTTTGGATACAACTAACACGGACTAACGCTGTTTTCAGCAGCTGCTCGTGTCTCGTTGTGTAGAAATCCAACTTTCGGGAAAATCCTCGGAATTTCTTCAGATGGCCCTATTTTACCAAAATATTGACGGAGCCAGAAGGGCGAAGGAGGTGGAGGCCCGAGGGCCCCACACCATAAGGCGGCGCGGCCCGGGGGCCCGCGCGCCTATGGTGTGGCCCTCGGCCGCCTCCGACGCCCCTTTGGACTACTTATCGGGTTCGACCTAAAACGCACGGGAGAAGTCGACATCGCAAACCCTCCAGAGCCGCCACATCGCGAAACTCCGTCGCGGGAGCCAGAAGTCTCCGTTCCGGCACTCCGCCGGACGGGGAATTGGAGGAGATCTTCACCGCCATCACCGCCAACGCCTCTCCATCAACCAGCAATGTTTCCCCCATCCATGTGTGAGTAATTCCCCCGCTGTAGGCTGAAGGGGATGGTAGGGATTGGATGAGATTGGTCATGTAATAGTCATAAGATTGTTAGGGCATAGTGCCTAGTATCCGTAGATGTCACTTTTATGATATTGTTGCAACTTGTTATGCTTAATGCTTGTCACTAGGGCCCGAGTGCCATGATCTCAGATCTGAACATGTTATTGATTCATGAGGATATTCGTTGTTTATGATCTTACCCAAGTTGTATACACATGTCGCTGTCCGGAACCAATGGCCCCGAAGTGACAATCGGACAACCGGAGGGGATGGTAGTGATGTGAGGATCACATGTGTTCACGGAGTGTTAATGCTTTGCTCCGTACTCTATTAAAAGGAGTACCTTAATATCCAGAGTTTCCCTAGAGGCCCTTGCCACCGGCTGGTAGGACAAGATGTTGTGCAAGTTTCTCATTGCGAGCACGTACGACTAAATATGGAACACATGCCTATTGATTGATTAGTACTTGGATACCGTTTTATTATTATCTGCAAATGCCCATGCTTTGATTGTTACATGAGTTTCTCTCATCCATGCAACGCCCGTTAAATCCGTCTCTGCGCCTACGTATTTTAATCCTGCTGTTTACTATAATCACTACTGCTGTCTTTATTTCACCGCTGCTATTATTTCACTATTTCCACTGCCATAAAATACTACCGATAAACTCTTGCGAGCAAGTCTGTTTCCAGGTGCAGCTGAATTGACAACTCCGCTGTTAAGGCTTTCAAGTATTCTTTGTCTCCCCTTGTGTCGAATCAATAAATTGGGTAATACTTCCCTCGAAGACTGCGATCCCCTATACTTGTGGGTCATCAAGACTATTTTCTCGCGCCGTTGCCTGGGAGCATAGCTTTATTTGGAATTTCACTTGGATTGATATTGTTCGCTGCAAATTCTCCATTATGGGTAAACCTCGCGATACTAAGATCGCCATATTACCATCCACTACAAGAAAAGGTACAACTCGAGTACCTCTGCTGCTCTTGATTCACCATCTGTGATTGATAAACTTGTTTCACCGCCACATGCTTCGCGTGCTGGTACTTCTGCTGAATCTGAAAATTCTCATAATATTGATAATGTTTCTGCTGTGCTTGATGATAGTGGTTCATTGGGATCTTTTCTAGATGCTACAATTGCTAAGTCTAGACAAATTGAAAATACTGAAACTCCTAATGCTACACCTGTTAATTCACCTGAGTCTGTTGATTATTCTAGTGATGATCTTGATGAAGATTATGTAGAGCTTGATAATGATTTTATTGAAAAATGCAAGGCTACTACTGATGCAAGAAAAATGTTGCTTGCAGAACATGCTGTTAGATATACACCATCTCCTGATCCTAAATTTGCCACATCTCCTATAAACATTAGGGATAAAGATTATGATTTTTCTCTTGATCTATCTCATATAGCTATTGTTGAGAAAACACCCTTTTGTGGTACTGAAAAAGAAAGTGCTGTTGAACACTGACTGAGTTATCTACTCTTAGTGGCGTGTTTTCCGATGATGTCAAGATGCGTACTTATTTTGTCGCTAAAATTTTTCCGTTCTCATTAAAGGATGATGCTAAAACTTGGTATAATAATTTGCCTCCTGGTTCTATTAAAAGTCCAACTGACTTGCGTGATGTTTTCTTTCGAAAATACTTTCCTGCTAGTGCTCAACACGCTGCTTTGCAGAGAATTTATAATTTTGACCAGGAAGATGGAGAGAAATTGCCTGAGGCTTGGGCTAGATTTTGTTCTCTTATTAGAGCTCAGCCTGACCATGATTTGGAAAAGCATGATTTACTTGATATATTTTATAGTGGACTAACTATTGAGTCTAGGGCATACCTGGATAGTTGTGCTGGTTGTGTTTTCAGGAAAAGAACCCCAGAAGACGCTGAAGAATTATTGGCTAAAATAGGCCGGAATCATGATGATTGGTCTACACTGAACCAACCCCGACACCGATAGTGAAGAAGAGGGGTATGATTAAATTGAATGATGAAGATATGAGGGAAGCCAAGAAGTCTCTTAAGGAGAAGGGTATTAAACCTGAAGATGTGAAGAATTTACCTCCTATTGAAGATATATGTGAGACAATTCCCCCTTCATCCATGATTGAGGTACACTCGCTTCAACACTTTACTAGGGAAGATATTCCGTATTCAAAATCTCCTGCTCAATGCTTAGATGAATTTGATAATTATATTGTTAAGCAAGAAAATTTTAATATGAGAGTAGAGAATCATTTAATGGAAAATTCCCGAGCTATTAGTGAATTGCATGGTATTGTGGAGAGAACCTCCAATGATGTTAAGATACTTGTTAAACATTTTCAAATGGTTCAAACTCAAATTGATCAACTTACTAAAGTGCAAAATGACTTGTTGGGAAATAATTCTAAAGAAAAACATGCTTGTGAAGTAACAACTAGAGGTGGTGCTTCTACCCAGGATCCTCTATATCCTGAAGGGCATCCCAAAAGAGTTGAACAAGATTCTCAACCAATTAAAACTAGTGCTCCATCTAAGAAAAAGAAAAAGAAACATAAGAATGTTGTAGAATCCTCTGAACCTGTTAGTGATCCTAATAGTATTTCTATTTCTGATGCTGAAACTGAAAGTGGTAATGAACATGAGGAAGATAATGATAAGAATGATACTCCTGATAAAGAAGAAATTGAAAAAGAACCTGAAAAGCATGCTAAAAATAAAAAGTATACTAAAGAAGATTTTATTACAAAGAAACATGGTAATGAAAGAGAACCTTGGGTTCAAAAGCAAATGCCTTTTCCCGCTAAGAAACTAAAATCAAAGGAGGAGGAACATTATAATAAATTTTGTGATTGGATGAAACCTTTATTTTTGCAAATCCCTTTGACTGATGCTATTAAATTGCCTCCTTATTCAAAGTATATGAAAGATATTGTTACTAACAAAAGGAAAGTCCCCAATGAGGAGATTTCCACTATGCTCGCTAATTACTCCTTCAATGGTAAGATTCCAAAGAAGCTTGGAGACCCAGGTATACCGACTATTCCTTGTTCCATCAAGAATAATTATGTTAGAACTGCTCTATGTGATTTGGGAGCAGGTGTGAGTGTGATGCCTTTTTCTCTCTATAAGAGACTTGATTTAGATAAATTGATACCTACTGATATATCTTTGCAAATGGCTGATAAATCTACTGCTATTCCTGTTGGTTTATGTGAAAATGTTCTGTGCAAGTTACTCAAGCATTGCTTGATATTAACTGATTTTGTTGTGTTGGAAATGCCTGAAGATGATAATATGTCCATTATTCTTGGAAGACCCTTTCTTAATACTGCAGGGGCTGTTATTGATTGCAATAAAGGCATGGTTACTTTTAATGTTGATGATAAGGAACACACTGTCTATTTTCCCAAGAGGATTGATAAAGTATGTGGAGTCAATACAATTTTTAATGTGAAAACTATCAAAGTGGGATCCATTGATTGTCCTATATATGAGCCTAAAGAAGAATATCAAACTCTTGTGATTGGATCCATATCAATTCAATATAAGGTAACATGATTGATTTGAGGTTTATTTCTTCTTATGTCATATAAAATTTATTTGGTAGCAAGACTTGATCAACCTTGTTAACAAGTATATTTTATTGCATAAAAGAGCTAAACAACACTTCTTTCTTTCTCTCTCCCTTCACCTATTTTACTTGCTGTAGCACTTTTATTTTGCAATATGCTTTAGTCATTTAAGATTTATAAATCATTTTCCTGCGCAGTAATCATTAATTTAATACCCAGAAATGTGCATTTTTCAAAGTTCTCTAAAAATTACAAAAATTACACCGTTGGTCCTATTTTTCGACGAGGCACCTGGGAGCACCAGAGAATGACCTGTGGGGCACAGGGGGTGCCACACCATAGGGCGGCGCGCAGGCCGCCACCATGTGTGGGCCACCCTTGCCCCACTACACCATCTCTTCCTCCCAGCACCTCTCTCCCGAAAAAACTCGTACCAAGTTTCTCTCACTCGTGTTTCTGCTCAAGAACTCGCGATTTTTCGATCTCCTTGCTCAGCCCAGATTTCTGTCTGAAATTTGGCACATTTACTCCTTGGTATGTGACTCCTTTGATTGTCCAATTAGAATTTCATTTGGTTGAGTATATCTTGAATATTTTGCTGCTGTAGATAACATGTTTAGTGAGCTTGCATGCTTGTTCTAAGTGGTAGAAATTAGTTTTGATGCATGTTTAGCACTCTAGCAAGTTCCTATAGTAGTTCCCTTCAATTACACACCTTGAAATCAAATTTTATAATGATTGTTGAAAATTTCAGAAAATGGAAGAAGGTGTGCCCCAATTGAACCAAGAAGAATTGGAAGTCCAGCAAGTTTCAAGAGTCAATCGTGAGGAGGGAGTATACCCCTCTTACTACCCATGCGTGGACTTTATGAGAAGTGCGGGGATTTTACAAGATGTGCAAACTCTAATCTCTCGTGCAGGGCTGAGTGGTTTTGTTGAAGGAGAGCCAAGACAATATGTAAAATTAACTATGTCTTTTGTGCAGGACTTCAAGTTCAATTGGTCGCGGTCTGACCCCATGGTCCAGTATAAAATTTACAATAAAGCTGTCAACTTGCCATTTAGTGTTTTTTTGTGCAGCAATTGGAGTACCGCAATGGGGATCCTGCGAGAAGATCAGGGGAACACCGCGGGAGCTCTCAGATCTTTATACAAGGATTTGTAATGGGAGGAGTCTCTCCAAGGATGATGGTAAGATTAGTAGCATTCAACATCCAGCCATCCGCTACTTTGCCTATTTCATTACAAAGTGCGTCCTTGCAAGAAGGACCGGAGGTAAATTATCTGTCCCAGACTTGGCTTTCTTAGCTGCTGCTTTGCAACAGGATAGGACTTATAATTTGGGTGCTTTAATAGCTTGTAGACTTGCTACTAACCGTGAGAAAGGAGGAATTTGTGGAGGTCTTATCGCCTCTCGCTTATTAGCTATGCATGGTGTAGAACCTCACCATTTAGATATTCCGCTTTCTATAGAGAAGCTTGATGTGGTTTCCATGATTAGACATGAGTTTATTTCAGATGCATCTAGTTTGAACAACCTGCATTATAGGATAACTTTGTATAAGAAAAGTTGGAGTATAACTAAGAAAATTGAAAAACTAGTACGATTGCCTGCACCTGCTTTGTTTAACCTTGATGCCAGGAACGGGTGGTCGATCACAGAAAATGAGCTAAATGCATACATAGAAAGAGAAAGCCGTCGTGCGAGGGAAGATGTGGAGGAGACCGAGGAGCATCCCGACTCTTCATCCGATGCAGCAAGCTCCTCATATCAACATCATGGTCACGTGGAGCCTCCACGATATTCTTCTGCACAGGGGCCCTATTACCACTCCATGTATGATCCACCGGCGTGGAACTCCGACCCTCGTTGGGAATGAACTCCACTTAGGCCAAAAGCCTAAGCTTGGGGGAGGTATACCGGCATCACTCATTCTTTGCATATTATGATTGCTGGATACTTGTACATACTTGTTTAGTCTCTAGAGTGGTTTTCTAATGAGAGGGAGATGATATTTGGGGAAGTGCTGTCCAAAAACAGATTCTGTGCTGTTACTAAAAAAATTCGTACGCACAGCCAGAACGTTATTTTGAGTTGCCAATTTTTGAGCATGTTCCCCAGGTTGTTATCTAACTTTCATTAGTTGAACACTTTTTGGTCTGAGCAATGGAAGATTTTTGTTAAATTCGATTTCTGTACTGCTGTCAGGATTTGGCAGATTTGTCATCCTGCTTTTCTGTGTTTCTGTTAGTTTGCATTCTTTTGTTTTCGCTTTGTTTCTTTCCTAAAACACAAAAAGACCAAAAATATTTCTGTTGTTTCTCTTCACCATTTATTTATTTGGTTCCTTGCTCTTAGTTTGCTTTATTTGCTATCATTAGTTTGCTATAAGAAAACCCAAAAAGATTTTGCTTTGTTTGCTTGTTTTCTTTCGTTCTTATTTCTAATTCGAAAACGCCAAAAATATTTGCTGTTCTTCTTTGGTTTGTAAAGTTCATCATGAGTTCAATGGTCTTCGGTGGCTGGAGCGTGGTTTTCATTTCATATTATCCAAGCTACACAAGTGAAAAGGCAATAATGACGATCTACGACAATCTGATTGTGGTGAGAGGCTGGTATGAACTCTATTTGCTTTCATTTTTGTACATATACTCATCCATATGAGCATGCTTAGTTGGTTCATGTGAGGTATATGTTATTTGAGAAAGTCTAGTAGCTCATGATCTCTCATGTTTAGTTTCAATTTATTAATATGAGTAGCATGTCATGGATGTTTGCTTGCATTGTTTTATTCATAAGTAAGTATGGCATTGTGGTATCCTCCTCTGAATAACTCATTTATATCGACTTGGCACATGCTCACGCATGCATATGACTGAACAAAAAGTCAATTAAGCCTCGATGATTTATATTGCTTCAGAGTTCTTGTATCACTTTTATGCCTCCGTTAATTTATTTTGCCGCAAGCATAATTATGACAGTTACTGCTCTCTTGATTTGTCGCTCCCTAGTCTTTTGCTAGCCTTCACTTGTACTGAGCGGTGACGCCGCTCGTGCTTCCAAACACCTGAAAACCAAGTTGTTCCATAAGTGTCCACCATAAATACCTATGCATGGCATTTCAAACCATTCCAAGTAAATTCTCATGCGCTACCTTTAAAACCTTCAAAATGCTTCTCAATTTGTGTTAATGTTTCATAGCTCATGAGGAAGTATGTGGTGTTTAGCTTTCGACCTTGTCATTTACTTTTGACGGACTCTCATATGGACTAGTGGCACATCCGCTTATCCAATAATTTTGCAAAAAGAGCTGGCAATGGGATTCCCAGTTCCAAATTAATTAACTTAAATAGGCACTCCTCCATGGTTTGTGATTGTTGGACGGCACCCGAAGGATTCGGTTAGCCATGGCTTGTGTAAGCAAAGGTTGGGGGAGTGTCATCATCATAATAAAATTTAAATAAAAAGGCACTCCTTCACGGTATGTGATTGTTGGCACCCGAGGATTCGGTTAGCCATGGTTTGTGAAAGAAAGGTTGGAAGGAGTGCCAACCAAAAATAAATAAATGGGAGCCGCTCTTGTGAGTCCGGTTGATGAGGTAGTTAGTGTACCCATTACCATTCGTTGACAACAACAAACACCTCTCAAAATAATTTTACTCCCGCTTTACAAATGAAAAGCTCTAGCGCATGTTAATCCCTGCTTCCCTCTGCGAAGGGTCAATCTTTTACTTTTATGTTGTGTCTCCATTCTTTCTTTGAGCACTATCTTGAGAGCACAATTGTCATTCTTAGTATAATATGCTTGTCTCAAAATATGATTAATTGTGGTATAACTTTGATGCTTTTATCTTTGACAATCACTACCTCTAGTCTTTCTATGAACTCAAGAGGTGCCTCGGCATTTATGTTTTGCCGATCAAATACAGGCAAGCGAGATACCACTTTATCATATTCTCTTATGAACATTGCAATCTGCTTATATACATGATTCATGATGCTTATTATTAATTGTTGGTACTTCTCCATGATTGACATAGCTATTGGATGATCTTATTTGCATGTATCTCATTATGAACTGCTTAAGTATTAGCCATAGCATGAGAATATATACATCATATGAGCAAATGTGTTCGTGAAAGTTCTTTTATCGCTCAGTTGTTAACTGAATTGCTTGAGGACAAGCAATAAGCTAAGCTTGGGGGAGTTGATACGTCCAAAACGTATCTACTTTCCCGAACACTTTGCTATTGTTTTGCCTCTAATTTGTGTATTTTGGATACAACTAACACGGACTAACGCTGTTTTCAGCAGAACTGCTCGGTGTCTCGTTTTTGTGCAGAAATCCAACTTTCGGGAAAATCCTCGGAATTTCTTCAGATGGCCCTATTTTACCAAAATATTGACGGAGCCAGAAGGGCGAAGGAGGTGGAGGCCCGAGGGCCCCACACCATAAGGCGGCGCGGCCCGGGGCCCGCGCGGCCCTATGGTGTGGCCCCCTCGGCCGGCCTCCGACGCCCCTTTGGACTACTTATCGGGTTCGACCTAAAAACGCACGGGAGAAGTCGACATCGCCAGAAACCCAGAGAGCCGCCACATCGCGAAACTCCGTCGCGGGAGCCCGAAGTCTCCGTTCCGGCACTCCGCCGGACGGGAATTGGAGGAGATCTTCACCGCCATCACCGCCAACGCCTCTCCATCAACCAGCAATGTTTCCCCCATCCATGTGTGAGTAATTCCCCCGCTGTAGGCTGAAGGGGATGGTAGGGATTGGATGAGATTGGTCATGTAATAGTCATAAGATTGTTAGGGCATAGTGCCTAGTATCCGTAGATGTCACTTTTATGATATTGTTGCAACTTGTTATGCTTAATGCTTGTCACTAGGGCCCGAGTGCCATGATCTCAGATCTGAACATGTTATTGATTCATGAGGATATTCGTTGTTTATGATCTTACCTGCAAGTTGTATACACATGTCGCTGTCCGGAACCAATGGCCCCGAAGTGACAGAAATCGGGACAACCGGAGGGGATGGTAGTGATGTGAGGATCACATGTGTTCACGGAGTGTTAATGCTTTGCTCCGGTACTCTATTAAAAGGAGTACCTTAATATCCAATAGTTTCCCTAGAGGCCCGGCTGCCACCGGCTGGTAGGACAGAAGATGTTGTGCAAGTTTCTCATTGCGAGCACGTACGACTAAATATGGAACACATGCCTATTGATTGATTAGTACTTGGATACCGTTTTATTATTATCTGCAAATGCCCATGCTTTGATTGTTACATGAGTTTCTCTCATCCATGCAACGCCCGTTAAATCCGTCCCTGCGCCTACAGTATTTTAATCCTGCTGTTTACTATAATCACTACTGCTGTCTTTATTTCACCGCTGCTGTTATTTCACTTTCCACTGCCATAAAACTGTTACTACTGATAAACTCTTGCGAGCAAGTCTGTTTCCAGTGCAGCTGAATTGACAACTCGTTAAGGCTTTCAAGTATTCTTTGTCTCCCCTTGTGTCGAATCAATAAATTGGGTAATACTTCCCTCGAAGACTGTTGCGATCCCCTATACTTGTGGGTCATCAGCTGCCTCCGAAGCAATATGAGATATTGCGAAATGACGTGAATGAGGTGAATTGTCCGGCCCAAGCCCTGTGCAGTTCCCGGGTTAACAGGTTGGTTCTCACCGGGAGGCCAAGCTCATGGGGAGAGGTGCCTGTACTAGAGTATATAAGTGAAAGGTTATGGTTGGTAGTCCGCATACGGAGTATGATAAATCAGGGCCAGTTAACCCTGACGGATTATTGCAAATATTGTGGCACAAGTGTACGACCTCTGCAGAGTGTAGAACTATTCGAATAGCCGTGTCCACGGTTACGGACGATTGGAAAGGCCATACTGTTCCGTCATCAGACCTTTTTCAAAAATGTGACATATGACTGGTGACTTGAAGTTGACCGGTGAATGGTGACTTTGAGTTGGGCCACAACAGAGTTGTGGGAATGACACTAATGTTCCCACTTGAGTTAGTCTATTGGATTCAAGCATCTTTACTAAATGTTTATGAAATAAACTTGGCTTTATGCAAATAAACCTAGAGCTTAGTACCTCCTTACCACAATTAATAGTGCTTACACTAGTATTAGTTTGCGAGTACTTTAAAAGTACTCATGGCTTTGTCCCGCTATTCAAATGGCCGACTATGAAGGTGAACAGCTGTACGAGGAAGATGGACAGCGAACGTCTACGACAACTAGGACCGCTCCTGACGTCAACAGTTGCTGTGGAACAGATGGACCACGACAGTTACTTCGCTTCCGCTATGTGTTTTGTAATAGGATCTCTAGATCCACTATGTGTATTAAGAATGGATCAGGTGATCCTTTGTTGTAAGACGATTTCGTGTTGTAATAAATAATGTGTTGTGATATCAAGCTATTATGTCTCGCAAAAACAATATTCCTGGGATTGCGATGAATGGCATAATAGGCATCTGGACTTAAAAATCCGGGTGTTGACACATAGAAAACATGGTCTTGTTAAATTAAGGTAGTATATTTGAGATCCAAATATTATGTCAAAGTTCTTAAAGCTATACTCTGTTAATTCTTAAATACCGGATATCTTGGAGTTTTTCCTTTCTGGAGGAGTATAAGAGAAATGTGTTGCATCATATCTATGTTAGGATGTAATGCCCATACAAACACTTATTTTACAATATGAGATTCCACCAACATAATATAACAATATGAGATTCCACCAACATAATATAAGTTATGAATTGTTTAATTCCATTACACCTTTATGAGAGTAGACAAGTGAAACCATGTACCCGGTCCAATTTTAATCATAAGAAACACCAAACCAACACTTTTATCAACCTCTACAATTTTAGCACTTATTAATTTAGAAAATCCAAAAATACTTTTACCTTTAGCAAATCCAATCCAAAACGAAAAAATGACCTTTACTTTATTGTTTTACTTTTTTTTTGCCTAGTATAGATTGCTTTACTTTTATTTATTTACTATACTCTTCATATTACTTACACCAAACCTTGTGATTAACAACCGCACGACAGAGTTGGGGACACAATGTAATTTATTTTATTTTTGTAGATTGCTTGAAGAGGAGATGGGACTAATTCGTCGCTAATTCCCGAGAGGTTGATATAAACCGATCACCCTTGTGGAAAAAAGGCGTTTGCTACAACACTCTGCACTTGGAGACCCAACGAGTTGTTACACATGGAGTTGTTGCCATTGGTGACCCGAATGATCGCTAGCCCATGTAGCATCCGAGTTGGCCTAAAGTTGTATGCAGATGGAACAAGGAAATAAGAGATAGTGAGAGATCATGGCGCAAAGATATCGTAGAACATGGAGGATGCGACTATAGTGAACCGATGTAGGAGCATAGACAAAATGACTTAGGATGCGGACAAGATATGATATATCCGAACGAGTGACAGCTAGACAAACAAGACTCCCAACCAAATAACGGTAGCGCGTCGGATCAAACAGGGGATCAGCATTAGAGCCACAAAGGTGAATATTCAGCTCCATAGGAGTCTTGACCGTTCATCACCCAAAGGAACACGAGTAAGGAGGTCATGGATACACTTCTCCTAAGAGATAAAGAAGCCATCAAAGATAGAGAAAACTTCAGTCCTAAGGATGTAGCGAAGATGACCAAGATAAGTCATAAGAAAATCATCACGGATACAAAATTTAACAAATGCAATGTACTCTGAGTCGTTACCAGTGATGATAAGGTCATCAACATATATCATAAGAAGAGTCTAACCACAAGAAGAGGTGTGGACAAACAACGATAGATGATGTGTGCTGGTTGAGAAGCCAACGATAGTCACGACGCAGGCGAAACAGTCAAAAACCTGATGCGGGGGCTTGTTAAGGCCATAGAGGGAGTGCCCAAGACGTTTAAACCATGCCATAAGGAATAGAGTACCCTGGTGTGGCTGCATATAAAACTCCTCACTTGAATAAACATTGATAAAGGTATCCTAAACGTCAAGTTGAGGAACATACCAATGATGAACATAAACTACAACGAAGAGAGTGCAAACGATGGTCACATGAGCAATGCGAGCGAATGCTTCATCATAACTGCGGCCCTGCTCCATAAAAAAGCTCATCATTTGCATTTTTTCTAAACCCATAACAAGGTGGCATTTCAATTTTATGTATGCCCACCGGTGACCAAACAATATTTATAAGTTATATCAGATTATGTTTAGTCACTTTGAATTGAATATATTTCACTTCATTGCCCCCTTAGGATAAGAAATTATTTGTTTTCCATATCCATATGATCGACTTGCCCGGATCCTAAAATAGTGTAATGCAAAAAAATAGTGATGATTTTGATCCTTGCATTTCTTCCGCTCCGGATCATTCTCAACTGAGGATGAATCTAAAATTCTTCAGGATATATAGGTGGTTGTGCAATGCCACTCGTCGAGATAAATATCTTGCTTTGTACAGTATGGGTCATAACAAAAACGACTCGCTTAGGGGTTGGACCCGGCTCAGTCTAAGGTAACATTTACGTAGTCTTTTGTTGGACATTGTCTTGCGGCATGGAATGTCCTACAAGTGCGGTTGGATTTGCTTCAAAGTTTGCAAGGGCACCGCAAATTCTGTTTGCAAGGGGCCAAAGTTTGCAAGTTGCTTTAGCCGTGTGTGCTACCCCTCGGGTAAGCGTGGTGTTGCACCCGTAGTGTTGTTGTGCCAGAGGTGTGTTATATTTTGGCCCCTTGGCCTCTTTTTTTATAAAACCAATACGTATGTTCATGAAGTATTCTTGAAAAAAAGAATGATAAATTCTCTACGGACCAGCCACTTGTACGTTCCAATTGCTTCAGTTGTCAAGAATAGACAAATTTAGAAAATAAAGCTTCCTCTGAAAATGTTACCTGTATAAGGCTAACAAGTATTCCGTGCCAAACCTTTGACTAACAAGTTAATCAATACTTCCTCCGTTCCTAGATATAAGACTAGTCGCAATGCATTGTATCATATTAAAGTATCATGTGTATGATACTACTACATGTTACTATGTTCACAATGCATGGTATGATGTATTAGTATCATAATCTTCTTATATTAATTGATTTGTAGAATCTCAATATAGATCTATGTACAAGATGTATTTGACATTAAATTTTTCTAATACTACGTCCTATGATACGATATCTACGTATGATACTGCAATCCTCTCTCTCATTTTTAATTGCACTGCCACATCAACTTTTTGCATTCATGAGATGCATGATACTACATATGATATTTCCATTGTGGGTAGTCTAAGCCATATAGTTTTTACCAGGGAAATTAAAAATGCATATTTAGGAAAAAATACACTATATTTGGCTAGGTTTAACCATAGGCAATTGACATGAGCTAAAAAATAAGTTATACGGTATTATATTTCAAAAATAGCATTGAAAACATATTTTAAATATGAGTCCAATGAAATGGTTTTGGTGACATATTATGTTGACCAAATTGTTAGTTAAAGTTCTATCTCAAAATATATGGTGACCTTAAATATAAAAACGGAGGGAATAGGTTTCATCCTAACTAATCAAAGCGCAATTTGGAGGAGAACATGTTGTTTATTCATGGTGATGAGTCAAGTGGCGTACTTTATTTCAATTCGAGCTTGCTTCGTGTTATATGCTTGGTTATCTAGGTGGGAGTATCACTCAGGCTGGTGCCAATGGGGGTGATAGGCGGGGCGGTATCGCCCGGAGGCGGGCGGGAGGCGGGCGGGAGTGGGGCGGGAGGGCTGCAGGCGGTCGCGGCGAGGCGGTATCGCCGCCGCCGCCCGGCTACCGCCTACAAGAGCGGCGACAGAGGCGAAGCGGGCGCGCTGGCAGAGGGGGCGAGAGGCGGGGCGAGAGGGGAGGGCTGAGGTGGCGCGTTGTGATTGGTCGTTGGGGTAGCCGTTGCTGGTTCAAAAAATCCGAAAAAACCCAAAAAAATCATCCCCACCCCCTATAAATACCCCCATATGGTTTCACTCATTCCACACCTCACTTCATCTCCTCCACTCTCCATTTCCACTCCTCTCAACGCCATGTCTTCGTCCAGCAGCAGTTCGAGCGACGGAATAGAGGGTGATCTGATCGATGCATTTCAGGCGGAGTATGAGGAGGAGATGCTGAACGAGGAGGACGAGCCAAGACGGCCGCGACGCCGCCGAGAGTTCATCAGACGTGATCGTCTGGGTGCAAGCGATCGGCTCTTCGAGGACTACTTCGCCGACGACTGCAACTATCCTCCGAGCTTCTTTCGGCGAAGGTATCGGATGAGGCGATTCCTTTTTCTGCGCATTGTGGATAGATTGGGTGAATACTCTCCGTATTTCACCCAAGGAGTTGATGCTCTCAACCGTCCTGGTCATTCTCCCCTACAAAAGTGTACTGCGGCTTTGCGTCTGTTAGCTTATGGAGCCTCTGCAGATACAATAGATGAGTGGCTTAAGTTAGCTAGACAAACTACATCAGATTGTCTAGATAGATTCTGTGAAGGCATCATTGCCTGTTACGGGGAGACGTTTTGCCGTCGACCAACTGTCGAGGATACTCAGCGTCTGTTAGCGAAAGCCGAGGAGCGTGGCTTTCCGGGTATGTTAGGGAGCATCGATTGCATGCATTGGCAGTGGAGGAACTGCCTAGTGGCTTATGTTGTAATCTGAAAAAGAAATGCTAATGTCAAGGAGAGAGAAAAACTGATGTGGAGGAGAGAGAAGTGAGAGCTGGCACTATAGCCCGTGCATTGGCACCGTGGGGTGAGAGTGGGGTGAGAGTGAGGGAAAAAGCTGACGTGGCGGGTGAGAGTGAGGCTATGCATTGGCACCAGCCTGAGCAATCGGAACACGGAGAACCCCTTGCGACGGTCTGTCCCGCTTTGGAGAAGTTAAGGATATTTTTATCTACAATAGACGACGGTGTGTAGTCTGCACATCAATTCTCCACCCATAGAGTTTTATTTTTTTCTCAATAAAAGGAATATACTAATATCTAGAGATACTAATTACACTCGATCTCTACAACAATGCAATACCCTAATGGCAGTAGAAATGCACACAGCCAAAAAAAAGGAAACTAAGAAAATAAAAGTCATGCTACTGTATTTCAGCCTAACAGCAACAATACATCCACTACCAAAATAACACCTGAATTTCAGGCTCTCCAAAAGCGACGCCGCCATGAAGGAAGCAGTGCACAAGCCTCGCTGTCGCATGATCAAAGATCTTAGTTTTTCACCCTGAAGATAGTCCCCGCTCACAAAACAATGCCTCCAACAAGATCATTGCCCGGCACAACTAATTAAGGTCATACCTTAGATTTTCACCCTCAAAGGTAAGTCTCTGAACTTCACATGTGGTGCTGCCCCCACTTGCATACTGCTGATGTGAAACCGAGAAAAGCAAGACCATCAACAACACAGAGAATTGAACCTCCACTGATAGTCCTCCAATCCAGCACTCATGATATTCCCCGCCTCTAACTTCGCCATGGAGCAAACGTCTCCATATGGCAAGAAAGAACAGAGCTTCGCGCCGCTCCCTCCAGATCCAAACGGCCGGAACAAAAGGATGAGTGCGCATGACCGAATACCACCGATCCAACAAACTCCAGGCATAAAGTGCGCTGTTACATTCGCTGGCGGAGCCTTCTGGAACTCACCACGCCGCCCAGATCAAGAGGGACCGGCCTCAGGAAGGTCTCCATCTTCGCACAAAAAGGATCCTAGGATAGCCACCAGCCGGCAGGCGCCAACTGGTTGGATGCCGAAGAGGAAACTGGCGAGAACACAGCCACCGGAAGGGCAGTTGCCTACAGGCCATGGCGCGCGGCGCCGTCCTCCCCTTCAAGCGCCGACCACCTCAGCACCTCCTCCGCAGCACCGTCGCTAGACACGCTCGACATCGTGCCCCACCGCCTGGAGCATAATGGGGCGCGCCACCACCGAAGAGCCTGCCGCCTTTGGCAGAGCGAGCGCCGCCACCGCCACCGGCGGCAGGAGCGGGGATGGGACTCGAGGCGACGAGGATGGACGGCCTCCGGATTCGCCTAGGCGAAGGCGACCCGAGAGGCAGATGCGTTTCGTGTGATTTGGTCTTGCCATAGAGTTTTATTAACCATATTTGACTAAGTATTTTGCCTTCTTGAGTGTGAATGTGTTTCGTGGCGACTATGTGAGTTCTAGGATGCACATAGCTAGTGTAATTTCTCTATGCTTGTATCGTTCTTGATTCGACACTTTGAATTTCATAAAGGTGACTTTTAATAATAACACACCTTAAGTACGGGACGTCGTGGATGCCACCATGGTCGAGCCTTACACATGCTACACATTCTAGGTGGGGGTTTTGGACCGGCCCAGTACCGCTTCTCTTTTTTTCGCTTCTGCTGTTTCATTTTTTTTTGGAATCAAGAAATTTTGAACAATTTTTGAATTTCCACAGATAATTAATGTTTGAACTTTTATAAAAAATTGATTTTTTTGAAAAATCAAAACTCAAACATAAAAAAGGAAAAAAATGTCAAAAATAAAAAAAATGTTCCAATAATTTTTTTCCACAATTTAGAAAGTTCAAAATGCAGGGTGTCAAAAATGAAGAACTAGTAGAAACCGGAGTAAAATTGAAAGAAAACAAAAAAAAGCACAAAACCCCAAAACCACCTGAAAAGCAGAAAAAAACAACAATAAAAAAGAAAAAAAAAAAGAAAACACCCAGCCACGATGATGTGCCTGGCCTATGCGGCCTCGATCATGGGTGAATAGGAACCGACGGAAAAGGGCACTCCTTTCTGCCGACCTGGTCAGCACCTGCGTGGTTAGGCCTAGGCAATATCAATGTTAAGGAAATCGGTAATCGTTAACTGCTCGGCCGGCTTGGGAGTAGGGATTAATCGAAATTCGGACGATTAACTGATTTAATCGGTCGGCTATTAATCGGTGCAACCTACACAAATTAGCACTTAAAACAATTTATATAATAATAATAATAGTATATGAGCCTCTATATATCTCTTTCCCTATTTCTCTAAAGCCTAAAATCCTAGAAAAATATTGTAAATCTACTTTATTGGGGAGGGGTAGCGCCTGTATTAGCGATATGCATTGAAAATATTGTAATTTTTTGACCAAGTGTGGTAGTTAATCGGGAAAATACCTAGTAATCGGACTTTCGGACTGATTAATCGGGCTAAAGGATTAACACAAGAGATTAATGGTAATCGACACGGTCAAGCCCCTAGTAGCGATTAATCGGCCTAGTAATCGTTGAATCGGCCTAGTTTTTGAACAGTGCTAGGCATTCGGTTTTAACCGAAAATTCGGTTCGGTTTTTCGGTTTTTATTATAATTCGGGTAATACGAAATGAGAACCGAAATTATATCGGTTTTCTAATTAATTTGTAATTCGGTTAGCTGAGAATCCAGTTCGGTGTTCGGCTTTTAACCGATTTAATCTTATTGTGATAAGAAAAAAATGTGTATGATGGCATCAATAGCTTTGCAGCTGCCGAGTTGCCGTGACTAGAAGTTAGGTCCACATACACAAGGACGTATACACTACCAGTCCTAACTCCAGAAACCATATGACCATGTAGTAGTAAACTACTCGTACATAGCTAGATGAAGCAAAATAAAATTAGACAGATGCTTGGGACTTCGGTTTGATTGGAGTTTGCTTGTTTGGCGGAGAAATTAGTTAAAAGAACAATATCTCGATTTTTAAGGTTATTTCGGTTAATAGATGGTCAAAACCAAATTTGATAATATAAATTCGGTTTTTCATATTTAAGCACCAAAATTGTTTTCGGTTAATTCGATTTCGGTGTATTCGATTTCGGTTCCGGTTAGTTTGATTCGGTGTTCGGTGCTCGGTTTTTTATGCCCACCCCTATGCGTGGTGCTGCACACACCGTTCCGACCGGCGGTAAGTTGGGCAGTGGCTAAACATGCCAGGTAGTATCTTTTTCCTTTTTTGTTTTATTTCTTTTCTTTATTTCTTTTTTATTTAAAAAATCTGATTACTTTCTAATAGATGAACATTTTTTCTCAATGTGAAAATTGTAAAAATCTGAATATTCTATATTTGAATAATTTTCATATTTTGAACATTTTTAATATTTTAATATCTTTTTAGAATATGAACAGTTTTAATATGTAAATAATTTTTGAAATCCGAATATTTTAAAATTTGAAAAATTGAACTTTTTCTAATTTGAACGATTTTCAAATTTGAAATATTTTAAATTTGAACAATTTTAGTTTTAACATTTTAAAAAATTCGCGAATTCTTAAAATCTGTATATTATCTAGTCTAATTTTTTTCGATTTTTTTTGAAACTTCAAAATAAAAAAGAAAGAGGAAAAAAAGAAAAAAAACGAAGAAATGGGAATGAAAAAAACAAAAGAAACGGTAAAAACAAAGGCTAGCCCTAACTAGGCCACCCATTACCGAGCTCGAGGTTGTGCGGCGCTACGGCCTACGGAAAAGCATCGACCTCTATGGCGTATACGATTATTTTCTGTTTTTTCTTCTCTTTTTTCTGTTTCTTTTTTGTTACTAATATTTTTCTTTTTCAAAATCTAACATTTTTATGAAACTATTTTTCTAGATTTTTTTAAAATATGAACATTTTTTAATTTGAACTTTTTTTGATTTTTTTTCTTCAGAATTTGAACATTTTTTTATGTTTGAACAATTTCAAATTCGAACATTTTTTGAGACTGAAAATTTTTTAAATTTGAAATTTTTTTGAGATTGATTTTTTTGAAAAATTTGAATTATTCGCCACCACCCGAGAAGCAAAAGATTAGAGAGTCAAGTAGCGGAAAAGACAAGCATAGTGGTCTAATGACAAGGGCCAACGACGGAAGCTCGGGACGGAGCCGTGTGATGCGGAAGTCTCATGTACGGTTCCCTGAGAAGGGAGTGGCTACCCACTGGAGCTTCGACCAACTACCACCGGTCAATTCCGCTTTGGGGCCACCCCTGACTCTACCATCATTATATGGGTATGGGGTTCGAGACAAAGAAAGATCAAGGCAACATATCAGTTTTTCCTATATACTTTACTTGGATCCGTTTTTAAGCTATTAGCTATTCTGTTGATTCTTCTCCAAACAGGAACCACCAATTTATAAATTTTATTAACCACTGAATTTAGTGAGCGGCGCCAAATCCTTCTATGGATTGCTTTTTTCGCCTCTTTTGCCGTCAAAGTGCCTATGGTACCAGTTCATATTTGGTTACCCGAAGCCCATGTAGAGGCACCTACGGCTGGATCCGTCATCTTGGCTGGAATTCTTTTAAAGAATTTTTTTGAACTGCGAACATTTTTTGTGATTGAACATTTTTTGAGATTCGAACATATTTTTAAATATATTTTATAAAAATTTGAATAATTTTATGAATATGAATACTTTTCAAAATCTCAAAAATTGTTTTTCAAAATCTTAATATTTTCGAATCTAAAAAAATAATAAAAAGAAACAAAAGAGAAAAAAGAAACAGAAAGAAAAGAAAAAACGAAAAAGAAACAGAAACAGAAAACGAAGTACACACCGACCAGGCCATCCCATACCGCGCGCACGGTGGGGGGGGGGGTGCTTATGTAAACGCCGACTTCACACTGTTGTGGAACCCCAAGAGGAAGGTGTGATGAGCACAGTAGCAAGTTTTTCCCCAGTAAGAAACCAAGGTTTAATCGACCAGTAGGAGAAAGGTGTGACTTCTGAAGGTGTTGCTAGCTGACTAGTGGCAGGACGCAGTACCGGCGGCAGCAACAACGTGGAACCTGCACACAACACAACCAAAATACTCCGCCCTAACTTACAGTAAGGTTGTCAATCTCACCGATTTTGCTGAACACAAAGGATTAAATGTATCGAGTGGAAGGAGATGTTTGCAGTAATTAAAGAGAATAGAGCTTTGCAGTAAGTAACAGAGCAAGATTGCAGTGGTTGAATTTATCAATGTAAAAGAAAGGACCGGGGTCCACAGTTCACTAGAGGTGTCTCTCCATAAAGATAAATAACATGTTGGATGCACAAATTATAGCTGGGCAATTGACAGAATATCGACCATACATGAAAAGATGATTACTATGAGATTGTTTTGGGCATTACAACATAACACATAGATTGTAATCCAACTGCGTCTATGACTAATAATTCACCTTCCGGTTATCGTCCGAACCCCTTTCAGTATTAAGTTGCAAGCAACAGATTATCGCATTAAGCAATGTGTGTAAAGTAAATAATAGAATTACCCTTGGATAAAACATTGTTGTTTTCTCCCTAATAGCAACAACACATCTACAATCTTAGAAGTTATTGTCCCTCTTCCAGAAAACTAGAGGCATGAACATACTATCGAGCATAAATAATCCGTCTTGGAGTCACAAGCATCTACTTGGTCAGAGTATCTACTAGCAACGGAGAGCATGCAAGATAACAAATAACATATGACATGAATATATAATCGACCTCAACATAGTATACAATATTCACTAGACCATGACAGCGCGCGTTGCCGCGCCCGTCTATTTAAAAAAATACATATAAATAATTACAAATGCAGATAATAACTTAGATACCTGGGTTTTCAAAAGCTTGAGTTATACATGCCTCCATCAAGATGAGATACATTTGTTCACGATTACTGTTAAGCGCAGGATGCATAGACAGACATGCGAACAAAAATAAAGAAATTCAATCGGTACCTGATTTACCATATCTGATCAAGCCGAGTTTGACGTTGTAATGACAAACTTGTGTCATATCCTATATCCGATGTTCACATTAAAACTCTCATTACATGCCATGCAACCTTTGAGCGACACTCAGACCAAGTATCAACAGGTATTATCTCTTCATATACTCCCATAATCTAAGTACTTGACGGAATTCATTCGCCAAAAGAAAATCCTTGGGGGAATTCTCCTGCATGTCATATTTAACTTGTTGTAGCATCTATCATTATATAAAAAAAAAAGAACCATTTCTGGAAAGGATATCTACATATCCTTCGCATGACCAGGACATAAGCATGAAGCACAAATAAACGGACACATTCACACTTGTAGTGAGAGTTAAATATAAAGAACGTCCAAAAAAGTTACTATCTTTATTCTACTAATAAATCTGAGGTTCAGTGTGCTTCCTAAGCTAGAAGTTTCAAATATGATATTAACAGCAATGTTCCAAGTTGTATGTTTTTTCACAAGATGATTCGTCTTTCAGAGCAACAGAAAAACTATATGTCAGAGTAGTTAGATCTTGAAATTCAGTTTCTTAAGAAAAAAAAAAACAGGGGAACTTGTAGAGCTGCTACTTGTACTCACGTCTGTTGTCACTTCATCATCTGAGAACCTCTGTGGCCACCTGCATCCCATCTTCGATTGCAGCGACAAGAGAAATACGTGTGATGATAACTTAGAGCATCCCAGCCGTTGGGGCTCCCCAGGCCGAAATCCGGCGCTATTTAGCGCCGGATGGATGTATTTTTTGGCCTGGGGAGGCCCATTTTCCCAGTGGTGAGCCCATGGTCGCCTTCACCCACCGCGTGCATAGTGACGGTGTCGCCGGGAAGGGCAGCCGTCGGAGTACCCTCGTTGCTTTGAACCGCCGTAATGGTCCGCGAAGTGGTCTGGAGAGCCCAAACGCCTCGTCGGGAACGGTCGAAGTAGCATCGACGCGACAACCGCCGTAATGGAGCATGAACTCCGCGGAAGAGCAACCGCCGCTCTCTTCGTCGAGAGACCTACATATACGGTTTCGAACGGCCGACGCCATTCATCTATTCTCTCCTCATCATCTTCTGTCAACCATGAGCGATCGCTCTTGGCCATCGGACACCGACAGCGAGGGAAGCCGCCTGGATGGCGCCATTGGTGGGATCAAGCTGCATCGTCCAGCAGCGATGATCCCCCCCCCGCCGGCCAGCGAGGACGAATGGGATGACGACGAGGAGGAGGACGAAGAGGCCGAGGAGCAGGCCGAGGAAGAGGCCGAGGAAGAGAAGGAGGAGGAGGAGGAGGACGAAGAGGCTGATGAGGACGCTAACGACGAGGAGGACTCAACTTCCTCCGACGAGGAGGTGACGAGTCTGAAGCGTCGCCGCCACGACGATGAGGCGGGGCCATCTAGGAAGAAGAAATAGTTAAAGTTTGTTTTAAAGTTTTTATATGTAATTCTTATGTTTATTCGAATTATATATAATTTGTCTATGTTGCACCACTTGAGAGTTCAAAGCTTTCGTTCGACGATGGTATTGCCGTAGATCGGGAAGACGAGGGTAGTGCCGTAGATCGGGAAGACGAGGGTATTGCCGTAGAAACCCATGCCATTGTCGCCGACAGGTCGGGGCCACCAAACGGTTCCTGCGATTTTCTCTCATCCGGAGTCCCCGAGCGCTCCCCGGGGGGCCGGGGATGGCCTGGGCTCTCCGGACGGATGAAAGGCCTAATTCGGCCGAAAACGAGGAACCGGGGGCGCGACTGGGCCGTTTTCGTCCATCCGGATGACAAAACGCCGTCCGGGAGGCCTCGTCGGGGAGACGGCTGGAGATGCTCTTATGTCTGGTCCGTTTACTATAGTCTTGTCATCAAAACTTGGTGCGGTATTTCCCTCACAAAGCAACGCCCCTGTTGTTCATCCATTGACAAGCAACCTGACGGCTGGAATCACACGGCAGCTCTGAAGGGTAAAGCCTTTCTGGTCATGGATTGTAGTGATGCCAGAAAATATTCTCCATTATAACGAACCCAAACTGCATAATAAGTAGAAACAAAACCTCGTGTATGAGTTTTGATCTTATCATTTTTTTTCATAGAATCTTAACCTTTTCTGAATAGCTTATGTGGTTTTAAGGAAGTGCAGAACAAAGAACATAGACATTACTCATTAGAGTAATATAAGCGGGCATATGTTTACAGAACTGGAAGCATCCTAATATGTGCATTCTCACAATTAAAACTGCAACTTAGTATCTGCCCAAACGAGTAGTGACAAACTGAAAGTGATTTTTCGATAAAGGGAATATATTAATATCGAAAGATACCAATTACACCCACCGCAACAACGCACCTAATGGCGATACGGATACACAGCCAAAAAGGAAAAAAGAAAACTAAAAAACAAAAATCCCGCTACAGTATTCCAGGTCTAGCAACAGCAATACATCCACCAGACAAACCACGAAATACGGACTCTCCAAAAGCGACGCCTCAAGAAGGAAACGGTGCACCAGCGCCGCGTCGCCCGACCAAAGATCTTAGGTTTTCACCCCGAAGATAGTCCCCGCTCTCAAAACAATGCCTCCAACAAGGTCATTGCCAGGCACAACCAGTTAAGGTCGGACCTTGGTTTTCACCCGAATGGTAGGATTCGAACATCAGTGCTGCCGCCCCCACTTTCATTGCGGCGAACAAAGCCGGTCCCTCAACATCGCGAAGACTTGAACCTCCTTTAGCTAGTCGTCCAATCCGGCCTTCCTGATATTCTCTTCTTCTGACTTCACCATGGATCAAAATGTCACTTGATGTCGATACAGAACAGAGCTTTGCGCCGCTCCCTCCAGAACCAAACGGTCGGAATAAAAGCACGGGTGCGCGCGACCGAATACCACCCGATCCAGCAAACTCCAGGCAAAAGATGCACTGTTCCATTCGCCGTCAGAGCATTCCGGAACTCATCACTCCGGCTAGATAAAGAATGATCGACATCCGAAAGTTCTTCATCTTCGAAAAAAAAACCAAGACAAAACCACCCTGATTGCTGCTCGCCATAGGAACATGGATCAACACATCGCCATTGCCATTGACGACGGCACTCCCGTGACAAAAACAGAGTAGGCATCACTCTGTCTACCACAGTTGTTGACCCGGTGCCTGTAGATCCAAGCACACACTTAGGCAAATTGTTGTGCAATTATCTGGCTGAAGCAGTGGGGGGATCGATACCAAGAACACGCCCTGGGCGTCATCTCCTGCAGGGATCTGCCTGCCCTCAGCTGCCCACAGCAGTGCATCATGCTGGGCGAAGGGCAGATCGCACAGCGCACATGGACAACCGCGTCCATATTGTTGGAGGATGGCGGTGGAGTCCAAGTCGCGCAGCAGGGAGCGCACGCGCGCGGACGACCGCGTCTAGATGCGGACGACAACAGCACGACGAGTACCTTCCGCCGACGCCAGACGGCGGATTCGCTCGATGTGGCTGATGCGTGTCCAGATCGGATCGAACCCAACGGCGGCAGGAAAGTAAACTGGGAGCAAAAGAAGTAGGCTAAAAAAAGAAGGGGCACCCCACCGTCGCCGTCCGCCGGCGGCCTCCTCCGACGGCGGCGGGGTGAGCAGGGCGTCGTGGAGGTGGTTTTTTTTGGTGGCGGCGGGGTGGCCTCCGGAGTCGCCAGAGAGACGACCCGGGAGGCAAAGACTTGTACAAACTGAAAGTGATAGCCAAGAAAAAGCAAAGCAATAGACCTGAATAAGAATATGTACTCTTGTAGTTTCTCTGCCCCTTTTATATTGTTGCTCAAATGTCAACCCTGCAAGAACCACACCACATGTCCACATCTATGTCTTGAGGTAGAAACTAAAACCTAAAATCCTATTAGCCTCTCATAAGTTATTCTTGAATAATAAAGTGCAATTTTAATTGTTCCAACACCCTCTCTACGTGCACCAAATTACTTCTATCATGCAACAATCAGAAGAGATAATTCGTAATAATTCCAGAATCACAAATCAGCAGCATATGTAAACAAATTAGAAGTGTAGAACGCAAACAACTCCATCTTGTCTACTCACTTTGTAGTACCACTTGCTGGCAAGTTACCAAATAACTGAGATTGTTGATCAGAATGGCAATTGCGTGAGAAAATCTGAGATGGCGAGGGTGAGCGAACTTGTGAACAAAAGGAGGGCATGATAAACATCAGAGTAGATCAGAGTAACGGCGTCGTGGAGGCGGAGCTGCACCCGGGAAACTTCTCACAAACCCGGGTATGATCACCGTTGCAAAACGAAAATTGTGATGTGAAGGAAATCAACTCTCTAGCAAGCAAAAGAGCCAGTCTATGTGAAGCGACGGGCGCTACTGCTCCTCGCAGGAGAACTATTATACTGCGTTCGAAATAACCGAAGGGGCAGAAGGGGCGAATTAAGCCAACGCTAACTAAACAATAACACCACGCCGCTGCGAGGCAATCAATCGCCAGTTATTGAAAACGCATGTTGGTGCTGAACAGACTAAGCCTAATGGCGAGGAACGGGAGCAGGAGCGGTGCCTCTGGGAAAAAAGAGAAGACTATGCGAACAAGCCCATGCCTCACATACAACAGAAACTGGGCTGTTTATTGCCCAGTTAACGACATGATGCCCAAGTCCATTTCGGGAGAAGCAGCCCGTTAATGTTGGGCTGGCTGTGAGGCGAGTTTGATACGGTAAAAATGACGAATCGACTTCGATTAGGATGACAGGAAGATCCGGGGCGTTAAACTGACATATCCGACGACCCACAATGTCAAATCAATGTGCAGGTCCCTAGATGGTTAAGTTTTACTGTTAACTAATTGGATCCCAGCAAACACAACATGTAGGATTACATAAAGATGATCTTGATCATGTAGGGCAGCTCACAAGATTTAAACATGAGGCACAAATTGGAGAAGACAACCATCTAGCTACTGCTATGGACCCACAGTCCAGGGGTGAACTATTCACGCATCACTTCGGAGGCGGGCATGGCGGTGTAGATGCCTCCGGTGATGATTGCCCCCTCCGGCAGGGTGCCAGGAAGAGCTTCAGAACCCCCCGAGATGGATTCTGCGATGGCGGCCCCGACGGAACTTTTCGTGGATGGAGGCTTGGGTATTCAAGGTTTTCCCGAGATCGTGAATAAATAGGCGGAGGAGCGATGTCGGTGGCCACCTGGGTGACCATGCCTTGGCGCGGGCTGAGGCCTGGCCGCGCCAAGGGGTGGTTTGGCCCCCCTGTGGCTCCTCTTCGTCTCCCCTCTGGACTCTGTCTTCGTTATGGAAAAATATTAACTTTGAATTTTGTTTCATGCAATTCAGAGAATATTTACTATACACCTTTTTTGAAATTCAAAAACAACAGAAAACAGGGAACTGACACTGTGGCATCTTGTTAATAGGTTAGTGCCGGAAAATGCATAAAAAACATTTATGAATTGGTGTAAAACAAGCATGGATCATCAAAAATTATAGATACGTTTGAGACGTATCAAGCATCCCCAAGCTTAACTCCTGCTCGTTCTCGAGTAGGTAAGTAATAACAAAATAATTTTTTAGGTGACATGCAGCCAACACAATCTTGATCAAGCATGTGAAGCATTGTGAGCTAGGATCAAAATACTCTAAACATAGGAATGATAGATACAATTCTAACAATAAAACTTAGCAACTATGTTATAACATGAAGAGTAACTCAAACAAAGGATCATGAATAATAGTACATTGAAAGTAAATATTTGTTTATGAGCATAGAGAAAACATAGCCAAGTGGTACTCAACATGTCCTTTTTGAAATAGCAAAACATTAATGCTAGGACACCATTAAAGTTCAGAGGGTGACTAGATACAGGTAAAAGAGAAGCAATAGCACAATCATGAATCAATCAATAATAATTTTGGAACTATGCACATTGCACTAGAAAAAATATTTTGCAAAATTTGAACAGTTTTCTGAAAGTGAACAGTTTTTAAATTTGAACATTTTTTCAACTAAACAATTTAAAATTTGAATCGTTTTAAATTTTGAATAGTTTTTAAATCTAAACAATTTTGAAATTTGAAAATTTTAAATTTGAACACTTTTACATTATATTTTGAAACAAAATTCAAAACAAAAAAATTTGTGCATGAACATTTTCCGATTTTTTTTCGAATATGAACAATTTTTTAACTCAAACTATTTTCGAAATTGAACATTTTTTGAATACGAACAAATTTCAAATTTGAACGATTTTCATATTTGAACATTTTTTGAATTTAACGATTTCCAGATTTGAACATTTTTTGAATTTGACCAATTTTTAGTTTTGACCTTTTTAAATTTGAACAAATAGGAAAATAAACAAAAACACATAAAAAGGGAAAAAATAAAAAGAAATAAAAAAAGGAACAAAAAAGAAAAAGAAAAACGAAAATAAAAAGAAAAAGAAAACAGAAATAAACGGCGAACTGGGCCGACCAGGCCGGCCCATACTGCACGCGGGGGTTGTGCGGCGCGCAGTAAAGGCCGACCTAGTCGGTGTATAGGAATAACCTAAAATTCACCCGGGTACCACTAGATAAAGACCAACCTTCGCGAAGGGAAGTTGGACGAGAGAATTGATGACACGTGGCAACGAACGTACTCGCCCCGACGCGCGCGTCCCCCGCGTCCTGACGCACGTACCTCCAACCCCGCGTACTCGTCCAGACGCACGTACCTCCAGCCCCGGTCCGCGCGTACTCGTCCCATGTACGTACCTCCAGCCCCACGCGTACTCGTCCCATGCATGAGCGCATGCATAGCACAAAATCAGCTAGCATGCATCGATTGATCTCAAGCACACATAAAGTAAAGCAGGAGTACAATAACGCGGACTTTTGGCTCATGGGTGCCACACACCCCCATGGATCTACCGTTTATATTTGCTTTGAGATGGTCCAAGGAAAGTAAGGGAAATTGGAGCTGGAATAGATCTATTCTAAATACAATGCTATACGTCTGCCTCTATACCTGACAACACTCTGTTTCGCCTGGCCCCTTAGCCAAATACTGCAAACGAAGTTATTGTATCTGTCATGGTACATGTCAGTACAGAAATCTGAAACCGAATCCCAATCAATAATTCCGTCGCCGGTGAGCTCTGTTTTGGCCGCCGCCCGACGAAGTACACCAGGTTCTCCAGGGGTGTCGAGCCTCCGAGAACATCTCGTGCACGCCCGCAAGCTTCCTGACAAGATCGCACGAGTAGGAGCCCAGCGAGATATCAGGCCACCGCTTCTACATGCCTCAAGGGCTTCGTGTCGGCCGGAGCGCCGCCTCGGGCTGCCCTTGGTGGACGACGAGGACGGAGGAATTGGAGCACGGGATCATGCTGACAGCAGGCATATGCCCTTGATCTCTTGGCGCATCCTCGCCGGAGTTCCGTAGGTCTTGGTCTCATGCGCAACCAGGCCTTCGAGCAGCGGAGCGGAGGTGACCCATGGTGGTGGCGGATCAAAGTCGGGCGGCCGGTGGCGTTGCGGACGAAGCCGGCCTAGCTTCTACCTTCTTCACACGCCGTTCAGGTCCCACGCGGCCTGGATTGACGCGGTTCACCGCCGCTTCGACTTGGTCTCTCCTCCGAATGTGCTCCTAGAATGCCTCTGCCCATCCACATGCTGCGCCACAGCTCTGCCCACGACCTCGATTTAGGCGACAAACTCGCTGAATCAAGAGGTGGATCTGGGTTGTTGAGGGATTTCACTGGAGGTGGATCTGGGTTGTTGAGGGATTTCGCTGAAGGCAACTTAGGAAATGGAAGAAGTGAAGAAGAAAGAGGAATAGTGCTGCATTGAATGGGAGTGGGCCACATACAGTACGGCTTTACCAGGAATACGCGTGGGGTGGTAATTGTTCAGAAGCTATAATACATGGTGGGCCAGGGGCAGGTGTCGGTAATTGGCGTTGGGTGGTGCAGCACACGGGAGCCCCTCTGTAATTCCCAGGAGTACAACTAATATAAAATTCAGATACATTCAAGTACATTGAAAAGAAGAGTACTACTTAGTGAACATGCGATTACGATTATGTGCAGAGCACGTCACGCACACGATACAGGTACAATCGCACACATGAGCGAGTACAGTCACGCACACGAGCGAGTACAGTGGCGCACACGAGCGAGTACAGTCGCGCAGACGGGCGAGTACAGTCGCGCAGACGAGCGAGTACAGTCATGCACACGAGCAAGTACAAATACAGAAGTATAGTAACGCACACGACCAACTACAGGTACAGAAGTACAGTCGCGCACACGAGAAAGTACTGATACAGAAACACAGGTACAGTAGCACACACGAGTAAGTACAGTTACCGAGTAAAGGAAAAAACTGAATCAAATACACTAAAAAGAGAAGTACTTATCAGTTGAAGCACGAGTACAGTTAGGTACACACCACGATTACAACCGTAGTAGTATTGGAAGCACAGAAAAAAAATCTCAAAACATATCAACATGGGATCTAGTTTTAAAGATCTCGACACGAGGATCCCAAAAGTGGAAACGGTTCGTAATTTGGACTTACGGTTCTCAAGATATTTCATTTTGAAAAAACGAATCTAGAAAATAAAGGGAAAAACGCAGCCCCCTCTGCCTTCTCTCTCCTCCCTCATCCCCACTTTGCTTCTCCTTGCGACACGTGGCGAGCAGGGAGACCACTTCCCAGATATTTTCTGGCACCACAGCATGGCACTTGTCGCGCGCGGAGTAAGTTGTCTTCCCTTCGCGAAGATCGGCCTTTTTCTAGAGTTTTCGGATTCACCCGGAAAAATACATTGGAGTTACCTTTTTTTAGTGGAACATGGGCTTTACTTTGCCGGGATTCCTCAACAGATTTCATCTCATGGGCTTTCTTCTTCTTCACACCACCTATAGACGAGGCCGAAACGTTAAACCTGGTTATTTCCTTTTTTTTTCTTCGGGTGTATCCATCCTCCTCAACATAGTCATTCAAGATTAGAAAATGTGCGAAGATTGAGTTGACCTATAACCCGGAAGGCCGGAAACACTATGGATCGATGTAACTGTACTAGTACTATACATATAGGAAGATTACAAATTCAAGACTCTTTCGCGCAAACAAACATAAAAAAATTCCAATCTAGACATATTAGAAATCTGAGCAAATTTCAAATTTAAATTTTTGTTCAACTGTATACGTTCGTTCGGACCTAACAGTAAAGGCAGATGTACATTTTTTTTTTTGAGGGGATAAAGGCAGATGTACATTCGTGCGTACGTTGCTGAATACAAAATGGGCCAAGCCTATCTCAGATAACCGTGCGTTTCTTTGTACGGAACGCTACCGCGTGGCGTACAAGGGCTTGGCATTTTTTTTTTATAGTGAAACATGGGCTTTACTTTGCCGGGACTCAGATGTCGTGTCATGGGCTTTCTCCTTCTTCACCCCACCTATCGACAAGGCCGAAACGGTTAAACCTGGTTATTTCTTTTTTGTTTTTCTTTGTGTGTATCCCCTCAACACAGTCATCCAAAAAAGAGCCTAGCTCCAAGAAAATAAGCCAAAAACGAGGCAATTCGTCTTTCAATGTTGAGATACATATCTTGTATATCCAGATGTGTATCTTCTGTAGTTATTGTATAGTGATACATATCTTTGTATTTACTATTGGGCCCGCCTCCTTCCTTGTATAGTCGAGGACGTGGCCTATATATGTACCGTCATATGCATCCGATCAATACATCGAGCATTGCATCTCATTCTACATGGTATCAGACACCTCCTAGATCCTAAACCCTACCCGCGCGCCGCCTCTCTTCCCCGTGCCGCCCCACCCTACTCTAGCCGCGCCGCCTCTCCTCCCTCCCAGCCACGCGCCGCCTCCCTTCCACCATCCACCCCTAGCTCCAACCCCTTCGCCGACTCCCTCCCGACCCCAGCCAGCTCCGCGCCGTCGCCATCAACGACCATGTCCCCGTCAAGCTGTCCACCGCCGCCAACTACCTCGCCTGGAAGACGTACTTCTACCTCCTCTTCCGCGAGTACAACCTGCGCGATCACATCGACGGCACCGCCGACCTCCTCGCCCGCGACTCCGACTGGCTGGCCATCGACGCCACCATCATCCGCTGGCTCTTCCTCACCGTCTCGTCGGACATCTTCCAGACCGTCGTTCTGGAAGGCGATGATGCCCGCACGGTGTGGGGAAAGATCAACGGCCTCTTCACCAATAACAAGCTCCAACGTGTTGTCTTTTTGCAGCAGGAATTCTTCGGCACACCCCAGGGCGATCAAACCTTGGACGCCTACTCTGCGCCTCGCCTCCATCTCCGACCGCTCGGGACCTTGGGTTCCTCCCTCGCCTCCTCCCTCACCCTCGCCGGCGCGCGCCTCCGGCCTCTCCCTCATGTCCAACCGACGTTCGAGCCGCTCGACTTGCGGAGCGCCGGCTGAAGGGTGTGCGCACCCGGGCGGTTCACACCGCTCTATGGGCCAGCGGCAACAGCGTTCTTCCTCATGGCGGAGGAGCTCCACCGCGCCCACCCCCGCCCCTCCACACCCTGCGCCTCAGCCGCACCAACACCAAGGAGGAGGGGGTGGTGGCCGTGGTCGTCGCCGCGGCCGTGGTGGTGGCCGTGGCGGCGGCAACAACGGCGGCCCCGGCATCGTCGGTCCGCGCCCCGGGTCCTCCCACCCCACTCCGTCGTGGGCGGGCGGACACAACCCCTGGACGGGGGTCGTGCATGCCTACACCATGCCCGTTCCGCGCCCCCTCGTCCCCGGCACCGTCGGCCCCCGTCCGCCGACGCACCAGGCCTTCATCGCCGCGCCACCGCAGGCTCTCGCCGGCCTGCCCTACGCTCCCGTCTACGGCGGCATGATGCTGCGAGCACCGCCGGCCCACTAGGACCCGCGCGTACACCGCCCTTCGCACGCCCCTCGTCGGGCGGTTACTGCGCGGTGGCGGCGGTTCATGGACACCGGAGCCTCCGCACACATGGCTGCTCACCCGGGTAACCTTTCCACTTCATCTCCGACATCCACTTCCTCTCGCATCATCGTCGGTAACGGTGCTGGTCTTCCCATCTCCCATATTGGTTCCACTCCTTTTCCTTCTAATTCCACACCATTGTCTCTTAATAATATCTTAGTTTCGCCACATCTTGTTCAGAATTTAGTTTTCGTCAAAACTCTTTCTCGTGATAACTTTGTAACTGTGGAATTTGAAGCGTTTGGTTTTTCTGTAAAGGACGCCCGTACCCGGATGGTTTTGCACCACTTTGAGAGTCCTGGCGACCTCTACCCCGTTCAGCCGTCCTCCTCCACTCACGCTGCACCTTGGGCGCTCTCCGCCGGCGTCGACCTTTGGCACGCTCGCCTTGGCCATTGCTTGATGCGCGTAGATGTACACGTCCGTTGGGAACCCCAAGAGGAAGGTATGATGCGCACAGCGGCAAGTTTTCTCTCAGAAAGAAACCAAGGTTATCGAACCAGTAGGAGCCAAGAAGCACGTGAAGGTTGTTTGTGGAGGAATGTAGTGCGGCGCAACACCAGTGAAACCGGCGCCAACGTGGAACTGCACAACACAATCAAAGTACTTTGCCCCAACGTAACACGAGGTTGTCAATCTCACGGCTTGCTGAAAACAAGGATTAAACGTATCGAGTGGAAAATGGTGTTTGTTTGCAAAGAACAGTAAAACAGAGATTGCGGTAGAATGTATTCAGATGTAAAAGAATGGACCGGGGTCCAGGTTCACTAGAGGTGTCTCTCCAATAAGATAACTAACATGGGGTGAACAAATTACAGGCGGGCAATTGACAAATAAAGATTCAATACATATCAATGATGATTACTATGTGATTTAATCAGGGCATTACGACAAAGTACATAGACCGCTATCCAGCATGCATCTATGCCTAAATAATCCACCTTCAGGTTATCATCCGAACCCCTTCCGGTCTTAAATTGTAAACAACAGATAATTGCATTAATTATGGTGTGTAATGTAATCAACACAAATATCCTTAGACAAAGCATCGATGTTTTATCCCTAGTAGCAACAGCACATCCACAACCTTAGAACTTTCTGTCACTGTCCCAGATTCAATGGAGGCATGAACCCACTATCGAGCATAAATACTCCCTCTTGGAGTTACAAGTATCAACTTGGCCGAGCCTCTACTAGCAACGGAGAGCATGCAAGAACATAAACAACACATATATGATAGATTGATAATCAACTTAACATAATATTCTATATTCATCGGATCCCGCCAAACACAACATGTAGCATTGCAAATAGATGATCTTGATCATGTTAGGCAGCTCACAAGATCTATAACAATGATAGCACAAGCGGAGAAGACAACCATCTAGCTACTGCTATGGACCCATAGTCCAAAGATGAACTACTCACGCATCAATCCGGAGGCGGGCATGATGATGTAGAGCCCCTCCGGTGATGATTCCCCTCTCCGGCAGGGTGCCGGAGATCTCCTAAATCCCCCGAGATGGGATTCGCGACGGCGGCGTCTGGAAGGTTTTCCGTATCGTGACTCTCGGTACGGGGGTTTCGCGACGAAGGCTATTTGTAGGCGGAAGGGTAGGTCAAGTGGCGGCACGAGGGCTGATGTCACGTTCCCCCTCCTTTCTGTAGAGTGTTGGGCCTCCAAGTGCGAGGTTTGTAGAACAGCAGCAAGTTTTCCCTTAAGTGGATCACCCAAGGTTTATCGAACTCGGGGAGGAAGAGGTCAAAGATATCCCTCTCATGCAACCCCTGCAACCACAAAGCAAGAAGTCTCTTGTGTCCCCAACACACCAAATAGGTGCACTAGTTCGGCGAAGAGATAGTGAAATACAGGTGGTATGAATATATATAAGCAGTAGCAATGGTGCCAGAAAATAGCTTGCGGCGTGTAGTTGATGGTGGTAGTATTGCAGCAGTAGTAACACAGTAAAACGTAAACAAGCAGTAACTCAGCAGTATTTAGGAACAAGGCCTAGGGATTACACTTTCACTAGTGGACACTCTCAACATTGATCACATAACAGAATAGATAAATGCATACTCTACACTCCTGTTGGATGATGAACACATTGCGTAGGATTACACGAACCCTCAATGCCGGAGTTAACAAGCTCCACAATAATGCTCATATTTTAGTAACCTTAAGTGTAAGATAGATCAAAAGACTAAACCAAGTACTAGCATAGCATGCACACTGTCACCTTCATGCATATGTAGGAGGAATAGATCACATCAATATTATCATAGCAATAGTTAACTTCGCAATCTACAAGATATCATGATCATAGCATAAACCAAGTACTAACACGGTGCACGCACTGTCACCTTTGCACACATGCAGGAGGAATAAAACTACTTTAATAACACATCACTAGAGTAGCACATAGATAAATTGTGATACGATGCACATTGCAATCATAAAGAGATATAAATAAGCACTTCACTACGCTCTTCAACGGTGAATAAGTACTTCGTGAAATATAGCCTAAGAGACCCACACGGTGCACACTGTCACCTTTACACACGTGGGACAAGGAGTCTCCGGAGATCACATAAGTAAAACCCACTTGACTAGCATAATGACATCTAGATTACAAGCATCATCATATGAATCTCAATCATGTAAGGCAGCTCATGAGACTATTGTATTGAAGCACATAGGAGAGAGATTAACCACATAGCTACCGGTACAGCCCCGAGCCTCGATGGAGAACTACTCCCTCCTCATGGGAGCAGCGGCGGTGATGAAGATGGCGGTGGAGATGGCAGCGGTGTCGATGGAGAAGCCTTCCGGGGGCCCCGCTCCGGCAGGGTGCCGGAACAGAGACTCTGTCCCCCATCTTGGCTTCGCGACGGCGGCGGCTCGGAACTTTCTCGTATCGTGGCTTCCTCCGTAAGGGTTTTCGATGCGGGGGCTTTATATAGGCGAAGAGGCGGCGCAGGGCGAGGGGGGCCACACCATAGGGCGGCGCGGCCCCCCTCTGGCCGCGCCAAGATATCATGGGGGCCCTGTGGCCCCTCTCTCGCGGTTCTCGTGTGTTCGGATGGTTCCGGAAAAATAGGAATCGGGTCTTGATTTCGTCCGATTCGAGAATATTTCGTTACTAGGATTTCTGAAACCAAAAACAGCAGAAACAGGAACTGGCACTTCGGCATCTTGTTAATAGGTTAGTTCAGAAAATGCATAAATATGACATATAATGTGTATAAAACATGTAGATATCATCAATAATGTGGCATGGAACATAAGAAATTATCGATACGTTGGAGACGTGCCCCCACACACCGGCCGGCGCGGCCGGGGCTTGGGCCGCGCCGCCCTGTTGTGGGCCCCTCGTGGCCCCACTTCGTCTCCCTTTCGGTCTTGAAGCTTCGTGCAAAAATAGGACCCTGGGCGTTGATTTCGTCCAATTCCGAGAATATTTCCTTACTAGGATTTCTGAAACCAAAAGCAGGAAAACACTGGCACTTTGGCATCTTGTTAATAGGTTAGTGCCGGAAAATGTATAATAATGTTGTAAAGTATGTATAAAACATTCAAGTATTGTAATAAAAGTAGCATGGAACATAAGAAATTATAGATACGTTTGAGACGTATCAAGCATCCCCAAGCTTAGTTCCTACTCGTCCTCGAGTAGGTAAACGATAACACAAATAATTTCTGAAGTGACATGCTACCAACATAATCTTGATCAACATTATTGTAAAGCATATGAGATGAATGGAGTGATCTGAACAAAAGATTGCTAACAAAGATAATGACTAAACAAATGAATCATATAACAAAACTTTTCAAGAATAATACTTTCAAGACAAGTATCAATAAGAGTTGCATAAGAGCTAACTCATAAGTAATAAGTTCAAAGTAGAATGCATTGAAGCAACACAAAGGATGATTAAGTTTCAGCGAATGCTTTCAACTTGTAACATGTATATCTCATGGATATTTGTCAACATAGAGTAATATAACAGGTGCAATAAGTAAACATGTAAGAATCAATGCACACAGTTAACACAAGTGTTTGCTTCTAAGATAGAAAGAAGTGGGTAAACTGACTCAACATAAAGTAAAAGAATGGCCCTTCGCAGAGGGAAGCATGGATTACTATTTTTGTGCTAGAGCTTTTGTTTTGAAAACATAGAAACAATTTTGTCAACGGTAGTAATAATTCATATGTGCTATGCATAATACTTCCTACAAGTTGCAAGTCTCATGCATAGAGTACTAATAGTGCTCGCACCTTGTCCTACTTAGCTCGGAAGACACGGATTATCATCGCATAACATATGTTTCAACCAAGTGTCACAAAGGGGTACCTCTATGCCGCCTGTACAAGTGTCTAAGGAGAAAGCACGCATTGGATTTCTCGCTTTTGATTATTCTCAACTTAGACATCCATACTGTAACATCCCAGAAAATTCAACACAAAATAAACAAAGTTCCCTAGTTCCAAATTTTGGAACCAACAAAAACTTTTATTAAATTAAGATTGGTACATAATAATCTTGCTTAATTCTTGTGCTATTGCCATGATTGCTTGTTATTGGTATTTGAAATAATCCTAAACCCTAAAACCTCACCCCTCTTTTCAATCATCCAAATTAAAATAAAATAAAATAAAGTGAAATAAGAAAAAGGCATATGTGCCTATGGCTATTTTAGAAATCTTTACCCTCAGCTCCTATACCTTGGATAGGGGTTTGGAAAAACCCTTACACACCCTACCTAGTACTTATCAAGCCTAATCAAGTTGTTTTCCAATAAAATAAAAAGAGATTAAAAATGCCATAGAGGCATATGAGAGTAAAATAGCAAATTTGGGAATTTAAGAAAATTGACCCTAGGACTTATGGTGAATGGATGGATCACCTCCATATACCATTTCCAACACTCAACAAAACCAATTGGGTCAAACCAAGTCAAATTAAAAATCAAATGCAATATATGCATAGAAGCCTATGTGACACATAGCCAATTCACTAAACCTTGACCTATGACTTCAAACATTGACCAAATGGTGTGAAACCATCTCTAAACCTAATATAACACTAAATAGACCATAACCCATGTTCAAGTGAAGCAAGATCAACCATTTACAAGTTTATTAAAAAAATGACACATCATCCCTTATGTATTAAGGCCAAATTTGCAAATCTTTGAACAAGACCATTTGAATTGGGTTCAATGTTCTTAAAATGTTTCTAAACTAATAAGAACCACATTAGAGTCAAGAAAAGTCAAATCAAATGGAGAGAATTCAAATGGTGAAGTATTTCCATTTTTACTCACATACACCATATGCCAATTTTGTAAATCTTCAACCAAGGCCACCATTGCTTGATCTATTGTTTGTAAAACTCTTAGATATGATAAATAAACACAATTGCATCAAAGAAACCAAAATCAAATCAAAGCAAATCTCAAAATCAACCTACATGTGATAATGGTCATTTGGCCATTTTATAAAATGTTCCCCACTTTACCCCTCTGTATTTCTCAATTCTCAAACCAAACTTAGTCAACCAAGGCCATGTCATCCAAGACCATGTCAAGGTCAACAACTTTCATGTTGACCATCTCTGCTGAAGTTGACTAGGTTGACCAGTATGATTTTGACAAGTGGTGATGTTGAAACTATGTGAAGATCATACCAAATTTGAAATCTCACAAACTTTAACCAAATCCACCACCACCACCAATCTCTCACATTATTTATATGATTGAGCTCCCCCAAAAAGAATTCCAAATTTCCAACATTTTCTTCATGCGGCCATTGTGTCGAGCACCTTGTGTGCACAATCTGGAAATTGGGATACATGCTATTAACCACTGGTTTTTAGCCTCAACTCCTTTCCAATTGTGATCATCAACACCCCTGTACCCCCTCTGCATCAAGCCAAGCACTTTGGCTCTGTTGAAAGCAAGGGCATGGTCACTTTTCATCCATGTCGTGCACCATGCCACCCCCTTTGCCACTCATCCTCTCTACCTCTCTCTGGCCAGCCCTACCATGTCAAATAGGTAGCTCTCATTCTCCTACACACGCCAGTACCATTTCTAGCTCAAAGCTTACACGGCATTGGCCAGCACCAGCACGCCCAGCACCATGCCAGGACGTGCCAGGCACGCGGTGACCACGCTCTGGAACGCGCCAGTACGCCGAGCACTTGATCGACGCCGTCCTTCCCCTGCATGCCTACGTCTGAAACGAGCACTACCACCCTCACCTCTAACGCGTAGAAACACTCAAACGATCGCAGCTGCCTCGTCACCGTCGTCCTCGCCGGAATCATGCCGCGAGTACTGTGGTACAAAGTGCAAGCGCTCGAGCAATCCTATCACGCCCTGGACGCAACAGCTACACCCAAAGCATCTCCTAGCCGTCGCCTACACCACGCGCATCCTAGCTTGCCCTTTCGATCGACGGAGAGGCCACGCCGTCGACGCTCCCTTGCAGCACCTCACGGCCACCCTCGCCGGCTATAAATAGAGCACCTCAGCGCTCGACTTCTTCACACACTTTGCTCCCCTCCCTTCACTGATCACTCTCCTCACCTCAATTTAGCCCCACCTCGCCGGAGCAGCAGCAATTGGAAGCTGAGGCCCGCCGGAGCTCGCAGATCATCGCCATCGATTGGAGCAGCCCCGAGCCTCGCCGCGGTACCAGGGTCTTCTACACCCTCGACAACCTCGCCTCGACCCCCTCCCACGACCGCCGGCGGCCTAGGACGCCCTCCGACCCCCTACCTCGCCGGCGCAGCGAGCTCCTCTCCCCCGACGTTGACGACGAAGCCCCACCGTCCGATCTCCATCTGATCCATCGGCTCGCGTTCACAGGTACCGTTTCGGGTTAAAATGAGACTGACGCGTGGGACCCTATGTCAGGCGGCCCGCTGCGTGGTCAGCGTTAGTTGGGCCGGCCCAGTCCGTTTAATCTGATTAGCCCGTGTCGTTTTCCCGCGCGGCCCACGAAATTCAAATTCGATTTAATCTTTTTAGCTAAACTCCAATACTGGTGCCAACTTCAAAATTAAATAATTTGAAATCTACTGCACCAAATTTCACAAATTTTATATATTTGGAAAGCTCATGACATTATCTAAACAATGCCACTGGCCTCGTGTCCAAATTCTTAATTAAATTTAAATGATAAAAATAACAAGGCAGGGCCTTTTCTAACTTCTAATAAATATTAGAAATTATCTAGAAATGATTTTAAGTTGATTCCAACTCTAATTAATCACATTTGACATAATATAGTTGTTTATGCAAAAATATAACATAGTTGTTTTGCATGATCATGGACTAGAGTTAAATAAGGGCTATGGAGCCATTTCTAGACTATCTAATACATACACCTAGATTTATTTAAATAGTATGGGGGCTTCTCTCTCACTTAAATTATGATCTTAAGTAATTCAACTAGAGGTACTGACCTTAGTCAAGTAAGTCTCATGCTTAGATACTTATAGATTTTAAATCATTTAGAGGATAGTTTAACTCATATGAGGTATAGCCTCTCACTAAAATCATTAATCCAAATAGTTCAATGAGAATTAATAACACATATATTATTAACCCATAGATTCCTGTTTGAAAATATTTAATCATTCTAATAAGTGGTATTTAAATATTTCAAACCTAGTTATTAAATCATAGGAAATACTTTAGTCTCATTTAAACCTTGCCTCAACTAAATTAGTATGAGGTAGATCCCATGATCAATTAAAACCCACCTTAAATTTGTTACTGATATTAAACCATGGTAAGGTGTTATTAAAATGGTATGAGGTGCTCACCTCATTTAAATCATCTCTCCGAAATAAAATGAAGTAATGTGTTGACCTTTAATTTCCTAAGCTCATACTTGCTCACCTGTAGATTTTAAATTTAAATGGTTTTTAAATTTTCCAAAGGTTAATTAAATCAAATGAGATAATGAATCTCATTTAACTCAATTTCTCAAATACTAAGTGTGAAGTGTTGACCTTGGTCAACATGGGATCATCCCTGGTTATGTAAGAATATTAAATCACCTCAATAGTAGTCTTTTAAATTAGTTACAACTATGTGTTAAATCATGAGAGGTATTCCTCTCATTTAAATCTTGTTCTCAAGTGATTCAACATGAGGTAGTAATCATGGTATATGTAACCTCATATTGAATTATTTGGTGGCATTAAATCACTACCAGGTTAATATTAAATTACATGAGATATGGAACCTCATTTAAATCATTTTCCCAAATAAGAAGTATGAAGAGGTTGACTTTAGCCAACCTAGGTCATATATTATTCATAAGGAAATTAAATCTTAAGAAGATTCAATGAGAGGAAATTATTTTCTCACAAACTAAAGAGAAACGCTAACTCCATTTTCAATGAGAGGAAATTATTTTCTCACAAACTAAAGAGAAACCCTAACTCCATTTTCAATAAGAGGAAATTATTTTCCTATTACTAAATAAGGAAACCCTAGCATAATCTTGTGATAAAGGTTAAGTAGTGATGCTAGATCATTGTGTGAGCCACTAAGGCTAATTAAGAGTACTTAAGTATTGTTTGGTGATTGTATCCTCGTATTCGTTTATAGACGCTAGTACCGGAGACTATCAAGAGGAGGAGGTATTCTACCAAGAGGAAGAAGAAGAACACTTTGATCACCTCACCAATCAAGGCAAGCTAATATTCTTGCAAGCTAGACTAATGCAAGCTAACCCTTGCTAAAAAAACTAAGTTCAAAGCTCTACAAGAGCAAGGCACCCTTACCTTTTTACTTTATGAACCTATCCCAAGTTTTTACCTTACAAGCGTTAATGCTTTTGATTTAGCAAAGTTTACTTTTTGATTCATGATTCACTTGTTCTAGAGTAGGACAAGACTATCAAATGTAGTCTAAAGCTATGAAAGCTAGATAGCACCTCTCATGACTAGTTGCTAGTGCTAATCAATCAAAAATTGGACTACTCTAGATGGGAACATATGACTTGAAATGAAGTTGAAACCTTGGAATGATGGTTCATTCCATTGAATGACTTTGAATGTGAATATGACCAAGAGAAGATAGTGATTTTGATAATAAACTGATGGTTGGGTTCAGATGCGATACCATTCCAATTTTGAAAGTACCCCCACAATACCCAATATGGGTAAGGGCGTAACTAGAAATTTATGTGCTTTAGTATGGGTTCCCTCTAAACAAGCGTCATCGGGGTTAAGCTGAAGGCTGCCTCTACAACAAAAGAAGTGATATGACGTGAATGAGGTGAATTGTCCGGCCCAAGCCCTGTGCAGTTCCCAGTGACGGTGTGTCTTCGGGAGGCCAAGCTCATGGGGAGAGGTGCCCGTACTAGAGTATATAAGTGAAAGGTTATGGTTGGTAGTCCGCATACGGAGTATGATAAATCAGGGAGTTAACCCTGACGGATTATTGCAAATATTGTGGCACAAGTGTACGACCTCTGCAGAGTGTAGAACTATTCGAATAGTCGTGTCCACGGTTACGGACGATTGGAAAGGCCATACTGTTCCGTCATCGGACCATTTTCAAAAAGGTGACATATGACTGGTGACTTGACTTTGAAAGATAAATGGTGTTTGTGAATGAAATCACAACAGAGTTGTGGGAATGACACTAATGTTCCCACTTGAGTTAGTCTAGTGATTCAAGCATCTTTACTAAAGGTTTATGAAATAAACTTGGCTATATGCAAATAAACCTAGAGCTTAGTATCCCCGTACCCCAATTGATAAATGCTTATACTAGTATTAGTTTGCGAGTACTTTAAAAGTACTCATGGCTTTGTCCCTGGCTATTCAAATGGCCAGACTATGAAGGTGTACAGCAATATGAAGAGGATGGACAGCAGAACGTCTACGACAACTAGGACCGCTCCTGACGTCAAGTTGCCTGTGGAACAAATGGACCGCGACCGTTACTTCGCTTCCGCTATGTGTTGTGTAACAGGATCACTAGATCCACTATGTTGTATTAAGACTGGATCATGTGATCCTTTGTTGTAAGACGATTATGTGTTGTAATAAATAATGTGTTGTGATATCAATCTATTATGTCTCGCAAAAACAATATTCCTGGGATTGCGATGAATGGCATAATAGGCATCTGGACTTAAAAATCCGGGTGTTGACAAGTTGGTATCAGAGCCATTGTTTGACCTTAGGAGACCCTAGTTAGAATGGACGTTCGGAAAATTTTAGTTTCTAAAAGCAAATAAAGGGAGTATTTGTGAAAAACTTATTCAGTTTCCTCTCGACCAGATCTTCTTAAAAATAATAAGTCATGCACCTCCTTATAAATCCATTTAAAACTTTGCCACACTTGTTCACATCTCTAACTTACTCATCCATTTCACTTTCAGATGGAGCCTTACCTCCAGACGGAGACCTACGATCTGGAAAACGGAGGAAGTCTGGTGTTTGAGCGCGACTTGTACCTAGTGTCCGAGAAGCTCGAACGCCCACCTCCCCGGTTCCACGGAGTCCGGATCCACAACACCCCTGCTGGGGAACAGCAGTGGATGATCACCGCTGACTTGAAGGGAAGTTCGGAGCCTCCCATCTCGGAGAGGATCCTTTTCTCCTTCAAGGCCTACAGCTGGGTGGACGGTCTTGCTCACGCCCTTCAGGAGGGACTTGCTCGGGTGTGCGGACAGAACATCGCCGCACTCCGGGGAAGCCGCTTCGCCCACTTCGCGAGGCACGACACCATGGGAGAGCCCATGGCACTCTCTTCGCACCCGGTGCTCAAGATTCATGTGCAGCATTTGGACTTTATGCTTCATGAGACCGGAAGGACCTGGAGCTGACATGTGTCCACTCCCACCGTGCCCAGATGGCTTTGGCTCATCATGCTGACGCCATCAGGCTACTCGCCAAGGACCGCCGGTCACTCCGCCTGCAACGCGCCAAGAATGTCGCTACTATCACCCGTCTGCGCGAGAAGATTCGCACCTTAGAGGTGACTGTCCGGACACAGCAGGACCAGATCCAGGAGATGGAGGAGGATGGAGAAGACATCCAAGGAGGCGATGACTTCCTGAGTGACGACAACGACTTTGAGGATGACGAGTTCATGATGAGGAGGACTACGAGTTTCTGGAGGCTGCAGAGGATGGGACCATTCCCATAGATGTGGATGAAGACAATGAGGAATAGTTGCACTAGCTTCACTTACGTAGGTGTGAGTTGTATCCCGTACCATGTATCGTAGTTATGGAAGAAGGGTTCTTAAAACCCTTAGTGCTTTAACTGGTAATGTATGATGTTTGTTGTGAATAAATAAAGCGTGTGCTATGTTCATCACAAAAATATTTCACGTGATAAGTTTAAACCTAACTCAAAATAAGCCCTAGAAAATTCCCTCTTACCTCATGATCTATCTACCTGTTCAGATGGCACCCCCAAATCGCAACGCAAACCAAGATGCGCTGATGCAGATGCTGCAGCTCATGATGGAAGACCGAGAGGCCGAACGCGCTGAAAGGCAGGCCAATATCACTGCTCTGCAACAGCTAGCTCAGAACAATCAAGGCCGTGGAAACCACGATCACCCTGAGTCAAAGCTGAAGAATTTCCAGAACACCAACCCAATATTCAACAAAACCGAAGAGCCCTTGGATGCTGATGACTGGCAATAGAGAACAACCTTGAAGTTGCGGGAGTTGAAGCCGCAGAAAAAGTACTGTTTGCCACCCACTACTGTCAGGACCCGCAAGAGCCTGGTGGACTAGTGCCCGTGCAATGAATGCAGGACAGATGATGACATGGGAAGACTTCAAGCTGAAGTTCAGTAAGTACCATGTGCCCCAAGGATTAATCAAGAAAATGAGAGACGAGTTCCGTGAACTCAAGCAAGGAAGAATGTCCGTGGTGGAATACCGCGACAGGTTTCTCACTCTGTCAAGGTACGCCCCGGACGAGACCGACACAAATGAGAAGAGAAAGGAAAGATTTCTGAACGGACTGCACGACGAGATGCAAACTGTGTTAGTGAATATTCCGTTCGCTGACCTCGAAGCCCTCGTAGACTCAGCCATACAGATGGAAGGAAAGCTGCATCAGGCCAATGAGAACCGCAAGCGCAGAATGATGAACCAGAGTGGACCCCACCATACCCAGAAGCACCGCAATAACTCCTCTGGAGGATTCACCCCCAGAAACAACAGGCCACTGATGCGCGTAGATGTACACGTCCGTTGGGAACCCCAAGAGGAAGGTATGATGCGCACAATGGCAAGTTTTCCCTCAGTATGAAACCAAGGTTTAATCGAACAGTAGGAGCCAAGAAGCACGTTGAAGGTTGATGGTCGCGAAATGTGATGCGGCGCAACACCAGGGATTCCGGCGCCAACTAGGAACCTGCACAACACAAACCAAGTACTTTGCCCCAACGAAACAGTGAGGTTGTCAATCTCACCGGCTTGCTGTAACAAAGGATTAAACATATCGAGTGGAAGATGTTTGCAAAGAAAAACAGTAAACCACAGTAGATTGTATGCTATGTAAAGAATAGGACCGGGGTCCACAGTTCACTAGAGGTGTCTCTCCCATAAGATAAAGCATGTTGGGTGAACAAATTACAGTCGGGCAATTGACAAAATAGAGAAAGGCATAACAATGCATATACATGACATGGTAAATATAGTGAGATTTAATCCGGGCATTACGACAAAGTACATAGACCGCCATCCAACTGCATCTATGCCTAAAAAGTCCACCTTCAGGTTATCATCCGAACCCCTCCGGTATTAAGTTGCAAAGCAACAGACAATTGCATTAAGTATGGTGCGTAATGTAATCAACAACTACATCCTTAGACATAGCATCAATGTTTTATCCCTAGTGGCAACAGCACACACAACCTTAGAACTTTCTGTCACTGTCCCAGGTGTCAATGCGGGCATGAACCCACTATCGAGCATAAATACTCCCTCTTGGAGTTAAGAGTAAAAACTTGGCCAGAGCCTCTACTAATAACGGAGAGCATGCAAGATCATAAACAACACATGAACAATAGATTGATAATCACCATAATCATAGTACTCTCTATCCATCGGATCCCGACAAACACAACATATAGTATTACAGATAGATGATCTTGATCATGTTAGGCAGCTCACAAGATCCAACAATGAAGCACAACAAGGAGAAGACGACCATCTAGCTACTGCTATGGACCCATGGTCCAGGGGTGAACTACTCACTCATCACTCCGGAGGCTACCGTGGCGGTGTAGAGTCCTCCGGGAGATGAATCCCCTCTCCGGCAGGGTGCCGGAGGCGATCTCCTGAATCCCCCGAGATGGGATTCGCGGCGGCGGCGTCTCTGGAAGGTTTTCCGTATCGTGGCTCTCGGATGGGGGTTTCGCGACGGAAGCTTTAAGTAGGCGGAGGGTCAACGCGGGGGCCACACGAGGGGCCCAGAGGCTAGGTCGGCGCGGCCCGGGCCGCGCCGCCCTGCCCCTGGCCGCCTCGTGGCCCCACTTCGTTATCTCTTCGGTCTTCTGGAAGCTTCGTGCAAAAATAGGACCCTGGGCGAAAGTTTCGTCCAATTCCGAGAATATTTCTTTACTAGGATTTCTGAAACCAAAAACAGCAAAACAGCAACTGGCTCTTCGGCATCTTGTTAATAGGTTAGTTCAGAAAATGCATAAATATGACATATAATGTGCATAAAACATGTAGGTATCATCAATAAAGTAGCATGGAACATAAGAAATTATCGATACGTTGGAGACGTATCAGCATCCCCTTAGTTCTGCTCGTCCCGAGCAGGTAAAACGATAACAAAGATAATTTCTGAAGTGACATGCCATCATAATCTTGATCATACTATTTGTAAACATATGTAATGAATGCAGCGATCAAAACAAAGGTAATGACATGAGTAAACAACTGAATCATATGACAAAGACTTTTCATGAATAGTACTTCAAGACAAGCATCAATAAGTCTTGCATAAGAGTTAACTCATAAAGCAATAAATCAAAGTAAAGGTGTTGAAGCAACACATAGGAAGATTAAGTTTCAGCGGTTGCTTTCAACTTATAACATGTATATCTCATGGATATTGTCAACATAAAGTAATATAACAAGTGCAATATGCAAGTATGTAGGAATCAATGCACAGTTCACACAAGTGTTTGCTTCTTTAGGTGGAGGGAGATAGGTAAACTGACTCAACAAATAAAAGTAAAAGAATGGTCCTTCAAAGAGGAAAGCATCGATTGCTGTATTTGTGCTAGAGCTTTTATTTTGAAAACATGAAACAATTTTGTCAACGGTAGTAATAAAGCATATGAGTTATGTAAATTATATCTTACAAGTTGCAAGCCTCATGCATAGTATGCTAATAGTGTCCGCACCTCGTCCTACTTAGCTTGGACTACCGGATCTTTGCATGCCATGTTTCAACCAAGTGTCACAAAGGGGTACCTCCATGCCGCTGTACAAAGGTCTAAGGAGAATGCTCGCATTTTGGATTTCTCGCTTTTGATTATTCTCAACTTAGACATCCATACCGGGACAACATGGACAACAGATAATGGACTCCTCTTAAATGCATAAGCATGTAGCAACAATTATTATTCTCATATGAGATTGAGGATATATGTCCAAAACTGAAACTTCAACCATGATTCATGGCTTTAGTTAGCGGCCCAATGTTCTTCTCTAACAATTTTGCATGCTCCAACCACTAAAATGATAGATCCTTGAGACAAGACGGACATGCATAGCAACTCACATGATATTCAACAATAGTTGATGGCGTTCCCCAGAAGCATGGTTATCGCACAACAAGCAACTTAATAAAATATAAAGTGCATAAGTACATATTCAATACTACGATAGTTTTTAAGGCTATTTTGTCCCATGAGCTATATATTGCAAAGGTGAATGATGGAATTTTAAAGGTAGCACTCAAGCAATTTACTTTGGAATGGCGGAGAAATACCATGTAGTAGGTAGGTATGGTGGACACAAATGGCATAGTAGTTGGCTCAAGGATTTTGGATGCATGAGAAGTATTCCCTCTCGATACAAGGTTTAGGCTAGCAAGGTTATTTGAAGCAAACTCAAGGATGAACAAGTGCAGCAAAACTCACATAAAAGACATATTGTAAACATTATAAGACTCTACACTGTCTTCCTTGTTGTTCAAAACTCAATACTAGATATTATCTAGACCTTAGAGAGACCAAATATGCAAATCAAATTTTAGCAAGCTCTATGTATTTCTTCATTAATGGGTTCAAAGCATATGATGCAAGAGCTTAAACATGAGCACAACAATTGCCAAGTATCACATTATCCAAGACAGTTTAGAATTACTACATGTGGCATTTTCCAATTCTAGCCATATAACAATTTAACGAAGAAGAAACTTCGCCATGAACATTATGAGTAAAGCCTAAGGACACATGTGTCCATATGCAACAGCGGAGCGTGTCTCTCTCCCACAAAGTGAATGCTAGGATCCATGAAAGGACACGGATGTCGCCTAGAGGGGGGTGAATAGGCGATTTAGAACTTTTACGAGATGGGCTTAACAAATGCGGAATAAAACTAGCGTTTACTTTGTCAAGCCCAAAGCCTATAAACTATGGTTCACCTATGTGCACCAACAACTTATTCTAAGCAATGGTTCACCTATGTGTACCAACAACTTATGCTAAGCAAGACAAGCAACTTATGTGATAGCACGATATATATATAACTTCAAGCACGATGGCTATCACAAAGTAAAGTGCATAAGTAAAGAGCTCGGGTATAGGAATAACCGAAGTGACGCGGAGACAACGATGTAGCCCGAAGTTCACACTCTTGCGAGTGCTACTCTCCGTTGGAGCGGTGTGGAGGACAAGTCACTCCAAATGCACGAGGGCCACCGTATTCTCCTCGAGAATTCCCACCAAAAGGGATGTCCTCGATCCACTATGGGACCTTAGGAAGGTCACCGAACCCGCACAAAGCTTGGGGCTATCTCCACAACTTAATTGGAGGCTCCCAACAAATTGCCACAAAGGCCTTGCCCTTGAAGATTCTCCACAACTTAATTGGAGTCCCCAAGAACACCACAAAGATGCCACAAAGGCCTTGCCCTTGAAGATTCTCCACAACTTAATTGGAGTCCCCAAGAACACCACAAAGATGCCACAAAGGCCTTGCCCTTGAAGATTCTCCACAACTTAATTGGAGTCCCCAAGAACACTACTAAGATGCCACAAAGGCCACTAAACCGTCTAGGGTTCCAAGAACCCAAGAGTAACAACCTTCTTGCTTTCACCACCACGAATCACCGTGGAGAACTCAAACCGATGCACCAAATGCAATGGCAAGAACACCACAAAGATGCTCAAGTCCTTCTCTCTCAAATTCCAACAAAGCTACAAAAGCTATTGGGGGAATAAGAGAGGAAGAACAAATAAGAGGAGGAACACCAAATTTCTCCAAGATCTAGATCTAGTGGATTCCCCTCACAAAGAGAGGGATTTGATTGGTGAAGATGTAGATCTAGATCTCCTCTATCTTTCTCTCAAATAGATGCAAGATTCATAGGAGGAAGAGGGAGATAGCAAGCTCAAAGAAGGTCAACAATGGGGGCAAAACGAGCTGTAAACGACCAGGAACTTTGGGGAAGAAGACCCCCTTAAATAGGGGCCAAAATATCTGACCGTTCTGGTCAAAATCGCGTCCCGGCGGCAGTGCCGGAGTGCTGGCACTTCCGGCCTCCCTGATTACACCCAAACACCCGGTACGAAAACCTTAATAACTTTTGCATCCGGACTCCGATTTCGATGATCTTGGGCTCGTTGAAATCACAACAACGAGCTCTACAACAATATGCATAGAAACATCATAGTCCAGCAAAGGAGGATAGAAACAAATGAATAAAGGTTTTACCTATCTATAAATAGCAAACCGGTAAAACCTCCAATATGGAAAATGCAACAACTTGAGTTAGGAAACTCAGATTTAGGTGAAACCAATTTTGTTGTTCAGAAGATGACAAGAGCTACCCCACAAAGAGTGAAAAGCTTAAGAACAAGTGGGATAGGTTTTTCTATGTATTTTAGAGTGAAACCTCTCAATACGAGAAACCGAGAAACTCCAATATCGAAAACGCAACAAGTGATTCATGCGGAATCCGTTTTCGATGAACTAGAGCTTGCTATGGAAATAACCACAAGCTCTAAATCACCACATGGATAAGATCCGAATAACAACCAAGAAATATGATGCAAGGATGCAAAGGTTTGAGCTCTCTCCGAACGATACGATCGAGTTACTCACTCGAGAGCCCTCTTGATAGTACGACAACTAAACTATAAACCGGTCTCCAACTACACCATGAGACCGGTAAGAAAGAGACCCTATCAAGAGCAAACCTTAACCTTGCACGTTCCTCTTGAGCTCGATGAAGACGATCTTGATCACCACAAGATGAAACGCCTTTCTTGATTGTGCTTGCTTGATGAAGTCCTATGGATTGCTCCCCCATAATCCACCATGGGAGAGCTTCTTCTTCGGCACATCTTCACATATCCATGATCGCCATATGGATGGCAAGATTCAAGCAAATGATCTCTTAGAGATGGCTCATCTTGAACTTGCACTTCATTTCTTCATGGCAAGCTTGGAGCATATGATCTCTTCGAGTTTGGCTCATCTTGAACTTGCACTTCATCATGTTGATGTCTTGAAGTAACTTGAGGGCTCACTTCATCTTCATCTTCAAGACATACTTGACACTTGATATTCTTCATCAATTTCTTCTTATTGCAACCTTGAAGCCAACATATGGTTCAAGCATTGCCTATGGACAACACCTACAAATATAACTCAATGCAAACATTAGTCCATAGGGATTGTCATTAATTACCAAAACCACACATGGGGGCTCCATGCACTTTCACCATCTTATTCAAACAAAAACAAAAACAAAAACAAACCGACGCTCCAAGTAAAGAACACAAGATGTGATTGAATAAAAATATAGTTTCAGGGGAGGAACCTGATGATGTTGTCGATGAAGAAGGGGATGCCTTGGGAATCCCCAAGCTTAGATGCTTGAGTCTTCTTAAAATATGCAGGGGTGAACCACGGGGGCATCCCCAAGCTTAGAGCTTTCACTCCTCTTGATCATAGTATATCATTCTCCTCTCTTGACCCTTGAAAACTTCCTTCACACCAAACTTCAAGCAAACTCATTAGAGGGTTAGTGCATCATTAATAATTCACACATTCAGAGGTGACACAATCATTATTTTCACTTCTGGACATTGCATAATGCTACTGGACATTAATGGATCAAAGAAATAAATCCAACATAGCAAAAGAGGCAATGCGAAATAAAAGGCAGAATCTGTCAAAAACAGAACAGTCCGTAAAGACGAATTTAAAGCTGGCACCAGACTTGCTCAAATGGAAAAACTCAAAACTAATGAAAGTTGCGTACATATCTGAGGATCACGCTCGTAAATTGGCAGATTTTTTCGAATTTTCTACAGAGAACTGTGCCCAGATTCGTGACAGACAGCAATGTTGTTTCTGCGCAGCGATCCCAAATATAACATCAACTTTGACATAGAAACTTTACTTGGCACAAAAACATGATAAGGAGAGGTTGCTACAGTAGTAAACAACTTCCAAGACACAAATATAAAACAAGGTACTGTAGTAAAAAAACACATGGGTTATCTCCCAAGAAGTTCTTTCTTTATAGCCATTAAGATGGGCTCAGCAGTTTTAATGATGCACTCGCAAGAAATAGTAGTTGAAGCAAAAGAGAGCATCAAGAGGCAAATTCAAAACACATTTAAGTCTAACATGCTTCCTATGCATAGGAATCTTGTAAATAAACGAGTTCATGAAGAGCAAAGTAACAAGCATAGGAAGATAAAACAAGTGTAGCTTCAAAAATTTCAGCACATAGAGAGGCATTTTAGTAACATGAAAATTTCTACAACCATATTTTCCTCTCTCATAATAACTTTCAGTAGCATCATGAGCAAACTCAACAATATAACTATCACATAAATCATTCTTATCATGAGTCTCATGCATAAAGTTATTACTCTCCACATAGGCATAATCAATTTTATTAGTTGTAGTGGGAGCAAATTCAACAAAGTAGCTATCAAATATAGGAGGTATATTGTAATCATAATCAAATTTATCCTCCATAACAGGTGGTAACAAAAGACTACTATCATTATAATCATCATAAATGGGAGGCAAAGTATCATCAAAGTAAATTTTCTCCTCAATGCTTGGGGGACTAAAAATATCATGCTCATCAAAGCCAGCTTCCCCAAGCTTAGAATTTTCCATATCATTAGCAACAATAGTGTTCAAAGCATTCATATTAATATGTTCCATGGGTTTTTTAATTTTCGCATCAAACCATCCATGTCTTAAATCAGGAAATAGAATAAGAAGCTCATTGTTGTCCATTATGCCTAACTAGTGTAAACAAGAAACCAAATGTTGCAATTGCAGAGTCTAAAGGAAATAGCTTCGAGCACACACACAATGGCGCCAGAAAAGTACTTACCTGGAACCGGAGTATGAGTGCCTTTTACCTTTCCTCCCCCAACGGCGCCAAAAAGTTGCTTGATGCGCGTAGATGTACACGTCCGTTGGGAACCCCAAGAGGAAGGTATGATGCGCACAGTGGCAAGTTTTCCCTCAGTATGAAACCAAGGTTTAATCGAACCAGTAGGAGCCAAGAAGCACGTTGAAGGTTGATGGTCGCGAAATGTGATGCGGCGCAACACCAGGGATTCCGGCGCCAACTAGGAACCTGCACAACACAAACCAAGTACTTTGCCCCAACGAAACAGTGAGGTTGTCAATCTCACCGGCTTGCTGTAACAAAGGATTAAACGTATCGAGTGGAAGATGTTTGCAAAGAAAAAATAAACACAATTGCAGTAGATTGTATGCTATGTAAAGAATAGGACCGGGGTCCACAGTTCACTAGAGGTGTCTCTCCCATAAGATAAAGCATGTTGGGTGAACAAATTACAGTCGGGCAATTGACAAAATAGAGAAAGGCATAACAATGCATATACATGACATGGTAAATATAGTGAGATTTAATCCGGGCATTACGACAAAGTACATAGACCGCCATCCAACTGCATCTATGCCTAAAAAGTCCACCTTCAGGTTATCATCCGAACCCCCTCCAGTATTAAGTTGCAAAGCAACAGACAATTGCATTAAGTATGGTGCGTAATGTAATCAACAACTACATCCTTAGACATAGCATCAATGTTTTATCCCTAGTGGCAAACACAACACAACCTTAGAACTTTTGTCACTGTCCCAGGTGTAAATGCGGGCATGAACCCACTATCGAGCATAAATACTCCCTCTTGGAGTTAAAAACTTGGCCAGAGCCTCTACTAATAACGGAGAGCATGCAAGATCATAAACAACACATGAACAATAGATTGATAATCACCATAATCATAGTACTCTCTATCCATCGGATCCCGACAAACACAACATATAGTATTACAGATAGATGATCTTGATCATGTTAGGCAGCTCACAAGATCCAACAATGAAGCACAACAAGGAGAAGACGACCATCTAGCTACGCTATGGACCCATGGTCCAGGGGTGAACTACTCACTCATCACTCCGGAGGCGACCATGGCGGTGTAGAGTCCTCGGAGATGAATCCCCTCTCGGCAGGTGCCGGAGGCGATCTCCTGAATCCCCGAGATGGGATTCGCGGCGGCGGCGTCTAAGTAAGGTTTTCCGTATCGTGGCTCTCGGTATGGGGTTTCGCGACGGAAGCTTTAAGTAGGCGGAGGGTCAACGGGGGCCACACGAGGGGCCCAGAGGCTAGTCGGCGCGGCCAGGGGGCCGCGCCGCCTCCGGGCCGCCTCGTGGCCCCACTTCGTTATCTCTTCGGTCTTCGGAAGCTTCGTGCAAAAATAGGACCCTGGGCGAAAGTTTCGTCCAATTCCGAGAATATTTCTTTACTAGGATTTCGAAACCAAAAACAGAACTGGCTCTTCGGCATCTTGTTAATAGGTTAGTTCGAGAAAATGCATAAATATGACATATAATGTGCATAAAACATGTAGGTATCATCAATAAAGTAGCATGGAACATAAGAAATTATCGATACGTTGGAGACGTATCAGCCACCTGCGCAGACTTATCGCCCCAATAACAGCAACAACCACGGAGGACCCCCGAAGCCCGGAGGCAACAACAATAACAACCGCAACCCCAACAGCCACCACAACAATGGGAACAACACCAACAGCAACACTGGCCCGAGGACTGGAAGCAATGCCATCCCCATCACCCCGAAGGACAAGTCCACTGTAAACTGCTATGAATGTGGAGTTGTGGGCCACTACTCCAAGGAGTGCCCCAAGAGCTTGCCAAGATCGCTGCCAACACCGCTGCACCTGCCCAGCAACAGCGCGCTTGTAGAAGGAACCAGAACAACAACAACAACACGGTTCTACCACATGACTGCCCGAAGCTCAGGAAGCACCCCAGACACGACAAGTATGCCTTCTGTTAAATCAAAATGCTCAATCTCTCTTAGGAACCTAACTCCTCTTAAAATCTCGGGACGAGATTTGTTTAAGGGGGAAGGGTTTGTAACATCCCAGAAAATTCAACACAAAATAAACAAAGTTCCCTAGTTCCAAATTTTGGAACCAACAAAAACTTTTATTAAATTAAGATTGGTACATAATAATCTTGCTTAATTCTTGTGCTATTGCCATGATTGCTTGTTATTGGTATTTGAAATAATCCTAAACCCTAAAACCTCACCCCTCTTTTCAATCATCCAAATTAAAATAAAATAAAAGAAAGTGAAATAAGAAAAAGGCATATGTGCCTATGGCTATTTTAGAAATCTTTACCCTAAGCTCCTATACCTTGGATAGGGGTTTGGAAAAACCCTTACACACCCTACCTAGTACTTATCAAGCCTAATCAAGTTGTTTTCCAATAAAATAAAAAGAGATTAAAAATGCCATAGAGGCATATGAGAGTAAAATAGCAAATTTGGGAATTTAAGAAATTTGACCCTAGGACTTATGGTGAATGGATGGATCACCTCCATATACCATTTCCAACACTCAACAAAACCAATTGGGTCAAACCAAGTCAAATTAAAAATCAAATGCAATATATGCATAGAAGCCTATGTGACACATAGCCAATTCACTAAACCTTGACCTATGACTTCAAACATTGACCAAATGGTGTGAAACCATCTCTAAACCTAATATAACACTAAATAGACCATAACCCATGTTCAAGTGAAGCAAGATCAACCATTTACAAGTTTATTAAAAAAATGACACATCATCCCTTATGTATTAAGGCCAAATTTGCAAATCTTTGAACAAGACCATTTGAATTGGGTTCAATGCTCTTAAAATGTTTCTAAACTAATAAGAACCACATTAGAGTCAAGAAAAGTCAAATCAAATGGAGAGAATTCAAATGGTGAAGTATTTCCATTTTTACTCACATACACCATATGCCAATTTTGTAAATCTTCAACCAAGGCCACCATTGCTTGATCTATTGTTTGTAAAACTCTTAGATATGATAAATAAACACAATTGCATCAAAGAAACCAAAATCAAATCAAAGCAAATCTCAAAATCAACCTACATGTGATAATGGTCATTTGGCCATTTTATAAAATGTTCCCCACTTTACCCCTCTGTATTTCTCAATTCTCAAACCAAACTTAGTCAACCAAGGCCATGTCATCCAAGACCATGTCAAGGTCAACAACTTTCATGTTGACCATCTCTGCTGAAGTTGACTAGGTTGACCAGTATGATTTTGACAAGTGGTGATGTTGAAACTATGTGAAGATTTGAAATCTCACAAACTTTAACCAAATCCACCACCACCACCACCAATCTCTCACATTATTTATATGATTGAGCTCCCCCAAAAAGAATTCCAAATTTCCAACATTTTCTTCATGCGGCCATTGTGTCGAGCACCTTGTGTGCACAATCTGGAAATTGGGATACATGCTATTAACCACTGGGTTTTAGCCTCAACTCCTTTCCAATTATGATCATCAACACCATTGTACCCTCTCTGCATCAAGCCAAGCACTTTGGCTCTGTTGAAAGCAAGGGCATGGTCACTTTTCATCCATGCCGTGCACCATGCCACCCCCTTTGCCACTCATCCTCTCTACCTCTCTCTGGCCAGCCCTACCATGTCAAATAGGTAGCTCTCATTCTCCTACACACGCCAGTACCATTTCTAGCTCAAAGCTTACACGGCATTAGCCAGCACCAGCACGCCCAGCACCATGCCAGGACGTGCCAGGCACGCGGTGACCACGCTCTGGAACGCGCCAGTACGCCGAGCACTTGATCGACGCCGTCCTTCCCCTGCATGCCTACGTCTGAAACGAACACTACCACCCTCACCTCTAACGCGTAGACACACTCAAACGATCGCAGCTGCCTCGTCACCGTCGTCCTCGCCGGAATCATGCCGCGAGTACTGTGGTACAAAGTGCAAGCGCTCGAGCAATCCTATCACGCCCTGGACGCAACAGCTACACCCAAAGCATCTCCTAGCCGTCGCCTACACCACGCGCATCCTAGCTTGCCCTTTCGATCGGCGGAGAGGCCATGCCGTCGACGCTCCCTTGCAGCACCTCACGGCCACCCTCGCCGGCTATAAATAGAGCACCTCAGCGCTCGACTTCTTCACACACTTTGCTCCCCTCCCTTCACTGATCACTCTCCTCACCTCAATTTAGCCCCACCTCGCCGGAGCAGCAGCAATTGGAAGCTGAGGCCCGCCGGAGCTCGCAGACCATCGCCATCGATTGGAGCAGCCCCGAGCCTCGCCGCGGTACCAGGGTCTTCTACACCCTCGACAACCTCGCCTCGACCCCCTCCCACGACCGCCGGCGGCCTAGGACGCCCTCCGACCCCCTACCTCGCCGGCGCAGCGAGCTCCTCTCCCCCGACGTTGACGACGAAGCCCCACCGTCCGATCTCCATCTGATCCATCGGCTCACGTTCACAGGTACCGTTTCGGGTTAAAATGAGACTGACGCGTGGGACCCTATGTCAAGCGGCCCGCTGCGTGGTCAGCGTTATTTGGGCCGGCCCAGTCCGTTTAATCTGATTAGCCCGTGTCGTTTTCCCGCGCGGCCCACGAAATTCAAATTCGATTTAATCTTTTTAGCTAAACTCCAATACTGGTGCCAACTTCAAAATTAAATAGTTTGAAATCTACTGCACCAAATTTCACAAATTTTATATATTTGGAAAGCTCATGACATTATCTAAACAATGCCACTGGCCTCGTGTCCAAATTCTTAATTAAATTTAAATGATAAAAATAACAAGGCAGGGCCTTTTCTAACTTCAAATAAATATTAGAAATTATCTAGAAATGATTTTAAGTTGATTCCAACTCTAATAAATCACATTTGACATAATATAGTTGTTTATGCAAAAATATAACATAGTTGTTTTGCATGATCATGGACTAGAGTTAAATAAGGGCTATGGAGCCATTTCTAGACTATCTAATACATACACCTAGATTTATTTAAATAGTATGGGGGCTTCTCTCTCACTTAAATTATGATCTTAAGTAATTCAACTAGAGGTACTGACCTTAGTCAAGTAAGTCTCATGCTTAGATACTTATAGATTTTAAATCATTTAGAGGATAGTTTAACTCATATGAGGTATAGCCTCTCACTAAAATCATTAATCCAAATAGTTCAATGAGAATTAATAACACATATATTATTAACCCATAGATTCCTGTTTGAAAATATTTAATCATTCTAATAAGTGGTATTTAAATATTTCAAACCTAGTTATTAAATCATAGGAAATACTTTAGTCTCATTTAAACCTTGCCTCAACCAAATTAGTATGAGGTAGATCCCATGATCAATTAAAATCCACCTTAAATTTGTTACTGATATTAAACCATGGTAAGGTGTTATTAAAATGGTATGAGGTGCTCACCTCATTTAAATCATCTCTCCCAAATAAAATGAAGTAATGTGTTGACCTTTAATTTCCTAAGCTCATACTTGCTCACCTGTAGATTTTAAATTTAAATGGTTTTTAAATTTTCCAAAGGTTAATTAAATCACATGAGATAATGAATCTCATTTAGCTCAATTTCTCAAATACTAAGTGTGAAGTGTTGACCTTGGTCAACATGGGATCATCCCTGGTTATGTAAGAATATTAAATCACCTCAATAGTAGTCTTTTAAATTAGTTACAACTATGTGTTAAATCATATGAGAGGTATTCCTCTCATTTAAATCTTGTTCTCAAGTGATTCAACATGAGGTAGTAATCATGGTATATGTAACCTCATATTGAATTATTTGGTGGCATTAAATCACTACCAGGTTAATATTAAATTACATGAGGTATGGAACCTCATTTAAATCATTTTCCCAAATAAGAAGTATGAAGAGGTTGACTTTAGCCAACCTAGGTCATATATTATTCATAAGGGAAATTAAATCTTAAGAAGATTCAATGAGAGGAAATTATTTTCTCACAAACTAAAGAGAAACCCTAACTCCATTTTCAATGACAGGAAATTATTTTCTCACAAACTAAAGAGAAACCCTAACTCCATTTTCAATAAGAGGAAATTATTTTCCTATTACTAAATAAGGAAACCCTAGCATAATCTTGTGATAAAGGTTAAGTAGTGATGCTAGATCATTGTGTGAGCCACTAAGGCTAATTAAGAGTACTTAAGTATTGTTTGGTGATTGTATCCTCGTATTCGTTTATAGACGCTAGTACCGGAGACTATCAAGAGGAGGAGGTATTCTACCAAGAGGAAGAAGAAGAACACTTTGATCACCTCACCAATCAAGGCAAGCTAATATTCTTGCAAGCTAGACTAATGCAAGCTAACCCTTGCTAAAAAAACTGCAAAGCTCTACAAGAGCAAGGCACCCTTACTTTTTACTTTATGAACCTATCCCAAGTTTTTACCTTACAAGCGTTAATGCTTTTGATTTATCAAAGTTTACTTTTTGATTCATGATTCACTTGTTCTAGAGTAGGACAAGACTATCAAATGTAGTCTAAAGCTATGAAAGCTAGATAGCACCTCTCATGACTAGTTGCTAGTGCTAATCAATCAAAAATTGGACTACTCTAGATGGGAACATATGACTTGAAATGAAGTTGAAACCTTGGAATGATGGTTCATTCCATTGAATGACTTTGAAGGTGAATATGACCAAGAGAAGATAGTGATTTTGATAATAAACTGATGGTTGGGTTCAGATGCGATACCATTCCAATTTTGAAAGTACCCCCACAATACCCAATATGGGTAAGGGCGTAACTAGAAATTTATGTGCTTTAGTATGGGTTCCCTCTAAACAAGCGTCATCGGGGTTATGCTGAAGGCTGCCTCTACAACAAAAGAAGTGATATGACGTGAATGATGTGAATTGTCCGGCCCAAGTCCTGTGCAGTTCCCAGGCTGACAGTGTGTCTTCACTAGGAGGCCAAGCTCATGGGGAGAGGTGCCCGTACTAGAGTATATAAGTGAAAGGTTATGGTTGGTAGTCCGCATACGGAGTATGATAAATCAGGGCCAGTTAACCCTGACGGATTATTGCAAATATTGTGGCACAAGTGTACGACCTCTGCAGAGTGTAGAACTATTCGAATAGCCGTGTCCACGGTTACGGACGATTGGAAAGGCCATACTGTTCCGTCATCAGACCATTTTCAAAAAGGTGACATATGACTGGTGACTTGACTTTGAAAGATAAATGGTGTTTGTGAATGAAATCACAACAGAGTTGTGGGAATGACACTAATGTTCCCACTTGAGTTAGTCTAGTGATTCAAGCATCTTTACTAAAGGTTTATGAAATAAACTTGGCTTTATGCAAATAAACCTAGAGCTTAGTATCCCCGTACCCCAATTGATAAATGCTTATACTAGTATTAGTTTGCGAGTACTTTAAAAGTACTCATGGCTTTGTCCCTGGCTATTCAAATGGCCAGACTATGAAGGTGAACAGCAGTATGAAGAGCATGGACAGCAGAACGTCTACGACAACTAGGACCACTCCTGACGTCAACAGTTGCCTGTGGAACAAATGGACCGCGACCGTTACTTCGCTTCCGCTATGTGTTGTGTAACATGATCACTAGATCCACTATGTTGTATTAAGACTGGATCATGTGATCCTTTGTTGTAAGACGATTATGTGTTGTAATAAATGATGTGTTGTGATATCAATCTATTATGTCTCGCAAAAACAATATTCCTGGGATTGCGATGAATGGCATAATTGGCATCTGGACTTAAAAATCCGGGTGTTGACACATACCGGGACAACATAGACAACAGATAATGGACTCCTCTTTTAATGCTTAAGCATTCAACAACAGTTAATATTCTCATAAGAGATTGAGGTTGTATGTCCAAACTGAAACTTCCACCATGATACATGGCTTTAGTTAGCTGCCCAATGTTCTTCTCTAACATATGCATACTCAAACCATTTGATCATGAAATCGCACTTACTTCAGACAAGACGAACATGCATAGCATCTCACATGATATCCAACAAAGGTAAAGTTGATGGCGTCCCCGAAACATGGTTACCGCTCAACAAGCAACTTATAAGAATTAAGACACATAACTACATATTCATCACCACAATAGTTTTTAAGCTATTTGTCCCATGAGCTATATATTGCAAAGATAAAGGAATGAAATTTTAAAGGTAGCACTCAAGTAATTTACTTTGGAATGGCAGAAAAATACCACATAGTAGGTAGATATGGTGGACACAAATGACATGGTTTTTGGCTCAAGGTGTTTAGATGCACGAGAAGCATTTCCTCTCAGTACAAGGTTTGGGCTAGCAAGGTTGTTTGAAGCAAACACAAGTATGAACAAGTACAGCAAAACTTACACAAGAACATATTGCAAGCATTATAAGGCTCTACACTGTCTTCCTTGTTGTTCAAACATTTTACCCAAAAATATCTAGACTTAGAGAGACCAATCATGCAAACCAAATTAAACAAGCTCTACGGTAGTTCTTCATTAATAGATTAAACTACATGATGGAAGAGCTTAAACATGATCTATGAGAGCTCAAACAATTGCCAAATTTACCAAACCATATGCAGCATTTTCCAATTCCAACCAAATAGCAATTTAACGAAGCAATCAGCCTTCGCCATGAACATTAAAGCACAACTAAGAACACAAGTGTTCCATATGAAAAAGCGGAGCGTAATATCTCCAATATAAGAATGGTGGGATCCAACTTTATTCAAACCAAAACAAAAATAAAATCAAACCGACGCTCCAAGTAAAGAACATAGGATGTGATGGAATAAAAATATAGTTTCACTAGAAGTGACCTGATAATGTTGTCGATGAAGAAGGGGATGCCTTGGGCATCCCCAAGCTTAGATGCTTGAGTCTTCTTAAATATGCAGGGATGAACCACCGGGGCATCCCCAAGCTTAGACCTTTCACTCTTGTTGATCATAGTATATCATCCTCTTCTCTTGACCCTTGAAAACTTCCTTCACACAACTTCAAGCAAACTCATTAGAGGGTTAGTGTATAACCAAAATTCACACATTCAGAGGTGACACAATCATTCTTAACACTTCTGGACATTGCACAAAGCTTCTTAAAGTTAATGGAACAAAGAAACTCATTCAACATAGCAAAAGCGGCAATGCGAAATAAAAGACAGAATCACAAAAACAGAACAGTCCGTAAAGATGAATCTGGCAGGGGCACTTAACTTGCTTAAATGGAAAAACTCAAAACTAATAAAAGTTGCGTACATATATCACGCTCGTAAATTTGCAGATTTTTTTGATTTTTTTACAGAGACTTCTGCGAGAATTCGTGACAGACAGCAATGCTGTTTCTGCGCAGCGATCCAAATCTATCATCAACTTTAACATAAAAACTTTACTTGGCACAAAAACATGATAAGGAGAGGTTGCTACAGTAGTAAACAACTTACAAGACTCAACAATACAGTAAATAAAATGAAACATGGGTTATCTCCCAGAAAGTGCTTTTCTTTAACGCCTTTCAGCTAGGCGCAGAAAGTGCAAATCAAGTAACATCAAGAGATGGAGCATCAACATTATCTCCAGGGGTGTTGGAAGTTTCTTCCACAATGCATGTTATCTTATCTATCTAAGTTTCAGAGGCTCCTTTTTCATTACTCTTAGGCTTGCTATTCTCATCAAATAAATTTTCAGGGACAAGCCAAGCATAGTTATTTTCCAAAGCTTCATGCATCTCTAGGAGCTTACTAGGTATTGGCGCTTTAATTTCCCTACCATCATTAACATTATTAGTATACTTAATTCTATCCATATCCATCTTTTCAATTATTTGTTTAAAATTAGGAAAGAAACCAAGCCTCTTATGCTTAATACAAACTTTTCTAGCTTCTTTAACTATATCCTCAAATTCTCTAATAAGGACTTTTAAAACAAAATTTCTCTTTTCTCCCATCTCCATATCCGAAAGTGTAAGAAACATATGTTGTATTATGGGATTGAGATTAACAAATCTAGTTTCCAACATGTGTACTAAACAGGCAGAAGCACTTTCATAAGTAGGAGCAGTTTTTAATAATGGTATATCTTCAAAATCTTCATCCATACTAACATGGGTGAAAAATTCTTCTATATTATCTCTTCCAATGATACACCCTCGTCCTACCGGTATCTTTTCCAGAGTAAACTTAGGATGAAGCATGATGAAATAAGCAAAAAGTAAACTAGGCAAATAAAGTAAAGACAAGTAACTAATTTTTTTGTGTTTTTGATATAGAACTAGTAAATAAGACAGTAAATAAAGTAACTAATTTTTTGTGTTTTTTAATATGAAGCAAACAAGACAGTAAATAAAGTAAAGTAAAGCAAGACAAAAACAAAGTAAAGAGATTGGAAGTGGAGACTCCCCTTGCAGCGTGTCTTGATCTCCCGGCAACGGGCAGAAAAAGCTTGCTTGATGCGCGTAGATGTACACGTCCGTTGGGAACCCCAAGAGGAAGGTATGATGCGCACAACGGCAAGTTTTCCTCAGAAAGAAACCAAGGTTATCGAACCGGTAGGAGCCAAGAAGCACGTGAAGGTTGTTGGTGGAGGAATGTAGTGCGGCGCAACACCAGTGAAACCGGCGCCAACGTGGAACCTGCACAACACAATCAAAGTACTTTGCCCCAACGTAACAGTGAGGTTGTCAATCTCACCGGCTTGCTGAAAACAAAGGATTAAACGTATCGAGTGGAAAATGGTGTTTGTTTGCAAAGAACAGTAAAACAGAGATTGCAGAATGTATTCAGATGTAAAAGAATGGACCGGGGTCCACAGTTTACTAGAGGTGTCTCTCCAATAAGATAACTAACATGCTGGGTGAACAAATTACAGGCGGGTAATTGAAAAATAAAGATTCAATACATATCAACGATGATTACTATGTGATTTAATCAGGGCATTACGACAAAGTACATAGACCGCTATCCAGCATGCATCTATGCCTAAATAATCCACCTTCAGGTTATCATCCGAACCCCTTCCGGTATTAAGTTGTAAACAACAGATAATTGCATTAAGTATGGTGCGTAATGTAATCAACACAAATATCCTTAGACAAAGCATCGATGTTTTATCCCTAGTAGCAACAGCGCATCCACAACCTTAGAACTTTTTGTCACTGTCCCAGATTCAATGGAGGCATGAACCCACTATCGAGCATAAATACTCCCTCTTGGAGTTACAAGTATCAAGTTGGCCAGAGCCTCTACTAGCAACGGAGAGCATGCAAGAACATAAACAACACATATATGATAGATTGATAATCAACTTAACATAATATTCTATATTCATCAGATCCCGCCAAACATAACATGTAGCATTACAAATAGATGATCTTGATCATGTTAGGCAGCTCACAAGATCTATAACAATGATAGCACAAGCGGAGAAGACAACCATCTAGCTACGCTATGGACCCATAGTCCAAGGATGAACTACTCACGCATCAATCCGGAGGCGGCATGATGATGTAGAGCCCCTCCGGTGATGATTCCCCTCTCCGGCAGGGTGCCGGATCTCCTGAATCCCCGAGATGGGATTCGCGGCGGCGTCTCTGGAAGGTTTTCCGTATCGTGGCTCTCGGTACGGGGGTTTCGCGACGAAGGCTATTTGTAGGCGGAAGGGTAGGTCAAGTGGCGGCACGAGGGCTCACACACCAGGCCGGCGCGGCCAGGGCTTGGCGCCGCCTGTTGTGTGGCCCCCTCGTGGCCCCACTTCGTCTCCTTTCGGTCTTCGAAGCTTCGTGCAAAAATAGGACTCGGGCGTTGATTTCGTCCAATTTCGAGAATATTTCCTTACTAGGATTTCTGAAACCAAAAACAGTAGAAAACAGCAACTGGCACTTCGGCATCTTGTTAATAGGTTAGTGCCGAAAAATTTATAATAATGCTGTAAAGTATGTATAATGCATTCAAGTATTGTAATAAAAGTAGCATGGAACATAATAAATTATAGATACGTTTGCGACGTATCAGCCATCCCAGCTCCACCTCGCTCCGCCAAATCATGAGAGGCTTTTCTTTTTCATGTAATAAACTGGCGGCTCACTCCTGTGATGCCTGCCGACTAGGCAAACATGTTCGGCTTCCTTTTAGTACTTCATCCACAGTTGCATCTTTTTCTTTTCAATTACTTCATAGTGATGTATGGGCGTCCCCTCTACCAATTCATTCTGGTTTTCTTTATTATCTCGTTATTCTTGATGATTTTTCTCATTTTGTATGGACTTTTCCTCTTCGTAAGAAATCTGACGTCGCCTCCACACTCACCGCCCTTTATTCTTATGTGTCTACGCAGTTCGGTCACCCCATTCTCGCCCTCCAAACTGACAACGGCAAGGAGTTCGACAACACCACCATCCGCATCCTCCTCTCCACCCACGACACTATATTCCGCCTAACTTGCCCATACACCTCCCAGCAGAACGGGCGCGCCGAGCGCGTCCTACGCACCCTTAATGACTGTGTCCGTACTCTCTTATTCCATGCTCACATGCCCCCCCAATTCTGGCCGGACGCCCTCTCCACCGCCACCCTCCTAGTCAACCTACGGCCGTGTCGCCCTCGCTGGAATTACACACCACATAACCTCCTGCTCGGTTCACCTCCCTCATATGATGGTCTCCGTATTTTCGGTTGTCGCTGTTTCCCTAGCACCGCTGCCACCACCCCTCATAAACTCGCACCTCGCTCCATTCCGTGTGTATTTCTCGGTTACCCGGCTAACACCAAAGGCTACCGTTGCTATGATCCGGTCTCTCACCGCGTCATCACGTCTCGGCACGTTTACTTTGATGAGCACTGTTTTCCCTTTGCACAGGAACATGTGAGGACCCCTCCTCCCGCGACTGACAGTCCGCGGCGTCGCGGCCCTACCTTGGTGAAGGTCCCTAGCTCAGCAGCGCCCCCACACGCTCCCTCTACCACAGCTACGACGCCTCCCGTGACGCCCTCGAGCTCTGCCTCGGGCTCACACGTGGCGCCCTCGAGCCCTGCCTCGGGCGCCACCGCCTCGCCCCAGACACCGCCCGCGTCGCCCTCGAGCACTACCTCGGGCACCGCCGTGTCATCCTCGGGCACCGTTGCGTCCTCCACCGCATCGCCCTCGAGCCCCAGCTCGGGCGATGCCTCGCCTCCGGCCCGCCTCCGCCTCCTCCCGCACCGGCGACGGGCCCCCTCACGCGCGCCCGTGCGGGTATTCGCGTCCCGAGCACGCGGTACCCCTCGGACGAGTACGTCTGCACCGCGTCGACTTCCGCGCCTTCACCAGCCCTACCGTCGCCCCTGCCCGCCTCTGCCCGGGCTGCTCTCCGCGACCCGCAGTGGCTTGCGGCCATGCATGACGAGTTCGACGCCCTGCAGCGGAACCAAACATGGACGCTTGTTCCCCGCCCACCTCACGCCAACATCATCACCGGGAAGTGGGTCTTCAAGCACAAGTTCCATCCGGACGGTACCCTTGACCGTCACAAGGCGCGATGGGTGGTTCGCGGCTTTCGTCAGCGCGCCGGCGTCGACTTCACCGACACCTTCGCCCCGGTTGTCAAGCCCGGGACGATCCGCACCGTTTTTCAGCTCGCGGTCTCCCGCGCATGGCCTGTGCATCAGATGGACGTTTCTAACGCCTTTCTTCACGGCCATCTCGAGGAGCAGGTCTTCTGCCAGCAGCCCACTGGGTTCGTCGACAGCGCCCACCCCGACCATGTGTGCCTGCTCTCGCGCTCGTTATACGGGCTCAAGCAGGCACCACGCGCCTGGTACCAGCGCATCGCAGCGTTTCTTCACCAACTCGGCTTCCGCTCCACCGCTCCGATGCATCGCTGTTCGTGTACAACAACGGCGACACCACCGCGTATCTACTGCTCTACGTCGACGACATCATCTTAACGCCAGCTCCACAGACCTACTGCGCCAGCTCACCGCCCGTCTTCGCGCCGAGTTTGCCCTCAAGGACTTGGGGCCTCTGCACTACTTCCTCGGCACCGAGGTCGTGCGTCGCACCGACGGCTTCTTCCTTCATCAGCGCAAGTACGCCCATGAGCTCCTGGACCGTGCCGGTATGCTTAATTGCAAACCCGCGGCCACGCCAGTCGACACGAAGTCCAAGCTCTCCGCCACAGACGGTTCCTTGGCCACGGACGCGTCCTCTTACCGCTCCATCGTCGGTGCCCTGCAGTACCTCACCTTGACCCGCCCCGAGTTGCAGTATGCTGTTTAGCAGGTGTGCCTTCACATGCACGCTCCGTGAGATCCTCATTGGGCTGCGGTCAAGCGGATTCTCCGCTACATTCGTGGTACCATGGACTTCGGGCTCTCGCTCCACGCCTCCACCGCCACGGACATCGTCGCCTACTCGGACGCCTATTGGGCCGGCTGCCCCGACACGCGTCGCTCCACGTCTTGCTACTGCGTCTACTTCGGCCCTTCGCTCATCTCCTGGTCGTCTAAGCGACAGCCCACGGTATCTCGCTCCAGCGCCGAAGCAGAGTACCGGGTTGCTAACGCGGTTGCCGAGGTCTCCTTGCTGCGGCAACTCCTCGTTGAGCTCTCATGTCCTGTCGCCAAAGCCACCGTGGTCTACTGCGACAACGTCTCCGCCGTCTACCTCTCCGCCAACCCGGTCCACCATCGCCGCACCAAGCATATTGAGCTGGACATCCACTTTGTTCGGGAACAGGTGGCTCTTGGGCACATTCGAGTACTTCATGTGCCCACCTCCCAACAATTTGCGGATATCATGACCAAGGGTCTTCCCACGGCATCTTTTGAGGAGTTCCGGTCCAGTCTATGCGTTCGACCAGGCGACGCTTCGACTGTGGGGGTGTTAAGATACATATCTTGTATATCCGGATGTGTATCCTCTGTAGTTATTGTATAGCGATACATATCTTTGTATTTACTATTGGGCCCGCCTCCTTCCTTGTATAGTCGAGGACGTGGCCTATATATGTACCGCCATATGCATCCGATCAATACATCGAGCATTGCATCTCATTCTACATTCAAGATTAGAAAATGTGCTAGATTGAGTTGACCTATAACCCGGAAACACTATGGATCGATAGAACGGTACCAGTACTATACATATAGGGAGATCACAAATTCAAGACTCTTTCCCGCATATAAAGAAAATCACAACACTCTCTATATATATCAGTTTGTTCAGGTATACACGTACGTACTAGTAGCTAAGAAACACCAAGCCCTAAGCCCTAACCATATCAAAAGAAGCACCCCGGCTATCATCTCCACCGAGAACTTTCAGTAACCACAAGCTACTCCGTTTGGCAATGATATATCAGCACGCAGTAATAGGAATTAAGAATGAGCAGCGATCAGTGTTGTAAGCTGATCGATCGACAATTCGACATCGATCTCCTCCTCGATCACCGGTTTGCGCTAGGCAAGCTACGGGCACCGCACGTTCCGTCCGGGCCCGCCGTAGTAGAAGTAGTTCCCCCAGGCGCGGTTGTATCCGCCCTGGATGCCGTAGCATGCCGGGTGGTCGGCGACGAGCCGGAGGTCCCTGGCCGGGATGAGGTTGTTGTCCCAGTCCACCACCTGCACGTTGCGGAAGTAGGCGGCGCGGTTGAAGCCCTCCCGGGGGAAGTGGCCGCTCCCCATCTGCGTGGGCGTGTGCGACCCCGACGGCCGCGTGTTGACCACCTCGCCGCCGAACTGCACCATGTTGGCGTGGCCGCCGAGGTGGGTGAAGAGCCGCGACGGCCAGTACCCCACCAGCGGGCCCGACCCCAGCTGCAGCCACCAGTGCCCGCGGCGCGGGTCCTTCCACAGCAGCAGGCTGATGTCGAACTGCCGGCCGTTGTAGGCCGACGCCGGCGTGATGGCGGCGCCGATGGCGATGCGGTTGTTGGTCTGGATGAACCCCGAGCAGTGCAGGTTGTAGCACCCCGTCGCCTGGTACGCGTCGCTCTGCAACGATGCATGGCAACACTTGGCTGAGTTCTGTTTTCACTGGTGTGAATTGTGGAAGATGCATGGTAAGTTGTACAGTGTTTGGTTCAGATGGACTTACCGTCCAGTACGTGAAGAACCGTGGGCTGTTGTCTCCATATAGCTCAGGGCTCACCTAAACAAAACAATGAACAGTGCAGAGAGTTAACACTTGTGTACTGCCTGCGGCCAACTCAAATCAGTTTGACCAGCAAGATCCTACTTGTCTCAAACTGAACCACCAAAAACAAGCAAGTAATCGAGTCAACTGCGGCACACTTTTCCAATCTAAGATCCTACTCTATGTTGATGGAATCTCATTAATGATCGATTCCCAGTTCTAACACCTTTGTATATTAACAAGTCAACATGCAACCACATGCTAGTCAAGGGTAAAAGATTCTACAGTTTAGTGCATCAAGGATCAAGGATGCATCATGTTCACGGTATGTTCTGTCCGGATCTAGGCTTAAGATGGGTCAGTTCATGGTAAACTGTATCAAGGATGCATGTTCAGACATTCTTGAATCTTATCTGTGAAAGATGGCTGCTAAGTTGTGTATAACTTTCCGATTCAGGCCTACAAAATGTGTTATACTCTTCTATCACGATTCATCTTCCCCTAATTTTAAACAAGGACATATAGTGTGCTTGATCATCAGGTGTAAGCTGGCATTCAAGCAAGGACCTGCAGTGCAGAGCCTCTGCTAGTCTGCTTCCTGCTGCTAGGGCACACAATCTTGCCACATTTACTAGTGCTCACCAACCGGAAACTCGGACAGGCTGAAGAGCGCGTTCTGCGAATCAGCTTCCCATTACAACCAGATCGCTTTGCAGGACACGACGATGTGAAAGCTGCTACTGTCAATTCAGCTCCTAAATAACAATATAACATCCCGGCCCATCCCTCCAGTACCACGGCTCTAGTGGATTGGATGAAAAGATGGTGCACTCATCAATTCTCCATATCTTTGCACATTAATTTTCGAAATCCCGTAAACTAGGCAATATCTTTTGCAGGAAACTCTGAACTCGAATCAGTGTTCTTGGCTTCTTGCATGCAAAGCAGCAGAAAGAAACGGTAGGAACATGGGAGAATGCGTAGTGTAAAAGAAGCGTACCTGCCATCCGGCTTCGATTGTGTTGAGGTCGTTGCCGAAGGTGCCGGAGATGACCCAGATCTGGGAGAGGCTGAACTCCGCCGCCGACGCCACTTTCGCCGGCCACACGTTCAGGCTCGCCTTCGCCCCGTAGAACTGATCCCCGGTCACGTACCCCACCGCGTGCTGCACACACATACATATACGCAAACCAAATCAGAAACATCCATCAAGCTCCGGTCCATGCCGCTACTTAATGCCACTGCCAGCGCTGGCCAGGCGGCGCCATTACCGCTATCTAGCGAGCTACTAGCGCTGCTGCCATTGTGGTCGCCACCATTGTCACCACCCCCAGCTCGCGGAGTCAATGTACTGTGCGCGACTGCACCAGCTGCCTGCTAGCCATCCCCAGCACAATCAATGTACCCAGCTAATACTGCGACTATTGCTCGACCTTATCAGACCATGATCTGGTCGCGTGATTAAGCGCAGTTACTAGCACTGTTCGTCTCTGAGATGCCACTGTCCATCGTTGGTACCACAACTAATCTGGTATTCTGGTGGGTCGGTATTGATGGTGGATGGCCAAGTCATCGATCGGTGAGATCGCCGTACGTCCGTACCTCGTGGCCGTCGCTGGTGGAGTCGCGGCGCACGACGCTGGCGCGGGGCTTCATCCCGTACCGCCGGAGGGAGCCGGAGTACTGCTGCAGGTCACGCTCCGTGGTCCGCCGAATCGGCACCGTCCCGCTGGGGCACGACTCGCCGCCGTCGCTCCACGCCTGCGTGAACACCGCGTCCTCGTCGGCGGCGTCGGTGCTGATTTTGGGCCTCTCCTCCGGCTCATCCTGCAAATGCAACGCCTCGTTCAGAACGAAACGATGATAGGCTGCAAAATGCAAACAGATTGCGATGCATCATGGACGTACCTCGGGCTTCTGGCCTCTCATCTTCGGGTGGTCGAACGCCGGCTGCTGGTGCGCCGGCACGCAGTGGATGACGTCGCCGTCGGGGCTCTGCATGCAAGCCAAAGAAATCAGCAATAATGGCAAGACGAACACAGATGCAGGCAGAAATGGCAAGCCACCACAGAATACAGTTGCAGGTAGAATGGAAAAACTTGCCTGAATCGTCTTGACGGACGCCTTCTTCAACCTGTCCATCCGGGCCAGGATCCTCCTGTACGCCCGCAGCTCGTCCCCGGAACGGAACTGCGTCGTCTGCGTGCCGTTGCCGCCGCTCCTGTTCGCCGACGCCGACGCGGACCATGAACACGAAGCGACGAACAGCACCAGCAGCAAGGGGACAAACTTGGCAATCATTGGTCTGGGCCTCTTGCTACAGCAGCTAGACGCCATGAACGGCCGCCCGCCCGCGCGTGCGTGTGCGGGCTTCTTCTTCTTCTCCTCTTGGACTTCTCCCAACTGCTTCTTCGTTGGCTAGCTAGCTAGCTGCGACGACGAGCCGTCGTCGTTGTGCTTGTCTGTTTCCGCTTCCGCTACCTAGATCACCGGCCTGTTTGTATTCTTGCGCAATGGGCGTGTGCTTCCCTAGCTAGCTGGTTGTCTTCTTCCTCCCCGGCCCGCTTGACTCGCCCGGGGCTGCCTATAAATATTGCACCGCGTGAAGGAGAGGAGAGGAGGGCCTCGACAGCGAGTGCGAGGTCAAGCAGGTGTTGCCGTGCTTGGAGTTGGGATGTGGGGATGGGGGAGGTGTGGGGATGTGGCTGAGCTTGAAATGGCGAGGTGGATTGATGAGCTAGTTCCGACACGGTGGGATATACATTCAGCTCGTCGGCTGGCTTGCAGCGGCACGCTTTTTCCCGAGGAGAAGAGAAAGACGCGCCCGCACAAGCCCATGCCTAGCAATGGCATCATGTCATTTTATATCATGGATTCATGGTCCTGTCCCCCTCGCCACATTCCCCTCCCTCTTCCCCATGAAAGAAAGGTAGGTGCTGGACTACTGAAATGCATCACAGCTGCCTCTGACTGCAGCAATTCTACGAAAAATGTCTAATTTAGATCATAAAATCGTTGCTCGCGGAGTGGTTTCTCGTCGTTAGTGGGCAAAAAAGGCGTTTGGTTTCCTACTGGAAAAATGTTTTCTTTCATCACACGCTTACTAAAGCAGTCCAGATCCTGTATGAGGAGGAACTTTCGAATTGACCGTTTCTAGCGAGCCAATCTTTTCTTACGCTCGGTAGGGAAACACGCTTGTGCGATGGAAAGATGGTGGTAGCTCGCCTGTGTCCACGGAAAACTGACGGGAGAAATTCGGTCACATCCCACAATTAGTAGCCTCTATTTACGTGGCTCTGCCTCACCGCAAGGCGGTTTGTCCGGATGGGGTATCTGCTAAAGAGCTCCAATGATGCCACCCAAGCTAGGATCGTTCAATTGGATAACTTGTATGTTTTGAGAGTTGAGAAGTGTAATACTCACTATGTTTCATATTAGTTGATATTAGTTGTTGCTGATGTGAGAGTGTATCTAGATATGTTTTATTTATATTTTATATATAGATACATCTAAATCTGTGACAACTAATATTAAACAGAGGGAGTATAAAATAAAGTGAAGTTCATAGTGTATATTAAACTCAGTTTGAAGTTAAGAGAGTAAATCAAATTCTCTCTATATTTTATTCTATCAATAGTACCATGTGTCCTAATCAAATTATATATTAAGTATTTGACAAGGAAAAAATATATAAAAATGTAGTATACGAACACAACAACACAATACAAAACACTGTATGCAGTTATTGCTAAGAAACTTCATTGATATAATGACATAGCTCACTCGTGAGTTATTCCCTTCTTTACATGGGACAACATGTGTGACCATATATTTACATGTCCAAACTATTCTAATATGTAGATTGTCAAGTTGATTTATACTGAACTATTTTACTTTGCCATGACTCGTCTTAAAATTTTAGACATGTTAAACTTATTGATGCAAATTCGACATATTAGTTTGCATACTATTTTAAGTTGTAACTAAATAAATGTAACACATTCCCAATACATGTAGTACATTTTAGTAAAAAATTGTTAAAGAAACCTCAAACTATAAAAAGAATCACTATATGTCTATGCAAACCAATATTATTATCTTACTCGGCAAATTACTTTCCAGCTAAAGTGTAGCGTGTTTGTAACTTTTATTTTGAATATGATGCGGAAATATCTAGAAAATTTGGTAGGATGTTTTAGAGCGTGAACAAGGACTAATGATAACTGAGGTTTCTGGAGTACACGAAAGTGTAATTAATTAGATAGTTCCGGATTGTATGAAGTTTTAACTAGTTTGTCCTTGATTGCCATCCACTACAATTTTTTGATGGTGGTTGGTCATGCAGGTTTCTAATTATAGCATCTACGTTGTCTATTCTTGATTTGACTTTACTGGTCGTCAACCTGTGAACTGCACGGGCTAGATATTTTGAAAACACACAACATTTAATTTATTAATAACACTTTCATATGGTGACACATGTTCCAAAATATTTGAATTCATTACATAATATTGCATACTTAATCATGTATATCCCAATTTACTTTTTTCGATAAATGGTATACATTAATATCGTGAAGATATAAATTACAGCTAGCATCTGCAACAATGTAGTGCCCTATAATAGCAATACGGATGCATATAGCAAAAAAGAAGGAGAATTACAGGGAAAAAAAGTCCTGTTAAAGTGAACAGTTCCTTGTACCAACGATCAAACACCACCAAGACAACACCAGAAATTCATCTTCTCCAAAATTGACGCCTCCAAGAAGAAAACATTGCACAAGCACCGACATCGCCTTGATCATAGTTCATAGGTTTTCACCCAAGAGAAAATCCGCTCTCACAAAACAATGCATTCAACAAGATCATTGTCAGACATAACCAATTAAGGACAGATCTTGGGTTTTTACTGTGCAAGTTTTGCCGACGGAGCCTTCCGGAACTCGACACTCCGACCAGATCATTGAAGACATGCGACAAGCAGTTCTTCATCATGACGTGACATGGATCTTAGGACCTGTGCCTCTATTCAGGAGAACTAGCACCCCCACGTCGTTGCTTGTCGGCCGGACCACCTACGGTTGAAGAGGAGGCAAGCCTAAGCATGAACCACACGCTCACACCGACCCGCTGGTCTCTGCCCCGAGCAAGATGCCTAGCATGACATGGCATCGAGATGAGGATCAAGCCTCTGGCGCTCCTGAGACGCCTGTGCATGAGGAGAAACCTCCGCCACCGAGAAGTCTGGGCTTTTCCATGGCACCTTCGCCAGCGGCGGCGGAAGGGAGGTTGGGCGGGGTTGGTCGGGGAGAGAGGGATGGGGCGCTCCGATGTGGCATGGCGGAGGCCCACGGGAGCAATTTTAGGGTTGGGTTGCGAGCGGTTTTAGGAGAGACCTGCGGAGCGGGGTGCAAGTGTTCTATCGCAATTTACTTGGCTTCAGGCGATCTCTTGGTTCTAATAAACATCCGCTTTCCGCTTTGTGTCCACATCGTATTCAGCCCGTATATGCTTCAGACAATATCTGTTTCTATAATCGTCTTCGATTTCTAAAAAATATGAAAACAAATGTGGAACCACTTAGTTTCATCCATTTCGCTTTGATCCCTACCATCAATGGAGTCAAGGTAAAATGCAAGTACAGCCACACTTCACAGCCACCGAGCATGCGTTTATCATACGAGTGCATTTTGGCCACATATACATAAACTGTCGGATGATTCACCGACGAGAAGGTAAGCGATGACATCTACTTTGGACAGTGGAGATGCGACGCGGCAAATATTCTTCCTCCACTTCTCCAAGATGTCGTTCCTTGTCGTCCGATGGTCGGAGCTACTGGCGAAGTTGGGACCTTTGTGGTCAATTGACCACACATGATTTTGGAAAATCCTTTGCATACAAGCATAGACTATGCAAAAATACTATAAAATTAGTAAAAACACATGCATATATTCGACATCACAAACTTGAAATGACAACACATACTTGAACTCCCACTACCGCCACTGGTCAAAGCATTGTGATTAACATATAACCCTAGCTCTGGTAGCTTAGACCTGTTAGCATGTGGACCCTCTTAGTAGATCGGAAGGTTGTATGGGAGATTTTGCAACTCTTACTTGATGATGTAGTGTAGGGAAGAGGTAGATGCATGTTTTGTGGCATTGTTGATTGCGTTGATAGTTTGTTGTGTAGTCTTTTGTATAACCGCGATAGTTGATACGAGTATTGGTTCTAAATGTATAATTTTTCTTCTTGTATCAAGGATCCTCTTATACATGAAACCATGCAAATAAGAGCATTTAACAAGCTTCACAATGCTGCATTTTTTTTCACGGTGCTCGTTAGTATGTTGGAGTGTTGTCTTTGTTAGTATGTTAGAAGTGGTGAGTTGTTGCTTACCATGAGTGATGATTGTAAGTTGCATGCCTAGCATTTTTTTGTACTCTATGTTGTAGAAGGATAGTAACTCGCATCATTTGTCGGCAACTTTAGTGATGCTTGTGCTTTCGCTTAGATATGCGTCGATGACTCATAGGTACTTCCCACTTCGGAAGGACAACATCTTGACATGGACACCTGCTATGTCCACATTCGTCTTCAATAAGGTGTATAACTTCATCAAGAACTGGGTCTCTATGGATCGGGGGTTCATACAAAAGGACCTTGAAGTTGTTGTAGAGGATGTCTTCGGGTTTTGTGGCTATCGAGTTGCCACGGGTCCGATCTAAAACCATACGAGGCATTGGAGATCTAGGTGGGTTAAGGTACTCAAGATTTATAGGCTTGAGGATGTGCGCTAGGAGGTGGAGACAGCAACTATTATGATGGACGACGAGTTTACTTTGACCACATCAAGATTGGATAAATTTGCACTTTTCAGTGCATTCAGTTATGATCAATAAATAAATAACTTACTATGTTTTCATTGACAAGCCCATTGAGAACTATACTGAGAAGAATATCGTCTAGGGTGGCCATATTTCCACATCTCCCATCTCTCTGATTGTGGTACACCATGCCTTAGACACCTCTTGGAGAGCAAAGCACAAGCCACCAGTTATCTTATTATGAGCCTTGAATGCAGGATGTGCTGGTTCATGGCTTTCCGAAAACATCCACTACCTATTAGGATCCAGTTCACATGTAATGTTGGTTTTGGTGTTGGTGGTATTGATGATTATGATTTATATTTTTTAGTACCTAGGCTTGATGAAAAATGATGTCAGACCTATATATTTTGTGAGGTGGTATGTACTAACCCCTTTGTGGATGAACTTGTATTGCATCACGAGCAGTTGTTCGTGAACTCGTGGTGCAGCAGTAATGTCTTGACTTATTAGATTATGTGCTACTACTATATTAGTCATTTCATGAATTGCAATTCTCTAAAACACATTATCTATCGTGTTATCTATCCTGGGTAAGCTCACCACAAAGCCTAGGAGGTAACCCTATGAGGGAAACTTCATGTAACCAAACAACTAGCATTCATCCGAAACCACTGTTGGACAAAGCGGAGCCTAGGAAACCATTTAGTATGCTTAGGCACAAGGCGATGAACAAACGCTTAACCTAGGGCATAAGCGGAAGTCTAAGCGGTGCAATAGAGGAATTGTCTTCCCTAATAAGTAATCATGTTACATTTCACTAAAGATCCAGATGGGCCAAAAAAATTTACCTAGATGGGCCATATTCTAATGGTTAGTTGTTGGTAACTTACTCATTTACATGATCTAAATTAATATATATTCATATATAATAACCCATATGCACACATAATGGTAAGAACCGCATCGCTTACGCCTAGCGCTTTTTCCAGCCTTGTCCGAAACACAAATGTGAGGCAACTGAACAATTGGGGCTTGGCTTCTTCTACGATGTAGCAAAAAATATGGGCAACCAAACTAGTGGCGTAACATGGAATTAAAGGTTGCATGCGTCCATGCAGCTTGGCCGGAGCCAAGGTCCTCAGATATCTAAAGTCGGTACGAGGAACCAAACACACCCGTAGAGGTTTTGCAAAATTAACCCTAAACTTCAAATCCTTGTCGTTTGTACCTTGAACTTGCAAATTTCGGTCGAAGTGAAACCTTGAACCTGTTTCTGTGGATTTTTTTGTTTCTAAATTATTACTCTTGCTTACATTGGCTGACATGTCGTATGTATCTATTGGATCCTTCCCCTCACGAGCGGATGATGGCGAGAATGATGGTGGCACGGATGGCCCTGCGTGCCATGGCTCAGAGGTCCCACGTGCTGAGCAATGCGCTAGCACGTCCGGGGATGAGGAAGAGATCAAGGTGAGCCTGCTTGTGAAAGAGGCGGCGGGGTGGCCGATCTACGTGTCGCGGGATGTGGTCGAGGGCGCATGCTCCAACATCGACCGTGCAGTGGGCCCTCCGTGGACGTGCTCAAGGTGTTTGATCTCGTCTCTCTTGGATAACGCCTCTACAATACAAGACCTCCCTGGGTATCTGGCTTTCATCGGCAAGCTCAAGGAGGCCCTCCACTTCCTCTCCAACAGTTGTGGCCTCGTCGCGCAGTGGCTTTCTGATATCACCGAGTTCCTCACGGAGGGCAGCCTTGCCGAGCCCCAATTCATGTCCTAGCTCACCTAGGTGCTAGCGAAGCTCAAGGAAATCTCCGGTGAAATGGACGCCATATTACTCCACTGTGGCCCTCGACGTGTTGTAGGCCGAGTTTACTCGCCGTATTTGAGCGGCAACCAATGACCGCATCTTCTTTCTTTTGATGACATTCTAGCCCATGATGGAACTTTTGATTTAGTGTCAAACAATGAATGAGATAGGGATATCGGGGGTAGATATGGGTCTGACATGTGGTCCCCACTGTCAGTGAGAGTAGCATGTAATTGCAATCTGGATTGTTGCTTCACATGTGCACCAAACAACTCCAGGGTTTGATTTAGACCTCTATCACCAAAGCTGTCACCGGGGGCTAAGTGACACATTTGCAATCAAAACATCTTAAATGAGACACATTTTTTCATTTAGAGTCGCCATGAGTGACTGACGGTACTAATTTAAAAATTCACATGAACTTTGCTCCTTCAAGGGCACTTAGGCGTCATTTGTTCCTCGCGATGTCGTTTCCCGGCTCCATGGATGCAAAAATTGGCAGGTTGATTTCATCTATTATTTGTTTCTTGGCTAGCACGAACTTTAAAGCACCATAGGGTTTTTTCAGGAGGAACTCTTAAATCGACCTTTTTGGCATATGCGTTGGCAGGCTCAAATGGAGGGAAGGCGTGTGTAGGAGAACAATGGAGATGGTGGGATCTAGAAAATTGGCTCCACGTTTAGGTGAAAAAGTAGCCTCACCACCCTCTTAGTCAGTTACTACCACTGTAGAACAAATTCCATCCCCACTTTTCCTATCGGGCATCGAAGGTGGCGGTAATTTAGATCTGAGGGACCAACTCCTCTAACTTAATTAGCATATCTTAGGCACCGGCTCTGTCACCCTCTCGTCTCACGGCCCGGCAGCGGTGGGTATCACAGATCTGCGTCGTCGGTGAGCCCTCTTCGTCTTCGGTATCTCCGTTTCCCTAGCGTCTCCGGTAGCATGGCTCCGCCTTCAACCAAGCCAGTAGGAACCTATAGCCCACTCCTACCATACCGTTAGTTCCTTAGCCTGTTTGTTTCAAATTATGGCAGATTAAGGTGTTATTTAAGAAAAGTGAAATGTTTAAGCCGAGCTATTGAAGCCTTTTGTTCACGCGGATGCGCTCATAGTTTTGCTTCACTCTAGGATCCCATCACATATGCTCCCATCTTTAATCGCGATAGAGTGAGGATGCCAAATCTGAACTACATGTACAACAATAACGATATAGAGGCTACCAACATGCTTAGGATGAAAATATCCCCTTTTAACCACCTTGTGAACACATTAAGGGTAGGTGGTTGCTTAAACATACCATCAACACATGTGTCGAAGAGAAAGTGGCAATGTGTCTTAATGTTCTTGGACATACCTAGAGATTTCGATCGCATCACATGGGAGAGGTCGAGACAATATCTTGTTAGTCATGTATTGATTGGAGAGCTCAGAGGAGAGATCATCAAGCCACCGTATGCTATCCCTTCCCTAAAAATCAAACATATCTATCGATGGTTTCCATATTTCAAGGTGAGCAACTCTAGCTTGCACTCGATTCCACGATTATATTACTGTGAGGCCTAAAAATTTGTTCATGTTCATGTCAAGATTGTGTTAGGGCGATTGATGGTACACATGTCACTGCTAGAGTGCCAAGAAGCGACTCTCATGCATACAAGGGAAAAATCAATACACCATCGAAAATATGGTTTGTTGCTGTTGATTTTAATATGAATTTCCACATATGTGTTAGCTAACTGGGAAGGACCGGCTCATGATGAAATGATTCTTGCTGATAGCTTGGACATACCTAATTGCCTCAAAATCCCTAAGGGTAAGATCTATCTAGATGATGATAGATATTCATGCCCCCCCCCCCTCCCGGAATTCTCCTACCATTTAGGTCAACAAGGTACCATCTCATTGACTTGTTTGCAAATTTCTACCCAAAAAATTACCAGCTACATGTTAGACACTCAAGCCGTAGAGTCATGACCAAGAAGGCATTTGTGGCTCTCAAGAGTAGTTTTAAGATCCTTCATCAGAAACCATTCCATACTTTACCCATCCACGTTAAGCTAGGTCTTACATGTTGCATTATGCACAACTGAATCTTACGGTGTGGTATTGATGGGTTCTTCCCGGGTGAGAACAAGGTGATGCCTAACGACGTTGATGGTGGCCACCATGTTAGTGAAACTACTAATGGCGTCTTTAAACATCGTGGCCCACCTGTAATCATCGCACTTGCGCTAGCACGGCAAAACTCCGCTAGGAATAACTGCACCGGGAAAACTACAGAGCTATCGCTTTTTTCGCTCGGCACATCGTGATACGCTTCACGTTCTTGTGTGTGGCGCTAAAACCGAAATACCTCGATCCAAGAGTAGAGGATGGATAATTTAGTGTCGTTGAAAGGTAAGGCGCGTCACAAACATATGGCTTGTATTGTACATCTTTTACGACACCTAAGCTAATCACAATCGATAATTTATAATCAAACCATCCATTTGTTCATTCATAGTGTAATTTCGCTTTCATTAAAAGAGAATTTCCATTTCATTAAGATATAAAATCCATATTTAATATATTGATATTACAATGCAACATACTAATTACAAAACTACAAAAAATCATCTTAATTGTCTTCATCTTCTCTATTTAAAGTGCACGGATCGAGAGTAGCAACCCGGATTTGCGACAGAAGGTGCAACCTCTCGATCTTCTGTTGGATGCAAGCGATCTCGGCAGGATCCCTCTCTAACAGGGACTCGATCTGAAAACAACATCAGATTTTGATTGAAGAAAGAAACAAAATAAAAACACGACATGTTGATGAGATGAAGAACATACCATAGGCACTGGTAGGGCGCCGGAGGACTACTCCACGGGGACAATGCCAGATGATTCCGACGCGCCTTCAGCGTTTGCCATAGGCTTGGTGACTACACGACTCATCATGGATAGCCTGCAGGTTTTTTTCCTCACATACCATCCCTTTCGGGTGAGGGATAAGTGTGGAAGTGTGAGATCTAGGATTTGCCTTTAAGTTTGTCCAAATCTAGTGAGGTCGAGAGGACAACACAGGGAGTCGGGAGTGGGGATTGGGGGGTCAAGAGTTCTACATTATATAGGAAACATGTCGATAAGTGGGGTTGTGGTTTGTTTTTTGGGCCCTAGAACGAATATGTCCAACTATGTAGGCTGCGATTGCACATAGAGCCCATATGATTTCCCATGAAGGACATACTCGGCTCTGTGTTGGTGGGCCACTCCTTTGATGAAGTTGGTATGTCCATTTGAAATTTGAAACTTGCTGAATATAAAGAAATCATCCATGCAAGATGAAATATTATTAGTTCAGACAGAACTAACACTATATTTATATATAGCTATCAGCGTACACGAAACAACACAACAATATTGCAAATGTCTCAGAGCTACCACCTCAAAGTGGTTGGTCAAACCAGTCAGTGAGAGATGAAGTTGACCAGTCAACACGTCCCTCACGGTCCACATCGCACTACTATTACTTTCAACCAAGCACAACGTATTTATCTGCCGGTATGCAATCAACCACGACAAAAACCTGTGCATCGGCATTGTTGGGCGCCGAAATTGCTCATCTGCTGGCCAAAATATTTTTCTAGGTGGCTGCAGTTTGTGTCGTTCAGAAAAAATATATTTTTTACGGAGGACTTTAATTTGTAGTGGAGAAACAAGAGGCATGGGTGGGCTGACACTATGTGGGCTAACAAAGTCATCACCATAATGTGAAGAGGAAGAACCAAAGAACTGAATAAGTGAGCTAAAGAATAACTGAAGAGGAAGCACCATGCGATCGTGCTCTATGAAATACTATTTTCCTATATAAGTGGTATTTGTGGCGAACTCGTATTTGATATTAGCTGGCTAACATGCATCTCCATGAACTTCTATTTGATAGTAGCTAGGGATGAACAACGTTAGTTTAGTGCTGGCTGTTTGTTCAATATGCTGATTGTTTCCCTCAAAAAAAAAAAAACGCTGATTGTTATTTCCGTATGTTGCTTGTTAGTTCATAATAGTGTGTGGTAATTTAATCATTTGTGAGAAGTGGTAACCTCAACACGAGAGCATATGCAACCAACCGAGCCCATCCCTTACCACAACACGAGAGCATATGTGACGCTATGTCCCACCATCTTGTTATGATGATGGGGGCTCTATTTTCTTTGTTCCCTTTCTCTCTCCAACCCATCCCTTGAGAGTTGATGCTTCTTCTCTGGCTCCTCTCTCCTTCTCCCCCGTCGACTCTACCGGCCGGAGTGAGTTTTAGAGAGGAGCCCGGATCCCTCTTGTCCATAGTAGTAGGTTTTACTCTTTTTGGTCTAGCCATGTGGAGTATGGCACTATGCCGAAGGGGAGAAGGTCGCCGGAGCAGACAAGCAGTTCTTGGTGGCTGGTGGTGGTGCTCTGCCTATCCATGATGCTCTGGAGGTCAAAGAAGATGGAGAGGGAGATCTCTGCAGCCTACCCTCTAAATAAGCTTGATGATGCTCCGGTGAAGAAAGATATAGAGATTTCTATCCCCGCTCTTGTCACCTCGGTAGTGGGAGGAGTAGATGGTGATGAGATTTGTCTATATCTGATGAGATCTGGAGCATGCCTATCTTTCAGATTTATGGCAGGTGCTCAAGATCTGGAGATCTCCCCCTCCTCTCGTGGTGAACTCAAGTTGGTTGATCTGCAGGTCTAGGGTTGCTTCGTGGCGAATCTGCATCTCGGGAGTACCGAAGCTGCTCTTAGGAGTTCATCCATGACAACAACGGGCCTGCCGCCGCCGCAAATGGTCCTAGGGCGACCACTCCCACCATGCTCGTCGGCTACGGTTTGTTTCGGCCGGCGGACGATGGCGTTGTTCAACCTCCAGGCTCATATGCCGACAAGGAGGCCTTTCTGTTCCAGCGTAGTTTGCTCCCGCCGTCTCTTTGCGAGTGGTGGCGTCCCCGGTGATGATTCGGTTGACTACACTGAGAAGCTCTGGCGTGGTGGAGAAGGAGCATGATCCAATCGCGTTTTCAAATTTTCTTTCAGGGTCAGAGTGCAAAAAGTGTAGGGTCTGTTGTAATTTTGTTTTTCTTACGACACCCTAATGTAAAGTGTATCTCCACCGCTGTTCAATGAAGCGGCTAGGCCTTCCGAGATCTACCCCAGTTCAAAAAAAATATTTGACGCTATGTCGGCAGCAAATAATGTGCACAAATACGAAGAAAGTGAATTGTAAGTGACTAAATTAGGTACACAACTTTATCTAGGCTTGACCCGGTAAATCATAGATCTGAGCAGAAGATCTTACTAAATGAAAAAAAGATATGTGTAACCGATCACACCAAAGACGAATAAAGAAAGAGAGGCAAAGCTCGCATCGCATCGGGCAAACGTGTGGGTCAATGCACGCGTCCGTCCTGTACGTGACCTGAGTGTGCATTGCACCGAGGAGGGGAGCGTCGGCGATTAGAGAGCGTCCCTTCCACAGCTTTCTCTTTCAAAAGGCGAGCATGGCAGGGTGCGTGCCATGTGCCAGGGGGGTAGGGGAATTTTGAAAGGCTCCGACCGGCAGTGGCGTTCAGCTGGTGCAATCATCAGATCTCGCTTCTCCTTTTCTCTCCACTGTTTGGGCCGATGAAAATCGCTTCCTTGTAGCTTCCTCCTTGGAGCAACCGGCAGCAGCTCGTCGGCTATGTAGGGCAGGCAAGCCATGACTTTTGTTTTACGTGTTTCATCCTCTTTAACAGCTGCGTGAGGCGTTGTTGGGATCAGATTCAGATGGGAGATGATCACGTACTGTATACCTTTGCTCGGTGCTCTCTTTTCTTGGCCAAATTTAAAGTGACCGAGCGATTTGGGTTCCTTTTCTTATCAGATACGGAATCATCTTTAATTTGCTCAAAGCAACATTGCCATGACAGATAGCTAAACATGGCATGCAATGTGCTGATTTGGCCTGCATTACCAATCTCCATAAGCTAAGCTATGCGTGTGTGTATAAAACTCAATTACAGTCTGCACATGCTATAGCTATCCAGTGTCCCAGCACTCTAAAGCTCTTCTTCGAAGCCGATCTTTTCCTTAACAAAAGCAACCACGCCATTATGGCATTGCAAATGCGATGGCAACCTGCACAAGCAATATGTGTTCATGGCGGCATGGCCATACATCGCAATGCGATGGCAACCTAGCTCCGCAAGCAAGCATTTGATTTTGATCTTCCCAGGACAGCTAGAGCTGTTGGTTGACTATACTGTTCTCAGTACCGCCACGATCATTGCTCCCAACAGCGAAGAGAAGGGAGAGTACCATCGGCACATTGAATCGCGATGCCAGAGGAGGAAGAGACAGGTAGCATGAATGAGGTCGGCCCTACGAGTGCATGGCGGGAAGAGAGAGCACCTTAAATGGTCAGGTATGCCTTCATTTCTCCAGTACTACACTACTACTCCTCTCCCCCATCGCACTGCACCATCTTAAACATTTGGCTTCTCTCTCCCACACCTACCGGCTCAGGTTCATGGAAAGGGGGAGTTCAGGTCCACATGAGTGAAGAGGCCACCGGCTGGCTGCTGCTCCTGCTTTCGCAAAGAGTGTGGGGGGAAGAGTAAGATAGTACCACTCCAGTATCTCAGTGGGAGATAAGCAATTGCTGCTGCCAGTGTGGGGGATGTGTGCTTGGAGCATGCTGCAGCGGATTGATTCTGCGCAAGATGTTGTAAAATTTGGGGGAACCAATGGGGCTTGGGTTTTAGAGCCCACTGCATATTCCTTGTTCCTCACAATGGCTAGCCACGCTTCTTTTCATGATCGCAAGGCCTGACTGGCATGGCTGGCAAATACTCCCTTTCTCCATGCCATGCTTGCTCCCTTGACTAACATTCTGAATCGGATGCACGCCACTAGCTACGATTAACCTTGTCTACTGAGCACCGCATGCTTATTATCATTCTGCTCATCTTTTTAGCTTCACCTTTTTCAAGCCCTAGTGTGCATCCTGAGTTGTTTATGTGCTGACAGTGAGTGCAAACAATGCTTATAAACTGAGGTTTGCATGATGGTAATGCAAAAGGTAGCTTTTCAAAAATAATGATCAAGACCACATCTCTCGGCCTCTGTATTCTAAGATGAGCGGAGCCAAAGTGACGGGCACGCTCCCTGCTGGGTGTCTCCTTTCAAATTGGCATTATTGTGCCTGAAGTCCGTGATCTAGAAACCACTCAAGATCTCCTTGGTTCCACATATTTTGAACACACATGAACTCGATCGTAGGATTGAGATATAGCACAACACACTGAATCGTAAAACAATCGAAAACACATGAATTCATAATGGAAGGGAGTGGTCGCACCATAGGAAAAGATTAGTGAATTTTCAGTACCTGGGGGTTGCTGATGCCAGATGAACAGTAAATTCGGTAACAATACAGAAACATTCAAAACAACACAAAAAATCATGGATGTAGAGAACATATACAAGTATGTACGTGCAAAATTTAAAAATTAAATATAAAAGGATGTAACTTGAACAAAAATAATAAAATAGCCGGGGGACAATACAAGCACCGGATTTGCATTGTGAAAATGTTATTTTTATCTTTTTGCGCCATATGAACAAAATAGCTGAGTTTTTCCTTTCAAATAGCTATTATTGGGCCTAAGTGAGCGACCTAGAAACCACTCAAGATCTCTTTGGTTCGCCAGATTTTGAGCACACATAAACTGGTAGGATTGGGATATATAGCGTAACACGTTAAATCCTAAACCAACCGTAGACACATGAATTCTTGATGGCAGCGAGTGGTTGCACCATAAGAAAAGATTAGTGAATTTTTAGAACCTCTGGGTACTGATGATCCCAGATAAACAGTAAATTCGGTAAAATCTTAGAACATTCAAAACGATACTAAAAAAAAATCAAACGTATGCATGTATATACATGATCTTTTTAATTAAATACAAATATACGCGTCCTCGCGTCGTCCCCCAGGGCGACGCCAGGGCGACAACTAGCGCCGCCAGCCGCCGCCCACCCTCGCGTCTCTCCCTCCGCCGCTGCCGTCGGCGTCGGCCACGGTGGCGGCGGGCCCCGGCGCCAAAGGGGGTCGGGGGGTGGTGGTGGCGGCGATCCGTTGTGGCGGCTGGGGCGGCGGCTGCGGGGAGGCGCGCACGGCGTCCGGGGCGGAGATCCCTTGACGAGCGGTGGCGGATGCTCCATCCATGGCCTTCCGGCGATGGTGGTGCTGGTGGCTGCGGGTCTACTTCCTGCATAGACCCGTCGTCGGTTCAGCTGACGGCGCGAGAAGGGGGCAGCGACCTTGCGAGGCGTGGATGGTTGATACGTCTCCGACGTATCGATAATTTCTTATGTTCCATGCTACATTATTGATGATATCTACATGTTTTATGCACATTATATGTCGTATTTACGCATTTTCCGGCACTAACCTATTAACAAGATGCCGAAGAGCCAGTTGCTGTTTTCTGTGTTTTTGGTTTCAGAAATCCTAGTAAGGAAATATTCTCGGAATTGGACGAAATCAACGCCCAGGTCCTATTTTTGCACGAAGCTTCAGAAGACCGAGGGGAAAGGAAGTGGGGCCACGAGGCGCCGCCACACTAGGGCGGCGGCCTGGCCTTGGCCCGCGGCCCTGGTGTGTGGGGCCCTCGTGTGGCCCCCGCGTTGCCCTTCCGCCTACTTAAAGTCTTCGTCGCGAAACCCTCTGTACCGAGAGCCACGATACGGAAAACCTTCCAGACGCCGCCGCCAATCCCATCTCGGGGGATTCAGGAGATCGCCTTCGGCACCCTGCCGAGAGGGGAATCATCTCCGGAGGACTCTTCATCGCCATGATCGCCTCCGGAGTGATGAGTGAGTAGTTCACCCCTGGACTATGGGTCCATAGCAGTAGCTAGATGGTCATCTTCTCCTTATGTGCTTCATTGTTGGATCTTGTGAGCTGCCTAACATGATCAAGATCATCTATGTAATACTATATGTTGTGTTTGTCGGGATCCGATGGATAGAGAATACTATGTTATGGTGATTATCAATCTATTACTTATGTGTTGTTTATGATCTTGCATGCTCTCCGTTATTAGTAGAGGCTCTGGCCAAGTTTTTGCTCTTAACTCCAAGAGGGAGTATTTATGCTCGATAGTGGGTTCATGCCTCCATTAAATCTGGGACAGTGAGAAAGTTCTAAGGTTGTGGATGTGCTGTTGCCACTAGGGATAAAACATTGATGCTATGTCTAAGGATGTAGTTGTTGATTACATTACGCACCATACTTAATGCAATTGTATGTTGCTTGCAACTTAATACTGGAAGGGGTTCGGATGATAACCTGAAGGTGGACTTTTTAGGCATAGATGCATGCTGGATAGCGGTCTATGTACTTTGTCGTAATGCCCAATTAAATATCACTATATTTATCATATCATGTATATGCATTGTTATGCCCTTTTCTATTTGTCAATTGCCCGACTGTAATTTGTTCACCCAACATGTTTTTATCTTATGGGAGAGACACCTCTAGTGAACTGTGGACCCCGGTCCTATTCTTTACATCGCATACAATCTACTGCAATACTTGTTTTACTGTTTTCTTCGCAAACAATCATCTTCCACACAATACGATTAATCCTTTGTTACAGCAAGCCGGTGAGATTGACAACCTCTTCGTTGGGGCAAAGTACTTTGGTTGTGTTGTGCAGGTTCCACGTTGGCGGAATCCCTGGTGTTGCGCCGCATCACATTTCGCCACCATCAACCTTCAACGTGCTTCTTGACTCCTACTGGTCCGATTAAACCTTGGTTTCTTACTGAGGGAAACTTGCCACTGTGCGCATCACACCTTCCTCTTGGGGTTCCCAACGGACGTGTACATCTACGCGCATCAAGCAAATTTCTGGCGCCGTTGCCGGGAGATCAAGACACGCTGCAAGGGGAGTCTCCACTTCCCAATCTCTTTACTTTGTTTTTGTCTTGCTTTATTTTATTTACTACTTTGTTTGCTGCACCTAAACAAAACACAAAAAAATTAGTTGCTAGTTTTACTTTATTTACTGTCTTGCTCTCTATATCAAAAACACAAAAAAATTAGTTACTTGCATTTACTTTATCTAGTTTGTTTTATTTACCGTTGCTAAAATGAATACCCCTGAAAATACTAAGTTGTGTGACTTCACAAACACAAATAATAATTAATTTTTATGCACACCTATTGCTCCACCTGCTACTACAGCAGAATTCTTTGAAATTAAACCTGCTTTACTGAACCTTGTTATGAGAGAGCAATTTTCTGGTGTTAGTTCTGATGATGCTGCTGCCCATTTTAATAATTTTGTTGAACTTTGTGAAATGCAAAAGTATAAGGATGTAGATGGTGATATTATTAAATTGAAATTGTTTCCTTTCTCATTAAGAGGAAGAGCTAAAGATTGGTTGCTATCTTTGCCTAAGAATAGTATTGATTCATGGACTAAATGTAATGATGCTTTTATTGGTAGATATTATCCTCCCGCTAAAATTATATCTTTGAGAAGTAGCATAATGAATTTTAAGCAATTAGATACTGAACATGTTGCTCAAGCATGGGAGAGAATGAAATCTTTGGTAAAGAATTGCCAAACCCATGGACTGACTACTTGGATGATCATCCAAACCTTCTATGCAGGACTAAATTTTTCTTCGCGGAATTTATTGGATTCAGCGGCTAGAGGTACCTTTATGTCCACCACTTTGGGGCGGCTACAAAGCTTCTTGATGATATGATGATAAATTAATCTGAATGGCACACGGAAAGAGCTCCACAAGGTAAGAAGGTAAATTCTGTTGAAGAAACCTCTTCCTTGAGTGATAAGATTGATGTGATTATGTCTATGCTTGTGAATGGTAGATCTAATGTTGATCCAAATAATGTTCCTTTAGCTTCATTGGTTGCTCAAGAAGAAAATGTTGATGTGAATTTCATTAAAAATAATAATTTCAACAACAATGCTTATAGGAACAACTCTGGTAATAACTATAGGCCATATCCTGCTAGTGGTAATGATTATGGTAATTCTTATGGTAGATATGAGGAAAAGATGCTAGAAATTGAAAGATCCACTAAAAACTTTATGCAATCACAATATGAGCAAAATCAATTGTTTACTAAAACTATGAATGAACAATCTACCTTGTTGAAAAATATAGGAAATCAACTTGAAAACTTGAATAGGGAGATTTCTGGTCTGCAAACTAAAATTTCAAATGCTGAAACCCGAATCTCATACATGTCCGCATCACAATCCTCTTTAATTAATAAAATGGCTGCTAAACCTGGGGATATTGATAATAAGATTACTACTACAGCAAATGCCATCCAAGTTAGAATTAATGAGAATATAAGATTAATGGCTGAATTGCGTGCTAGGTGGGATAGAGAAGAAAATGAAAAACTAGCTAAAGAGAATAATGTAGCTAAAGTTTGGAATATTACCACCATTAGTAATGTTAATTCTTCACATGTTTCTGCACCTCCTACTATAAATGGTAAAATAATTGGTGTTGGCAATGTTTCTACTCCTAGTGCAAAGCGTACAAAACTGCCTGAAATTGCTAAACTGCTGAAACTGCTTGTGATAAAACTGCTGAAATTTTTTCCAACCTTGGGGACAATGATCCCATTGCTGTAGCTCATAATGATTTAGATTTTGATGATTGCCACATCTCTGAAGTTATAAAGTTCTTACAAAAACTTTCTAAAAGTCCTAATGCTAGTGCTATAAATTTGGCCTTTACAAAATATATTACAAATGCTCTCATAAAAGCTAGAGAAGAGAAACTAAAACTTGAAACTTCTATTCCTAGAAAGTTAGAAGATGGTTGGGAGCCCATCATTAAAATGAAATACAATGACTTTGAATGTAATGCTTTATGTGATCTTGGTGCAAGTATTTCTGTTATGCCTAAAAAGATTTATGATATGCTTGACTTGCCACCATTGAAGAATTGTTATTTGGATGTTAATCTTGCCGATAATGTTAAAAAGAAACCTTTGGGGAGGATTGATAATGTGCGCATTACGGTTAACAATAACCTTGTCCCCGTTGATTTTGTTGTCTTGGATATTGAATGCAATGCATCTTGTCCCATTGTGTTGGGAAGACCTTTTCTTCGAACCGTTGGTGCTGTTATTGATATGAAGGAAGGTAATATTAAATATCAATTTCCTCTCAAGAAAGGTATGGAACACTTTCCTAGAAATAGAATGAAGTTGCCTTTTGATTCTATTATTAGAACGAGTTATGATGTTGATGCTTCATCTCTTGATAATACTTGATTCACACTTTCTGCGCCTAGCTGAAAGGCGTTAAAGAAAAACGCTTATGGGAGACAACCCATGTTTTTACTACAGTACTTTGTTTTATATTTGAGTCTTGGAAGTTGTTTACTACTGTAGCAACCTCTCCTTATCATGTTTTTGTGCCAAGTAAAGTTTCTATGTTAAAGTTGATGTTATATTTGGGATCTGCGCAGAAACAGCATTGCTGTCTGTCACGAATTCTGGCATAAGTCTCTGTAAAAAATTCGAAAAATCTGCAAAATTACGAGCGTGATCCTCAGATATGTACGCAACTTTCATTATTTTTGAGTTTTTCCATTTGAGAAAGTCTAGTGCCCCTTTCAGGTTCGTCTTTACGGACTGTTCTGTTTTTGACAGATTCTGCCTTTTATTTCGCATTGCCGTATTTGCTATGTTGCATGAATTCCTTTGATCCATTAATGTCCAGTAGCTTTGTGCAATGTGTAACCTCTGAATATGTGAATTTTTAATTGTGCACTAGCCCTCTAATGAGTTTGCTTGAAGTTTGGTGTGAAGGAAGTTTTCAAGGGTCAAGAGAGGAGTATGATATACTATGATCAAGAGGAGTGAAAGCTCTAAGCTTGGGGATGCCCCGTGGTTCATCCCTGCATATTTTAAGAAGACTCAAGCGTCTAAGCTTGGGGATGCCCAAGGCATTCCCGTCTTCATCGACAACATCATCAGGTTCCTCCCCTGAAACTATATTTTTATTCAGTCACATCTTATGTACTTTGCTTGGAGCATCGGTTTGTTTTGTTTTTATTTTTGTTTGAATAAAATGGATCCTAGCATTCACTGTATGGGAGAGAGACACGCTCCGCTGTTGCATATGGACAAATATGTCCTTAGGCTTTACTCATAATGTTCAAGGCGAAGGTTGAAACTTCTTCGTTAAATTGTTATATGGTTGGAATCGGAAATGCTACATGTAGTAATTCTAAAATGTCTTGGATAATGTGATACTTGGCAATTGTTGTGCTCATGTTTAAGCTCCTGCATCATATACTTTGCACCCATTAATGAAGAAATACATAGAGCTTGCTAAAATTTGGTTTGCATATTTGGTCTCTCTAAGGTCTAGATAATTCTAGTATTGAGTTTTGAACAACAAGGAAGACGGTGTAGAGTCTTATAATGTTTACAATATGTCTTTTATGTGAGTTTTGCTGCACCGGTTCATCCTTGAGTTTGCTTCAAATAACCTTGCTAGCCTAAACCTTGTATCGAGAGGGAATACTTCTCATGCATCCAAAATCCTTGATCCAACCACTATGCCATTTGTGTCCACCATACCTACCTACTACATGGTATTTCTCCGCCATTCCAAAGTAAATTGCTTGAGTGCTACCTTTAAAATTCCATCATTCGCCTTTGCAATATATAGCTCATGGGACAAAATAGCCTTAAAAACTATTGTGGTATTGAATATGTACTTATGCACTTTATCTCTTATTAAGTTGCTTGTTGTGCGATAACCATGCTTCTGGGGACGCCATCAACTATTCTTTGTTGAATATCATGTGAGTTGCTATGCATGTCCGTCTTGTCTGAAGTAAGAGAGATCTACCACCTTAATGGTTGGAGCATGCATATTGTTAGAGAAGAACATTGGGCCGCTAACTAAAGCCATGAATCATGGTGGAAGTTTCAGTTTTGGACATATATCCTCAATCTCATATGAGAACACTAATTGTTGCCACATGCTTATGCATTAAAGAGGAGTCCATTATCTGTTGTCCATGTTGTCCGGTATGGATGTCTAAGTTGAGAATAATCAAAAGCGAGAAATCCAAAATGCGAGCTTTCTCCTTAGACCTTTGTACAGGCGGCATGGAGGTACCCCTTTGTGACACTTGGTTAAAACATGTGTATTGCGATGATCCGGTAGTCCAAGCTGATTAGGACAAGGTGCGGGCACTATTAGTATACTATGCATGAGGCTTGCAACTTGTAAGATATAATTTACATAACTCATATGCTTTATTACTACCGTTGACAAAATTGTTTCATGTTTTCAAAATAAAAGCTCTAGCACAAATATAGCAATCGATGCTTTCCTCTTTGAAGGACCTTTCTTTTACTTTTATTGTTGAGTCAGTTTACCTATCTCTCTCCACCTCAAGAAGCAAACACTTGTGTGAACTGTGCATTGATTCCTACATACTTGCATATTGCACTTGTTATATTACTTTACATTGACACTATCCATGAGATATACATGTTATAAGTTGAAAGCAACCGCTGAAACTTAATCTTCCTTTGTGTTGCTTCAATACCTTTACTTTGATTTATTGCTTTATGCGTTAACTCTTATGCAAGACTTATTGATGCTTGTCTTGAAGTACTATTCATGAAAAGTCTTTGCTTTATGATTCATTTGTTTACTCATGTCATTACCATTGTTTTGATCGCTGCATTCATTACATATGTTTACAATAGTATGATCAAGGTTATGATGGCATGTCACTCCAGAAATTATCCTTGTTATCGTTTACCTGCTCGGGACGAGCAGAACTAAGCTTGGGGATGCTGATACGTCTCCGACGTATCGATAATTTCTTATGTTCCATGCTACATTATTGATGATATCTACATGTTTTATGCACATTATATGTCGTATTTACGCATTTTCCTGCACTAACCTATTAACAAGATGCCGAAGAGCTAGTTGCTGTTTTCTGCTGTTTTTGATTTCAGAAATCCTAGTAAGGAAATATTCTCGGAATTGGACGAAATCAATGCCCAGGGTCCTATTTTTGCACGAAGCTTCCAAGACCGGGGAAAGGAAGTGGGGCCACGAGGCGCCGCCACACTAGGCGGCGCGGCCTGGCCTTGGCCCGTGCGGCCCTGGTGTGTGGGGCCCTCGTGTGGCCCCCGCGTTGCCCTTCCGCCTACTTAAAGTCTTCGTCGCGAAACCCTCGAGAGCCACGATACGGAAAACCTTCCAGAGCCGCCGCCGCCAATCCCATCTCGGGGATTCAGGAGATCGCCTCCGGCACCTGCCGGAGAGGGGAATCATCTCCCGGAGGACTCTTCATCGCCATGATCGCCTCCGGAGTGATGAGTGAGTAGTTCACCCCTGGACTATGGGTCCATAGCAGTAGCTAGATGGTCGTCTTCTCCTTATGTGCTTCATTGTTGGATCTTGTGAGCTGCCTAACATGATCAAGATCATCTATCTGTAATACTATATGTTGTGTTTGTCGGGATCCGATGGATAGAGAATACTATGTTATGGTGATTATCAATCTATTACTTATGTGTTGTTTATGATCTTGCATGCTCTCCGTTATTAGTAGAGGCTCTGGCCAAGTTTTTGCTCTTAACTCCAAGAGGGAGTATTTATGCTCGATAGTGGGTTCATGCCTCCATTAAATCTGGGACAGTGACAGAAAGTTCTAAGGTTGTGGATGTGCTGTTGCCACTAGGGATAAAACATTGATGCTATGTCTAAGGATGTAGTTGTTGATTACATTACGCACCATACTTAATGCAATTGTCTGTTGCTTGCAACTTAATACTGGAAGGGGTTCGGATGATAACCTGAAGGTGGACTTTTTAGGCATAGATGCATGTTGGATAGCGGTCTATGTACTTTGTCGTAATGCCCAATTAAATCTCACTATATTTATCATATCATGTATATGCATTGTTATGCCCTTTTCTATTTGTCAATTGCCCGACTGTAATTTGTTCACCCAACATGCTTTTATCTTATGGGAGAGACACCTCTAGTGAACTGTGGACCCCGGTCCTATTCTTTACATCGCATACAATCTACTGCAATACTTGTTTTTCTGTTTTCTTCGCAAACAATCATCTTCCACACAATACGGTTAATCCTTTGTTACAGCAAGCCGGTGAGATTGACAACCTCACTATTTCGTTGGGGCAAAGTACTTTGGTTGTGTTGTGCAGGTTTCACGTTGGCGCCGGAATCCCTGGTGTTGTGCCGCATCACATTTCGCCACCATCAACCTTCAACGTGCTTCTTGACTCCTACTAGTCCGATTAAACCTTGGTTTCTTACTGAGGGAAACTTGCCACTGTGCGCATCATACCTTCCTCTTGGGGTTCCCAACGGACGTGTACATCTACGCGCATCAGGTACCGGCGTCCAAGACCGCGTGGCGTGGCAGGCCCGATCTGAGATCTGGGTCGCGTGTGTCTCGGATGGTGTGTACTCCGATTCCTCCTTCGTTTTCGCTGGCTAGCAGATGGCGGCGAGGGGGCTTGTTCGTCTGTTTCGCGGTTTGAAGGTGGTGGCCCTAGGGTTTCTCTTGCGCGAAGATGGGGACTTTCCTGAGGTCTGTTCTTCTTGATCTGGCCGGAGTGTTGAGTTCCGAAAGGCGCCGCCGGTGAATGGAACAGTGCATTTTGCCTGGAGTTTTGCTGGATCGGGTGGTATTCGGTCGTGCGCACCCAATGTTTTATTCCAGCCGTTTGGTTATGGAGGGAGCGACGCGAAGCTCTATTCTGTGTTGACATCAAGTGACATTTTGGTCCATGGTGAAGTCGAAGAAGAGAATATCATGAAGGCCGGATCGGAGGACTAGCTAATGGAGGTTCAAGTCTCGCGTTGTTGAGGGACTGGCTTGGTGTTCGGGCTTCGCAGCAGTGGTATGAAAGCGGGGCGGCAACACATGTGAAGTTCGAGTCCTACCTTTCAGGGTGAAAATCCAAGGTCGGCCTTAACTGTTGTGCCCAATGACCTTGTTGGAGGCATTGTTTTGAGAGTGGGGACTATCTTCGGTGAAAACCTAAGATCTTTGGTCGGGCGACGACGATGTTGGTGCACTGTTTCCTTCTTGGAGGCGTTTTTGGAGAGTCTGTATTTCAGGTGTTGTATTGGTGGTGGATGTATTGCTGTTGCTAGGCCTAGAATACTGTAGCGGGACTTTTGTTTGTTAGTTTTCTTTTCTTTTTTTTGGCTGTGTGCATCCGTACTGCCACTAGGGTAGGACGTTGTTGCAGAGGCTGGGTGTAATTGGTATCTCTCGATATTAATATATTCCCTTTATCGAAAAAAAATGTAACTGGAACAAAAATAACAAAATACTCGAGGGACAATACAAGCACCAGATTTGCAAAGTGAAAATTGCATTTTATCCTTTTTGCAGGGTCCACATATGAAAGTAATTTTTCTCAAAAACTTTGCACGAGCAAGTTTCAAGTCAATATCTATATGAATGATTTATTTAGAAAATCTCAAACCTACAAATATGAAAATTTGCACATTATGAAACTTGGGTAGTCCTGATCTTGTGACTATTCACACATTTTGCAAGGAAAAGAGCACGCATTTGTCTGAAGTAATAGGTGTATGCCGTCAAAAAACAGAATTCTTTTAATAGGAAATGTCTAAAGATGTATGCAACGGTGGCCGGATCCTGCGCATACAATTTTCATCGTAATGGGTCCATTTTTGGCACAAATATGCCTTGTAGCATACTAAACAATGGCGCCACAGTAGTTCCAACTTTTTATTTATTTTTTCTTTGCATTTTCTAAATTCCAAAAGGTGTATTTTATGTGATGCATTGCACAAGGGTTTAACCAAAAGAAGATGAGTGGTGTAGAAGTCGAGCACACAGGGTTTAGAACTAAACTTTTATGTGATGCAACATAAGACATTGACAATGGACACGTTTTGGCAGAAATGTGCATATACCAAACTAAATAATAGAGCCAAATGAGTGCTCAAATGTGCCCATCCCGTCATGGCAATTAAAAGGGACTTACAAACATTTTTGAACAAGAAAAACATTTTCCATTTTCTAAGTACCAAAAATATATGAAGCAAGTGCAAAGAATATGGTGCAAAATGGAGCCACTCCAATTTTCGCACAAAGTAGATCATGTTGGATAACCAATGCCCAAATATTTTGGATTTATGAATTTATTTACTAGTCTTCCCCATTTAAATGTGTTTTGATCGGTTTCCTCAAAGTAATTGAAATTTGAACTACAAGTGTGCTCTAGTTTGGTCCTTAAAAGTGCCAAAAGTCATTTTCAGGACCCAAGTAGGATTATATGCAATATCCACAATTAACGTTGAAGCATTCAACACCTTTCTATGAATAACCATGCCATGCATTTTGACCCCCTTTGGAGAACAATCAATAAAAAGCATAAAAATGCATTGATTCCGCATCGATTCCTTTTACATATACAATTGCCAGGAAAATATAAAACTTGAAAAATGAATGTTTTTGAAGAAAACATCTTCACAAAAAGGTCCATATCATGCATGAACAATTATGGGTTTCAATATAAATGACCAATGTCATGGCCATACCGATGGAAAATTTATAACAGCATGCCCACATTCATATGTGCATATTAGCATGTCAAGTAATAGTTCCAAATGTAGTTTTCAACCTTTTATTGTAAAGAACAATATTTTTTACTTTTCTAACTGCCAAAATTGGGTTTTGTGTGTGAAATAAGTATAACATGGTGAAAACTTCCACCAGTCCAATTTTCACACAAAGTAGACCATAGTGTAAGGCCAACGCTGAAATATTTTGATTTTCTCTCCAAGATTTATCTTGTGTATTTAAATGATTTCATACGATGTCTCGAAAGTAGTTCAAACTTGAACTACAAGTGTGGTCTAGTTTAGTGTTAAAAATTGCCAAAAATCATTTTAAGGTACCCAAGTAAGATTTATATATGCATTATCCACAAAGGAACTTGAAAGGTTCAACCCCTTCTTATGAATAGTCATGCCGACCATTTTGAACAAATCGAAAAATGAAGAATATTTTAAAAAATGCAATCTTTCCGCATGTAGTCTTCCAATGTGTGCTAGTTTCCGTGAGAAATAGCAACTAGGAATATGAAAACTTTTAGAAAAATGTCTTCACAAGAGGCTTGTCATGTATGCACAATCATTGGTTTCAAATCAAATGACCAAGCAATGGGGATATTAATTCATGGCACAATTTATTGTAATGTACCTATATTTGGCATATTAGTGCATCTATGTAGAAAAAAATTCCATTGTCTAAGTGCCAAAGGTGAAGGTTTTCTCTGTGAAGCAAGTACAAAGAATATGGTGCAAAATGGCACCATTCCAGTTTTCACACAAAAAAGAACATATTGGATGCCTATTGCCTAATTATTTTGAATTATCTAGTTTCTCCTACTTTTAGCCATTTTAATAATTCTGGGAAAATTACTGAAATTAGGTCAAATCTTAACTACACGTGTGTTATAGGTTTTTTTCGAAATGGGGAGTTTAACCCCGGCTTCTGCATCATGATGATGCACACTGTAAAATCAGAGAACAGGTAGATTGCAACGGGTCTGCTCGGTTGATTATCCGAGCCCCTCATATCTGATATATATAGAAGGTTACATGAGAGTTTGTATCAACTACTACATAGCTGTAAACCGAATCTATCTCTATCTCTAATACCCTCCCTTAATCACAACTTAGTCAAGTTGAGATTATGTCTAAAATCTAGAAAAGCTTTTACAGGAAGTGGTTTAGTGAAACCATCTGCTACTTGATCTTTGGAAGGGATAAACCGAATCTCCAATTGTTTCCTTCTAACCTTCTCTCTGACAAAATGAAAATCTATCTCAATATGCTTGGCTCGTGCATGAAACACTGGATTAGCACAAAGATATGTTGCTCCCAAATTATCACACCAAAGACAAGGCGCTTGAGTCAGCTTAATACCAAGTTCTGCAAGTAAGGATTGCATCCATATCATCTCTGCCGTGGCATCAGCCATAGCTTTATATTCGGCTTCAGTACTGGACCTAGAAACAGTTGCTTGCTTCTTAGCACTCCAAGAAATCAAGTTTGGTCCATAAAAGACCGCAAATCCACCAGTGGAGCGACGATCATCAACACAACCAGCCCAGTCTGCATCAGAGAAAGCACTCAACAGTGTAGAGCCAGACCGCATAAATGTCAGTCCTATATCCACTGTATCACTGATATACCTCAGTATCCTTTTTGCAGCTGTCCAATGAACTGTAGTGGGTGCATGCAGGTATTGACAAATCTTATTTACTGCATATGCTATATCTGGCCGAGTAAGAGTAAGGTATTGAAGAGCACCAACCATACTCCTATAACTAGCAGCATCCTCAGGACCTAGCAAGTCTGATACCACGCCGCCCCACCGCTGCCATGTCGTCTTCATCGACTGGTCACCCGCAATATCATCTGGGGTCTCCACCCTCCGACAAGCTCACACGCAACAATTACCCAGGATGGCGTGCACAAGTTCTACCGCCGATCCGTGGCGCTCGCTGATGTCTACGGGAGCTTCTATTCTTGTAGACAGTGTTGGGCCTCCAAGAGCAGAGGTTTGTAGAACAGCAGCAAGTTTCCCTTAAGTGGATTACCCAAGGTTTATCGAACTCAGGGAGGAAGAGGTCAAAGATATCCCTCTCAAGCAACCCTGTAATCACAAAGCAAGAAGTCTCTTGTGTCCCCAACACACCAAATACACTTGTCAGGTGTATAGGTGCACTAGTTCGGCGAAGAGATAGTGAAATACAAGTAATATGGATGTATATGAGTGGTAATAGCAATCTGAATAAAATATGGCAGCGAGTAAACATGCAGTAGAACAGTAAGTAAACGGTGTTTGCAGTATTGGAAACAAGGCCTAGGGATCATACTTTCACTAGTGGACACTCTCAACATTGATCACATAATAAATAACTCATATGTGCTACATACACTCTTGTTTGATAATGAACATCATTCGTTGCGTAGGATTACACGAACCCTCAATGCCGGAGTTAACAAGCTCCACAACATTCGATATTCATGTTTAAGTAACCTTAGAGCATAATAGATCATTGCAAAATAAACCAAGAACTAACATAGTGCACACGCTGTCCATATTACACTATGAAGGAGGAATAGATCACATCAATACTATCATAATGATAATTAACTCCACAATCTACAAGAGATCGTGATCATAGCCTACGACAAGAACCACAAGGTGCACACACTAATCACCTTTACACCAAGTAGGAGGAATAGACTACTTTAATAACATCACATGAGTAGCACACAACTAGCAGCGATACAAAGCTCATCATATGGATCTCAATCATGTAAAGCAGCTCATGAGATCATTGTACAGAGAGAGAGATTAACCACATAGCTACGGTAGAGCCCTCAGCCCCGGGGATAACTACTCCCTCCTCATCATGGGAACAGCGATGGCGGTGAAGATGGCGGTGGAGACGGCTTCGGGGGCAATTCCCCGTCCGGCGGCGTGCGAACAGAGACTTGTCCCCGAATCTTGATTTCGCGATGGCGGCGGCTCTGGAAGGTTTTCTCGCGTCTCGTCCCGTATCGGTGTTTTTAGGTCGGGACGAATAAATAGGCGAAGAGATGGAGTCGGAGGGGCCACGGGGTGCCCACACCCTAGGGGCGCCCCGGCCGCGCCGGGGTGTGGTGTGGGGCCCCCGGCCCCCTCTCATCCTCCTCCGGTGCTTTGGAAGCTTCCGGGAAAAATAGGAACTTGGGCGGTGATTTCGTCCGATTCCGAGAATATTTCATTACTAGGATTTCTGAAACCAAAAAGCAGAAAACAGCAACTGGCCTTTCGGCATCTCGTCAATAGGTTAGTTCCGGAAAACGCATAATAATGACATATAATGTGTATAAAACATGTAGATATCATCAATAAAGTGGCATGGAACATAAGAAATTATCGATACGTTGGAGACGTATCACTCGCCTCGTCGGTCTGCTCACCGGAACCGACGCCGAGCCGCCAGAAATCCTGGAAACCAAACCAGCTGACAAGGCCGCCGACAAACCGGCGGAAACAGCACCTAACCCGGCCTATGACGACTGGATCGCCCGCGATCAGATCGTCCTCGGGTATCTCCTCCAATCCCTCTCCTCTGAAGTTCTTCCGCATGTTCAGAGGATCGAGCACGCCGCCGGAGTCTGGCAGGCCATTGAGGAGATGTTGGCCTCTCAAAGCGAGTCCAAGATCACGAATCTGCGGATCGCCCTGGCGAATACAAAGAAAAACAATGATTCTATTGCGACGTTCCTCACCAAGATGCAGGTTATCGTCGATGAGCTTGCCTCGGCAGGCTGTCCGGTGCCCACGCGTGAGCATGTGTCCTTCATCCTCGCCGGCCTCGGACAAAGTTACAACTCGCTGGTTGTTGCTCTCGGTGTTGTCACGACGCCGATCTCCCTCGCCAACCTCTATGCTCAGCTCCAGGCGTATGATGAGCGCCAGGCTATGCTTGCTGGTCCGTCCGAGATGACGTTTGAGACCAGCGCAAATCTTGCCTCTCGCCAGCAGCGCCAGTACGGGCAACAGTCCAACAACCGCACCCGCGGTGACCGCGGTGATCGCGGTGACCGTGGTGATCGCCGATCTGAGCGTCGTGATGACCGCCGCTCCTACAACAACTATTCTGATGACCGTTCGCAGCAGGCCGGACGTGGCGGTGGCCGTACGCAAGGAGGAGGCCGTGGCCGTGGTCGTCGCCGCACCACGCCATGGGTCGACGTGACGTGTCAAATCTGCGGCCGTGATGGTCATCCTGCCAAGGACTGCTGGTACAGATGGACTGATGGTGATGACGATTCGTTTGAGGGCAAAGGAGCTCATGTTGCTTCATATGGCATTGACACCAATTGGTATCCTGACACCGGTGCCACACATCACATCACCAGCGAGCTCAACAACTTGACAGTTCGCGACAATTACCAGGGATCTGACAAGGTCAACACTGCAAACGGGCAAGGTATGAAAATTTCCCATGTTGGTCATTCTATTGTTCATCACCCTGCTCGAAATTTCCATATTCGCAACATCCTTCATGTTCCCACAGCCTCTAAAAATTTGCTATCTGTCCATCGTTTCACCCTTGATAATGGTGTTTACATCGAGTTTCATCCGTTTTTCTTTTTGATCAAGGATCAGGTCACACAAGCAATTCTTCATAGAGGCCGATGTGTTGGTGGACTCTATCCTTTTATTTCCTCCCTGGTGTCCTCTCAAGATTCAAAGCATGCCTTCATCGTCGTCAAGCCCTCCCAAGAAAAGTGGCATAGTCGTCTAGGTCATCCATCTATAGTTATTGTTAGACAAGTTGTTAGCAAAAATAATCTCCCTTGTAGTAGTCAATCTTCTTTAGAGTCTATTTGTGATTCCTGTCAGCGAGCTAAAAGTCATCAATTACCTTACCCTATTTCTACAAGTGTATCTTCAGCTCCCTTGCAATTAGTTTTTACTGATGTATGGGGTCCTGCACCTACCTCTGTTGGTCGCCATAACTATTATATAAGTTTTATTGATGATTATAGTAAATTCACTTGGATCTATTTACTCAACAAGAAGTCTGATGCTTTTGATACTTTTGTCAACTTTCAAAAACTTGTTGAAAGGAAACTTGATCGAAAAATCCTTACTGTGCAATCTGATTGGGGAGGAGAATATGTCAAACTTAATTCTCTTTTTCAATCTCAAGGCATCTCACATCTAGTTTCTTGTCCTCATGCTCATCAGCAGAACGGTGCTGCTGAACGCAAACACCGTCATATTGTTGAAGTTGGCTTGTCTCTCCTTGCTCATGCTCATATGCCCCTGAAGTTTTGGGATGAAGCTTTTCTTACTGCCACTTATCTGATCAACATGTTACCTAGCAAGGTTATCCACAATGACACTCCTATGCATCGTCTCTTTGGTACTCAACCTGACTATCAATCCCTGCGTGTGTTTGGTTGTGCATGTTGGCCCAATCTCCGCCCATATAACCAACGCAAACTAGCTTTTCGATCTAAACAATGTGTCTTCCTAGGGTATAGTCCTCGCCATAAGGGAGTTAAATGTCTAGAGGTTGCCACAGGTCGTGTATATGTTTCTCGCGATGTCGTCTTTGATGAGGCCGTGTTCCCCTTTCAAACACTTCATCCAAATGCCGGTGCCCTCCTTCGTCGCGAGATCCTCTTGCTTGATCCAACTCTCCACAATTTTGGTCAAGGGGGTGACAATACTAATGATCCACATGCGGTTAATTTTCCTACTAATCCTGCTTCTAGTTCTCCTTGTTGTACTCCTCAGGTAACTACAGGTCATCAGCAGGCAGCAGGAGAAAATTTGATGCAAAACAGACAAAATTTGGCTCAAAACAGTTCACATGAAATAGTGGCAGAAGAAGACGACGGTGCGGAACACGATACAGATTTCCTGACAGATTCAGCATCTTCCTCGGATCGCGCGCCGATCGCGTCGGATCACGTGTCGCCCGCGTCGTCTGCGTCACCTGCAGCGACGTCTCATTCGTCGCGTGCGCGTGGAGACCACGCCGGGCCCTCGCGTGCGACAGCCACGCCGGGATCTTCTGCGCCTGTGACCTCTCCGCACATGGCCACACCGGTGGCTACTGGATCTTCTGCGTCACGCGGGACCAGCACAGCAGCAGCAGATGATTCCCCCAGTTTGTCTCCTGATGCAGGATCTTCTGTGTCCTCTCCTGGAGTAGCTCAACCTGTGCAGCAGCAGGATATTCGTCGATCTACACGTCCTCGACAGCCTCGCAAGTACACGGATGGTACAGTTCCGTGGTGTCTCTCATCTACTGCTGATGAACCAACGAATGTTCAAAGTGCATTGGCTATTCCGCAATGGAAGGAAGCTATGGATGAAGAATATGGTGCTCTCATGCGCAATAATACATGGAAGCTTGTTCCTCCACGCTCAGGTGTTAATGTTGTTGACTGCAGATGGATATACAAGGTCAAGCAGAAGGCTGATGGTTCTGTTGATAGGTATAAAGCTCGACTTGTTGCTAAAGGGTTCAAGCAAAGGTTTGGTATTGACTATGAGGATACTTTCAGTCCAGTTGTTAAAATTGCGACTGTCAGGTTAGTTCTTGCTATTTCTGTTTCACGGGGATGGAGTTTGCGACAGTTGGATGTCAAGAACGCGTTTCTTCATGGTGTTCTCGAAGAAGAGGTCTACATGAGACAACCTCCTGGTTATGAAGATAGGGGGAAACAAAACTATATTTGCAAACTTGAAAAGGCACTATATGGGCTTCAACAGGCACCTAGGGCTTGGTATGCTCGGTTGAGTTCTCAGCTTGTTAAACTTGGTTTTGTTGCTTCCAACTCTGATACCATGTAAAATCAGAGAACAGGTAGATTGCAACGGGTCTACTCGGTTGATTATCCGAGCCCCTCATATCTGATATATATAGAAGGTTACATGAGAGTTTGTATCAACTACTACATAGCTGTAAACCGAATCTATCTCTATCTCTAATACACACGACCTTTTATTAAAAAAATAGCAGTATAACGTGTGTTATAGGTAGTTCCCTGAAATTACCAATATCATTTTCATGTATCCAAAGTAAGATTTTTTGGTAGATCCTAAAGAGTGTTGAAAAATGCAATCCCTATATGTTGGTATTTTGACTGTGATGTTGTTTAATAAGTGTTTTTTCGTTTATAAATTATGACTATTTGTTGATATTAATCACTATGTGTTGCTCAAGTGACGTGGTGCAAATGTAGGTGTTTTTAGCCGCGGTGCCGATTTACCCTATCGGGTGGTGACTGGTACAAGAAAAATTAAACCGTCGACGGGTATAGGTACTCCGATGGGTAAGCTCACGGGGAACGTGTGCCGTGTATATATACGCCGCTGCTAGACCCCTCCATGGCAGGAAAGTTCCATAGTTCGAATTCGAACCTGCATAAGTTAAAGAAGATCCCATGCAGTCAGCAGATTCACCTCGTTATACCAGCCTGCAGTGCGCTGCGAGAAGTGAGATCAGCTCCGTGGACTGTGGCACAACTGATCTCTCTTTCTCGATCTTAATTTGTCAAGGAGTATCTAGCTCTGTTCACCGTTTGCACTTTGCAGAGAAGGTAAAAGAGAGAGAGAGAGGGAGAGATGCTTTTGTGCGATTTACATCGATTCCTTCGTAAAAAAGAACTAAAGTGAGATTCGTAGAGTAAGCTGCAGCTTGCAAAGATGAACAGTCAAAAAAACCTAGATCAACAGTCAAGTCCAGTTCTTGGTTTTCTGTCTTCACTGAAGTGCATAGGCGAAGTAGGCAGGAGTTGCTCACAAATGGCCAAATGGGCATGGACCATGAACGAGCGCCGGATACGTAGAAGGTTGCTGCGATCCCGTTTCAGTTTCGCTCACCGTCGTATCCTCCGATCTGGGTCTAGAAACGACAACTCAGCTGGTCCGATCGGATATCTGTCTTCAATAGTAGTATATCTTTTCTTCTTCTGACAGTGACACTGGGCGTTACGGAACGACCAACATCACAACACAACTTAGGACCAGGTGCGTGGCGTGGGTGAGGTGGCATGCCCATATCCACGCCGACGCCATCTCATATGCCACGTCAGCAGTAAGAATGTACCACTGTTAGAGCATCTCCAACAGACGCGCTATATAGGCCGCGCGGCATAAAAACGTCGATAGCGCGCGGGGAATCGCGCTCCAGCAGGCGCGGTAAACGGCGTAGGCGCGCGCTTTTTGCACAATCCGGAGCGGCATATCGGCGCGTTGGCTACAGCGCGCGGCATCGCTCGTCAAGCGCGAAAAGCCAACGGTGGAAATTTCCTCCCGCGCCGCGCCCTCATTTCCCACCTACCGCCGGCGCGAAATCCGCCGCCGCCGGTCGACTCCGCCGCCGCCCCGCTCGCGCCGCCGCGTCGTAGATCCGCGTCGCCCGCACCTCCTGGCAGCGGCGGACGCTCACGTGTGTCGCTCGCGCGGCCGTCAGCGACGAGTTGTAGCCGGCGGTCCTTCTCCGCCCCTTCGCGCCGCCGTCGCGTTCTCCTCCACGCAGCGTCGACATGTCGTCCTCGTCGTCCTCGAGCAGCTTGCTTGCAACTTGGCGCGCCCATGGTGCTCGCCCATTTGCTCGCAAGGTATGAACCTCCGCCGGCCGGCCTCTACTCGTCAAGTAGCTACAATAGTTCATAGTGAATTAATATGATACATATGTTTGTAGAGTTCCTCATATGATTCATCGGATGACGAGTTCGACCAAGAAGAAGAGGAGAACATATCGATACTATTAGCATACCGCGCCGTTAAGAGGCCAAAATTTGGTGGCTCGGTGTTCGGTAGACAGAAGTTGTGGAGAGAAAGGATTGAGGGGCATGAGAAATTGATGCGGTCGTATTTCAATGAGAATCCGATATTCCCCGAAAGCTATTTTCGGCGGCGTTTCCGGATGAGTCTCAACTTGTTCAAGCACATTGCAACGGAGGTCACCAAATATGATCGCTTCTTTGAGCAAAGGAGGAATGCCGCCGGAGAACTTGGCCATAGCACATATCAAAAGGTGACCGCCGCCTTGCGTATGTTGGCATATGGTATACCGGCAGATCTTATTGATGATCATTTGGCCATGGGAGAGAGCACTTCTATCTTGTGTGTGAAGCGCTTTGTCGTTGCAATTGTCAATGTCTTTGGCTCCACATACTTGAGAGCCCCCAATGCTCAAGACACGGCAAGGCTTTTGGAGATCAACGCCAACCGGGGATTTCCCGGTATGCTTGGTTCCATTGATTGTATGCATTGGAGTTGGAAGAATTGTCCAGCGGCATGGCATGGACAATTCAAAGGCTACAAGAAGGATGCCACCATAGTACTTGAAGCGGTGGCCGACCAAGAGACTTGGATATGGCATGCTTTCTTTGGAATGCCCGGATCTTGCAATGACATCAATGTTCTTCAACGGTCACCACTAATGACAAGACTTGCAATGCGGGAAGGTCCATTGGTGGAGTTTGAAGCAAATGGCCACAAGTACAACTATGGCTACTTCCTCGCCGACGGCATATATCCAAGGTGGCAAACATTTGTGAAGCCAATTATTCAACCAAGAGGTAAAAAGCAAACTCAATTCCACAATGCACAAGCGGCGGCTAGGAAAGATGTAGAGAGAGCATTTGGGATTTTGCAAGCCCAATTTGCCATTGTTAGAGGACCGGCTAGATTTTGGGATCAAGAATGCCTTTGGTATATCATGACCGCGTGTGTAATCATGCACAACATGATTATAGAGGATGATCGCGGAAAAGATGTGGATCATACCCACTACGACTTGATGGGGGTTCCCGTGCAAGTGACGAGGTCCGCACATAGGATTGCCCGATTCATTGCCTCATACCATGCCATTCGGTGCAACGACACACATGATGACCTTCAAAAAGATCTCATGGAAGAATGGTGGAATTGGAATGGACAACAATAGTTGCATATTTGTTGTATTTGTTTGAAAACTATGTGTTGTATTGTCTCAAAACCATGTTGTATTGTTGTATGTGTTGTATTTGGTGTGAAGTATTGTTGTGAACAATATATTATATTTTGGATGGTACAATATATTTGTGATTTTTTATATATTGTTTCATCTTGGTGGATGCATATGTGTGTGTATTTGCTGTTTGCGCCGCGTCCGCGCGCTGCAAAATAGCGCGTCCGGCGGAGGTGCTATTTTACCGCGCCAACGCGCGCTGCAAAATGGCGCGTCCGGCGGAGGAAAAAACGTCACAGCGCGCGATATCTGTTTACCGCGCGCGGATTCTTGGTTTTAGCGCGCCGCGATATAGCGCGTCTGTTGGAGATGCTTTTAGTAGTACCTGTGCAGGGGGCACCATCATGATCATCAGCTGGGGTGGCAATCATCCCGATGGGATACATCATCCCTGCACACCTCCGGCCGGAACATTTGGCTCCTTTGCGTAGAAGTGACAGACGGTCTGATCCGAGAGCCGAGCACAGACCATATCTTAGAATACCAGCTATTGCACATCTTCGTCAGAGAACTACTGCTAGATCGGAAGTCAATACATCATGCTGGGAGTCAGAGAATGGCGGTCACCGCCTCCCACGGAGCTCCGCGCCAATTCCATGGCCGGCGGCGGGGAGAACTCACGGTGGAAAGGGGAGAAGGACCGTGACCTCTACCAGAGGGGGGGAAATGGAGATGCAAAAAAAACCAACCTCACAAAAAACCTAATGAAGAAATCGTAAAACCAGAAGGAAACCAAGAAAAACAGTTTAAAACCGGAAAACCTTCTCCTAATGGGCCAGCCCACGGCGATCTCCCGCGTGATCGTGCAATATAAATAGGATTATCCGTCGCCAGCGTGCATGCGGGAATATGGCTTTGCACGCTCGAGCTGTGTTGTTGTGCCAGCCCAGTAAGGAGTTTGACCAGTTTTCTCCAACTTTTTCCTTTTTTGTTTTTGAGTTTCGGTGTTTTTCTAGTTTTTTGGTTTTGCGTTTTTTTGGTTTTCTCGGTTTTGAAGGTGGTTTCTGTGAGGTTTTCAAATTTTCGATTTTTTTTCAGATTTTGAAATGCTTAGATTAGAAATTTGATCAAATAAAAAAATTCTAAAAATTGATTAAATCTACTTTTTTGCTCAAATTAATAAAATTAAAATTAAAATTTTATTCAAAATTTAAAACTGTTTAGATTTAAAATTTGTTTAGATTTTTTTTAAAATTTAAAATTTATTTGGTTTAAAATGTTTGAATTCGATAAAAAATGAACCATGCTTGTTATTAGGCCGTTCTTTAGAGCGGCCCACGAAGGAACAACTGAGTGTGTGCGTTACTCCCGCACGCAACGAATCTAAGTTTATGCTCAGCGCGAACCTACGAGTTTACGCATACCCTCTCCATTAACCCTCACTCCTAATTGATAGTTTTGGGTCGGCCCACTATGTGTGTTTGAGAGATGTTCTAGAAGCCTCTCTGTTTGGTTTCGTTGGTTTTTCTCGATTATTCTGTTAGTTTTTTTTTTTTTTGGTTTTTACCTCTATATGTAACCGTCCACGACAAGCGACCGTCCAGGACAGGCGATTAGGAGGCGATCGCGGTTCCAGCCGCCTCCTGTCGGCACTGCCAATCTGCCCCAAGTCTCTGACCTTCGGGCGCCATGGAGGAGGGGTGGATCTAGCCCTCATCGGCGAGAGGGATCCGTTTTTCTGGTTTTAGGGTGAAGGTTTGGTGGGACGGCGCTCAGGTGGTGGCGGCAGCGTCTGCCTCAATAAAGTCTCCCCGGCTTCAGCCCCATCTCGACGACGACATCGAGAAGCTTGTGGGAGTGGCGTGGTCCTCGAGGACCTCTTCTGGCTGGGGGATCTTCGGATCGTCATGGAGCTTCATCGACGGTTATTCCTTATTCCTCGTCTCTAGGACGGATGTGATCTTTTTGACCCATTCGGCGGCTTCCCGTCTACATCCAACAACGTCAGACCGACTCTAGGAGGAGCGGCAGCGGCGGCGCGCCGTCGACACGGTCTAGAGGTTGAAGACAAATGACATCTCAAGGATTTCTTTGTAATTATATTTGTTGTTGAGGTGCTTGTACCGTTCGATATTTCTCTTAATGCCAATGTCCTTTTTTGCAAAAAAAAAAGAGTGGTTTTGGGAAGATTTGATTCCGCTTGATTTTTTCTAGTTTGCGTTGGTATTTTTTCACACTTTCTTCTTCAACTTTTATGCCGTTTTTTCGATTTTCTTCTTAGTTTCCCCTATTTTTCAAATTCATGAGCAACCTTATGTGAAGACAGTCTAACTCGTGAACAATTTTTAATATTATGAACATTTTTATAATCCACAATTTTTTATAAAACTTGCAAACATTTAAATTTCGTGAACATTTTTTTAAATTCATGAACATTTTTTAAATCTACAAAGTTTTATAATCCGTGAACATTTAAGATTCACGAGCACAAATGTTAACTTCATGAATATTTTTTAAAATAAAAAATATTTAGAAAACTCACAACAACTTTCAAAGTATGTGAATTATTTTTCAAATCCGCCAACCTTTGTTAATTCCTAAACATTTTTTCAACTTTATGAACTATTTAAATACTTTGGTGGACATTCTAATTTAACAATATTTTTTCATCGTCTGATATTTCCCAACATTTTAATTTTAGTTTTTTTATTGGTAACTCCGATGGGGCTGATATATATTTCTATAGCAGTTTCTAAAAAATCATTGTCTGAATGCACAAAAAATTGGTAGAAATTCTTTAGTGATGATATTAAATAAAAAATGGTTTCTTTGAGATTCCTAGTATACTACATGTTTTCCAGCTGTTGTTATTCTAAATAGATTCTGCCTAGTGACGCAAAAGTGGCTTCTTTGAGTTTCTTCTTGATTCTTTTTTAAGTATTTTAAAATATTTTGATTATATGTTGGACACTTAAAAACTCTCTAGTTTGTTGTTTCTCTGTGACATCAAAAAAAACTTCAGCATAAACTTTCACACATTTCTTTTTCTATGGGATAATATTAGTGGTATGAAGAGAAATTCCAAGTTGTTATCCAAAATCCAAATAAATTGGGGTCTCATATGTTCAGATATTTTCTTAAGTTTCCAACATTCAAATATTTGAAAAACACTCAAAAAGAATCAAGAAGAAACTCAAAGAAACCACTTTTGCATCACTAGGCAGAATTTGTCCATTACAGCTGCTGGAATTCCTAGTGATATTTCTATTTTAGTTTTATCATTTAGCTACTAGAATACAATGATAGTTTGGACGCTACTAAAGAGAAGTGAAGGGATAAATAATTACATATGAAGAAATTATGACTAGTCTTTTGTATTATGTTTTATTCTTGAGTTTATGATATCTTGCAAGTGTCACATTAGTACTAGCACTCATTTACCTCTTTTATGTTTAAGTTTAAGTTATATCCCATATTGCAAAATGAGTAGTACTATGAACACTCTTGCATGCTTTTTCTTAGTGCTCAAAATTCTCCCTATTGCTAGTCTTTCTACAGAAATTCAAGCAATGCTTGTACATCGAACTACCTTAAGCCAAGTCATTCCAGTGAGCCAACCATATCTACCTATATGCAGCATTCATGTTATTCCAAGTATATTTTTATGGAACACTTCATGCATATTCCAAATAGTTTATGCTTTTGTATATGCTTTACATGAAGAAAGAGTATTTTTTTGTTAAAATAGTTTTCGGTTGTTAACATAAGTCATGCTTTCATGGGGGGCGTTTTCAACACAAAAGTAGTGAATAATTAAGTTATAGTTGGGAAAGTGTATATGATATGTTTGACATAACTCTCTATGAACCAAAGCTATGTTTACATGGTGAAAGTTTTCAGCAATCGGTCTTTAAAAACCTCAAATCTTGCAAATATACTTGATAGGTTGATTGTCAGGTCATTGGACACTAGTAGGAAAAAATCTACCAGTCGCGTGTCATTTTTGCTACTAGTCGTGTACGCTTGCTCGCCATAGGTACCTCGTTAGTGGTAAGTCTTACTAGTTGTGTGTGAACCTGGGACGCGACTAGTATGGCAGGTACTAGTCACGTGCGGGCCTGGCACACTACCAAATACTAGTCGCGTGCGCTAGTTAGGTCCGCTGCTAATGTAATTTTTCGCTATTTTAAAAGAAGTTGGGACCATTGCCCAACTTTCCATGTGATTTACACAAACACCCTAAAAAATAAAAGAAATCAATCGAGTCCATGTTGTCTTCTTGTGTCTTTGGAGAGAGGAGATGGTGTGGAGGAGGCGGCTGCCGTTGCCGGAGGTGGTGCGGAGGAGGAGGCAGTCACCCATCACGGGAGGTGGTGTGGAGTAGGAGGCGGTCACCGCCGCGTGAGGTGGTGCGAAGGAGGAGGCGTTCGCTGGAGGAGGAGGAGGCGGAGCAGGGTGCCGAATGCGGGCAGAGGAGGTGGCGCCGTCGCCGAAGGTGGTGCTCGTCTTTTGGGAGAAGGAGGATAATTGAAAGAGGAGGAGAGTAGAAGGTGGAAGAGGAGGAGAGGAGAAGGTGGAGAAGTGGAAGAGGAGGAGAGGAGAAGGTGGAGAAGTGTAAGAGTAGGAGGGGATAAGGTGGAACGAGGTAGATGAAGAGGGAAATGTTTGAAACTAGAGAGAGGGAATTTTTTTTGGAAGTTGTGACATTTGAATTTATTTTGCGCAGAAATCCAAAACCTTTAAAAACTCCGTTCCCTTTTCTCTTTTTGGGAATCCAAAAGTTCGCTAAACGCCCGGATGGAGTTGAAATCGGATATAAATTTTTTCGTAGATACATTTTCGTATATTAAAGATTTGAGATTTCTATTTTCGTGCCCTCAGGTCCTTAGTTGTACTCATTTTCCCCAGCTCCTTAGTTTTTCCTCAGTTTTCCCCAAGCCCTTGTCTGAACCCGCAGAAGGAGCTCGGACGGAAGGAATCCGTTAAGTTGACCGTTCCGTGCTGACGAGTGGGGTCGTGTCGTTTGTGGGGTCGCGTCGTGTGGGACCGCGTCGTGTGGGGCTGGTAGGAAGGGACCGCGTGGGACAGGACGAGACCGTGTTTGTGTGGCCGTAGCGTGTGGGGCCGTAGCGTGTGGGGCTGTAGCGTGTGGAGCCGTGTGGGTCCGGGACGGGGGCACGAGTGGTTTCTGTCTCTTTCGCCCAGATTAGCAGTTTTCAATGTACCTTTTTCCTCTCTCTCGCTCGATCTCATTCATATTTGATAGCACAAATTGGTAGCAAATCTAGAGCAGCTTCTCCTTCTGTTTTTTAACGCCATTCATTTCTTTATGCCTTTGTTTTTACCCAATCAAGTAGGAAATCTAGGGCACAAATCCAGAGAGAAAATATAGGATAAGCTGCATACAGCAACAAACATAGCATAGATATATTCAGGACAGATCCAAAAGTAGTACCGATAGATGCAACATAAGCTACATTTTACATGAATTTAAGCTGCTCTACAGATAGAGCAGTCACATACAGAGAGTGCAGTAGGCACGTTCAACGCCTCCAGGTAGCGCGTGTGACTCGCTTGGAGGTTGCGCAGGTGAATCCCAAGTGCTTTGTGTTTGGCCATGAACGCATGCACGTTCACGGTCCTTCGAACTCTAGCGCCACATCTGCCAATGGATTCAGCATGGTTCACCAGGGATTTGAAGTCGGTGGCTGACACGCGTGAAGCACACGTCCGTTGGGAACCCCAAGAGGAAGGTGTGATGCGTACAGCAGCAAGTTTTCCCTCAGTAAAAAACCAAAGTTATCGAACCAGTAGGAGTCAAGGAACACGTGAAGGTTGTTGGTGGAGGAGTGTAGTGCGGTGCAAAACCAGTGAAACCGGCGCCAACGTGGAACCTGCACAACACAATCAAGATACTTTGCCCAACGTAACAGTGAGGTTGTCAATCTCACCGGCTTGCTGAAAACAAAGGATTAAACGTATAGTGTGGAAGATGATGTTTGTTTGCAAAGAACAGTAGAGAACAATGATTGCAGTAGATTGTATTCAGATGTAAAAGAATGGACCGGGGTCCACAGTTCACTAGTGGTGTCTCTCCAATAAGATAAATAATATGCTGGGTGAACAAATTACAGGTGGGCAATCGACAAATAAAGATTCAATACATATCATGATGATCACTATGAGATTTAATCAGGGCATTACGACAAAGAACATATACCGCCATCCAGCATGCATCTATGCCTAAATAGTCCACCTTCGGGTTAGCATCCGCACCCCCTCCAGTATTAACTTGCAAACAACAGACAATTGCATTAAGTATGGTGCGTAATGTAATCAACACAAATATCCTTAGACAAAGCATTGATGTTTTATCCCTAGTAGCAACAACACATCCACAACCTTAGAACTTTCTGTCACTGTCCCAGATTCAATGGAGGCATGAACCCACTATCGAGCATAAATACCCCCTCTTGGAGTTACAAGTATCAACTTGGCCAGAGCCTCTACTAGCAACGGAGAGCATGCAAGAACATAAACAACACATATATGATAGATTGATAATCAACTTGACATAATATTCTATATTCATCGGATCCCACCAAACACAATATGTAGCATTACAAATAGATGATCTTGATCATGTTAGGCAGCCCACAAGATCTAAACATGATAGCACAAGAGGAGAAGACAACCAACTAGCTACTGTTATGGACCCATAGTCCAAGGATGAACTACTCACGCATCAATCCGGAGGCGGGCATGATGATGTAGAGCCCTCGGTGATGATTCCCCTCTCCGGCAGGGTGCCGGAGGCGATCTCCTGAATCCCCCGAGATGGGATTGGCGGCGGCGGCGTCTCGGAAGTATTTCCGTATCGTGGCTCTCGGTACAGGGGTTTTCGCGATGAAGGCTATAAGTAGGCGGAAGAGTAGGGTTGGAGGGGGCACAGGGGCCCCACACCATAGGCCGGCGCGGCCAAGGGCCAGGCCGTGCCGCCCTATGGTCTCGGCCCCTCGTGGCCCCACTTCCCCTCGGTCTTGGAAGCTTCGTGGAAAAATAAGACCCTGGGCGTTGATTTCGTCCAATTCCGAGAATATTTCCTTTGTAGGATTTCTGAAACCAAAAACAGCAGAAAACATCAACTGGTGCTTCGACATCTTGTTAATAGGTTAGTGCCGAAAATGCGTAATAATGATGTAAAGTATGTATAAAACATGTAAGTATTGTCATAAAAGTAGCATGGAACATAAGAAATTATAGATACGTTGGAGACGTATCAAGCATTCCCAAGCTTAGTTCCTACTCGCCCTCGAGTAGGTAAACGATAACAACAAATAATTTCTGAAGTGACATGCTACCAACATAATCTTGATCAAAATTATTGTAAAGCATATGAGATGAATGGTGTGATTCAAAGCAATAGATTGCTAACAAAGAGATAATGACTAAACAAATGAATCATATAGCAAAACTTTTCATGAATAGTACTTTCAAGACAAGTATCAACAAGACTTGCATAAGAGCTAACTCATAAAGCAATAGATTCAAAGTAGAAGGCATTGAAGCAACCCAAAGGATGATTAAGTTTCAGCAATTGCTTTCAACTTGTAACATGTATATCTCATGGATAATTGTCAACATAGAGTAATATAACAAGTGCAATAAATAATCATGTAAGAATCAATGAACACAGTTAACACAAGTGTTTGCTTCTAAGATAGAAAGAAGTAGGTAACTGACTCAACATAAAGTAAAAGAATGGCCCTTCGCAGAGGGAAGCATGGATTACTATTTTTGTGCTAGAGCTTTTATTTTGAAAACATAGAAACAATTTTGTCAACGGTAGTAATAATTCATATGTGTTATGCATAATACTTCCTACAAGTTGCAAGCCTCATGCATAGAATACCAATAGTGCCCGCACCTTGTCCTAATTAGCTTGGATTTACATGGATTATCATTGCATAACATATGTTTCAACCAACTGTCACAAAGGGGTACCTCTATGCCGCCTGTACAAAGGTCCAAGGAGATCAATCGCATTTGATTTCTCGTTTTTAATAGATCTCAACTTAGGACATCCATACCGGGACAACATAGACAACAGATAATGGACTCCTCTTTAATGCATAAGCATTCAACAACAAATAATATTCTCATAAGAGATTGAGGATGAATGTCCAAACTGAAAACTTCCACCATGATACATGGCTTTGGTTAGCGGCCCAATGTTCTTCTCTAACATATGCATACTCAAACCATTTGATCATGTTAAATCACCCTTACTTCAGACAAGACGAACATGCATAGCATCTCACATGATATCCAAAAAGGTAAAAAGTTGATGGCGTCCCCAGAAACATGGTTACCGCTCAACAAGCAACTTATAAGAACTAAGACACATAGCTACATATTCATCACCACAATAGTTTTAAAGCTATTTTCCCATGAGCTATATATTGCAAAGATAAAGGAATGAAATTTTAAAGGTAGCACTCAAGTAATTTACTTTGGAATGGCAGAAAAATACCACATAGTAGGTAGATATGATGGACACAAATGGCATGGGTTTTGGCTCAAGGTGTTTGGATGCACGAGAAGCATTTCCTCTCAGTACAAGGCTTTGGGCTAGCAAGGTTGTTTGAAGCAAACACAAGTATGAACAGGTACAGCAAAACTTACACAAGAACATATTGCAAGCATTATAAGACTCTACACTGTCTTCCTTGTTGCTCAAACACTTCACCAGAAAATATCTAGACCTTAGAGAGACCAATCATGCAAACCAAATTTTAACAAGCTCTATGGTAGTTCTCCACTAATAGATTTAACTACATGATGCAAGAGCTTAAACATGATCTATGAGAGCTCAAAACAATTGCCAAGTATCAAGTTATTCAAAACCATATGAAGCATTTTCGATTCCAACCAAATAGCAATCAACGAAGCAATTTTCAGCCTTCGCCATGAACATTAAAGCATAACTAAGAACACAAGTGTTCCATATGAAAAAGCGGAGCGTAATATCTCCAATACAAGGATGGTGGGATCCAACTTTATTCAAACCAAAACAAAAATAAAAGCAAACAGACGCTCCAAGTAAAGAACATAAGATGTGATGGAATAAAAATATAGTTTCACTAGAAGTGACCTGATAAGTTGTCGATGAAGAAGGGGATGCCTTGGGCATCCCCAAGCTTAGATGCTTGAGTCTTCTTAAAATATGCAGGGGTGAACCACCGGGGCATCCCCAAGCTTAGACCTTTCACTCTTCTTGATCATATTGTATCATCCTCTTCTCTTGACCCTTGAAAACTTCCTCCACACCAAACTTAAAGCAAACTCATTAGAGGGTTAGTGCATAATCAAAAATTCATATATTCAGAGGTGACATAATCATTCTTAACACTTCTGGACATTGCAGAAAGCTACTGAAAGTTAATGGAACAAAGAAACCCATTCAATATAGCAAAAGAGGCAATGCGAAATAAAAGGCAGAATCTATCAAAACAAAACAGTCCGTAAAGACGAATTTTCCAGAGGCACTTAACTTGCTCAAACGAAAAACTCAAAACTAATGAAAGTTGCGTACATATATGAGGATCACGCACGTAAATTGGCAGATATTTTTGATTTTTCTACAGAGAGATCTACGCAAATTCGTGACAGGCAGCAATTCTGTTTATGTGCAGCAATCCAAATCTAGCATCAACTTTACCATAGAGACTTTACTTGGCACAAAAACATGATAAGGAGAGGTTGCTACAGTAGTTACAACTTCCAAGACTCAACAATACAGTAATTAAATAAAAACATGGGTTATCTCCCAAGAAGTGCTTTTCTTTAACGCCTTTCAGCTAGGCGCAGAAAGTGTAAATCAAGTAACATCAAGAGAAGAAGCATCAACATCATAATTTTTTTCTAATAATAGAATCAAAAGGCAACTTCATTCTCTTTCTAGGGAAGTGTTCCATACCTTCCTTGAGAGGAAATTGATACTTAATATTTTTTTCTTTCATATCAATAACAGCACCAACAGTTCGAAGAAAGGGTCTTCCCAAGACAATAGGACAAGATGCATTGCATTCAATATCCAAGACAACAAAATCAACGGGGACAAGGTTATTGTTAACCGTAATGCGAACATTATCAATCCTCCCCAAAGGTTTCTTTAGAGAATTATCAGCAAGATTAACATCCAAATAGCAATTTTTCAATGGTGGCAAGTCAAGCATATCATAAATTTTCTTAGGCATAACGGAAATACTTACACCAAGGTCACATAAAGCATTACATTCAAAATCATTGAATTTCATCTTAATGATGGGCTCCCAACCATCTTCCAACTTCCTAGGAATAGAAGCTTCAAGTTTTAATTTCTCTTCCCTAGCTTTAATGAGAGCATTTGTAATATGCTTTGTAAAGGCTAAATTGATAGCACTAGCATTAGGACTTCTAGCAAGTTTTTGTAAGAACTTTATAACTTCAGTAATATGACAATCATCAAATTATAAACCATTATGATCTACAACATTCTGAAAAATTTCAGCACTATTATCACAAACAGTTTCAGCAGTTTCAGGCAATTTTGCAAGCTTTGCACTAGGAGTAGAAACATTGCCAACACCAATTATTTTACCATTGATAGTAGGAGGTGTAGCAACATGTGAAGAATCAATATTACTAATGGTGGTAACAAACTTTAGCTACATTATTCTCTTTAGCAAGTTTTTCTTTTTCTTCTCTATCCCACCTAGCATGCAATTCAGCCAACATTCTAATATTATCATTAATTTGAACTTGGATGGCATTTGTTTTAGCAAACCTAGCATCTTTAACTTCCTCAGGCATAACTTTAAGTTTTAAAAGATCAACATCAAGAGCAAGACTATCAACCTTAGAAGCAAGAACATCAATTATACCAAGATTTTCTTCAACAGTTTTATTAAAAGCAGTTTGTGTACTAATAAATTCTTTAAGCATGACTTCAAGACCAGAGGGTACACTCTTATTATTGATGTAAGAATTACCATAAGAATTACCATAACCACTAACATTATTAGAAGGATATGGCCTATAGTTGTTGTTACCATAATTATTCCTATAAGCATTGTTGTTGAAATTATTATTCTTAATGAAATTCACATCAACATTTTCTTCTTGAGCAACCAATGAAGCTAAAGGAACATTATTAGGATCAATATGAGATCTACCATTTGCAAGCATAGACATAATAGCGTCAATCTTATCACCCAAAGAAGAGGTTTCTTCAACGGAATTTACCTTCTTACATTGAGGAGTTCTTTCAGTGTGCCATTCAGAGTAATTGATCATCATATCATCAAGAAGCTTTGTTGCGGCGCCAAGGTGATGGATATAAAAGTACCTCCAGTAGCTGAATCCAATAGGTTCCTTGAGGAAAAATTCAATCCTGCATAAAAGGTTTGGATGATCATCCAAGTAGTTAGTCCATGGGTAGGGCAAAGATTTCATTCTCTCCCATGCTTGAGCAACATGTTCATTATCAAATTGCTTAAAATTCATAATGCTACTTCTCAAATATATAATCTTAGCAGGAGGATAATATTTACCAATAAAAGCATCTTTACATTTAGTCCATGAATCAATACACTATTCTTAGGCAAAGAAAGCAACCAATCTTTAGCTCTTCCTCTTAATGAGAAAGGAAACAATTTCAGTTTTATAATATCACCATCTATATCCTTATACTTTTGCATTTCACAAAGTTCAACAAAATTATTAAGATGGGCAGCAGCATCATCACTAACACCAGAAAATTGCTCTCTCATAACAAGATTCAGTAAAGCAGGTTTAATCTCATAAAATTCTGCTGTAGTAGCAGGTGGGGCAATAGGAGTACATATAAAATCATTATTATTTGTGCTAGTGAAATCACACAACTTAGTATTTTCAGGAGTACCCATTGTAGCAGTAATAAAAGTAAACTAAGCAAACAGAATAAAATAAAGTAAAGACAAGTAACTAATTTTTTTGTGTTTTGATATAGAGCAAGTAAACAAGACAGAAAGTAAAGCAACTAATTTTTGTGTGTTTTTGATATAAAGCAAACAAGACAGTAAATAAAATAAAGTAAAGCAAGACAAAAACAAAGTAAAGAGATTGGATGTCGAAGACTCCCCTTGCAGCGTGTCTTGATCTCCCGCAACGCCGCCAGAAAAATAGCTTGACACGCGTGAAGCACACGTCCGTTGGGAACCCCAAGAGGAAGGTGTGATGCGTACAACAACAAGTTTTCCCTCAGTAAGAAACCAAGGTTATCGAACCAGTAGGAGTCAAGGAACACGTGAAGGTTGTTGGTGGAGGAGTGTAGTGCGGCGCAACACCAGTGAAGCCGGCGCCAACGTGGAACCTGCGAGACACAATCAAGATACTTTGCCCCAACGTAACAGTGAGGTTGTCAATCTCACCGGCTTGCTGAAAACAAAGGATTAAACGTATAGTGTGGAAGATGATGTTTGTTTGCAAAGAACAGTAGAGAACAATGATTGCAGTAGATTGTATTCGGATGTAATAGAATGGACCGGGGTCCACAGTTCACTAGTGGTGTCTCTCCAATAAGATAAATAACATGCTAGGTGAACAAATTACAGGTGGGCAATTGACAAATAAAGATTCAATACATATCATGATGATCACTATGAGATTTAATCAGGGCATTACAACAAAGAACATAGACCGCCATCCAGCATGCATCTATGCCTAAATAGTCCACCTTCGGGTTAGCATCCGCACCCCCTCCAGTATTAAGTTGCAAACAACATACAATTGCATTAAGTATGGTGCGTAATGTAATCAACACAAATATCCTTAGACAAAGCATTGATGTTTTATCCCTAGTAGCAACAGCACATCCACAACCTTAGAACTTTCTGTCACTGTCCCAGATTCAATGGAGGCATGAACCCAGTATCGAGCATAATCTTGGAGCTACAAGTATCAACTTGGCCAGAGCCTCTACTAGCAACGGAGAGCATGCAAGAACATAAACAACACATATATGATAGATTGATAATCAACTTGACATAATATTCTATATTCATCGGATCCCACCAAACACAACATGTAGCATTACAAATAGATGATCTTGATCATGTTAGGCAGCTCACAAGATCTAAACATGATAGCACAAGAGGAGAAGACAACCAACTAGCTAATGCTATGGACCCATAGTCCAAGGATGAACTACTCACGCATTAATCCGGAGGCGGGCATGATGATGTAGAGCCCTCGGTGATGATTCCCCTCTCCGGCAGGGTGCGATCTCCTGAATCCCCGAGATGGGATTGGCGGCGGCGTCTCTGGAAGTATTTCCGTATCGTGGCTCTCGGTACAGGGGTTTCGCGAAGGCTATAAGTAGGTGGAAGGGTAGGGTTGGAGGGGCCCCACACCATAGGCCGGCGCGGCCAAGGGCCAGGCCGCGCCGCCCAATGGTCTCGGCCTCGTGGCCCCACCCGTATCCCCGGTCTTGGAAGCTTCGTGGAAAAATAAGACACCGGGCGTTGATTTCGTCAATTCCGAGAATATTTCCTTTGTAGGATTTCTGAAACCAAAAACAGCAGAAAACAACTGGCGCTTCGGCATCTTGTTAATAGGTTAGTGCTAGAAAATGCGTAATAATGATGTAAAGTATGTATAAAACATGTAAGTATTGTCATAAAAGTAGCATGGAGCATAAGAAATTATAGATACGTTGGAGACGTATCAGTGGCGTGGAGCTTCCTGTTGCAGAACGGGCACTTGTAAATGCCTTGAGGAAAGGGGCCATCGTAATGGCCGGACTGCGGCCTCCTGAGGACGTGACGAGTCTTGGTGTGGAAGGACTCATCGTCGCTGTCGACGCTGCTCTGCACCTGTCACGTAGCACCAAAGATCGTGCAAAAAACACGGAGTCAATTGCAACGATGATCGAACCGAGAGTGAACAAAAAATCATGCATGATAATATGGGCTCGAAAAAAAGAGGTAGCCTCAGTTACATTGGACACACTTATATCCAGGATTTGAGTCAGCAAACCAAAGATCATGCACAACAAATTTGTACACATCAATTGTTTACTGACCAAACCCTGAATCAATTTATGCCCAAATATTCATCATCATCAGCACAAATCTTAAACAAAAGCAAATCACAAACACTAATAACGCAAGATCTAATACAAAAGGATTGAACTAGGAACAGACGAACAGTAATAACACAAGATCTAACACAAAAGGATTGAACTAGGAACAGACGAACCCTAATAACGCTAGATCTAACACAAAAGGATTGAAATGAGATAAGAACAAGGGAACAAAGGGTTACCTCCGGCTCGTTGTCGACGATGCTGGTGTCGTAGGGGTTCTCCGGCGCGTCGTCTGCACTGGTTCGTACGGGTCCCAAGCGACGGGGGCCTGGACGGTGGCGGTGGCCGATGCGGCTGCTACGTTGGAAGCAGCCGGGGCACGGGGCGGCGGCCGATGCGTCGGCTGCTACGTTGGAAGCAGCGACAGGGGCCTTGACGGCGGCGGCTGATGTGCCGACAATGGGCATCTCATTCTTCTCCATCGCCGGCGGTTTTCTTCGGGGTTTTTCTTCGGTTGTGGAGAAGATGATGGGACAGAGAGCGGTTGCAGTGAGCCAGTGAGAACGTGCGTCGAGGGAGAGAAAGAGGGGCTCTATAAAGACGAAGGTGGCGTGTACCGCAACACGCGTCCGCTATGCACGGCTGCAGCGTGCACCGCGACACGAGTCTAAACGGGACGTTTGGTGTTTATAAATTTTATCGTACTCGTTTTCCCCTCGAGGACTTAGACCGACAAGTGCAATATACTCAGTTTTACCCTCAAGTAGCTGGTCAACAGAGAGTCAACAAATGAGATTAACATAGCTAATTGAGTCATTTCATGCAAAAAAATCCAAAAAAATAAAAACATAGTGGCACCTACTCATGGAGTCTTCCTACGCAACCTGCCACCTAGAAAACCTTAACAAACATATATAAATAAAGTTTTACCACAAATTGCCACTTCTCAGAATCACTAGTGTAGCTATGAAGATGCATGGTTTTCCACTCAAACCCCTTTGCAAAACATCTTTCCCAAAAACATAGTTTGTCTAAATGATGCCATAATTGTCACACTCATGTATATTTGAATTGCAAATAATTTGATGTAGCCCAATATGAATTATATTGTACAAAACACACATTTTTCATTTTGTAATTATTTTGTTTGAATCCCTTAGTCTATTTACTATTTATGTGCCCTTGGATTCTTAGTACTACTCAGTTTTCCCTCAAGTACTGTCACAAATGCTCTGAGAAGCCCAAACTTATCCTGATTGGTTGAGTCGTTGTCACACGGATCGACTCCATGAACCGTTGATCCACTGATCTAACGGGCAGTATACCCCTATCCGTCTCTTCGTGGCAACCTCTCTCTCTCTCTCTTCGTGGCCACCCCTCTCTCTCTGTCGGTGGAGAGTGCCCACCCCTCTATTTATGTGCAATAACGAGTTTGCCACTTAATATAGTTTGGGATATAGTATTGGTATAAACACGAGGCATACATATTTGCGGATTTCGGTGAATGCATTATTTGTCACCCCTCTAACAATTATCAACTATCTTTAGCTGTCCTTTTCTTTTAGGGAATATAGTTTGGGATATAGTATTGGTATTTTGAAACGGCCTAAAAGTGGTATAATTTTGGTATAAACATGAGGCATACATATTTGCGGATTTCGGTGATTGCATTATTTGTCACCCCTCTAACAATTATCAACTGTCTTTAGCTGTCCTTTTCTTTTAGGGAATATAGTTTGGGATATAGTATTGGTATTTTGAAACGTCCTAAAAGTGGTATAATTTTGGTATAAACATGAGACATACATATTTACGGATTTCGGTGATTGCATTATTTGTCACCACTCTAACAATTATCAACTATCTTTAGCTGTCCTTTTCTTTTAGGGAATTAGTTTGGGATATAGTATTGGTATTTTGAAACGGCCTAAAAGTGGTATAATTTTGGTATAAACATGAGGCATACATATTTGTGGATTTCGGTGATTGCATTATTAGTCACCCCTCTAACAATTATCAACTATCTTTAGCTTTCCTTTTCTTTTAGGGAATATAGTTTGGGATATAGTATTGGTATTTTGAAACGGCCTAAAAGTGGTATAATTTTGGTATAAACATGAGGCATACATATTTGCGGATTTCGGTGATTGCATTATTTGTCACCCCTCTAACAATTATCAACTATCTTTAGCTGTCCTTTTCTTTTAGGGAATATAGTTTGGGATATAGTATTGGTATTTTGAAACATCCTAAAAGTGGTATAATTTTGGTATAAACATGAGGCATACATATTTACGGATTTCGGTGATTGCATTATTTGTCACCACTCTAACAATTATCAACTATCTTTAGCTGTCCTTTTCTTTTAGGGAATTAGTTTGGGATATAGTATTGGTATTTTGAAACGGCCTAAAAGTGGTATAATTTTGGTATAAACATGAGGCATACATATTTGCGGATTTCGGTGATTGCATTATTTGTCACCCCTCTAACAATTATCAACTATCTTTAGCTTTCCTTTTCTTTTAGGGAATATAGTTTGGGATATAGTATTGGTATTTTGAAACGGCCTAAAAGTGGTATAATTTTGGTATAAACATGAGGCATACATATTTGCGGATTTCGGTGATTGCATTATTTGTCACCCCTCTAACAATTATCAACTATCTTTAGCTTTCCTTTTCTTTTAGGGAATATAGTTGATAATTTCGGTGAACGCACACACTAACTTTGAAAACAACTACAAGTACATGTAACTGAATAATGAATTTGTAACAAGGTATCCCTTGTAACAACTTCTAGCGCCTGGTGAGCAATGATAAGAATCCGATCGTAATTATACAACAAAAAAAACAACCAGCCATCAGATTAGCTTGCTTCTTCAACTCGATCAGCTGCCTTAACTGCTTGTTCATTTTCTTCAGTTCTCCCTTCACTTCCACCAGTCCTGCATTGGGAGCATTAGGCATAATCGGAACGGCTCCTCTCTCCGCCGCATTCTCTACAGCAAGTCCCCCTCCCAAATTGCGCTCCCCAATAGCGCCAATTGATTCCAGCAATTGAAGCCTCTGAACGTACACATCGATCCACTCGAAATGCCTGCATTTCATCAAGATCTGAAAACAACAAAGTGAACCCTAAATCCCAAATTCGAGGGAATAACAAGATAATCGAGAGAAAACAGAGAAATTGGAGCGAGATCTAACCTTATCCCCCTCTCTATATGGCAAGCTCTCGCATGCAACGAACTCACGTCCACGGTTGCCGTTCTCGTCCGTCTTACAGATCGACCGCTTCAGAGGCTCCTGGCGTGGGCAGTCGGGGCATCTTGTCAAAGGCACGGGTCCATACTGCGGCCATGAAGAACGGGAGGTCGAAGAGAAACTAGACATCACCCGCCTGCCGGAGAAGGGCTGCCGCTGGAGAAGAAGAACAATGGGGCGCGGGGAAAGAAAGAGGAAGCAATGGCACGGGCACGGGCGCGGGGCTAGCTCGGGCTCCCATTTTGCAACGGTCACCTGGGTAAGCTGTGGGTCCGGCGCGCTAACATGGACAAGTTGTGGGTCCCATGATGATCTGGATAAGTGGAGACATGTCCACTGCAGGGCACCAACAGCGGCCCCACTTGCCAGAACCAACCAACGTCAACTAAACGGGAATCCTCCGTCCGAGCTCCTTCTGCGGGTTACAGACAAGGGATTGGGGAAAACTGAGGAAAAACTAAGGAGATGGGGAAAACTGAGTACAACTAAGGACCCGAGGGCACGAAAATAGAAATCCCTAAAGATTTTCATCGGAGGTCGTATGCGACCAAAAGATACGTTTTACCGAGACATGACCCTATTTTTCATAACATATGAAAATTCTTGTTTGTTAATTTTCCTTAAACTAGATGACATAAAACATGGACATCTCAAAGGATTTTTTTAAAAAAATTCTATGTTTTCTTTAAAAAAAATTACTAGCAGGGTGTCCAAAATAGGGCACGCTACCACTAAGTTGATAGTAGCATCGTGCCCGAAATAAGGCACACGACTAGTATTTTGCCTAATTCGCACCCATCAGCCTAATATATTGGTAGCGGGCGGGCAAAAGCACACGCGGCTGGTATGAACATAGCAGTAACGTGCCCCCGTGGGAGCACACTGCGGATACTTTCTGGACCTGAGTACAACCAGGCCACACATACTAGTCGCGTGCGCGACCCTTCGCTACGCTGCTATTACGCGCGTACCAGTCGCGTGCGCGTTTTTTGCGGTCGCGTGCACTTAGACGGGTGCGCTGCCAATAAGCGTCCCTCTATAGCGTTTTCTCTACTAGTGGGAGTATTGATAGTTTTCCATGCTGGAAACACATTCTGTAGCTCCTCATACAAAGGGGTATGAGTATTAGAGTTTTATCAGTGACATATGTATAAGTACCAAGTGCAATGAAGGCATAACCAGGATGCGTGTTGACCCATTAATCATCTTACAAGGTACTCCCTCCGTTCCTTTTTAATTGACTCGGATTTAGTACAACTTTGTACTAAATCCGAGTCAATTAAAAGAGAACGGAGGGAGTATGATACATATATCAATGAATTCGTCTACGAAATACTATGCATATGATTCATTACTTCAACTTTGTTTCAAAAGTTAAAATATTATTATGACAGAGGCAATATAACCCAAAACTTTGATGAATCATGATGTAGCATGCTCTCAAGTATAAAGTTTTGGAATATAGATGTATTTCCCATGTTGAACCCACTTACTTTTAAATTCTTTCTCGAGTGAAAGAAACAAAGTTTCTCAAAGATATATTCTATGACCAAATATTACATCAATTCTCAGCGCATATGCTTTCTTATGAATCATTTATATCTTGCATAAAAGTTTGCTTAATTATCCATAGTACTTGTTCATTCACTATTTTGCAAGATGCCATTACTCTTATGCATAGTTGAAGTTTATGTTTACTTTTAATTCATATGATGATTCCTTACTGTCATTTACTTATCAATGACACATTATACTTTGAGTAGCAAACAATCATGACTTCTATGTTATGTATCTATTGACAACAAACTACAAAGCACATTTTGTTATCCCCTTCATGCTTGAGGACAAGCATAGATTAAGCTTGAGGATGTTGATGCATGTAAAATGCATCTATGTTCTTTGTAGTTTATTGTCCTATATTCCATAATTACTCATTTATATAAGGTGTCATAATCATGATTTAGAATGATTTTGAGTATTTTCCTGTAAGATACCTTTTATTTATATTATGACACACAACAGAAAACCCTATTTTCGTTTTTTTTTGTTTCACGGACCTTCGCGAACTCAAATTGACCTCAATTTTTTACGTCATTATTTTACAACTCACCTGGGCCAGCCAGAGGGCTGAGATAGGCCTAGTGGCGTTGCTAGATACCCCTGCCTCGCTAGTAGGGCCCATGTCGCCCTCGTGGCTCCGTTGCCATCCATGTTTGTGTCGATCTGTTCGTTCACCTAAAACCTTCTATAAAAGCGCCCTCAATTGCGATCTCAAAGCACCACGAACAACGAAACGAAAACACCAAAATGGAGGCTGCAACAACAAAAATTGGAGGGGAAACACCGTAGGCTCGCGTCCAGCTCGCATCCCCAACCTCTCCAACAATGTATCCTTTGTCTCCATGATGAAGAGGGACTAGTCCACTACCAGACTATGAGTTTATGGCAGTATCTTGGTCTCTCTCTGGGTATACTCTTTCGGGTATCCATTATTGCTATACCTGGTGCGACTAATTATGGAGGTGGACTAGCACAAGGACTCAACAAGCTGGACCCGCATGTAATATCGACTTGGACTACAAGAAAGAGGACTTCAATATGTAACAGACTAGGACTCTTGTAAACCCTAGTTTGGTTGCATATATAAAGCCAGGCCGGGGCACGCCTTAGACATATGACAAGATAGACAGATCAGATTAGACTAGATACAATCTGCCTACGGCGGCACCCTGTAAATACAACTATTATATACTAGATTGCTAGCAGGGTAGATATCCTCTACTGTGGGAACGTGAACCTGGGTACGTCATGTGCCATCTCGCTCCCGGAGTCTCTAGTCGTCGCCTTTCCCTCAAACCTAAGTCCATAATCTTGGACATTGTTCTATCAATGTTCTAGAGTCACATGAGCTGTCCTCTCAATCTATATGTAACCCCTTTGTGGTGCATCTCTAGTTTTCACATGAACACTTATCAAACACATACTTAAGTTACATCAATACTATACTTTTCTTGAGCCTATTTGATCCTGTTAGGAATTAATTAATAGGTTAATTAAAGGGATAATCCTCCCTCTTGTAATTATCTATGGCGGTTGCTTCGCCAACAGTCGCGACCCTCCTTGCACCCCCTCGAACAGACGCGACTCTTACTCGTGTCTCTTCCCAGTGTATATATACTCAGAATCATCAATGGAAAGTAATAGTTGAATCATTTGTTGTCTCTCTCCTTTGCGTCTCGACTTTACTTCTAACACGTTATCAGCACGCTCTACATCTGAGCGATTTGAGAGAAGATCAAGCGATCGGAAGAACAGACGATCGGTAAGAAATACAACTGCCTGCAGGCATATTGTGTCGCTGCTTCTCCAACGCTACATGAGGACATCGAGAATAAAAGGAAGAACGAGAAATTAGAAGCAGAGAACAACAACAACGTCTCCTTCCTAATTTTTTTTACTTCAGTTCACGAGATACAAAGGGAAGAAGGTACCATTTTTTCTTGCATCTGAACTAGTAACCCCCGGTGTTCTTGGTACAAACCTTGCCATTACGGCAGCGGCCTTATCGATGATGCGGTCTGAGGCACTGTAGACCTCGGTCCGCCTCGCTTTTCCAGCGGTGGTGCTTGACGCGGTCCTCAGATTACATCGTCGCAGCGATTCCTTGATGAGACCCCGATTTTTCGTCGCCATCACCATGGCGCGTGCCGGAGGCGGCTCTAGCGTCGAAACGGCCCGAGACGCCAAGGGTCGAGGTGGACTCGGCACGCCTCCTCGCGATGCGGTGGCGCTCGCGGCCGCGAGCACTACAACCCCGGTGAGACATCCGGCGGTTGGGTGACGCGCCTAGCCCGAAAACCGCCCTCGGCGGCGGCAGCGGCTAACGCCCATCGAAGCCCTCAACGGCGGCCACGCTTCACCAGCCCGGCGCTGCTCCACGCAGCGGACGACCCTAGTGGACCACGGCCCCAGCGTGGCGGCCGGCGTGCTCACGACTGGACACGGCGTCGCCCGATCTCGCAGCCACCCAACGTGGCCGCGCCCGTGCCCGTGTCCTCCCGGCGATACTCCGGCGACGGGGTAGCCTAAGGCTCCCAGCGTGGAGCACACGGCGCGGACTTGGTCTTCACGGCCGGCGGTGCTTGACGGGGCGTGGCTTGCCGCAGCGTAGCGGATCCCTCGTGGTGGCGACCCTCCAGCCGACGCGTCTCGGAGCTCTCTCCCGGCAACATCCGTTGCGTGGATTTTTCCTCTGGTCTGCAACCTCACAGGAGAAGGTCAACGACCTTATCTCCTTATCGTTTTGCTTAAATGCCCCTAGATTTGCGGGAATTCGTAAAACATGCTAAAAACAGATCTCCTATACCAAGTTTGCAGATGAAGCCTGAATTTTCTTTTGGGTACTGCGAATTGGTCATCTAGCAATACTACTGATTTTGTATTCAGCATGAACAGGACGATGTATCTTTGGTATTGTTTCCTCGATACTGTTTGTGTTGAGTGGTGCAAATTATTTCCATGTTTTACACATGTTGAGATAATTACATCCATTAATTTGCAATTGAGATTTTCAATTTCTTGCAAATGAGAATCATTTCATCGTCTTAATTGAGCCTTCGGCTTAATACGAGCACGAATTGACAAATGCAAAATTCTAAGTGACTTCTTCAAATTGATGTTTTGGTATCACAAGGTGGTGTGTAGATCTACTGCATTGCAGATTATCTACCACTACTAATTAAGCCTACATTTTGTCATGATTGACATTTTGATTGCTTAAAGTGTTCTCCCATACATTTTATTAAGTTATGACACAAGGTACTAGAAATATGAGTATCTACTGATTTTATCAGATTATACTCTCTAGTGCTGAGAGATGGACCCCAAAATTTGTTTTGGGGAGTATCTACAACGAGTCATACTTAACAATTTAAAGTTAACACTAATGGTTTCAACACAACTTCTTGAAATCATCATTAATTTTGCAACATTCATTACAACATAACCATGATGGTTTTTGGTTTACCAAGTGTAAATTAATAATCTCTGGTTCACCCATGTAAATAAATGATGGCCGAAAAAGGATTTGAGGCATTTGCCCTCAATGGCCACAACTACACTACATGGAACATGACCATCAAGGTCACTCTTGCGTTTCATGGGATAATGCGTGCAATCCAAGCCCCACAGGATTCACCTCCGACTGGAGCCACGCCGCTGACAGAAGAGTAAAAATATGTTGTCATGTACATCACAAGGCAACATACATCCAGATCGAGTGTGAATGCTATACGCATATGACAGAGGAATGCCACACCAACAACATCTGGTTATTCTGTATTAACAATCCCTAGCATGCAAAGGACCTCAGGGAAAAAGGTTTGAAGCTCACTTCAACCTTCATCCAGATTGCACTAATAGAGATGGTTGTTCGCGAGATGTTCCTCTTCAACATTGGAACACCATGACTCTCTAGCGGTCACATGACCCTATGGGAACGGAGAACATGATCATTGAGTATGCCTTAACCGACATGTTTGGAGACTTTAACTAGTCCCATTATCTCCTTAGTGAACGATTTGTTCATGTCCATTTTTGTTGTTGTAATAGAACATATATATTGTATTTCACAATATATTTTATCAGCACTCTGGTATGAATAAGATTGAATGTCTTCTATATATTTGATAAAGATTTCCACAATGGAAACTCTCTAATTCGATATATAGATTTCTACGGGATTCAATCCAATGGATGAGGAACAACTATTTAAAAAGGTACCCTCTCTATTGTTTGGATTGTACTACACGTACATCCAACCCGTAGCACATGTTGCCTATAAATCAATTCCATTGGTCATGATTTGCATGAAGCTAAGTTTCCTTAATAATTGAATATTATGTAGCTCATTTTGAGGTTCTCATATAGTCCCTCGATCGAATGCATTCGAGGTGATATTTCTGGCCTCTTTCAACCATAATGTGGACTGAAATCGAATTATAATCAATTCGAATGGACAATGATGCAAAATTCTTTTCATGTGCCTCCAATAATTATTGCATGGTTTTCGAAGATTGGAGTTTAGCACTTTGTCACATATGTCCATACACAAAAGGTTTGGTTGAATATCTGAGCAAGAGGATCAGGCTCGTTTCATGACCTTTGTTAATGAGTTGAAATTTTACCAACTTCACGTTGGAGTCATGCGGCTTTACACACCCTTGACTAACTAACTGCATACTGCAGAACTTCCCCTCTGCAATTGATACGTGAAAATCCTCCGAGCATTTCCCATCTGCGTAAGTTCGGAATCGCTTCACGCGTACCGATCTCACCACCGCAGCGTACATCATAGGCCCACAAATTAGGGATCTATGTGGGATACAGATCTCCGTCGATCACTAAGTACCTTGAACTCCTCATAAGGGATCTGTTCATAGCCTCGTATGTTGATTGCAAATATTGAAGGATGGATATTTCCAGGCATTAGGGGGAGATTTCAAGTACCAAATAGAATGCCAGGAAATTATTTGGAACTCCATGTTCCTCCTCATGTCCACGTACTCAAAAATATGGACTATACGTCTAGGATTCACAAATTTGCAACAATTCGCAAATAACCTGCCAGATTCATTTACTGATCTCAAAGGTGTTATATAATCCTTTAATCCGGCTAGAAATACGCCCGAAAGAGTGGAGGTACCAATAAAAACCACTCAACTCCCTATTTCTTAAAAGAGGGGAGTAGTACGGCCTCTAACCAGGATCTAGCTTCCTACAAGCAACAAGGAAAGACGAGGAAAAATCCTCTGAATCAGTAAATACATATCAACCTAGCGTTGATAAACACCTGATGGGTAGTATACACCCAGTGGACGGGAAACCTCCACAACCTAGCTTCAGTTTGCACACACTGGCTAGGACATCGGAACACCCGGACTCACGCGTATTGGGAAATCACGAAGAGTCATCATGGGTGCTTAGATTTCCTCCAACTATATCGATTCTGGAGAATCATATGATTAAAGCCTACAAATGTCGACAATATTTCTCTTGCATGATTGCAAACATCCTTCATAATGATTCATATCCAAAGACCATGGCCATGGCAGAGTGTAAACCACTTGCTTGGATTGAAATAATCAAAGGATGCAATCCAAGCAGATTTAGCCTCGCTCCTCCGAATGAATTCCCGATGCGGTTCAATATGTTGTCTTCCAGCAATGGAATGAGATAACAAGGTGGTGAGAAAGCAAGGCTTGTAGCACAAGGTCGGATTTACGCAGAGATCCGAGACCTAATCTCCAGAAGCGAGTGAAATTCTATTTCCGATACATTATATCATTGGCAGTACAAAATCATCTATCTATGCAGTTGATAGATGTAGTGACTACATATCCAAGTGGATCACTAGATTTGGTCATGTATGGTTCTCGATGGAATCACAATCCAAATCGAAATGAAATGCAACATGTATTATGTAAATTTAATAAGTCACAACTTGGCTTATTGTTTTCGGTATATTCTGGTACAACCGATGTAGTGAGTTTGTTATACACAAGAATTACTCCTACAATGATGATTACTCATGCGTTTTGTCATACACAAGTATTTCTCTTGCAATGATGAAGCACGTGATCATCCTAAAGACAGGATTTGAGATGAAGAATTTGGTTTAACCCAAACAATGCTTGATACTACAAGTCAATCTACTTCACTCAAGTATTATGGTACACCAAGTTGCCTATATTATAAATATTGGAGAAACTGAAAATGGACAAGTCATATCCATCTCCCATGCCGGTTGTTCGATCTCTAGACGTAGAGAAAGATTCACTCAAACCACGGGATGATATAGAAGGGATGTTGGAACTTGAAGTTCCATATCTCAGTGCCATTGGACCCACCAATACAATTGGTTGGGAATCAAGAATATCTTTCGATATCTCCAAGGCACCACACATTACTTGACATATTCTTGTAATTTCAGAGAAATCTGAACTCCAATATCATCAGGATACACTGATGTTGGCTACTTGAATGATCCCCACAATGTGTATCAACATGGTAGAATTGTCGCTCCATTGATGTCTTCAAGACAGACTCTGGTGACTACACCTACCAATCATTCTAAAATACAAAGCCGCGTTAACACGTGTAGCTTTACGGAATGATAAACCACATATATGAGTCATGTGGTATTGGTTCTCTTGAACCATCAGTCATTATCTACACAGATAATGTCGCTTGTGTTGCATGGATGCAAACATGATACATCAAGAGCAATATCATAAAGCATATTGCCCCTAAATTGTTTTATCTCCATGAACTCTGGAAGAGTTGGGGAATAAATATCTTGCAAGTCAAATCATGCGATAATCTCATTGGTTTGTTCACGAAGTCTCTACCAACTTCAACATTCCATAAGTATTACATGGAATTGGTATGCGACGGCTTCCAAATTTGCAAGAATCAGGGGGAGTATCTTCCTGAATCAATCATGTTCAAAACATCATATTACACTCTTTTTCCCTTTATGAGTTTACTACACCGGTTCTCATCAAGGTTTTTAATGAGGTAATATCAACACAAGATGATATGTCATATTTTCTGTTTTCCCCACCGGGGTTTTTAGGAAAGTATATACGACATATATTGTTCTCTAAACTCTATGGGTTTTTCCCTTTTACAAGGTTTTTCTCATATTGAGTTAACAAAGAGACAATACCAATTATATGCTGTGTCATTTTCTCCTTATTTTCCCACTGGGTTTTGAAGGAGTTTTAACAGCATATCCAACCATTATATGTTGCACCATTTTCTCCTTATTTTCCCACTGGGTTTAAAGGAGTTTTAGCAACATATCATACACCCTACTCTCCTCATATTTTTCCCACAGGGTTTTTGGAGGAGATGATTCCAAAAATGATTTCAGAGATAATCGCAAGGTCAAGGAAGGATTAGGGGGAGTGTTAGGAATTAATTAATAGGTTAATTAAAGGGATAATCCTCCCTCTTGTAATTATCTATGGCGGTTGCTTCGCCAACAGTCGCGACCCTCCTTGCACCCCCTCGAACAGACGCGACTCTTACTCGTGTCTCTTCCCAGTGTATATATACTCAGAATCATCAATGGAAAGTAATAGTTGAATCATTTGTTGTCTCTCTCCTTTGCGTCTCGACTTTACTTCTAACAGATCCCATCATGTTTATAAAAGAGTAGACAAGTGAACTCATGAAATCCTGTCCATTTTTAATCATAATAAAAACCTTTTACTTGCATTTACACACCTTTACAATTTATGCATTTAATTAATCCGAAAATACAAAAATTATAGTTATTGCATTTAGTTACTTCATACAAACTACACCACTACCATTACAATACCACATTTTTTCTTTCATAGCATTTAGTTTATGTTTCAATATTGCATTTACTTTTCTTACTTTACTGTAGATGTACTTTAATTTGTTACTTTATATATTTGTTGTCAATTCTAATATGGAACCTTGTGCTTCACAAGCACTTGGCGGAGTTGGGGACACAAGGAAACAATAATTGTTTTGTAGGTTGTTGGGAAAGAAAAGAATAGTACAATTATTAATAAAATTTACCCGAGAGTTTAATATAAACCCTCGAGTCACCCTTGTGAGAAATAAGCCATTGCTACATCACTTTGCGCTTGGAATCCCAACAAATTTTACCCTAGTAAACCTGGTGCCAACATATACCAACGCAAACATCCTTTATATTCCGAAGTAAAATACTACTTAGTCTACGTTTGCACAATATCATGAAGAATGTTACTACACTTTATATAAGCAAAATAGAATATAACTTTGCAAATAATTCATTTTGCTGCTATGGTTTCTCCATCTCCCCAAGAAATAAGGGAACTACTCAGACATTAAGGCACATGTGCAAATTCACATTACAGTTTGGAAGTACAACATGATGAATGGACGGATCATTGATACATATGTAGGTGGTGGTGATGACGAGGGGATGGATGTATGGAATTTAAGATCCAAGCCTACTCTTACTCTTGTGTGGTGGTAGTGATAGAGTTGAAGTGTTAAAGATAGAAGTGGTGTTGTGGCATCGCTTCCAAGTAGTGGTTATGTAGTGGGTTCTTACCTCGGCAGCAATGCATCCTTAATAGGCTCCTAGGGATCTAGTAGGGTTTGTAGAGCCTAGCTTCCCGGTCGAGTCTGGCCGCTACCCCTTCACGAAACATGTCATGTTTGACGTCTTGTCACGAAACATGGAGGTATGTCCATCCTGTACGACCATCTCTGGTCGTACTACCTCTCATTATATCCTTGATAATTTTCATATTTTGACCCCATTTTCTCATACAGACTCTATTGGGGTGTTATTCATCTTGTTGGATTCATATGGACGAGGGATACAACACCTTTTCCTTGAATTTTTAGTTGCTGCCGATGTAAAATACCAAGTTTCCACACTCCATATGGCTTATTGCTGCTGCTTGTGATTCCTCCAAATTGAATCCTCTTGGATCCTTTCACCGTGCTTTATTCATATAAATTCCACTTCACCGACACACACTGAATACACGGAGAAAGTAATGAACTGCTAGTAAAAACCTAAGGTCATTAAATGGTAAAAAAATGACCAGAAACAAGTAATCATGCATAATGGACAAAAACACTAGATGGAGCATGGGATGAAGAATTTATATTAAACAAATATCCTTAAAACACTATATAAAATCCACTCATCACATCTCCAAATATATGGGTACCATTAGCAAATGAGTGAAATGATTTATTAGTTAGAGTTCTGAGGAGATGAACTCCCCATGTAAAGAACGAATATTGAAATATCACTAGAAAAACCTTAAACAACGTGTATGTTATGAGAAAAATATGAACCTTTTCTTTTGTAGATAGCATTAATTATCATCCAATTATTGAAGTTTAATTATATTCATGATCTTCTTTGGAATCGCTAATATATTTATAGAAGGACCTTAAACAACATGTATGTTATGAGAAAAAAAATAGGGATATGTTATTTTGTAGATTTTCATTAATTATTATCCAGTTATTCATATTTGATTACATTTACATCCTTCTTTGGAATCACAAATATATTTATACAAGGACCTTAAACAACGTGTATGTTATGAGAAAAAATAGGAAGATGTTACTTTGAATATATCATTAATTATTAGCCAATTATTCATATTTAATTACAATTACATCCTTCTTTGGAATCACTAATATATTACTTGTTATCTTCATTTCAGATCCCTATTTAGAATCATTAACACATTCCCACATTATTGTAGATAGTAGTTATTATTATCCAATTATTCATATTTTATTACATTTACATCCTTATTTGGAATCGCTGATATATTTATTGTTATCTTCATTTCACCTCCTTATTTAGAATTTTTTTAATTGTCACCTTATTGCAGATAGTATTTATTATTACCCAATAATCATATTTGATTAAATTTACATTCTTCTTTGGAATCGCTAATTATTCATATTGTAATGATAACAATTGATCTTGTCTCTTCCTACAAATTGCGTTGATTTTAGATGAGTAACTTGTTCAGTTCCATAAGATACTCTAACAAACAAAAAAAAGGTGCATGTATGCTAACTTTCTTAGTACGTTTTATAATATATTTCTACCTTCTTGCGTATTGTATTGCGATTTCGGGGTCTAAAACAATATCCCACTACACAATGTCCCATGGGCCATAATTCCGTCAGGAGAGCACATACATAACTGAAACACATTTTAAAGGGGCAAACATGCGGGGTCCATGCTCAGAGTAACATACAAAGTGGATTTATCTCCTTTCTAAGAATTGCGGCCAGTTTATTTATTTGATACTAATAGTGGAATAATACAAGGTAAGTCCCAGTGCTCAAGTCATCAAGAGTGGCCAAAACCTAACATGCCGGCTGCCACTCTAGCTAGAGCATGGGATTCATAGTTTGATTCAAATGTAGAGATAACTGAACAACTTGTCGAGATCTTCAAGACTAAAATCTTCTTATTTTAGAAGAGAGCATTTTTCTGCCATCCACTTTCTCTATATGGATCTCCTTCATACGATGGAAATAGACTCGGTTTCTCTTATCGTGTGTCATGTTATCCATGTCCAAAAGAACGATGTCACCTTGCATCCAGGAAATTCTGGTAGTTGTCACCTTATTAGTGAATGGAGCTGTTGGTGGAGATCCTGAAAAAAAAGCATTTACCATGGGTTCGGTTAAAACATCCCAAATGAGTACATATTTTGTTATCCTTCCATATGGGTGAAAGCAACCCTAGCACCAGTGAGAACGGAGAGGTCAACGACAATTTCCAAAAAACCTCCATATTGCTTGAAGAAGGTAGCTTCATGCTCTTGTCGTCATCTATGTAAATAACTCCTTACAGCTTTCCCCTCCTCAGCATACAAAGAGAATCAACTTGAAAGCAACTAACTAGTACAAACATGTAGCACAAATGGAACCCGTAAATCTATATATTTTTAGATCCTTGTGCTTCTTATTTGTAGTAGTAAGATACTTTTCAAGTTGTTTGTTTTAGTATACCGAGGAGGGAGAAGAGGTTGGGTGATATGTACATCGATAACGACAAAGAGCGTGAGGATACCTTCTTCCTCAAGCGGCGTGGATCTATGTTCAAAGGCGATGCTGGTCTTTCTTCCCTCACTAGTGCTAAGGTTTCTATGAGGGGCGGAGACAGGGTGAGGGCGAGATGGGGCTAGACACCCCTATCTATTTATAGAAGGTACCGCACTAACATCTTTGTTATATTTATACTAATCTTGATTAGTCACTGACCATTAGATTAAGCATAATCGGTGACTATCTAACGGACCAATCCCACTAACAAGTGAGGATTGGAAGACATTACCATTTGAGAGTTCAAACTTCTAGCACTAATAAGGTTTTAGATTTATATCCGCCGCATGTGCAATGTCATTAGTTTCCATCATGCACCGTGCATCGCATCAAAACTTTGCCTGGCACATCCCACTGATCATCGGTCATCTCAATGTGATGCAACAGTTTCTTTCGATCAATCAGAATCATGACTCGATGTACCAATCCCATCCTCCTCACCATCATAGATCACACATCTACGTGTGGACTGAAGTGTCTAGGTATATCAGAGTAAATAAGATGAGTCGGATGTAGCTTTTGTCTATCCACGCCTCCCCTAAATACACGCATGTCCGGCAGATACTTCGTGAGGACACTTGGAGCCATCACGATGGTGCCTTGGGCTCTTGGTCATGGTCCTATCGTGTGTTGAGTTTCTAGATTCCCCCAACACCTTTCCACACCCGCTGGCCTTTCCCCACATCGTTGAACGCTACACATGCCCATGTTCAGTCCTACAGGTCATTGATTATCCACAAGTGTAGATGATCAATTATAGTACCTTTCAATAAGTAAGAGTGTCGAACCAATGAGGTGCCAAGGAAATTGATAACTAGAATATTGGCAATAGTAAACAGTAAAATTTGCATGGTTTTATGGTATTTTGAGGTAAAACACAGGAGAAGTAAAATACAAGCAATAAAGTATTAAAGTAACAAGCTCTTCCCAGATAAATCGCAATCCTTTATGCAGCAAGAGAGAAAGCTTGGTGTGCACTTATATGTGTCAAACATTTACAAGGGTGACATGGATTATTAAGCACATGATCAAGAAGAACATAATGAATATTTTGTCTAGTTTTATTCCTATATGGACGAATCCATGCATAGGTGCATCCATGTATACGTGAAAATACACCCCTAGTGATTGATACCAAGGCCACATATATACATACGTAAACAAGGGAGTTATTAATACATAAGTACCACCAGTGCTATTAGTTTTAAGGTCCCTGGCCAAGAAATACCCTATCGCAAGTGTAAGAATTGGAACATGATTGGTATCAACTCCAACCATCTCTACTCTCTTCCTCACACTAAATTGCAGCCCTATGACCACACATAGATAAAGTAACATGCAATTGACGTTCTCATATTACCATCATATATCCTCAATAATGTATAAAACTTGACCAAATACCTAGAGCATGTTATATTGAAATCATGGCTAAGGGCATCTCCACCGGTAGCCCCCAAATAGGCGCCGGCAGGGGCGCCGGCACCTTCGTTTGGGGTCGCCGGCACTGCATCCTCTATTTGGGGAAGCCGTTTCCACACCGGCGCCCACAAAACAGCGGCCCCGATATTTTTTTTACACAAACTACATATTATGCTTAGAGTTTCATGTAATGTCATTCAGGATCGAGGAATGAATAATATTTTTCGGACAAATCCGAGTAAAATATTATTCACTCCTCAACCCCGGATGACATTTGAAACCTATTATCTCTAGCCTACTACCTACTGGCCACCCGGCTCTGTGGAGGTGGACAATCGACCGGAGCTCTCTCCCATGCTCTCTACCCTGCTCCTCCATCGTTGATCCAACACTGATCCTCCGCCACGAACGTCAAGTAGGCGGCTCTATCCGCGGCCACCGCCTCCTGCTGCAGCTGCCGCTCCAGTTCCTCCCACCGTCGACGGTGATCCAACTCCTGCCTGTGTAGCCGGAGCTGCATCTCTGCCAAACGCGCCTCGCAGACTTCATCATGACGCTGCGTCTCCTCCCACAGCAACCGGCACAGCGCAAGCTCCTCCCACCCCTTCTGCCATCGTGCCTCCAACCGGCGCTGGGTTATCTCCTCCCGCCGCGACTCCAGGAACTCCAGCCGATCCGCCTCCTCGAGCGCCACCCGGTTCTCCTCCTCATGGTGCCGCCGTTCCGCCTCCCGTCGCGCCGCCTTCTGGCGCTGCTGCTCCGCCTCCCGCCGCGCCTTCCGCAGCAGCCCTGCCTCCTCCCACCCCCGCCGCGCCGCCTCCTGGCGCTGCCGCTCGCCCACGTCGTAGGCATCTACGGTCGCCACTAGCGCCGCCTCCTCCCACACCTCGTACTCCGCAAGCTGCGGGTCTGCCTCCACCTCTTCTACGGCCGCCTCTAGCGCCGCCTCGTCCCATGAATCCCACATTGTGCTTTTTTTCTATGGTTTTTGCAGCGCCGGCGGGGGAGGAGGGATAAATATAGACGCCGGCGTGGCGGGAAACATCACGCGCGGCGCCGTGGCGGGAGACTTTCCCGCGCGGCACCGTGGCGGGAGAGTTTCCGGCCAGGCGTCGTGGCGGTAAAATATCCCGCGCGGCGCCCTGGCGTCAATGACAGGTGGCTCCCACGCCCAAAATTTTCATCCTCGCGAGGTGCCGGCGCACCAGATTCGTGCCCTTAGCGAAGGGGCCGGCACGGGGTTGCCGGCGATTCTATTGGGCTCCAAAATTGGCCGGCGCAGTATGGGGCGCGCCGGTGCGAGCCCATTTTCGCTCCCGGCCCCCAAAATGCTATCAGGGCCGCTATCGGGGGCGCCGATGGAGATGCTCTAAGTCATCTTATGCTCTCCGGAACATGGGAAACAACTCACAACATTGAAACATGGAAATGATCAGTGGAATATGAATTACAACAGAATCTAAAAATATAATTGTCACAAAAAAACAATCCTAATAAGCTAACTACAAGAATGCACAACAAATAAATGTGTTCTACCGTTTTTATCTATACATACTATGAGGCGGATGAAGTCGATCACGGTGATAACACCAGCGCATAATAATACACTACAAATAGTATGTGGAATTTGATTATCAGTTGCGGGTGGCCTCCCGTGACTGGTAGTGAAGTTCACTTTTTGGTCACGTGTGCGACCGTCACACTACCATTCAAGCTAGTGGCTGTGTGTCTGATACGTCCGAAACGTATCTATAATTTTTTATGCTCCATTCTTGTTTTGTTACAATTCTTATATGTTTTATGTGCATTTTCCATATTTTTAGCATTTTCTGGGACTAACCTATTAACGCAGTGCCAGTTCCTATTTTCTGCTGTTTTTATGTTTCAGAAAAGTTGTACATGAAAGTTTCTCGGAATTGGACGAAACAAAAGCCCAGAGTCTTATTTTTCCGGGATGAAGATGGAGCCAGAAGGACATGCGCAGGAGAGCTGCCACGTGGCAGTACATAGGGCAGGCGCGGCCTCCCCCTTGGCCACGCCTGGCCCATGTACTGGCGCCTCGTCGCCTCGTTTGCTCCGCCCTTCCGCCTATTTATTCCTCGTATCGGTTCCGACGCCGCCATCAACCGAAACACTAGTTCGGGAGGGTTCTGCAGTCCATCCCGGCACCCTGCCGGAGAGGGAAATCATCGCCGGAGGCCTCTACATCGTCATGTCTTCATCCGAGGTGATGCGTGAGTAGTCCTCCATGGGACCATGGATCCATAGCAGTAGCTAGATGGATGTCCTTTCCTTGTTGTGCTTCATGTATAGATCTTGTGAGCTGCATAACATGATCAAGAGCATCTATTTGTAATTGCTACATGTTGGTTTGAAGTGGATCCGATTTAATTATAGAGAGATTTCTTTGGTTGAGATTATGTATTATGTTATTATGATCTTGCATGCTCTCCGTTTCTAGTAGATGCTCTGGTCAAGTAGATGCTAGCGACTCCAAGAGAGAGTATTTATGCTCGATAGTAGGTTTATGCCTCTATTTAACCATGGGAAGTGACCTTGTTCTCTACTATTGTAGATATGCTATTGCTACTAGGGAGAAAACATCGGTGTTCTATTCAAGGGTAGTTTCATCGTTTACTTTACATACATTGCTTAAAGCGACAGTCTGTTGCTTCAACTTAATAATGGAGGGTCTCGTGGATGCAATCCTGAAGGTGGATTATTAGTCATAGATGCAGTTGGATTACGGTCTATCTATATTGTTGTAATGCTCGCATACTTTCATAGCATGTATTCTGCACCAACCATTAGCGTAGAATCTCTGTTTGTCAATTGCCCATCTGTAATTTGTTTACCCAGCATATTTATTTTATTGGGGAGGCGCCTCTAGTGACCTGTGGACCCCAGTCCTTCTTCTTTTAATTGCAATCTTCTACAACATTTTTTTGTTCTGTTCTCTGCAAACAATTCTTCTTCCACACGGTTCGTTTAATCTTTTGTTTTCAGCAAAACCAGTGAGCTTGACAACCTAGCTGAAAGTTGGGGACAAAGTACTTGGTTGTTTGTGTGCAAGTCTCCACGTTGCTTCTGACACCGACAGTGCGCCCTGCCACGAATTGGTTCGCAACACCTCGGGAGAGAACGTTTTTCTCCTACTGGTTGATAAACCTTGGTTTCTTACTGAGTGAAAACTTCCTGCTGTGCTCATCATACCTTCCTCTTGGGGTTCCACTCAACGTTGCGCATAAATTCTCCTTCATCAACTCCACGCCCAGCAAAGACTTTTTCTAGCGCCGTTGCCGGGGAACTGAAGAAAAGCTACACCACAAGGATTACTAACTCCCACGGCAAGTTCACACCAGCAAGACTTTTTCTGGCGCTGTTGCCGGGGAGAAAAGTATCTCTTCTGCGAGGGGATTCTCTCACTCTCAACTCTTTTACTTTGTTATTGTTTTGCTTGCATACTTTATTTTTATCTTGTTTGCATTTTATATCGAAAATAAAAAAAATTAGTATAGTTTCTATTTGTGTTGTTTACTTTACTTTGCAAAATGAATGTCCCTGAAGTTGAGGTTCGTACTTTTAAGCAACAAGGGGGTGAAAGTTTGAAAGATGCTTGGTATAGAATATGTGATGATCATCATAGATGTACTAAGAAATATTCTACTATGATTCTTCTTAGGAATTTCTATGTTGGTATTTCTACTTGGAATATATATGTTCTAGATACTCTTATTGGTGGTAATTTCGTAGGTGCTCCCGCTTCAGAAGCCTATGTTTTAATTGAAAGTTTAGTAGGAAGTCCTCCCATTAATGTTGCTAAAACTGAGATCACTTTAGAAGAGGTGGTAAAAAGACTAGATTCTTTAGAGAAAAGTTTGCCCAATTTACTTTTTTGATGCTATCCATACTAATGAGTTGATAGGAGAAATCAATAAAAAAAGTATTGTTTTGGAGGGTAGCATTGCAAATGATGATAGAACTATTAGAATTGGTAAAATTGAAGAAGCTATGGAAACTTTGAGTTCAACTTTTTCCTCTCTTGGTTTTAAAAAGGAGAGAGCTTTTGTTGGGAAATAACAAAAAATTATGTATCTCCCTAAGGCACCCAAACCAAAAACCCGTGATATGTTTAAATTTGATAAAACTTTTAGTGCAACTAAGAGTAAATTGCATCTTGAATCTTCAGAGGTGTCTAAGGTAGTTGATGATACAAATGGTTTTTTGGATGAAGTAATTGATCTTGATTCTTTACCTCTTGATAATACTTGATTTGCACCCTTTCTGCGCCTAGCTCAAAGGTGTTAAAAAGCGCTTATGGAAAACAACTCATGTTTTATTTCTGTTATTTTGGCTTTGTTGAGTCTTGGAAGTTATTGATACTGTAATAACCTCTACTTATCGTCTTTATTTCGTTTTTTTGCAAAGGGTAGCCTCTAATAGAAAGAAAGCAGTGCTTGGGGTATTTGCAATTCTGAAACAGATTATGTGCTGGTCACGACAAAAATTCTTAAGAATCCCCAGAACGTTATTTTGAGCTGCAAATTTTTATGCTTATGCCCAGTATGTTAGCTAACTTTTCGTTAGTTTAGCATTTTTCGATTTGAGCAACATAACTATTTCTTTAATTTCGATCTTTGCCTGCTGGTCTGTTTTGACAGATTTCTGCCATGTTTTGCATTTGGGTCTTATGCTTCGTCTTTTTGAGTTCTTTTGTGAAAAAGAGCTTTCGGAAGAAGTAGCTACAGTATCATATGTTAAAATGATTGTTTGCTATGTGCCATTACTGAAGCCTTGCTGGTTTGATATATTTTTATCTGCACTATTGTTGTGGAAATTCAATTCGGCTCCCGGGTGCATATGCTCCCTCTATCAAAAAATTATATTTTGAAATGTCGAAAAATTTTGGCAAAAAATTCTACATGTACATCTCCATAATATACGTATGTTCGTCAAGTTTCGCGAGGAACCAATATGTTTTGTGGTCTGTGTAAAAAAGAGAAAATTTATCTCGTGAAAAGCCTTATTTTCAGCATTGAATTTTGTCTTTTTTACACACGCCACACGACAAGTCGGATTTTTATGAAACAACTTTGTGAGCACGTAGCACGTGAAGATGTACGTTCAAATTTTTCATTTCAATTTTTTGAAATTTCAAAAAGTATGTAACATGCATTTCAAAATAAAGGGAGCATATGCTCCCATGTGCCAAAACACCATTCCCCTGTTGTTGCTAATCAATTGTGCTGAGTTTTGTGTGAAGGAAGTTTTCAAGTGTAGGAAGAGAAGAATGATGCAATAAGATGAAGCATGGACAAGAGCTCAATCTTGGGGATGTCCCCTGTAACCCCCCCCCCCAATAAATATCCAAGAAGTACAAGCGTCAAAACATGGGGATGCCCAAGGCATCCCCTCTTCATCAACAAAAAGCACCAGGTCATTTTTCAACACACTATATTTTTATTCCTTCATGTGATATGTGTTATCCTTGGAGCGTCTTTACTTTTTGCTGTGTGTCTACTTTCAATAAAGTTGGATTCCTTCATTCATGTTTACTTTGGAGTGAGACACGCTCCACCGCTTTGCATATTTACTTTGGAGTGAGACACGCTCCGCTGTTTTGCATGTTTATTTTGGAGTAAGACACGCTCCACTGTTATGCATTTTGTGTTAGAGAGAGACACGCTCCACTTTTATATTTATTTGTGTATCAATAGCTCTCAGGACATTTACTTGTTTTTCATATATGAGAGTTGTTTGGTTTCATTTGGTTGGCGTTGGAAGCATGAAAAAAGTTGTATGTGTATGTGATGCAAATGGAAGCATTTTTAGACTGTGGCATAGTTATTTTTGCATATCTTGCTAGATGTTGTTCTCATGATGAGCCTATTAATTATGTTTTCATTATGATTATTCTCAAATACTGAGAGTGTTTAGCGTGCCATTGAATATTTCATGCATTGTTTTTAGCATACAATAGAAAAGCATAATACTGTGGTATATATTCTCCTGTGAATTTTTTTATTTGGGTCGACTTGGTACATGTTTTGCAACATGTTATGACTACATTCCAGTCAATTCTTGCCTCTATGATCATTTAGTTTGCAACTTGTGTATCATTTTATGCTTTGATTAATATATTTGTCGATGTGCATGATTATGGCCATTATGCTCTCTTAGTTGGTCGCACCCGGTTTTTTTCTAGCCTCCATTTATGTGAGTATTGTATTCATACATCCAACCACCAAAAACCAAATATGCCAAAGTGTCCACCATATCTACCTATATGTGGTATTTCATTGCCATTCCATAGTAGTTTCCTCGTGTGCTACGTTTAAAACATTCAAATAGTTCCTCGTTTTGTGACATTGTTTTTAGCTCATGAGGAAGTAAATTAAAATTGTGGTTATCGTCTTCCATACTAGTTAACTAACTCAAAGACTCGCGAGTTTCATCTTGCTTGTCACATACAAAAGTATATATAAAAAAGAAGAGCTGGTTTGACCACAACTTCCAATAGGGGAAGAAAATAGAAAAATTATAAGAAAAGGGCACTCCTCCATGGTTTGTGATTGCTTGGTCGGCACCCGAGAATTCGGTTAGCCATGGTATGTGTAAGCAAAGGTTGGGAGGAGTGTCACAATTTTATAAGTAGTATAAATGAAAAGAGGCTTCGCCTAAATATTTCGGAACCGCTCTCAAACTTGCTTAGTATGGAAGATGACAATAGCTCTTTTTACTACTCGTTGACATGAACAACCACCTCTCAAAAGTGCATTTTATACTCTTGTTGTTTCAATAAAAAGCTCTAGCACATGAGTGATCTTACTTGCCTCTCAAAGAGAGACCTTCTTTTACTTTTATGTTGAGTCTCCACCTTCTACTTTATGCACCACTTATGAGAGCATAGTTGTCATTCTTAGTTTTATGTGCATGGTCCCAAGATTTTATTGATTGATTCATAATTATGGTATTGCTTGTTCAAAAATTTTGTTTCTAGTCATCCTTATAATCTTTTAAAGGTGTCCAAGCATTTATGTTTTGCTTCCACTTATGGGACAAGCTGAGTACCACTTAATTATGTATCTATGATATGCTCTTGACAATCACTTTGCTTTCCATGCATGGTATACATTTTCTTTTGTTTTATTACTATTCATGTTTTAGGATGGTTATTAAGTTTCATTGTTTGATTATATCTATCATGCTTATGTTAGGATTCTATGATTCCAACTATGTTTGCTTTTACACTTAGATTGATCAAAGTAGTGTGACAATATGTCACCTCAAAAATTATTTGTTTGTTATCACATACCTACTCGAGGACGAGCAGGAGTTTAGCTTGGGGATGTTGATACGTCCCAAACGTATCTATAATTTTTGATGCTCCATGCTTGTTTTCTTACAATTCTTATATGTTTTATGTGCACTTTTCCACACTTTTTAGCATTTTTTGGGACTAACCTATTAACACAGTACCGCAGTGCCAGTTCTGTTGTTTCTGTGTTTCAGAACAGTTGTACATGAAAGTTTCTCGGAATTGGACGAAACAAAAGCCTAGAGTCTTCTTTTTCCGGGACGAAGACGGAACCAGAAGGACACGCGCAGGAGAGCTGCCACATGGCAGTACATAGGGTAGGCGCGGCCCCACCCTTGGCCGCGCCTGGCCCATGTACTGGCGCCTCGTCGCCTTGTTTTCTCCGTCCTTTCGCCTATTTATTGCTCGTATCGGGAAAACCCCAGAGATGAGAGCCTCCATCCACGAAAAGTTCCGGCGCCGCCATCAACCGAAACCCTAGTTCGGGAGGGTTCTGCAGTCCGTCCCGGCACCTGCCGGAGAGGGAATTCACCGCCGGAGGCCTCTACATTGCCATGTCTTCATCGAGGTGATGCGTGAGTAGTCCTCCACGGGACCATGGGTCCATAGCAGTAGCTAGATGGCTGTCCTCTCCTTGTTGTGCTTCATGTATAGATCTTGTGAGCTGCCTAACATGATCAAGATCATCTATTTGTAATTGCTACATGTTGGTTTGATGTGGATCCGATTTATAGAGAGATTGCTTTGGTTGAGATTATGTATTATGTTATTATGATCTTGCATGCTCTCCGTTTCTAGTAGATGTTGTGGCCAAGTAGATGCTAGCGACTCCAAGAGAGAGTATTTATGCTCGATAGTGGGTTCATGCCTCTATTTAACCATGGGAAGTGACCTTGTTCTCTACGGTTGTAGATGTGCTGTTGCTACTAGGGAGAAAACAGCGGTGTTCTATTCAAGAGTAGTTTCATCGTTTATTTTACACACACTGCTTAAAGCGATAGTCCGTTGCTTCCAACTTAATACTGGAGGGTGTCGCGGATGCAATCCTAATGGTGGATTACTAGTCATAGATGCAGTTGGATTACGGTCTATGTATATTGTTGTAATGCACGCATACTTTCATAGCATGTATTCCGCACGAACCATTAGCGTAGAATCTCTGTTTGTCAATTGCCCATTTGTAATTTGTTTACCCAGCATATTTATTTTATTGGGGAGGCGCCTCTAGTGAACTGTGGACCCGGTCCTTCTTCTTTTAATTGCAATCTTCTACATAATTTTTCTGTTCTGTTCTCTGCAAACAATTCTTCTTCCACACGGTTCGTTTAATTCTTTGTTTTCAGCAAAACCAGTGAGCTTGATGATGTCTACGGGTGCTTCTATTCTTGTAGACAGTGTTGGGCCTCCAAGAGCAGAGGTTTGTAGAACAGCAGCAAGTTTTCCCTTAAGTGGATCACCCAAGGTTTATCGAACTCAGGGAGGAAGAGGTCAAAGATATCCCTCTCATGCAACCTGCAACCACAAAGCAAGAAGTCTCTTGTGTCCCCAACACACCTATTAGGTGCACTAGTTCGGCGAAGAGATAGTGAAATACAAGTGGTATGAATGAATATGAGCAGTAGTACGGCGCGAAAAGTGCTTGCTGGCGTGCGTTGATGGTAGTAATATTGCGGGAAGTAAACAAGCAGTAGTAACGCAGCAGTAGTAACTCAGTAAAACAGTGAACAAGCAGCGATAGCAGTATTTAGGAACAAGGCCTAGAGATTAGACTTTCACTAATGGACACTCTCAACTTTGATCACATAACAGAATAGATAAATGCATACTCTACACTCTCTTGTTGGATGATGAACACATTGCGTAGGATTACACGAACCCTCAATGCCGGAGTTAACAAGCTCCACAATTCAATGTTCATATTTAAATAACCTTAGAGTGCATGAAAGATCGACACGACTAAACCAAGTACTAACATAGCATGCACACTGTCACCTTCACACCATGTAGGAGGAATAGATCACATCAATACCATCATAGCAATAGTTAACTTCATAATCTACAAGAGATCATAATCATAGCCTACGCCAAGTACTAACACGGATGCACACACTGTCACCATTACACCGTGCAGGAGGAATAAACTACTTTAATAACATCACTAGAGTAGCACATAGATAAATTGTGATACAAAACACATTGCAATCATAGAGATATAAATAAGCACTTCACTACGCCATTCATAACAGTGAATAAGTATTCGTGAAATATAGCCTAAGAGACCCACATGGTGCACACTGTCACCTTTACACACGTGGGACAAGAAGTCTCCGGAGATCACATAAGTAAAACCCACTTGACTAGCATAATGACATCTAGATTACAAGCATCATCATATGAATCTCAATCATGTAAGGCAGCTCATGAGATTATTGTATTGAAGTACGTAGAAGAGAGATGAACCACATAGCTACCGGTACAGCCCCGAGCCTCGATGGAGAACTACTCCCTCCTCATGGGAGCAGCAACGTTGATGAAGATGGCGGTGGAGATGGCAGCGGTGCCGATGGAGAAGCCTTCCGGAGGCACTTCCCTGTCCCGGCGTGCGACAGAGACTCCTGTCCCCCGGATCTTGGCTTCGCGATGGCGGCGGCTCGGAAGGTTTCGCGTACCGTGGCTTATTCGTATCGTGTTTTAGGTCGGGACCTTTATATAGGCGAAGAGGCGGAGTCGGAGGGCTGACGAGGCGGCGAGACAACAGGGGGGCGCGGGCCCAGCCCTGGCCGCGCCACCACCATGTGTGGGGCCCCTGGGCCTCCCCTCTGGCGGCTCTCGGGTGTTCTGGAAGCTTCGTGGAAAAATAGGATGCTGGGCGTTGATTTCGTCCAATTCCGAGAATATTTCCTTACTAGGATTTGGAACCAAAAAACAGAAACTGGCCTTCGGCATCTCGTCAATAGGTTAGTTCCGGAAACGCATAATAATGACATATAATGTGTATAAAACATGTAGATATCATCAATAAAGTAGCATGGAACATAAGAAATTATAGATACGTTGGAGACGTATCAGCATCCCCAAGCTTAGTTCTGCTCGTCCCGAGCAGTAAAACGATAACAATGATAATTTCTTAAGTGGCATGCCATCATAACCTTGATCATACTATTGTAAGCATATGTAATGAATGTAGCAATCAAAAACAATGGTAATGACATGAGTAAACAAATGAATCATAAAGCAAAGACTTTTCATGAATAGTACTTCAAGACAAGCATCAATAAGTCTTGCATAAGAGTTAACTCATAAAGCAATAAATCAAAGTAAAGGTATTGAAGCAACACAAAGGAAGATTAAGTTTCAGCGGTTGCTTTCAACTTATAACATGTATATCTCATAGATATTGTCAACATAGAGTAATATAACAAGTGCAATATGCAAGTATGTAGGAATCAATGCAGTTCACACAAGTGTTTGCTTCTTAAGGTGGAGAGAGATAGGTAAACTGACTCAACAATAAAAGTAAAAGAAAGGTCCTTCAAAGAGGAAAGCATCGATTGCTGTATTTGTGCTAGAGTTTTTATTTTGAAAACATAAAGAGAGCATAAAAATAAAGTTTTGAGAGGTGTTTGTTGTTGTCAACGAATGGTAGCGGGTACTCTAACCCCCTTGCCAGACAAACCTTCAAAGAGCGGCTCCCATTTTATTTTATTTTTGGGTGGCACTCCTTCCAACCTTCCTTTCACAAACCATGGCTAACCGAATCCTCGGGTGCTGCCAACAATCTCATACCATGAAGAAGTGCCTTTTTATTTTAGTTTTATTATGATGACACTCCTCCCCACCTTTGCTTTCTCAAGCCATGGCTAACCGAATCCTTCGGGTGCCGTCCAACAATCACATACCATGGAGGAGTGTCTAATTTTGTTAATTAATTTGGGACTAGGAATCCCATTGCCAGCTCTTTTTGCAAAATTATTGGATAAGCGGATGAAGCCACTAGTCCATTGGTGAAAGTTGCCCAACAAGATTGAAAGATAAACACCACATACTTCCTCATGAGCTATAAAACATTGACACAAATCAGAGGTGATAAATTTTGAATTGTTTTAAGGTAGCACTCAAGCAATTTACGTTGGAATGGCGGAGAAATACCATGTAGTAGGTAGGTATGGTGGACACAAATGGCATAGTGGTTGGCTCAAAGATTTTGGATGCATGAGAAGTATTCCCTCTCGGTACAAGGCTTAGGCTAGCAAGGTTATTTGAAACAAACACAAGTATGAAGCGGTGCAGAAAACTCACATAAAAGACATATTGTAAACATTATAAGACTCTACACCGTCTTCCTTGTTGTTCAAACTCTTTACTAGAAATTATCTAGACCTTAGAGAGACCAATTATGCAAACCAAATTTTAGCGAGCTCTATGTATTTCTTCATTAATGGGTGCAAAGTATATGATGCAAGAGCTTAAACATGAGCACAACAATTGCCAAGTATCACATTATCCAAGACATTTTACCAATTACTACATGTAGCATTTTCTGTTTCCAACCATATAACAATTAACGAAGCAGTTTCAACCTTCGCCATGAACATTAAAAGCTAAGAACACATGTGTTCATACGAACCAGCGAGCGTGTCTCTCTCCCAAACAATCATTTATTCAAACCAAAACAAAAACAAAAACATACAGACGCTCCAAGTAAAGTACATAAGATGTGACCGAATAAAAATATAGTTTCACTAGAAGAAACCTGATAAGTTGTCGATGAAGAAGGGGATGCATTGGGCATCCCCAAGCTTCGATGCTTGAATCTTCTTAAAATATGTAGGGATGAACCACCGGGGCATCCCCAAGCTTAGACCTTTCACTCTTCTCGATCACATTATATCACCCTCTTCTATTGACCCTTGAAAACTTCTGCCACACCAAACTTCGAGCAAACTCATTAGAGGGTTAGTGCATAATCAAAATTCACATGTTCAGAGGTGACACAATCATTCTTAACACTTCTGGACATTGCACAAAACTTCTGAAAGTTAATGGAACAAAGAAACCCATTCAACATAACAAAAGCGGCAATGCGAAATAAAAGGCAGAATCTATCAAAAACAGAACAGTCCGTAAAGACGAACCTGAAAGGGGCACTAGACTTGCTCAAATGGAAAAACTCAAAACTAATGAAAGTTGCGTACATATCTGAGGATCACGCTCGTAATTTTGCAGATTTTTTCGAATTTTTTACTGGGACTTATGCCAGAATTCGTGACAGACAGCAATGCTGTTTCTGCGCGATCCCAAATATAACATCAACTTTAGCATAGAAACTTTACTTGGCACAAAAACATGATAAGGAGAGGTTGCTACAGTAGTAAACAACTTCCAAGACTCAAATATAAAACAAAAGTGCTGTAGTAAAATAAACACATGGGTTATCTCCCAAGAAATTCTTTCTTTATAGCCATTAAGATGGGCTCAGCAATTTTAATGATACTCTCGCAAGAAATAAAAGTTGAGGCAAAAGAGAGCATTTAAGTCTAACACACTTCCTATGCATAGGAGTCTTGTAAATAAACAAGTTCATGAAGATCAAAGTAACAAGCATAGGAAGATAGAACAAGTGTAGCTTCAAAAATTTCAGCATATAGAGAGGTGTTTTAGTAACATGAAAACTTCTACAACCATATTTTCCTCTCTCATAATAACTTTCAGTAGCATCATGAGCAAACTCAACAATATAACTATCACATAAAGCATTCTTATCATGAGTCTCATGCATAAAATTATTACTCTCCACATAGGCATAATCAATTTTATTAGTTGTAGTGGGAGCAAATTCAACAAAGTAGCTATCATTATTATTCTCATCATCAAATATAGGAGGCAAAGTATCATCAAAGTAAATTTTCTCCTCAATGCTTGGGGTACTAAAAATATCATGCTCATCAAAGCCAGCTTCCCCAAGCTTAGAATTTTCCATATCATTAGCAACAATGGTTCAAAGCGCTCATGCTAATGTGTTCCATAGGTTTTTTAATTTTCGCAGCAAACAATCCATGTCTTAACTCAGGAAATAGAATAAGAAGCTCATTGTTACTTTCCATTATGCCTAACTAGTGTAAACAAGAAACCAAATGTCGCAATTGCAGAGTCTAAAGGAAATAGCTTCGAGTACTTACAACGGCGCCGGAAAGTAGCTTAGTAGCCGAGATCCGGAGTGTGAGTACCTTTTACCTTTCCTCCACGGCAACGGCGCCAGAAAATAGCTTGATGTCTACGGGTGCTTCTATTCTTGTAGACAGTGTTGGGCCTCCAAGAGCAGAGGTTTGTAGAACAGCAACATGTTTTCCCTTAAGTGGATCACCCAAGGTTTATCGAACTCAGGGAGGAAGAGGTCAAAGATATCCCTCTCATGCAACCCTGCAACCACAAAGCAAGAAGTCTCTTGTGTCCCCAACACACCTATTAGGTGCACTAGTTCGGCGAAGAGATAGTGAAATACAAGTGGTATGAATGAATATGAGCAGTAGTACGGCGCCAGAAAAGTGCTTGCTGGCGTGCAGTTGATGGTAGTAATATTGCGGGAAGTAAACAAGCGTAGTAACTCAGTAAAACAGTAAACAAGCAGCGATAGCGTATTTAGGAACAAGGCCTAGGGATTAGACTTTCACTAATGGACACTCTCAACTTTGATCACATAACAGAATAGATAAATGCATACTCTACACTCTCTTGTTGGATGATGAAAACATTGCGTAGGATTACACGAACCCTCAATGCCGGAGTTAACAAGCTCCACAATTCAATGTTCATATTTAAATAACCTTAGAGTGCATGAAAGATCGACACGACTAAACCAAGTACTAACATAGCATGCACACTGTCACCTTCACACCATGTAGGAGGAATAGATCACATCAATACCATCATAGCAATAGTTAACTTCATAATCTACAAGAGATCATAATCATAGCCTACGCCAAGTACTAACACGGATGCACACACTGTCACCATTACACCGTGCGGGAGGAATAAACTACTTTAATAACATCACTAGAGTAGCACATAGATAAATTGTGATACAAAACACATTGCAATCATAAAGAGATATAAATAAGCACTTCACTACGCCATTCATAACAGTGCATAAGTATTCTGTGAAATATAGCCTAAGAGACCCACACGGTGCACACACTGTCACATTTACACACGTGGGACAAGGAGTCTCCGGAGATCACATAAGTAAAACCCACTTGACTAGCATAATGACATCTAGATTACAAGCATCATCATATGAATCTCAATCATGTAAGGCAGCTCATGAGATTATTGTATTGAAGTACATAGAGAGATGAACCACATAGCTACCGGTACCCCGAGCCTCGATGGAGAACTACTCCCCCTCATGAGAGCAAGCGTTGATGAAGATGGCGGTGGAGATGGCAGCGGTGTCGATGGAGAAGCCTTCGGGGCACTTTCCCGTCCGGTGGCGTGCGGAACAGAGACTCCTGTCCCCGGATCTTGGCTTCGCGATGGCGGCGGCTGGAAGGTTTCGCGTACCGTGGCTTATTCGTATCGTGTTTTAGGTCGGGACCTTTATATAGGCGAAGAGGCGGAGTCGGAGGGCTGATGAGGCGGCGAGACAACGGGGCGCGGGCCCAGCCCGGCGCCACCACCATGTGTGGGGCCCAGGCCTCCCCTCGGCGGCTCTCGGGTGTTAAGCTTCGTGGAAAAATAGGATGTTGGGCGTTGATTTTGTCCAATTCCGAGAATATTTTCTTACTAGGATTTCGGAACCAAAAACAGCAGAAAACAGGAGCGGCCCTTCGGCATCTCGTCAGTAGGTTAGTTCCGGAAACGCATAATAATGACATATAATGTGTATAAAACATGTAGATATCATCAATAAAGTTGCATGGAACATAAGAAATTATAGATACGTTGGAGACGTATCACTTCACAACCTCGCTGAAAGTTGGGGACAAAGTACTTGGTTGTTTGTGTGCAGGTCTCCACGTTGCTGCTGACGCCGGCAGTGCGCCCTGCCACGAGTTGGTTCACAACACCTCGGGAGAGAATGTTTTTCTCCTACTGGTCGATAAACCTTGGTTTCTTACTGAGGGAAAACTTCCTGCTGTGCTCATCATACCTTTCTCTTGGGGTTCCACTCAACGTTACGCATAAATTGTCCTTCATCAACTCCGCGCTCAGCAAAGACTTTTTCTAGCGCCGTTGCCGGGAAACTGAAGAAAAGCTACACCACAAGGATTTCTAACTCCCACGGCACACACCAGAAGTGCCTAATGTCCTGCTACTAGTACCCAGCTTACTGCTCGCGTGCCACGTCTGTGCGCTGCAAGTATTACATTTCTGAGTTACCCTTTATCTCTCCTTATTAATACAGTTCCAATATAAAGATTCATGAACCATCAACACACAGGAAATACCAAATATATACACACAAGCATTATTGTATAATTAGCCAATTAATAAAATCATTACACTGCGTACTACACTGTGTAATGGACAAGATCTACACAATGGACAAGACCTATATACACTACATAATAGACAAGACATATATACTAAGTACTACACATCCGGTCCGCCTTCGGTTCAATGGGTGGTGGGTAACAAACAATGATCCCGTCAGCATCTCTTGGGCCGTGGTACTAACTATCAGATGTAGTGGAGTTAGCCTGTTGTTTGTAGTATAAGTTTGTGTAGAAAAATAAATTATCCATGCATGTAGAAATAACACTTTGTCCCTGGATCCATTTTGTAGCTCCCTATCATCTCTATCCAACAAGCCTCGTGAAAATAGGTTCGTTTTGTCTCATTGGTGACTTGAACAATGAAGGTCCTATCTAGTATGGGTAGTTGATAACCCCCAAGAGCAGGGGACCACTGTAGCACCTCTCGATGCAGAAGTATGGCATCGATCCGCAGGAGCAAGAAGGAAAAGCTAGTTATTCTCTACAACTAAAGTGTCACAAGTTTTAGTTGATTATGCACCAAACTATTTAAGGAAACAATGGAAGTTGATTTAGTACAAGAAAAATAAAGTGAAACAAAATAGTAATGCAAAGTGTCCCAATAGTCTTCAGTGCAAGAGGATAAGACAAAGGTTTTCTCTTATAGGCCAAAACAATGGACATGGTTTCATCGGTTCACTCAATCCTCTCTCTCTCTCTCTCTCTCTCTCTCTCCATCTACGGTGGTGATCATGTTATAGAAAATAAATACTCATTTGTTTTGATTGTAATTTTTATGAAGGCTACATGTCCTAAAACACATATAGTTGAAAGAAATACTCATTTGTGTTGCCGTTGTCGCCCCCATAAGGACAGTGTTGGTTATTGTCACACCAAACATCATACTTCTCCCTTTGTACCCCTAGATAAAGGATGTGGGGCTGCACTGTGTCACTCAATGCATGTGCCATCTATCACTCGGCCACCCAATACTTACATACATCATACTACTTAATGGTAAACACTTAAGACACTAATGTAGTGAATTATTTATTGTTTGCAATACCACATCTCTCTCATCTACGAAACTTGGTGATGTCAAACACCTCATGACATGGGTAAACAAGGAATTTAGAATAGAAACCATTACATGCATCATATAAGTATCTCCGACGTATGACAAACCATAAAAGTTCCAACACATCAGTAAATGCATAACAAATATCATAACATACCACAATATGCACCCTAGGAATTACATAGATAGATCCATAATCATACAAGGCACATTATATGGACTTCAACAATGATCATATGTAGATAGATTGGATCAAGTTACCACCACAAACCCATTGTCCAGGGGGTGGGCTACTCCTCTCTCATCATGGAGAGGGATGAGGAGGTGTTATTGAAGGAGGAGAGACGTGCGGTGACCCAGCATACCGCTACATGTTGTAGTACGCAAGTCGTTGATATAACACCAATAAAACACCGTTCCACTAGTATTACATCCATCAAAGTGGTACAACAGAAACATATGCGAGTCCAATGAATATCTATATATCTATATACAAACTCTTTATAGAAGATTAACACAGCCTCCTACTTTACAATGATGTAAAACTGTAATTAAAGCTCCAAAAGAACAACTCACAGTCTAACGTATTTCTAACCCTAGCTCTAGAGATACAAGCCTTTCTAAATAACTAGCTAGAACTCTAGCTACTTAGGTTCTAGGATTAGGGATCTGGTTCCCTTCTACTCTTAGTCTAGGTTTCCACCATGGTAGCGGTAGAAGTTGACTTCTTGGATGATTCCTGATTCCCGCCCCTTGTAGTAGTTGCTCCATCTTCGAGTTTCACGTAGCTGCTCCTTTGATGGCTCCCAATCTAAGCAGGGGGTTTAATAGGGAATGGGTGAGTACGAGCGTACTCATCAAGTTCAGTAATAGAAATAGGTGTATCATGCACTAGCTACAGCCACATACCAGAAAGTCGTAGGCAGATGCAAGTTTTCATAATTATTTTTTCAAAAGGTTTATTTTATTCTGAAAAGCTATGTCCGTCAGTCTTCACAGGTTGACCAGAACTTCATGGAGCTCCTTTCCTGCCATGTTCGTAGTTCCTTCCCGAAACAGGGAGTGACATGCCTCAATTCAATATACTCTGCCGAGGTGTGTTACTTTACCTATAAAAGAACTTATCATTGTTGCCAACCGAGCCGCGATCTCGTCCACACTTTCTTGGTGTGAGGCCCGGTATAAGATCCAAGCCAATTACTTACTAGACCTAGATGACGAAGATGACGCCGGCCTGTCAAACATGCAACGCGGGTGCGGGGACGACGACTAGGGCTGCAGCTACTTCGCGTCGGCGATGTACCGGCGCCTAGGCCTCGGTAGTGGCTATTTTTAGGTTTTTTTAATTAGCCGACCTTTGTATGAAATCGCCGAACTTTAAATAAAATTTCTTTGTTTTTACAAAATTTAAAATTATTTTATGGGGGCCGCAGCTGGGAGTTAATCGACCTCCATTCGACCATTCTAGCCAAAAGCCCCCCGTATGGTCTAAAATACGATATGTTGGACGGCGTATTGGGCGCACTTGGTGGAGATGTTTTCAGTCGGGTTGCACATACATGCCACAGCTAAAATAATACGACAACATAGTAAAAAAGGTCGGCGTTGCATGTTGGCGGGAGGTTCCCGGTGTCTATCGATGCACACCCGGTGTCTGACGGGAGGTTTCCCTCATCAGTTTTCTCCGGAATAACGCTGATGTGTTCCCTGCGAATCGTCGGACCTTACTAGGATCCCAAAGGAAGTGACAGAGGACCACCTCATTTGCCCCCAAGCCCCATCAGTGAAGCAAAAAATTTGTCACCGATCGTGAGAAAACTCAAGAAGGCTCGGGTCATCCGTAAGGTGTTGCATCCTACTTGGGTGGCCAATACACCAATTGTTGATTCCCGAGGATCCGTGTTGGCTGCTGGAGGAGATTACTTGTGGCCACGAACCTTCTTTTGGGCAGGGAAAGATTAGTTGGACGGAGGTGAATGCCTAGTGACATGGAACGCCATCTGCCTCAACCCTAACCCACAGAGACGCACCCAACCTCCCTCCCACACCCAACCTCCCCCAACCCTAACCCAATCTCCCGTCGCCGTCGTTAGTGGCGCTTCCGGGCAAAGCCCGCGTGGCGGCGGCGGATCTCCTGCTGCTATGCTGGGGGTGGTGGCCAGATCCCTCCTCGACGCTGTCAACGACACGTCGGCGGTGGCTGGCGGTGAAGGTTAGTAGGCGGCGACCAAGGTCCTCGATCTATGCCGCAAACACCTGCTGCATGTCCCCGCCTCCCGTTGGTGAGAGGTGGTGCTCATGGGCTTCTCCCACGACACGAGAATGCCTGGGGTAGCAACTCTAGGTTGGATGGCGGAGGTGGCCCTCTTCTTCGCCGGAGATGGTCAGTCTGAGGATGGGGTGGTGGGTCTAACGATCTGTCACCGAGTCCCGGTGGCGAGATGGGGAGGCGTGGAAACCAGCGATGGCTGAGGAAGGCGTGCCCATCCTGGTTGTCACCGGTGAGGGTCGGCCGTTGCAAAGCGTTTCCCATTCGCTTGGTGTCGCCGCTTTGCCTTGGCAGGCCTGGGATGGTCGGTGGCGTTTGGGCCTGAACTGAATAGTGGTGGCGTCCTAGGGTCTCTCTTGTGAGAAGATGAAGACCTGCCTGAGGCATGTTCTTCTACATCTGGCCAGAGTGATGTGTGCCAGAAGGCTCCGCCAAATGTATGCTTGGAGTTCGCTGGATCGGGTGGTGTTCGGTCGTGCGCACACATACTTTTATTCCGACCATTTGGTGCTGGAGGGAGCGGCCCGAAGCTCTGTTCTGTTTTACCATCATATGACATTCTGGTCCATTGCGAATCAGAGGCGGGAATATCGTGAAGGCCGGATTGGAGGACTAGTAATGGAGGTTCGAGTCTCCGTGTTGTTGAGGGACTTGCTTGGTGTTCTGGGTTCCGCAGTAGCAGTATGCAAGTGGGAGCGGCAACATAGGTGAAGTTCTGAGTCTTACCTTTCAGGGTGAAAATCCAAGATCTGGCCTTAATTCGTTGTGCCTGGCAATGACCTTGTTGAAGGCATTGTTTTGACAACGGGGACTATCTTCAGGGTGCAAACCTAAGTTCTTTGGATTGAACGCCGATAACGCTTGTGCACTGTTTCCTTCTTGGAGGCGTCGCTTTTGAAGAGCCTGGAGTTTAGGTGTTGTCTTGGGGTGGATGTTGTTGCTAGGCTTGAGTACCGTAGCAGGGCTTTTTGTTTCTTAGTTTTATTTTTTATTTTTTTGACTGTGTGCATCCATACTACCATTAGGGTATTGCATTGTTGCAGAGGCTGACTGTAATTGGTATCTCTCGATATTAATATATTCCTATTATAGAAGGAAAACGGAATGCCATGTGCAAACCGAAAATCTTTGGTGGCCTAGGATCAAGAACCTCAAGTTACAAGGTTTGGCACAGGGCCGGCCCTGACCCATGGCAGCCATGGGCGGCTGCCTAGGGCCCAGGACGTTGGGGGGCCCAAAATTGGGGCTTTTGTTTACTATGCCCTGAAAAACATAGGGCCGGCCCTGGTTTGGCACTCCGGGCACGATGCGAATGGCGGAGGCGCATGGACGCTAGACGACTTTGGCAAGGCCTCCTCGCCATAACTGATAAACCAACCCAAGAAGTTTCTCAGAGTCCGGCCATATTGGAGATCGGTAACGTTAGCAGTTTTTTTTTTCTGGAGGGACAAGATGGCTATCAAGCTTCACAACGTTTGACATTGCACCTATGCTAGCGGACTTGGTGGGCACCAGAGCAAGAAACAGGCGTACAGTGGATGCTAGGGTTGTTGAAAACATTTGGCTTCTTGATATTTTGGGACAAGTGTCCCAGGTGATTGCCCTAGAGATCGTACTTCTGTGACTAAAAATTGGAGAGGTGCACAGGAATATGCAGAGGGAGGACAGCTTCAGTGGGCCATGCGCAGCTTCGATCAGGAGTATACTCTGCAAAATCTACCTAGGAGAGGCTGTGCTCGGGAGAGGAATTCTTCGCGGCAGCTGCTGTAGGGTGCCACTTAAGTGCAGAATTTTTGGTCTGCTAGCAATACAGCGCAGGCTTTGGACTTCGGATCGTCGGGCGAGGCATGGTCTTCAGCAAGAACCAGATGTGTGTTACTTATTCTTTCAGGGGGTAGATGAGATTGATCACATACTGCTACAATTCGTTTCAGCGAGGCAAGTCTGGCATATGTGTATACAGTCATTGCAGATCCCTTTCTGCATCCGGGTGCATGAGCATCAGCTTCAGGCTTGGTGGCTAGCAGAGAGAACCCCGCTCAACAAGAAGAATAAGAGATGCTTTGACGCATGGGTAATCTTGGTGTGCTAGAGCTTGTGGAAGCTGCAGTAGAATGCTAGAGTCTTTGGCAACATCAGCAAGCAATGCAACGAAGACAATCTGGCTTCGAGGATCCTGGAATACATGAAGCTTTGGAGCAAAGCCGGTGTTGGAGATATAAACCTAGAGTGAGCAACTGAGCATTTGGTACTAGGGTTGATGGTGTTGGTGTTCTCCGAATCTGTGTGTTCGCAGCAAAGCCGTATCATGTACTATTCACACTCCGCGGATGCTTAGCTAGAGAGGGATATCCGGTTGTGGCTCGCCGCAGGATTTTTGACCGGGTTTACTCTGATAAACCGAGTAGTGTGGGTATCTTGACCGGTTTCTTTCTAATCAATTAGTTTAGCAGTTGTCCAAATAATATTTATGAAAATAGATGAGGTAAGCTCTCCCAGAGTTCCATCCAGCGAGCCAGGACCCAGGAGCAAAAGGGCCGAAAAGTTGTCTGCTGCCGATCAAACATGCACGCAGAGGATAGGAGGTACCAGACAATTCCGAAGAAGAGGCAAGATGGCACCATTCTAGATATCTTCTCATGGCACCATCACTGCAAGAATCGGATATATATGGTAAAAAAGCAGGACGATAGCCAGTCTCACACCGGCTTGCAGACGACATGCGATGGGGACATGGGGTTCTCTCAGGAAGCCAACATCGCACTGGCATGCACACGTAACCTAAATCGTTCGAATCTTCCGGAGCTCTCGGTGATAACAAAGGGTACCCTGGAAACTTCAGAGTGCTTTTTGCCACACATTTCTAACTACATGAAACGCCAGACATTCCACGATTGAAGCTGGAGACCTTGGACGAAGGTGCTCGATTGCTGCGGAAGTAGCAGGTGATGTGAGTGCGTATGTATGCGTGTAAAACACGGAGAATCTCTCAAAACTTTGTATGCAAGATGAGCTTACAGGACTGCCAATCAAACCAGCCACCAGGTTTGAGAATAAGGTGGGATCCAAAAATGTAGTGGCTGGTGAATCACTGATAAAAAGCGGATTTTTGAGAGATTCTTCATCGATCTAGTGGCCGTTGAATCACTGATCAAAGAGCGAGCAGTCGTCAGGTTTAATGATTTTGTGGGATCCCTGGATGTAGCGGCTGGTGAACCGCTTCTTCTTTCACAAAGATTCAGACAAAACCGAGCTTGGATAGAACTGAAGAAGATTTGGCGAACAAAGAAAAAGGTCAAAGGACAAATTTTTGGCTCGCTTGATTCGCAAAAAAAAGGGTGTAAAACACGGAGAAAGACGACGGTGTACGATGCATACGTGAACACGGTGACAGGTATCGCAAATTCGCAATGCCTTAATTCCACACAGCCTTGTCGTAGTCAGATTCCCTGTAATGCATACGGTGTATGTCGACCTATACGCCAATTGTCTGGAACAGAAATGAGCATGGACCATGAGCATACACACAGCGTAGTAGCGGAAGGTTTCAGTGTAATACATACACCAGCCTGCAGTTACGCGAGATGTGAGAGAACAACTCATCCCTCTTTCGCCATCTCTCTGTGCAGCTCTCTGATCCACTTTATAGAAAGAAGGAAAAAACACCGACGTAGGATTTTGTTATATTTGTAGATCCTTTTTACTCCCTCCGTCCCACCAAGTGTCTTAACTTTGTAGATACATCCAACTAGACGCTATCTATTAGGTAGATATATCCAAATTTTAATAAATTTACCTAAAGTTAAGACATTTTTTGGTGAAATGGAGAAAGTATTAATGGATCGGTGAAATTTTCGTAATTTTTTTTATTAAGTTCAGTTTTACGCAGCGAAAAGTATTGGCTTTAAGGTAACAAGCTAACTCCTGGATGCAAAGCAAAAGGCAAATTATACACAAACTGGGTCAAGATTGGAAGTGTGCTTGATTGAACGAGGCACCACTTCGAATGTGTGAGATTGGATCAGCACTCGTACTTGTATTGGAAATAGATATGCCTCCATTATAATATCTCAAGAAGACATCAGGGTCAAACTAGGAGGAATAGATGTTCATAAAATCCCAACATTCAGTAAGATAACCACGAAAGGACTTGTTCTTCTATGAAATTTTCTTTGAACAAAATCTATTGTGGAGCATGGATGGATAACAACAACGATGTGACAAAAACAAAAAAAGGACGGTGAAAGACACCAGAGAGGCAAGTCAACATAAAACCTCTAAACATGATATAGAAGTGACAAAATAAAAGAATCAGGGAGCTGACAAAACAAATACTAACACTTGCCTATGACCTTCATTCGGAGAGTAATACTTCCACCCAAGTGTGCTTCAACCCTCTTGTGCACTTGCAAGCATCATTGACATGCTCTTTTTCTTCAATATGCACATGGCATCCAACCGCTTTCCCTCCTCGGCATACTAAGATAAACAACTTGAAGGCCAGAAATTACTACATATAGCCATATAGGTAGCACAAGGATCTATAAAATCTAGGGTACCGTTGCCTAACGACATATTAATTAGAGGTATGAGGAGATGTACTCCCCCTATAAAGATCAAAAATGGTTGTAAATGAAAATATCACTGCATGGACCTAAAAACCATGTATGTTATGACCAAATTATAAACATGCTATTTTTAGATAGTATTAATTATTAGCCAATAAATCACATTTTATTACATTTACATCCCTTTTTTATCTTCATTTCACACCCCTTTTTAGAACCATTTCAACATTGCCATCTTATTTTAGATATTATTAATTATTATCCAATTAATCATTTATATTATATTTACATCCTTCTTTGGAATTTCTAACATATTTATTCTCAACATGCTATTTTATAGATAGTATTAATAATTAGCCAATTATTAATATCTTAGTGTATTTACATATTTGTTTGGAATCCCTAATATCTTTATTGCTATGTTTCATTTCACGTCCTTATTTAAAACAATGTCATATTATTGTCAATGAGATGACATTGTTTCTACATAGGGATTTGAAATTAAGATAACAATAATAGTATAGCACGTCTCTATTTTTTCTCATAATGTACACATTGTTTAGGGTCTCTAGAATGATACTTCCATCTACAAACACCTCAATTCTTTATAAGGGGAGTACATATCCTCAGACACAATACTTTGGTCACCCGGCAACCTGATTTCCCGAACACCCTCCGGTAAATGATCATACAGAGCAATAAAATCCATTTTGGAAATTTTTGAATTTTAACAAGAACCCTCGGCAAATGGTGACACTGAGGAATTTGAATTCAAAATTTGGTTTTTGAAGTTGTCCAGTAATTGGAATTTCTGACCCCTCAGGAATTTATTTCAGCAAGAACCGAAATCTTGCTCATATCTCACACGAATATGTCATTAGAGGACGGTAGCCATAAATCCGTAGATTTTTAGATCCTTGTGGTACATGTTTGTAATAGTAAGTTGATTTTTCTAGTTGTTTTCTCTTATATAGTATTCCAAGGAGGGAGAAGGGGTTGGGTGTTATATGCATAGAAAATGACAAAGGGCGTGACATTACCTTCTTCACTAAGCGGCATATGGAGGTTTGTTCAAAGGCGTTGCTGACCTCGCCACCGCACATGTGCTACGGTTACTAGGCGAGATACGAGGGGGGGGGAGCGGGTGCTAGTCGGATGTTCTGAATAAGCCACCCCTATCAACTTATATAGGGACCCATGGTAGCATTTACGTTATATTTTATGGTATCATGATTAATCACATTTGTTTAGCAAAAGATCATTCTTTTTTCAACGGTAATATTTGTGGGTAAAAGATCATTCTTTTTTCAACTTAATCCTAGCTAAATGTTGGCCAGTTTCTGAAGTTACTGAAGGTATTTTAAAAGTACAAGCTTCAACATTCAGATATCTTGTTTTCGAACACAACGCTTAACTCATGTATTTCCTCTATCTCTTTCAGCGTGGTAACATACAAAGCCAAGCTCCCTTCATTAATCTCCTATGAGATCACAAGGAAATCACTGGCAGCAGTATCCACCCAATGTGTAGATCATCTTTGAAAGCTAAACCATCCGAGCATGCATAGGGTTCTACTGTTGCAGGATCAGCAATGTCCTCGATGACACGAGCTGAGTTGCCGAGAAAATTTCCATGCTCATCATAGAAAATAGCTCCAGCGGCTCGTGTGATATTGGCCTTCGATAAAGAAGCATAAATGTTTAGTTTACACATAGCTTGTGGTGGTGTAGTCCAGCGGCGTGTGACATGTGGTTGTCGATGGACATTCATCGATATTAACGATCTCAGTGAGCCGTGAGCAAGATTCAGATCTCCAAAGAAAGAGTTTTTGAAACTCATTATGGTTAGTGGGCTCAGGTATACCTCCTCATGGGTCGCTTTATGCCTTGCTGTCGAAATCGCCCACAATGTAACATTAGCATTGAAAAAAATCCTCAATAGAAAGGGTTTCAGTTGAGAAGAACAACAGTTCCTTTGCATTGCCACATTCTTTTAATAGCATATGTTCAACCCGGAAATTCAATTCGGCTCCCGGGTGCGTATGCTCCCTATACCAAAAAATTATATTTCGATTTGTCGAAAATTTTTGACAAAAAATTCTATGTGTACATCTCCATAATATATGAGCATTCGTCAAGTTTCATGAAAAATTAATATTTTTTGTGGTCTATGTAAAAAAGAGAAAATTTATCTTGTAAAAAACATTATTTTTAGCACTGAGTTTTGTCTTTTTACACACGTCACATGACAAGTCTATTTTTTATGAAACAACTTTGTGAGCGTGTAGCACGTGGAGATGTACGTGCGAATTTTTCGTTCCAATTTTTTTGAAATTCAAAGTTTGTGTAAGATGAATTTCAAAATAAAGGGAGCATATGCTCCCATGTTCCAAAACACCACTCCCATGTTCAACCATTTTTTCGTCAGTCAACGTCCATTTACTCATTGCAATGTTGCATTTTATAGAGAGATGCAATGCTTAATGTATTAATCGGAGTCATAGGCGGTACATATATATAGGCCACATCCTCGACTATACAAGGAAGGAGGCGGGCCCAATACTAAATACAAAGATATGTATCGCTATACATAATTACAGAGGATACACATCCAGATATTCAGAGATATGTATCTCAACACAGTCGAAGCGTCGCCTGGTCGAACGCATAGACTGGACCGAAACTCCTCAAATGATGTCGTAGGGACACCCTTAGTCATGATATCCGCAAATTGTTGAGAGGTGGGCACATGAAGTACTCGATGTGTCCAAGGGCCACCTGTTCCCGAACAAAATGAATGTCCAGCTCAATATGCTTGGTGCGGCGATGGTGGACCGGGTTGGCGGAGAGGTAGACGGCGGAGACGTTGTCGCAGTAGACCACGGTGGCTTTGGCGACAGGACATGAGAGCTCCACGAGGAGTTATCGTAGCCAGGAAACCTCAGCAACCGCGTTAGCAACAGCCCGGTACTCCGCTTCGGCGCTGGAGCGAGAGACCGTGGGTTGTCGCTTAGACGACCACGAGATGAGCGAAGGTCCGAAGTAGACGCAGTAGCCAGACGTGGAGCGATGCGTGTCGGGGCAGCCGGCCCAATCGGCGTCCGAATATGTGACGATGTCCATGGCGGTGGAGGCGTGGAGGGAGAGGCCGAAGTCCATGGTGCCACGAATGTAGCGGAGGATCCGCTTGACCGCAGCCCAATGAGGATCCCGCGGAGCGTGTATGTGAAGGCACACCTGCTGAACAACATACTGCAGCTCGGGGCGAGTCAAGGTGAGGTACTGCAGAGCACCGACGATGGAGCGATAAGATGATGCGTCCGTGGCCAAGGAACCATCTGTGGCGGAGAGCTTGGACTTCGTGTCGACAGGCGTGGCTGCGGATTTGCAATTAAGCATACCGGCGCGGTCCAGGAGCTCGTGGGCGTACTTGCGCTGATGAAGGAAGAAGTCGTCGGTGCGATGGACGACCTCGATGCCGAGGAAGTAGTGCAGGGGCCCCAAGTCCTTGAGGGCAAGCTCGGCGCGAAGACGCTCGGTGAGCTGTCGCAGTAGGTCCGTGTAGCTATCCGTTAAGATGATGTCGTCGACATAGAGCAGTAGGTACGCGGTGGCGGCGCCGTTGTTGTACACAAACAGCGAGGCATCGGAGCGGGTGGAGCGGAAGCCAAGTTGGTGAAGAAATGCTGCGATGCGCTGGTACCAGGCGCGTGGGGCCTACTTGAGCCCGTATAACGAGCGCGAGAGCAGGCACACATGGTCGCGGTGGGCGCTGTCGACGAAACCCGTGGGCTGTTGGCAGAAGACCTACTCCTCTAGATGGCCGTGAAGGAAGGCGTTGGAGACGTCCATCTGGTGCACGGGCCATGCACGGGAGACCGCGAGCTGAAGAAAGGTGTGGATCGTCCCAGGCTTGACTACCGGGGCGAAGGTGTCGGTGAAGTCGACGCCGGCGCGCTGGCGAAAGCCACGAACCACCCATCGTGCCTTGTGACGGTCGAGAGTACCGTCCGGATGGAACTTGTGCTTGAAGACCCACTTCCCGGTGATGATGTAGGCGTGAGGAGGGCGGGGAACAAGCGTCCATGTCTGGTTTCGCTGCAGTGCGTCGAACTCGTCCTGCATGGCCGCAAGCCACGCGGGTCGCGGAGAGCAGCCCGGGCGGCGGGCAGGGGCGACGGCGTGGCTGGTGAAGGCGCGAAGTCGACGCGGTGCAGACGTACTTGTCCGAGGGGTATCGCGTACTCGGGACGCGAATCCCCGCACGGGCGCACGTGAGGGGCCCCGTGGCCGGCGGCGGAGGAGGCGGAGGCGGGGCCGGAGACGAGGCATCGCCCGAGCTAGGGCTCGAGGGCGACGCGGTCGAGGGCGCAGATGGCACGGCGGTGGCATCGCCCGAGCTGGGGCTTGAGGGCGACGCGGTCGAGGGCGCGGATGACACGGCGGTGCCCGAGGGTACTCGAGGGCGATGAGGGCGGTGTCGAGGCGAGCGGCAGCGCAGGCGGGGCTCGAGGGCGCCGTGTGTGAGCCCGAGGCAGTGCTCGAGGGCATCACGGGGGGCGTCGCAGTCGGAGTAGAGGGGGCGCGCGGGGGTGCGGCCGAGCCAGGAACCTCCACCAAGGTAGGGCCGCGACGCCGCAGACTGTCAGTCACGGGAGGAGAAGTCATCACCTGTTCCTGTGCAAAGGAAAAACAGTGCTCATCAAAGTACACGTGCCGGGACGTGATCCAGCGGTGAGAGACCGGATCATAGCAATGGTAGCCTTTGGTGTTAGCCGGGTGACCGAGAAAGACGCACGGAATGGAGCGAGGTGCGAGTTTATGAGGGGTGGTGACGGCGGTGCTAGGGAAACGGCGACAACCGAAAATACGGAGACCGTCGTATGAGGGGGGTGAGCCGAACATGAGGTTATGTGGTGTGTAATTCTAGCGTGGGCGACACGGGCGTAGGTTGACTAGGAGGGTGGCGGTGGAGAGAGCGTCCGGCCAGAACTGGGGGGGCATATGGGCGTGGAACAGGAGGGTACGGACGCAGTCATTAAGGGTGCGTAGGACGCGCTCAGCGCGGCCGTTCTGCTGGGAGGTGTATGGGCAAGTGAGGCGGAAGATGGTGCCATGGGTGGAGAGGAGGGTGCGGATGGTGGAGTTGTCGAACTCCTTGCCGTTGTCAGTTTGGAGGGCGAGGATTGGGCGACCGAACTGCCTAGAGACATAAGAATAAAAGGCGGTGAGTGTCAAGGCGACATAAGATTTCTTACGAAGAGGGAAAGTCCAGACAAAGTGAGAAAAATCATCGAGAATAACAAGATAATAAATAAAACCAGAATGACTCGGTATAGGGGACGTCCATACATCACAATGAAGTAATTGAAAAGGAAATGATGCAACTGTGGATGAACTACTGAAAGGAAGTCGAACATGTTTGCCTAGTCGGCAGGCGTCACATGAGTGATCCGCCATTTTATTGCATGAAAAAGAAAAGCCTCTCATTATTTGGCGGAGCGAGGTGGAGCTGGGATGGCCAAGACGAGCGTGCCAAAGGTCGACGCCGGCGGAGAGCGCCCGAGGTGCAGCGTGAGTGGAGGGAGACGACTGAACGGGGTAGAGGTCGCCGGGACTCACCAAATTCGTCAAATTCCACAGTTACAGAGTTATCACGAGAAAGAGTTTTGACGGAAACTAAATTCTGAACAAGATTTGATGAAACTAAGACATTATTAAGAGACAATGGTGTGGAGTTAGAAGGAAAATGAGTGGAGCCAATATGAGAGACGGGAAGACCAGCACCGTTACCGACGATTATGCGAGAGGAAGTGGATGTCGGAGATGAAGTGGAAAGGTTACCCGGGTGAGCAGCCATGTGTGCGGAGGCTCCGGTGTCCATGAACCAGTCGCCACCGCCAGAATAAGCGCCCGGCGAGCGGGCGTACTAAAGGGCGGTGTACAGCGCGGGGTCCCAGTGGGCCGGCGGTGCCTGCGGCATCATGCCGCCGTAGACGGGGGCGTAGGGCGGGCCGGCGGGATCCTGCGGTGGCGCGGCGAGGAAGGCCTGGTGTGTCGCCGGACGAGGGCCGACGGTGCCGGGGACGGGGGGCGCGGAACGGGCATGGTGTAGGCGTGCACGACCCCCGTCCAAGGGTTGTGTCCGCCCGCCCACGGCGGAGTGGGGTGTGAGTACCCGGGGCGCGGACCGACGATGCCGGGGCCGCCATTGTTGCCACCGCCGCGGCCACCACCACGGCCACGGCCACGGCCACCGCCCCCTCCTCCTTGGTGTTGTGGCAGTTGAGGCGCGGGGTGTGGAGGGGCGGGGGTGGGCGCTGGTGGAGCTCCTCCGCCATGAGGAAGGATGTTGTTGCCGCTGGCCCATAGAGCGGTGTGAACCGCCCGGGTGCGCACACGCTTCAGCCGCCGTTCCTCCGGCCGGAGGTAGTCGACCGCCCGCTCGAACGTAGGGTTGGTCATGAGGGTGAGGTTGGAGGCGGCGTTGCCGAGGTCCTCGTTGAGGCCGGCGGTGAGGGTGGAGAGGAGGAGCTCGTCGCCAATCCGGAACCCAAGGTCCTGGAGCTCGTCGGAGATGGCCTTGAGGCGCAGGCAGTAGGCGTCCAAGGCTTGATCGCCCTGGGGTGTACCGAAGAATTCCTGCTGCAAAAAGACAACACGTTGGAGCTTGTTATTGGTGAAGAGGCCGTTGATCTTTCCCCACACCATGCGGGTGTCATCGCCCTCCCGAACGACGGTCTTGAAGATGTCCGGCGAGACGGTGAGGAAGAGCCAGCGGATGATGGTGGCGTCGATGGCCAGCCAGTCGGAGTCGCGGGCGAGGAGGTCGGCGGTGCCGTCGATGTGGTCGCGCAGGTGATGCGCGTAGATGTACACGTCCGTTGGGAACCCCAAGAGGAAGGTATGATGCGCACAGTGGCAAGTTTTCCCTCAGTATGAAACCAAGGTTTAATCGAACCAGTAGGAGCCAAGAAGCACGTTGAAGGTTGATGGTCGCGAAATGTGATGCGGCGCAACACCGGATTCTGCGCCAACGCGGAACCTGCACAACACAACCCAAGTACTTTGCCCCAACGAAACAGTGAGGTTGTCAATCTCACCGGCTTGCTGTAACAAAGGATTAAACGTATCGAGTGGAAGATGTTTGCAAAGAAAACAGTAAACACAATTGCAGTAGATTGTATGCTATGTAAAGAATAGGACCGGGGTCCACAGTTCACTAGAGGTGTCTCTCCCATAAGATAAAAGCATGTTGGGTGAACAAATTACAGTCGGGCAATTGACAAATAGAGAAAGGCATAACAATGCATATACATGATATGATAAATATAGTGAGATTTAATTGGGCATTACGACAAAGTACATAGACCGCCATCCAACCGCATCTATGCCTAAAAAGTCCACCTTCAGGTTATCATCCGAACCCCCTCCAGTATTAAGTTGCAAAGCAACAGACAATTGCATTAAGTATGGTGCGTAATGTAATCAACAACTACATCCTTAGACATAGCATCAATGTTTTATCCCTAGTGGCAACAGCACATCCACAACCTTAGAACTTTCTGTCACTGTCCCAGATTCAATGGAGGCATGAACCCACTATCGAGCATAAATACTCCCTCTTGGAGTTAAGAGTAAAAACTTGGCCAGAGCCTCTACTAGTAACGGAGAGCATGCAAGATCATAAACAACACATGAACAATAGATTGATAATCACCATAATCATAGTACTCTCTATCCGGATCCCGACAAACACAACATATAGTATTACAGATAGATGATCTTGATCATGTTAGGCAGCTCACAAGATCCAACAATGAAGCACAACAAGGAGAAGACGACCATCTAGCTACTGCTATGGACCCATGGTCCAGGGGTGGACTACTCACTCATCACTCCGGAGGCGACCATGGCGGTGTAGAGTCCTCCGGAGATGAATCCCCTCTCCGGCAGGGTGCGGAGGCGATCTCCAGAATCCCCGAGATGGGATTCGCGGCGGCGCGTCTCGGAAGGTTTTCCGTATCGTGGCTCTCGGTCTGGGGTTTCGCGACGAAGCTTTAAGTAGGCGGAGGGTCAACGCGGGGCCACACGAGGGGCCCAGAGGGCAGGTCGGCGCGGCCAGGGCTTGGGCCGCGCCGGCCACCCTCTGGCCGCCTCGTGGCCCCACTTCGTTATCTCTTCGGTCTTCGGAAGCTTCGTGCAAAAATAGGACCACAGGCGAAAGTTTCGTCCAATTCCGAGAATATTTCTTTACTAGGATTTCTGAAACCAAAAACAGCAGAAAACAGAACTGGCTCTTCGGCATCTTGTTAATAGGTTAGTTCAGAAAATGCATAAATATGACATATAATGTGCATAAAACATGTAGGTATCATCAATAAAGTAGCATGGAACATAAGAAATTATCGATACGTTGGAGACGTATCAGCATCCCCAAGCTTAGTTCTGCTCGTCCCGAGCAGGTAAAACGATAACAAAGATAATTTCTGAAGTGACATGCCATCATAATCTTGATCATACTATTTGTAAACATATGTAATGAATGCAGCGATCAAAGCAAAGGTAATGACATGAGTAAACAACTGAATCATAAAGCAAAGACTTTTCATGAATAGTACTTCAAGATAAGCATCAATAAGTCTTGCATAAGAGTTAACTCATAAAGCAATAAATCAAAGTAAAGGTATTGAAGCAACACATAGGAAGATTAAGTTTCAGCGGTTGCTTTCAACTTATAACATGTATATCTCATGGATATTGTCAACATAAAGTAATATAACAAGTGCAATATGCAAGTATGTAGAAATCAATGCACAGTTCACACAAGTGTTTGCTTCTTAGGTGGAAGGAGATAGGTAAACTGACTCAACAATAAAAGTAAAAGAATGGTCCTTCAAAGAGGAAAGCATCGATTGCTGTATTTGTGCTAGAGCTTTTATTTTGAAAACATGAAACAATTTTGTCAACGGTAGTAATAAAGCATATGAGTTATGAAAATTATATCTTACAAGTTGCAAGCCTCATGCATAGTATACTAATAGTGCCCGCACCTCGTCCTACTTAGCTTGGACTACCGGATCTTTGCATGCCATGTTTCAACCAAGTGTCACAAAGGGTACCTCCATGCCGCCTGTACAAAGGTCTAAGGAGAATGCTCGCATTTTGGATTTCTCGCTTTTGATTATTCTCAACTTAGACATCCATACCGGGACAACATGGACAACAGATAATGGACTCCTCTTAAATGCATAAGCATGTAGCAATGATTATTATTCTCATATGAGATTGAGGATATATGTCCAAAACTGAAACTTCAACCATGATTCATGGCTTTAGTTAGCGGCCCAATGTTCTTCTCTAACAATTTTGCATGCTCCAACCACTAAAATGATAGACCTTCAGACAAGACGGACATGCATAGCAACTCACATGATATTCAACAATAGTTGATGGCGTTCCCCAGAAGCATGGTTATCGCACAACAAGCAACTTAATAAAATATAAAGTGCATAAGTACATATTCAATACTACGATAGTTTTTAAGGCTACTTTGTCCCATGAGCTATATATTGCAAAGGTGAATGATGGAATTTTTAAAGGTAGCACTCAAGCAATTTACTTTGGAATGGCGGAGAAATACCATGTAGTAGGTAGGTATGGTGGACACAAATGGCATAGTAGTTGGCTCAAGGATTTTGGATGCATGAGAAGTATTCCCTCTCGATACAAGGTTTAGGCTAGCAAGGTTATTTGAAGCAAACTCAAGGATGAACATGTGCAGCAAAACTCACATAAAAGACATATTGTAAACATTATAAGACTCTACCGTCTTCCTTGTTGTTCAAAACTCAATACTAGATATTATCTAGACTTTAGAGAGACCAAATATGCAAATCAAATTTTAGCAAGCTCTATGTATTTCTTCATTAATGGGTGCAAAGCATATGATGCAAGAGCTTAAACATGAGCACAACAATTGCCAAGTATCACATTATCCAAGACATTTTAGAATTACTACATGTAGCATTTTCCAATTCCAACCATATAACAATTTAACGAAGGAGAAACTTCGCCATGAACATTATGAGTAAAGCCTAAGGACACATGTGTCCATATGCAACAGCGGAGCGTGTCTCTCTCCCACAAAGTGAATGCTAGGATCCATCTTATTCAAACAAAAACAAAAACGAAAACAAACCGACGCTCCAAGCAAAGAACACAAGATGTGATTGAATAAAAATATAGTTTCAGGGAGGAACCTGATGATGTTGTCGATGAAGGGGATGCCTTGGGCATCCCCAAGCTTAGACGCTTGAGTCTTCTTAGAATATGCAGGGGTGAACCACGGGGCATCCCCAAGCTTAGAGCTTTCACTCCTCTTGATCATAGTATATCATTCTCCTCTCTTGACCCTTGAAAACTTCCTTCACACCAAACTTCAAGCAAACTCATTAGAGGGTTAGTGCATCATTAATAATTCACTCATTCAGAGGTGACACAATCATTATTTTCACTTCTGGACATTGCATAATGCTACTGGACATTAGTGGATCAAAGAAATAAATCCAACATAGCAAAAGAGGCAATGCGAAATAAAAGGCAGAATCTGTCAAAAACAGAACAGTCCGTAAAGACGAATTTAAAGTTGGCACTAGACTTGCTCAAATGGAAAAACTCAAAACTAATGAAAGTTGCGTACATATCTGAGGATCACGCTCGTAAATTGGCAGATTTTTTCGAATTTTCTACAGGAAACTGTGCCCAGATTCGTGACAGACAGCAATGCTGTTTCTGCGCAGCAATCCCAAATATAACATCAACTTTGACATAGAAACTTTACTTGGCACAAAAACATGATAAGGAGAGGTTGCTACAGTAGTAAACAACTTCCAAGACTCAACAAAACAAAAAATTGCTGTAGGTAAAAACATGGGTTGTCTCCCATAAGCGCTTTTCTTTAACGCCTTTCAGCTAGGCGCAGAAAGTGCAAATCAAGTATTATCGAGAGTAGAAGCATCAACATCATTACCAGGGGTGTTGGGAGTTTTCTCAACCAAGCATAGTATATTTGATATATAAGTTTTAGCGTCTCCCTTTTCATTAGTCTTAGGCTTGCTACTCTCATCGAACAGATTTTCAGGAACAAGCCAAGCATAGTTATTTTCTAGTGCATCATTCATAGCTAGGAGTTTACATGGTATTGGTGCTTTGATTTCCCCACCATCATTAATGTTATTAGTGTACCTTATTCTATCCATGTCCATTTTTTCAAGGAGACCAATAAAATTGGTATGAGAACCTAGCATATTAAATTTAGCAAAAACCTTTCTAGCCTCTCTTGCTAGACCACCAAATTCTCTAAGAAGGGTTTCTAAAACAAAATCTTTCTTTTCCCCTTCTTCCATATCGCCAAGTGTAAGAAGCATGTGTTGGATTATAGGATTGAGATTAACAAATTTAGTTTCCAACATGCGGACTAAAGCAGCAGCATCATCAGAACTAGTACCAGAAAATTGATCTCTCATAACCAAATTCAGTAAAGCAGGTTTAATTTCAAAGAATTCTGCTGTAGTAGCAGGTGGAGCAATAGGTGTGCATAGGAAATCATTATTATTTGCATTTGTGAAGTCACACAATTTAGTATTTTCAGGGGTATTCATTTTAGCAACGGTAAATAAAACAAACTAGATAAAATAAATGCAAGTAATTAATTTTTTTGTGTTTTCGATATAGAGAGCAAGACGGTAAATAAAGTAAAACTAGCAACTAATTTTTTTGTATTTTGATTTAGTGCAGCAAACAAAGTAGTAAATAAAATAAAGCAAGACAAAAACAAAGTAAAGAGATTGAGAAGTGGAGACTCCCTTGCAGCGTGTCTTGATCTCCCCGGCAACGGCGCCAGAAAAAGTGCTTGATGCGCGTAGATGTACACGTCCGTTGGGAACCCCAAGAGGAAGGTATGATGCGCACGGTGGCAAGTTTTCCCTCAGTATGAAACCAAGGTTTAATCGAACCAGTAGGAGCCAAGAAGCACGTTGAAGGTTGATGGTCGCGAAATGTGATGCGGCGCAACACCAGGGATTCCGCCAACGCGGAACCTGCACAACACAACCCAAGTACTTTGCCCCAACGAAACAGTGAGGTTGTCAATCTCACCGGCTTGCTGTAACAAAGGATTAAACGTATCGAGTGGAAGATGTTTGCAAAGAAAACAGTAAACACAATTGCAGATTGTATGCTATGTAAAGAATAGGACCGGGGTCCACAGTTCACTAGAGGTGTCTCTCCCATAAGATAAAAGCATGTTGGGTGAACAAATTACAGTCGGGCAATTGACAAATAGAAGGCATAACAATTCATATACATGATATGATAAATATAGTGAGATTTAATTGGGCATTACGACAAAGTACATAGACCGCCATCCAACTGCATCTATGCCTAAAAAGTCCACCTTCGGGTTATCATCCGAACCCCCTCCAGTATTAAGTTGCAAAGCAACAGACAATTGCATTAAGTATGGTGCGTAATGTAATCAACAACTACATCCTTAGACATAGCATCAATGTTTTATCCCTAGTGGCAACAGCACATCCACAACCTTAGAACTTTCTGTCACTGTCCCAGATTCAATGGAGGCATGAACCCACTATCGAGCATAAATACTCCCTCTTGGAGTTAAGAGTAAAAACTTGGCCAGAGCCTCTACTAGTAACGGAGAGCATGCAAGATCATAAACAACACATGAACAATAGATTGATAATCACCATAATCATAGTACTCTCTATCCATCGGATCCCGACAAACACAACATATAGTATTACAGATAGATGATCTTGATCATGTTAGGCAGCTCACAAGATCCAACAATGAAGCACAACAAGGAGAAGACGACCATCTAGCTTGCTATGGACCCATGGTCCGGGGTGGACTACTCACTCATCACTCCGGAGGCGACCATGGCGGTGTAGAGTCCTCCGGAGATGAATCCCCTCTCCGGCAGGGTGCCGGAGGCCTCCGAATCCCCGAGATGGGATTCGCGGCGGCGCGTCTCGTAAGGTTTTCCGTATCGTGGCTCTCGACTGGGGTTTCGCGACGGAAGCTTTAAGTAGGCGGAGGGTCAACGCGGGGGCCACACGAGGGGCCCCGGCAGGTCGGCGCGGCCAGGGCTTGGGCCGCCGCCACCCTAAGCCTCCCCACTTCGTTATCTCTTCGGTCTTCGGAAGCTTCGTGCAAAAATAGGACCCCGGGCGAAAGTTTCGTCCAATTCCGAGAATATTTCTTTACTAGGATTTCTGAAACCAAAAACAGCAGAAAACAGCAACTGGCTCTTCGGCATCTTGTTAATAGGTTAGTTCCAGAAAATGCATAAATATGACATATAATGTGCATAAAACATGTAGGTATCATCAATAAAGTAGCATGGAACATAAGAAATTATCGATACGTTGGAGACGTATCAGCATCCCCAAGCTTAGTTCTGCTCGTCCCGAGCAGGTAAAACGATAACAAAGATAATTTCTGAAGTGACATGCCATCATAATCTTGATCATACTATTTGTAAACATATGTAATGAATGCAGCGATCAAAGCAAAGGTAATGACATGAGTAAACAACTGAATCATAAAGCAAAGACTTTTCATGAATAGTACTTCAAGATAAGCATCAATAAGTCTTGCATAAGAGTTAACTCATAAAGCAATAAATCAAAGTAAAGGTATTGAAGCAACACATAGGAAGATTAAGTTTCAGGTTGCTTTCAACTTATAACATGTATATCTCATGGATATTGTCAACATAAAGTAATATAACAAGTGCAATATGCAAGTATGTAGAAATCAATGCACAGTTCACACAAGTGTTTGCTTCTTAGGTGGAAGGAGATAGGTAAACTGACTCAACAATAAAAGTAAAAGAATGGTCCTTCAAAGAGGAAAGCATCGATTGCTGTATTTGTGCTAGAGCTTTTATTTTGAAAACATGAAACAATTTTGTCAACGGTAGTAATAAAGCATATGAGTTATGAAAATTATATCTTACAAGTTGCAAGCCTCATGCATAGTATACTAATAGTGCCCGCACCTCGTCCTACTTAGCTTGGACTACCGGATCTTTGCATGCCATGTTTCAACCAAGTGTCACAAAGGGGTACCTCCATGCCGCTTGTACAAAGGTCTAAGGAGAATGCTCGCATTTTGGATTTCTCGCTTTTGATTATTCTCAACTTAGACATCCATACCGGGACAACATGGACAACAGATAATGGACTCCTCTTAAATGCATAAGCATGTAGCAATGATTATTATTCTCATATGAGATTGAGGATATATGTCCAAAACTGAAACTTCAACCATGATTCATGGCTTTAGTTAGCGGCCCAATGTTCTTCTCTAACAATTTTGCATGCTCCAACCACTAAAATGATAGACCTTCAGACAAGACGGACATGCATAGCAACTCACATGATATTCAACAATAGTTGATGGCGTTCCCCAGAAGCATGGTTATCGCACAACAAGCAACTTAATAAAATATAAAGTGCATAAGTACATATTCAATACTACGATAGTTTTTAAGGCTACTTTGTCCCATGAGCTATATATTGCAAAGGTGAATGATGGAATTTTAAAGGTAGCACTCAAGCAATTTACTTTGGAATGGCGGAGAAATACCATGTAGTAGGTAGGTATGGTGGACACAAATGGCATAGTAGTTGGCTCAAGGATTTTGGATGCATGAGAAGTATTCCCTCTCGATACAAGGTTTAGGCTAGCAAGGTTATTTGAAGCAAACTCAAGGATGAACATGTGCAGCAAAACTCACATAAAAGACATATTGTAAACATTATAAGACTCTACACCGTCTTCCTTGTTGTTCAAAACTCAATACTAGATATTATCTAGACTTTAGAGAGACCAAATATGCAAATCAAATTTTAGCAAGCTCTATGTATTTCTTCATTAATGGGTGCAAAGCATATGATGCAAGAGCTTAAACATGAGCACAACAATTGCCAAGTATCACATTATCCAAGACATTTTAGAATTACTACATGTAGCATTTTCCAATTCCAACCATATAACAATTTAACGAAGGAGAAACTTCGCCATGAACATTATGAGTAAAGCCTAAGGACACATGTGTCCATATGCAACAGCGGAGTGTCTCTCTCCCACAAAGTGAATGCTAGGATCCATCTTATTCAAACAAAAACAAAAACGAAAACAAACCGACGCTCCAAGCAAAGAACACAAGATGTGATTGAATAAAAATATAGTTTCAGGGGAGGAACCTGATGATGTTGTCGATGAAGAAGGGGATGCCTTGGGCATCCCCAAGCTTAGACGCTTGAGTCTTCTTAGAATATGCAGGGGTGAACCACGGGGCATCCCCAAGCTTAGAGCTTTCACTCCTCTTGATCATAGTATATCATTCTCCTCTCTTGACCCTTGAAAACTTCCTTCACACCAAACTTCAAGCAAACTCATTAGAGGGTTAGTGCATCATTAATAATTCACTCATTCAGAGGTGACACAATCATTATTTTCACTTCTGGACATTGCATAATGCTACTGGACATTAGTGGATCAAAGAAATAAATCCAACATAGCAAAAGAGGCAATGCGAAATAAAAGGCAGAATCTGTCAAAAACAGAACAGTCCGTAAAGACGAATTTAAAGTTGGCACTAGACTTGCTCAAATGGAAAAACTCAAAACTAATGAAAGTTGCGTACATATCTGAGGATCACGCTCGTAAATTGGCAGATTTTTTGAATTTTATACAGGGAACTGTGCCCAGATTCGTGACAGACAGCAATGCTGTTTCTGCGCAGCAATCCCAAATATAACATCAACTTTGACATAGAAACTTTACTTGGCACAAAAACATGATAAGGAGATGTTGCTACAGTAGTAAACAACTTCCAAGACTCAACAAAACAAAAAATTGCTGTAGGTAAAAACATGGGTTGTCTCCCATAAGCGCTTTTCTTTAACGCCTTTCAGCTAGGCGCAGAAAGTGCAAATCAAGTATTATCGAGAGTAGAAGCATCAACATCATTACCAGGGGTGTCGGGAGTTTTCTCAACCAAGCATAGTATATTTGATATATAAGTTTTAGCGTCTCCCTTTTCATTAGTCTTAGGCTTGCTACTCTCATCGAACAAATTTTCAGGAACAAGCCAAGCATAGTTATTTTCTAGTGCATCATTCATAGCTAGGAGTTTACATGGTATTGGTGCTTTGATTTCCCCACCATCATTAATGTTATTAGTGTACCTTATTCTATCCATGTCCATTTTTTCAAGGAGACCAATAAAATTGGTATGAGAACCTAGCATATTAAATTTAGCAAAAACCTTTCTAGCCTCTCTTGCTAGACCACCAAATTCTCTAAGAAGGGTTTCTAAAACAAAATCTTTCTTTTCCCCTTCTTCCATATCGCCAAGTGTAAGAAGCATGTGTTGGATTATAGGATTGAGATTAACAAATTTAGTTTCCAACATGTGGACTAAAGCAGCAGCATCAATAGCATAGAAAATTGATCTCTCATAACCAAATTCAGTAAAGCAGGTTTAATTTCAAAGAATTCTGCTGTAGTAGCAGGTGGAGCAATAGGTGTGCATAGGAAATCATTATTATTTGCATTTGTGAAGTCACACAATTTAGTATTTTCAGGGGTATTCATTTTAGCAACGGTAAATAAAACAAACTAGATAAAATAAATGCAAGTAATTAATTTTTTTGTGTTTTCGATATAGAGAGCAAGACGGTAAATAAAGTAAAACTAGCAACTAATTTTTTTGTATTTTGATTTAGTGCAGCAAACAAAGTAGTAAATAAAATAAAGCAAGACAAAAACAAAGTAAAGAGATTGAGAAGTGGAGACTCCCCTTGCAGCGTGTCTTGATCTCCCCGGCAACGGCGCCAGAAAAAGTGCTTGATGCGCGTAGATGTACACGTCCGTTGGGAACCCCAAGAGGAAGGTATGATGCGCACAGTGGCAAGTTTTCCCTCAGTATGAAACCAAGGTTTAATCGAACCGTAGGAGCCAAGAAGCACGTTGAAGGTTGATGGTCGCGAAATGTGATGCGGCGCAACACCAGGGATTCCGCGCAACGCGGAACCTGCACAACACAACCCAAGTACTTTGCCCCAACGAAACAGTGAGGTTGTCAATCTCACCGGCTTGCTGTAACAAAGGATTAAACGTATCGAGTGGAAGATGTTTGCAAAGAAAACAGTAAACACAATTGCAGTAGATTGTATGCTATGTAAAGAATAGGACCGGGGTCCACAGTTCACTAGAGGTGTCTCTCCCATAAGATAAAAGCATGTTGGGTGAACAAATTACAGTCGGGCAATTGACAAATAGAGAAAGGCATAACAATGCATATACATGATATGATAAATATAGTGAGATTTAATTGGGCATTACGACAAAGTACATAGACCGCCATCCAACCGCATCTATGCCTAAAAAGTCCACCTTCGGTTATCATCCGAACCCCCTCCAGTATTAAGTTGCAAAGCAACAGACAATTGCATTAAGTATGGTGCGTAATGTAATCAACAACTACATCCTTAGACATAGCATCAATGTTTTATCCCTAGTGGCAACAGCACATCCACAACCTTAGAACTTTCTGTCACTGTCCCAGATTCAATGGAGGCATGAACCCACTATCGAGCATAAATACTCCCTTTTGGAGTTAAGAGTAAAAACTTGGCCAGAGCCTCTACTAGTAACGGAGAGCATGCAAGATCATAAACAACACATGAACAATAGATTGATAATCACCATAATCATAGTACTCTCTATCCATCGGATCCCGACAAACACAACATATAGTATTACAGATAGATGATCTTGATCATGTTAGGCAGCTCACAAGATCCAACAATGAAGCACAACAAGGAGAAGACGACCATCTAGCTACTGCTATGGACCCATGGTCCAGGGGTGGACTCACTCATCACTCCGGAGGCGACCATGGCGGTGTAGAGTCCTCCGGGAGATGAATCCCCTCTCCGGCGGTGCCGGAGGCGATCTCGAATCCCCGAGATGGGATTCGCGCGCGCGTCTCGGTAAGGTTTTCCGTATCGTGGCTCTCTGGGGTTCGCGACGGAAGCTTTAAGTGGCGGAGGGTCAACGCGGGGGCCACACGAGGGGCCCGGAGGGCAGGTCGGCGCGGCCGGGCTTGGGCCGCGCCGGCCACCCTGGCCGCCTCGTGGCCCCACTTCGTTATCTCTTCGGTCTTGGAAGCTTCGTGCAAAAATAGGACCCGGGCGGATTTCGTCCAATTCCGAGAATATTTCTTTACTAGGATTTCTGAAACCAAAAACATCAAACTGGCTCTTCGGCATCTTGTTAATAGGTTAGTTCTAAAATGCATAAATATGACATATAATGTGCATAAAACATGTAGGTATCATCAATAAAGTAGCATGGAACATAAGAAATTATCGATACGTTGGAGACGTATCAGCAGGTTGTACTCGCGGAAGAGGAGGTAGAAGTACGTCTTCCAGGCGAGGTAGTTGGCGGCGGTAGTGGACAGCTTGACGGGGACATGGTCGGCGATGGCGACGGCGCGGAGCTGGCCGGGGTCGGGGATGGAGGAGTCGGCGAAGGGGTTGGAGCTGGGGGTAGACATGGTGGGGAAGAGGCGGCGCACGGGGGATGAGGCGGCGCTCGGCTAGGGTTTGGGGTGGGGGGGCGGCGCACGGGGAGAGAGGCGGCGCGCGGCTAGGGGTTTAGGAGGTGTCTGATACCATGTAGAGAGATGCAATGCTCAATGTATTCATTGAAGTCATAGGCGGTACATACATATAGGCACGTCCTCGACTATACAAGGAAGGAGGCGGGCATAATACTAAATACAAAAATATGTATCGCTATACACATTTGAGCAACGAATGCCTCAGCTGGGGCGTGACACAACGCACAATAACTTGTGGTTGCCATACTCTTACGATGAAGAACCGTGACCATGGAAAGATCGAGATTTAATTATGTGATAATCTCGAAAGAAAAACCATGATCTTAGAGGTTAATTAACTTGGTCTTCCATAATTAAGCCCAGCTATTCTGTTCATCTGATGAACTCAAACATGCACGTATAGGAGGCACCAGAGAATTCCGAAGAAGAGGCAAAAGGGCGCCATCTGCGTAAGGGTCACGTACGCATGGTCAAAAATTAAGCAGAACGAATATTTCTCAGGAGCGCGCAAGCCAGCAGCCCCACGCTGGCAGTGCGCACGTGCGTCCTGATCTTCAGCTTTCTTAACATAAGACTAGTTATAGTGAGAAGTAACATATGGTGTTATGATATAACATTAGTCTATGTCACGGGAGCATACGCACCCGGGAGCCGAATTGAATTTCCGATGATATACATCATAGTTACTATATGCACTATGAAGATAGCGGAAATTCAATTCGGCTCCCGGGTGCGTATGCTCCCTCTACTAAAAATATATATTTTAAAACGTCGAAAAATTTGGACAAAAAATTCTACATGTACATCTTCATAATATACGTGCGTTCGTCAAGTTTCACAAAAAACCAATATTTTGTGTGGTCTATATAAAAAAGAGAAAGTTTATCTTGTGAAAAGCATTATTTTTAGCACTGAATTTTGTCTTTTTTACACACGTCACATGATAAGTCGATTTTTTATGAAACGAGTTTGTGAGCATGTAACACGTGAAGATGTACGTGCGAACTTTTAGTTTCAATTTTTTCTAAAATTTAAAATGTATGTAACATGCATTTCAAAATATAGAGAGCATATGGACCCATGTTCCAAAACACCGCTCCCGATAGCGTGCATAAGTGTATTAATTATCTTGTAGATTTATTGTACCTTAAAAAATGTGATGTTATAACATAACTAGTTACCACAATCATCTTTTTCTTCATTTAATGTCATGCCATGTCATCAAAATGCCTAGATGATAATGTATGTACTATCTTATTTACTCTTATTGTGAGTAGTTTAAAATGTTTATATCTTTAGAAGAGCTCTGGAATCGTGCCGGTGATGACGAAGGATGCACTGAAAAGTTGAGAGTCGTTTACCTATCAGTCCGTGGCCTTCTGCCCTTTTGCGCTGGCTAGCGGCGAACCGCAGGAGCGCCAATATAATGCAATAATCCTAGCTACGGAAAACTGAATATACTTTCTATTCGATCGACAATACCTGCCGCATGGTGGACGACTCTATCGCCCCACGGCGACCACACGCAAAGGACGCGCAGCACCGGCCGAAACAGGTACTTGTACACCCGGCCCCACTTATCTGCTTCACAGTTTGACCTTGGATACGATACGACCTTGTTGACATATAACCAGCTTGACCAACACGTACCATCTTGAATTCTAGATCGCTACCACATCCCGGTCGTTGTCGACGTGGTCGGTCGATGTGCAGATCAAAATTAGCTACCAACCTGACTATCACAAACAGTGACACGGACGTCCTTGCGACTCACTTTCGTTTTCGGCGGCATTCAACTATTTCGACCGACCATTTTGTTGCAGCGCTTCATCAGCTGTGCAGCTAGGCTATGAACACGTACTACGTTGCCGGTTCGCCGCACTGTCAAAGCGACATTTGAATGGCCTACTTAATATTGTAAGTGTCAATGAATATAAAATTACACGAACTTAATACTAAATCTTCGATACTTATTATAGATTGGATGGAGTATTATAATTTAGTTGGTGCAAGTCAACGTAGCAACACAGGTACTAATGATTAGCCAATTATTCATATTTGTTTGCATTTACATCCTTCTTTGAAATTGCTAAATATTCATATTGTAGTGATCACCTTGCACATCTCTTTTTCTAGTAAATACATTGGTTATAGATAACTACCACGTTGGGCTAGTAATAGCTTTATTATTCACTACATTATTTATTGTTTACTTTTATACTTCCTTTAATCCATAATAAATGTCGTGGACACACTTCTTATGTATGCGAGGGAGTAACATATTTGCTACCTTGCAATTGTTGGGCCCAACAATATCATGCCACACAATGCCAAATGATCCATAACTCCAGAGGGAGAGCACATGCATGAATAAGGTATTAATGATAAAACACATTTTACGTGGGAAAACATAACTGTCCACGCTAGGAGTGGCATACAAAGTGGATAAATCAATTTTTAGAATTACTGCTAGTTTTATTTATTGATAATAGTTAAGCTACATTTTAAGTATTGGGGCTCAAGTAGTCAAGAATAGAGACAAACATGCATGCCAATTGTTGCTCTAGCGAGAGCATGTGCTTAATAGTTCGAATCTAATGTGGAGAGATCATTGAAGTGATTGTCTAGATTTTTAAACTAAGATTTTCTTATTTGGAGATGATAGTAATATTTCCCACCATCCATTGTGCTTATCATATATCTCCTTCATATGTTGCATGTAGAGTTGGTTTCTCTTAGCTTGCATCATTTCCTCCATGTTCAAACGAGCCAGCTAACCTCGCAACCTCGAAATTATGGCAGTTGACACCTTATCAGCGAATGGAGTGGTAGGTGGACAGGAGAGAATTGACAATGGGTTTATTTTATTGAGATTCAAATGAGTACATCTTATTGTTGTCCCTCTCTAGGAGGAAAGAAACCGCAACACCACTAAGGCGAATAGGTCAAGAACGTCTTTGAATAAACGTCGATGTCACTTGAAGAAGGTAGTGTCACAATCTTTGTTTTCATCTATGTACATGACACCAAATCACTTTCAACTCCTTGTCATACTGAAACAAACAACTTGAAAGCATTTAACTACTACAAATAGGTAGCACAAGGATCTAAAAAAAATTAAGTTTAAGTGTACAGTTGGCAAACAACATACTAGTGACAGGTATGAGGTGAGATGTACTCCCCTTATAAAGAACGAAAATTTATGTGCATCGCTACAGCGACCGTCAACAATGTGTATGTTATGAGGAAAATTAGAAACATGTTAATTTTTAGATGGTACTAATTATTAGCCAGTTATTCATATTTGATCACATTTACATCTTTCTATGGAATCACTATTATATTTAATTTTATCTTCATTTCACAACCCTATTAGAACAACTAAAAAATGACATCTTATTGAAGACACTATTGGTTATTACTATCCAACTATTCATATTTGATGACATTTACATCCTTTTTTTGGAATCATTAGAAGATTTATTGTCATCTTCATTTCACACCCTTATCTAGAACCATTAAAATATTTCTATATTATTGTAGATATTATTAATTATAGTCAATCATTCATAATTGTATATGTATATCCATATTTGGAATCACTAATTATTCATACTAACGTGATAATGACTGATCACATATATCTTTTTTTCTTCTAATTACATTGTTTTTGGATATAAGTAACATATTGATCTCCATGAGGATACTCTAATAGACAACAAAATTCTTCATACATAATAACCTGGTTAGTCATTACGTATTATCTACTTTTTCGCATATTAGTACCTTCTTACATAATTCTATTGCGATTGTTGGTTGCAAAAACATATCCTCCTACATAATGCCTAATGGGCCATAAAACCCAAGGGAGAGCATAGACATGTAGTAACGATGATAAAATAGACATTACATGGTCAGACATGTTGATCGAATACCAGAGTAGCCTAGAGTAGGCTTATCTATTTTTTTAGTATTCTAGACATTTTAGTCAATTGATAATAGATCGAATACGAGTTAAGTCTATCGGTTTAAGTAGTCAAGATTGGCGACAAACCAAAATGTCAGTAGTTTCCCTGGCTAGACTATGTGCTTCATAATTTGATTCTAATGTAGAAAGATCATTGACGAGCTTTTTTGAGATCTTCTAGACTTAGATCTTCTTTTGAGAAGATAATATTTACCGTCATCAAATTCAAGTAGTTGTGACCATATTGGCGAATGGAGATATTTGTCAAACTCCTTAAAGGAAAGCACCGATAGTTGGTTTGGATGAGCATCTCAATATGATTACATCTTTGTGATGTCTCTCTCTAGGAGGAAAGCAACCCTAGCACCAGTGAGAGGTTTGAGAGGTCAACAACGCCTTTGAACAAACCTCATGTCGCTTGAGGTTGGCTTCCTGGTCGAGCGACGTGATGGTTTGTACAAAGGAGTTTTTGATCTCTTTGCCTTCACTAGGTTGCTATCAAGGGCGTTTACAACAGGGAGGGGGCGGGGTGGGTGGGAATGGATGACCCCTATGAATCGGCCACCCCTATGAATTTATAGTACGATCCAACACTAGCATTTACATGGCATTTTATGATAATTATATTTAGTCAATGCCCATTAGGCAAGGTATATCGGGAGACTGCCTAAAGGGCCAAGCCCACCGACAAGGGAAGTTACTGGTCTTCATTTTTTCAAATCTGACAACAACCTACAGGGCTAAGCCCACCAACAAGAGAAGTCACAAATCTTGATTTTCATACATCCACAATTTTAATGTATATGTATAGACAATAGACTTGATGATATAGAGCTTTAATGTACGTGAGGCCAAAATCCATTACGGCTCGACTGTCCAGACTTCTGCACTACTAGGTTTTGGTTTTATTGAAGCCATGTGTGTTATGAAATATGTTTGACATCATGCAGCACCCACCGTTTCAGAGAGTAATATGTTGACCTGTATTGTGGATCGGTGTCTCATCGTGATAGAGCAGCTGCGTTTGGTCTATCGGACTCATGACTCAAGGTATCCCATCCCCCAACCATCGTAGGTCACGCGACTACGTGGACTAAAGTGTCAAGGTGTATTATCTTTAGTACATATTTTATTCTTAATTTGCTAGGTTGATAAAAAAATCATATTGTTCTTTTCTTAAAACGAATTACATATCGGTTTGTTTACATTGGAACTAAAATAGCTCTAAAATTCTCTTTCGGTCAGATTACCGACTTGTTTCATTAGCCTAATAGTCATATAGCTACCATCATAGAAACTAAATTGTACGTGGCTCTAATTTGAACTACAATATGAGATTGTTAAATTTCGGTTCATATTAATTCTATAGTATTGATACGTTCTTGTGTTATATCTTCGGTGTGGTATCTATGTGGTCATCATCCTCTTTGCCCGCTATACTCACGACGAGATCACTCAGTTTGGACGCCATTAGCCGAACCTATTGTTGATGATTTCCTATTTGGAGCTCCACCTATAGCTCCATTCGTCGATAAGGGGAAACAACTCCCAAAATTGCATGGCTATAAGGTAGCTCTGTTCGACCTGCACAACATGATGCAGAATAAGAGATAAATACTCTCCATCCAACATATAAAGGAGGTGAAGGATGAGAACCGATGGATAACAGCGGATCCTATATTATCACATGAATAAGATTTTAGTGGTGTAGATCTTGACAAGCTCTTCAATGATATCGGTGGGTCCAATAGGACATTAAAAACTGGTTACTTCCACCGTGTCACGACAACCAACATAGTAGTAATGGACCAAGTAAAACACACAACATGCTATTACTAAGAGGTCCATTGTTGGATCTATCCAATACTGCTTCTTAATGGGTGAAATCATTTCGGCCTCACTATCTTCTGCATCACCATTGTTTTTGTTTCCACTACCATCACCACCAAAACAAAATTTTACATCATTATATTATTATGCATGTCCGATAGATATCGCGGTCCGCACCAGTAGCTTTGGTGTGAAAACTAGTTACCCTTCCACAACTGATTGAAATCTACCCAAGTAATTCCAACCCAATGCAACCACCATAGTGCAACACAAGGAATCATCGGGATGGTGCACGCGCCTTCCGGGACTAGTCCCACCATGAGTCGCATCGCCATATCACCTCCCCTCCCCCACGCGCGCACATCTAAACCACGCATGCTTCACTTGCAATGCATCGCTAAACGACGATCCCTGCCCCCACTTGGGACCTTGTGTCATCAACCTTGTGTAGTCGTGCACTCAGTGAGAGCGTCTAGAAGTATGTGCGAGCTCCACTTCTAGCATGGGGTGGGCCTAGTGCAGACTAAACTCAACTCTCGTGGACGTGGTGTTGATTCTTTGTGGTAAGGATTCATCGTGGGTCTCGAATGTTCGAGGCCAGCTCTCACATATGTTTTCCTATAAGGTCATTTCCCTAGTCTTCCTCACTTGCCATCATAATTATACTATGTATTCCTTAGAGATTGCCAATATTATAAGATTATTTGTAATTTATTTATTGATAATTTATATGGTGTTTATGATTGATGATCTAATCATGTGTCAGTAGGCCTCACGGGGTGAGGGCTAAGGCCTAGCCTCGCAGCATAAGTACACTTTAGCATGGATTGCTGGTGTGATTTATTGTTTTATGTATCTTGTATTTTGTCACTTATCTTTGCATTGACTATAGAACTTCTGGTACCTAAGATCCCAAAAAATGATAAAGGTAAAGATATTTATAGGGGAAATTTGCTTGCTACTCTTTTTTTGCGGGGAAATTTGAGAGCTTTATTGATCCGGCACAACACCTGGTCGATCAGACTGAATGCTGATGACCAGAAAATCTGGAATACAATCAAGCCAGCTATTTGTACCCTTTGCTAGCTACTCACCAGACCCTTGATGTGAGTAAACGAGAGTAATACGGGATTATAAGAATGGAGCGAAATTTAACCAACTTATTATATAGGGTATATTTTAAAATATATATCAATAGAAGCTTTACATGTTCTATTTTGTAATAATATAATTTTTGTTTTATATAATTTATGTTATGTTAGTTAAACTGACAACCTACATGTAGGTCTTATAATCTCAAACGGAGGGAGTAGTTGAGTATAATTCTCCAGTATTTCCATTTGCCACGTGTGTACAACCGGAGCCCTTAGAGCAAATTCAATAGTATAGCGAGATGATGGTTATAAACAATATGCCGCACGTCATCTATAGCTAATATATAGCTAACATGTATAATAGTTGACTCTAATAATGCACTACTTTATCAATACATGGCCCACTATTTAGTCTCACAAAGTGCCTAGAAACACGTACTGCAGTTGGATCTTGCATTAGAGCAAGTACAATAAGTTCTAGTTAGCTGGCTACAAAGATTAAAATAATATATTGTCGCCTAGTTGGCTGAGAGAGAGGAGGAGAGAGAAGAGAACACTATGCAAGAGCCAGCTCTAGCACGTGCTCCTAGACACTATGTGAGAGTGAATGGTGGGGTATATAAAGCTAAAGTAGTACTCTCTCCATCCCAACATGTAAGGCGTCTGAGCATTAGTCAAGAGTCAACGTTTTTTTAAGTTTGACCAAGTTTATACACAAAAATATAAACATTTACAGTACTTAATCAACATGAATAGATTCACCATAAAACATATTTTCTTAATATGTCCATTCGATATTGTAGATATAAATATATTTTTCTAAATATTTGGTCAAAGTTAGTAAACTTTGACTTTTGACCAATCCTTAGACGCCTGACATTTTGGGATGGAGGGAGTACAATTTTATAGCTCACTATTATACATGTTGGCTCTAGAATGACTATAGATGACATGACACTTGGCTTATAGCCAGCAGTTGGCTCTACTATTAAACTTGCTCTTAGAGCTCACCCACCTTTTCTCTCTCTTCTTCTCTCCCCTCCAACTAAACATACATATTATATTTAAATTCTTATAGCCTGCTGACTTATTGTACCTGCTCTCATCCGCTTTTCAGTTTGCCCTCGTCCCGCATATCTGGATACGACCTTTGACGGACACCACCGCATGTATGACCTCGACCGAGGTTTTAGAAAGCCAAAGGTGTATCCACATGCCCCTCCCCCGCTCCCCGAAAGAAAACCATAGGCTCCCACCCCCGTTCCCCCTCCTCCGCCGCTCCCTGAGGTCCCGTCGGGCAAAACCCGGGCGGTGACGGCTGCGGCGGGGCCTCTCCCTCGCGCAGTGGTGGCCTCCTCTTCCGGCGGCGGAGGTGCGTGACGCGGCGGCGCTCCAGCTGCGAGGTGTTGCATTAGTCTGGCGATGGGCGCATCTCGGGTCGGCGGAAGTGCTCCTCTCCCCCGCGATGGAGGCGTCCCCTTCGGCGGCGGCCGGGAACTCAGGGCCTGCCGTTGCTGCAGGCCGGCGCGTGGACGCCTGTAGGCGTCGGTTGCTGGGCACCGTGGAGGTGTCGGCGGCCGGCCGGGCGGCGGTGGGCTGGAGTCTCACCATCCAGTCCTCGTGCTTCTTGCGGTGAGACGGAGGTCAGCACCTCCCTCTCCGACGATGGCAGTGTTGCTTCTCGATGGCGGTGTGGCCAAAAGGCGGCTCCTTGCGGCGCTTCTCCGACGGGCTTGGGTTTGGCGGCAGGACCGGGGAGAAATCCCTGCGTAAGCTGGCGACGGCGACGCCCGCGGGCGCCGTCACCTCGTTGGAGGCGTCGTCATGGTGCTGCTCGCTCTTCCCCGCATCGAACATCGGGAGAAACCTTGATCCGGTCTTCGGATCAGGCGGCGGCGGCACGGCTGTGTCGTTTTCCTTCTAGGAGGCGTCGCCTAAGCTAGATGGTTCGAGAGTCCTCGGTGCGCCATTTGGAGTCGGTGGTGGCCGCCGCTCAGAGCTTGGGCTTCCGGGGCGCTATGTACACCATCGGCGGCACTTCTTCGTGGTCGACGCCTCCTTCGATCTGGTTCAGCCCCGGCGTTCACTCGCCGTTCCTGGGCACTTTTGAGTGGGCGGTACGTTGGCTTGTGCCATCATGGAGTTGGAGTTGGCTTCCCGGAGTTCTTCCGGTCCTGACGCGATGACCCAGTATTAGTGGATCGAGTCTTCGAGGAAGTATTACCCAATTTATTGATTCGACACAAGGGAGACAAAGAATACTTGTAAGCAGGTCAATTCAGCTGCACACTGGAAACAGACTTGCTCGCAAGAGTTTATCAGTAACAGTTTTATAGCAGTAGGAATAGTGAAATAATAGCAGTGGTGAAATAAAGACAGCAGTAGTGATTATAGTAAACAGCAGGATTAAAATACTGTAGGCACAGGGACGGATGAACGGGCGTTGCATGGATGAGAGAATTCATGTAACAATCATGGTAGGGCATTTGCAGGTAATAATAAAGCGGTATCAAGTACTAATCAATCAATAGGCATGTGTTCCATATATAGTCGTACGTGCTCGCAATGAGAAACTTGCACAACATTTTTGTCCTACCGCCGGTGGCCGAGCCTCTAGGGAAACTACTGGAAATTAAGGTACTCCTTTTAATAGAGTACCGGAGCAAAACATTAACACTCCGTGAACACATGTGATCCTCACATCACCGCCTTCCCTCCGGTTGTCCCAATTTCTGTCACTTTGGGGCCTCGGGTTCCGGACACAACGTGTGTATACAACTTGCAGGTAAGATCATAAAACAATGCATATCATGATGAAACAATAACATGTTCAGATCTGAGATCATGGCACTCGGGCCCTAGTGACAAGCATTAAGCATAACAAGTTGCAACAATATCATAAAAGTAACATCTACGGATACTAGGCACCATGCCCTAACAATCTTGTGACTATTACATGATCAATCTCATCCAATCCCTACCATCCCCTTCAGCCTACAGCGGGGGAATTACTCACACATGGATGGGGAAAACATGGCTGGTCGATGGAGAGACGTCGGTGGTGATGGCGGTGAAGATCCCTCCAATTCCCCGTCCGGTGGAGTGCCAGAACGGAGTTTCGGTCCCGGCGGAGTTTCGCGATGGCGGCGGCGTACTGGATGGTCTCTGGAAATATCGACGTACCTGGCGTTTTTAGGTCGAAGGCGTATATAGTCCGAAGGAGAGGTCGGGGGCCGCCGAGGCGCCCACACAACAAGGCGCGCCCCCCCCCTGGCCGCGCCGGCCTAGTGTGTGGGGGCCTCGGCCCCCGGCTTTGGCTCCGTCGTATTCTGGGAAAATAGGGCCTTTCGCATAAATTCAGGATTTTCCTGAAAGTTGGATTTCTGCACAAAAACGAGACACCGAGCAATGCTGAAAACAGCGTTAGTCCGTGTTAGTTGTATCCAAAATACACAAATTAGAGGCAAAACAATAGCAAAGTGTTCGGGAAAGTAGATACGTTTTGGACGTATCAACTCCCCCAAGCTTAGCTTATTGCTTGTCTGAAGCAATTCAGTTAACAACTGAGTGTGATAAAAGAACTTTCACGAACACATTTGTTCTTATGATGTAGATATTCTCATGATATGGCAAGTGCTTAAGTAATTCATAATAAGGTACGTGCAAATAAAGTCATCTAGTAACTGTGTCAATCATAAAAGAGATACCAACAAACTAATAACAAGCATCATGAAACACTTCAATAAGCAGGATTGCAATGTTCATAGAAGGATATGATAAAGTGGTATCTCGCTTGCCTGTATTTGTAGCAAAACATAAATGCCCAGGCACCTCTGAAGTTCATAGAAAGACTAGAAGTAAATTTGTCAAAGATAAAAGCATCAAAGTTATACCACAGCTGATCATATTTTGGGACAAGCATATTATACTAAGAATGACAGTCATGCTCTCAAGAAAGTGCTCAAAGAAAGGATGGTGACTCAACATAAAAGTAAAAGATTGACCCTTCGCAGAGGGAAGCAGGGATTAACATGTGCTAGAGCTTTTCATTTTTCAAAGACAGAAGTAAAATTATTTTGAGAGGTGTTTGTTGTTGTCAACGAATGATAGTGGGTACTCTAACCACCTCGCCAACCAGACTCTCAAGAGCGGCTCCCATGAAGGACATTATCTCTACCAGCAAGGTAGATCATCCCTCTTCTCTTTTGTTTACACATGTATTTTAATTTCATTATGGATGACACTCCCCCCAACCTTTGCTTACACAAGCCATGGCTAACCGAATCCTCGGGTGCCTTCCAACATTCACATACCATGGGGAAGTGTCTATTTGCAGGTTAAGTTGCTTACTGATGAATCAGAGCAAAACATGTGAAGAGAATTATTAATGAAGGTTGATTAATTGGGGCTGGGAACCCGTTGCCAGCTCTTTTTGCAAATTTATTGGATAAGCGGATGTGCCACTAGTCCATTGGTGAAAGTCTGTCCGGAGTAAATGACAAGGTTGAAAGATAAAACACCACATATTTCCTCATGAGCTATAAAACATTAACACAAATTGAGAAGTAGTTTGAAGGTTTAAAGGTAGCACATGAGAATTTACTTGGAATGGTTTGAAATGCCATGCATAGGTATTTATGGTGGACACTTTGGAACAACTTGGTTTTCAGGTGTTTGGAAGCACGAGCAGCGTTCCCGCTCAGTACAAGTGGAGGCTAGCAATAGACTGGGAGCGACAATCAAGAGAGCAATAACTGTCATAATCATGCTTGCGACAAAATAAAATTAACGGAGGCATAAAAGTGATACAAGAACTCTGAAGCAAAGTAGATCAGCGAGGCTTAATTGACTTTTGTTTTAGTCATATGCATGCGTGAGCATGTGCCAAGTTGATTCAAGTGAATTATTCAGAGGAGGATACCACAATGTCATACCGATTTATGAATAAAACAATGCAAGCAAATATTCATGACATGCTACTCATTATTAATAGATTGGAACTAATCATGAGAGATCATAAACTACTAGACTTTCATTAAATGACATATACCTCACATGAACCAACTAAGCATGCTCACATGGATGAGTATATGTACAAAAATGAAAACAAATAGAGTTCATACCAGCCTCTCACCACAGTCAAATTGCCGTAGATCGTCATTATTGCCTTTCACTTGTGCAGCTTGAATAATAATATGGAATGAAACCAAGCTCCAACCACCGGAGACCTCTGAACTCCCTAATGAACTTTACAAAACCAAAGAAGAACAACAAATTTTTTTGGTGTTTTCGGGTTAGAAACAAGAACAAAAGGAAACAAGAAAACAAAGCAAAATCTTTTGGGTTTTCTCATAGCAAACCAACGATAGCAAATACAGTAAAATAAGAGCAAAGAACCAAATAAACAAATGGTAAAGAGAAACAACAGAAATATTTTTGGTCTTTTTGTGTTTTAGGAAATAAACAAAGCAAAAACAAGAGAATGCAAACTAACAGAAACACAGAAAAGCAGGATGACAGAAATCTGCCAAAACCTGACAGCAGTACAGAAATCGAAATTAACATATATCTTCCGTTGCTCAGCTCAAAAAGTGTTCAACTAATGAAAGTTACATAACAACTTGGGGCACACGCTCAAAAATTTGCAACTCAAAATAACGTTCTGGCTGTGCGTACGAATTTTTTTGGTAACAGCCCAGAATCTGTTTTTGGACAGCACTTCCCCAAATATCATCTCCCTCTCATTAGAAAACCACTCTAAGAAACTAAACAAGTATGTACAAGTATCCAGCAACCATAATATGCAAAGAATGAGTGATGCCGGTATACCTCCCCCAAGCTTAGGCTTTTGGCCTAAGTGGAGTTCATTCCCAACGAGGGTCGGGGTTCCATGCCGGTGGATCGTACATGGAGTGATAATAAGGCCCCTGCGCAGAAGAATGTCGTGGAGGCTCCACATGACCATAATGTTGATATGAAGAGCTTGCTGCATCGGATGAAGAGTTGAGGTACTCCTCGGCCTCCTCCGTGCCGTCCCTTGCATGATGGCCTTCCCTTTCTATGTATGCATTTAGCTCATTTTCTGTGATCGACCACCCTTTCCTGGCATCAAGGTTAAGCAGAACAGGTGCAGGCAATCGTACTAGTTTTTCAATTTTCTTAGTTATTCTCCATTTTTTCTTATACAAAGTTATCCTATAATACAGGTTGTTCAAATTAGATGCATCTGAAATAAACTCATGTTTAATCATGGAAACAACATCAAGTTTCTCCATGGAAAGCGGAATATCTAGATGGTGAGGTTCTACACCATGCATAGCTAATAAGCGAGAGGCGATAAGACCTCCACAAATTCCTCCCTTCTCACGGTTAGTAGCAAGTCTACAAGCTATTAAAGCACCCAAATTATAAGTCCTATCTTGTTGTAAGGCAGCGGCTAAGAAAGCCATATCTTGGACAGACAACTTACGCTCCTAGCAAGAACGCACTTTGTAACGAAATAAGCAAAGTAGCGGATAGCTGGGAGTTGAATGCTACTGATCTTACCACCATCATCGGAGAAGCTTCTCCCATGACAAATCATTGTATAAAGATTCGAGAGCTCCCGCGGCGTTCCCCTGACCTTCTCAGGATCCCCACTGCGGCACTCTAATTGCTGCACAAAAGTCACTAAAGGGCAAGTTGATAGTTTTGTTATAAATCTTGTATCGGACCATGGGGTTAGTTTGAGACCGATGAAATTCGAAATCCTGCACAACCGACACTGTTAGTTTAGCATATTGGTAAGGTTCACCAACAGTAAAACCTTCCAACCCTGCATTGGAAATCATTGTTTGGACATCTTGCAAAATTCCTGCATTCCGCATAAAATCAGTGCATGGGTAATAAGAGGGGTATACTCCCTCTTCGCGGTGAACTCTCATGACTTGTTGCACCTCCAATTCTTGTTGATTTAGTTGGTGTCTACTTCCTTCCATTTTCTGAAATTTTTCAACAATCATTATAAAATTGGATTTCAAGGTATATAATTGAGGGAAACTACTATAGGAACTTGCTAGAGTACTAAATATGCATCAAAACTAGTTTCTACCACTTAGAACAAGCATGCAAGCTCACTAAACATGTTACCTACAGCAGCAAAATATTCAAGATATACTCAACCAAACAAAATTCTAATTGGATAATCAAAGGATTCACATACCGGAGAGCAAATGTGCCAAATTTCAGACAGAAATCTGGGCTGAGCAAAGAGATCGAGAAATCGCGAGTTCTTGAAGAAACGCGAGTGAGAGAAAGTGAGTACGAGTTTTTCGGGAGAGAGAAGAGAATGAGTGAAAAGGATGATGAAGTGGGGCAAGGAGGGGCCCACACACCAGGGTGCGCGCCCCCCTTGCTGGCCGCGCCGCCTGGGGTGCCACCCTGGGGTGCCCCCTGGTCATCTCAGTGCTCAGGTGCCTCTTCAAAAAATAAGACTACCAGTATAATTTTTGTAAATTTTTGAGAACTTCGAAAAATGCACATTTCTGGGTGTTAAATTAATTATTACTGCGCAGGAAAATGATTTCCAAAATCTTAAATAACTAAATCATATTGCTAAACAAAAGGTGCTACAACAAGTAAAACAAATGGAGGGAGAAAGAAAGAAAGAAATGTTGTTTAGCTCTCTTATGCATTAAAATATACTTGTTAACAAGGTCGATCAAGTCTTGCTACCAAATAAATTTTATATGACATAAGAAGAAATAAACCTCAAATCAATCATGTTACCTTATATTGAATTGATATAGATCCAATCACAAGAGTTTGATATTCTTCTTTAGGCTCATATATAGGACAATCAATGGATCCCACCTTGATAGTTTTCACATTAAAAATTGTATTAACTCCATATACTTTATCAATCCTCTTGGGAAAATAGACAGTATGTTCCTTGTCATCAACATTGAAAGTAACCTTGCCTTTATTGCAATCAATAACAGCCCTGCAGTATTAAGAAAGGGTCTTCCAAGAATAATGGACATATTATCATCTTCGGCATTTCCAACACAACAAAATCAGTTAATATCAAGCAATGTTGAGTAACTTGAACATGAACATTTTCACATACACCAACAGGAATAGCAGTAGATTTATCAGCCATTTGCAAAGATATATCAGTCGGTATCAATTTATCTAAATCAAGTCTCTTGTAAAGAGAAAAAGGCATTACACTAACACCTGCTCCCAAATCACATAGAGCAGTTCTAACATAATTATTCTTGATGGAACAAGGAATAGTCGGTATGCCTGGGTCTCCAAGCTTATTTGGAACCTTACCATTAAAGAGTAATTAGCGAGCATAGTGGAAATCTCCTCATTGGGAATTTTCCTTTTGTTAGAGACAATATCTTTCATATACTTTGAATAAGGAGGCAATTTAATAGCATCAGTCAAAGGGATTTGCAAAAATAAAGGTTTCATCCAATCACAAAATTTATTATAATGTTCCTCCTCCTTTGATTTTAGTTTCTTAGCAGGAAAAGGCATTTGCTTTTGAACCCAAGGTTCTCTTTCATTACCATGTTTCTTTGTAATAAAATCTTCTTTAGTGTACTTTTTATTTTTATCATGCTTTTCAGGTTCTTTTTCAATTTCTTCTTTATCAGGAGTATCATTCTTATCATTATCTTCCTCATGTTCATTACCACTTTCAGTTTCAGCATCAGAAATAGAAATACTATTAGGATCATTAACAGGTTCAGAGGATTCTACAACAGTTTTATGTTTCTTCTTCTTTTTCTTAGAAGGACTACTAATTTCTTTAGTTCGTTGAGAATCTTGTTCAATTCTTTTGGGGTGCCCTTCAGGATATAGAGGATCCTGGGTAGAAACACCGCCTCTAGTTGTTACTTCATAAGCATGTTTCTCTTCATGATTATTTTTTAACAAGTCATTTTGTACTTTAGTAAGTTGATCAATTTGAGTTTGAATCATATTAAAATGTTTAACAAGCATCTTAACATCATTGGAGGTTCTCTCCACAATATCATGCAATTTACCAATAGCTTGAGAATTTTCCATTAGATGATTCTCTACTCTCATATTAAAATTATTTTGCTTAACAATATAATTATCAAATTCATCTAAACATGATCAGGAGGTTCTGAATATGGAATATCTCCTCTATCAAAGCATTGAAGAGAATGTACCTCGATTGTAGATGAAGGGGGAATTATCTTACATAAGTCTTCTATTGGAGGCAAATTCTTCACATCTTCAGATTTAATACCCTCATATCTTCATCATTTAATTCAATCATACCCCTCTTCTTCAATATAGGTGTCGGGGTTGGTTCAGGTGTAGACCAATCATCATGATTTTTGCTTATCTTTGCCAATAATTCTTCAGCTTCGTCCGGAGTTCTTTTCCTGAAAACACAATCAGCACAACTATCCAGGTATGCCCTAGACTCAATGGTTAGTCCACTATAAAATATATCAAGTAAATCATGCTTTTCCAAATCATGTCCAGGCCGAGCTCTAATAAGAGAGCAAAATCTTGCCCAAGCCTCAGGCAATTTCTCTCCATCTTCTTGATCAAAGCTATAAATTCTCTGCAGAGCCATATGTTGAGCACTAGCGGGAAAGTATTTCCGAAAGAAAACATCAAGCAAACAACTTGGACTATTAATAGAATCAGGAGGCAAATTATTATACCAAATCTTAGCATCATCCTTTAATGAGAATGGGAAAATCTTAGCAACAAAATAAGTGCGCATCTTAACATCATCAGAAAACAAGCTACTTAAAGTGGAAAGCTCATTCATATGTTCTACAGCACTCTCTTTTTCAGTACCACAAAAAGGTGTTTTCTCAACAATAGATATATGAGATAAATCAAGAGAAAAGTCATAACCTTTATCCTTAATATTTATAGGAGATGTAGCAAATTTAGGATCAGGAGACAGTTTGTATCTAACAGCATGTTGTGCAATAAGCTTCTTTAGGTTACTTGTACTAGTAGTAGCATTGCATTTATCAATAAAATCATCATCAAGTTCCACATAATCTTCATCAAGATCATCAATCTCAGGTGAATTAACAGGTGTAACAGTATTTTCATTAGGAGTTTCAGTATTTTCAATTTGTCTAGACCTAGCAATTGTAGCATCTAGAAAAGGACCTAATGAACCAGTATTATCAAGCACAGTAGAAGCATCATCAAAATTATCAGAGGAATTTTCAGATTCAGAAATACCAACACGTGAAGTTTGTGGTGGTGAAACAAGTTGACTTATCACAGATGGTGAATCAAGAGCAGCAGAGGTACTCGGAGTTGTACCTTTTCTTGTAGTGGATGGTAATATGGCGACTTTAGTATCGCGAGGTTTACCCATGATGGAGGATTTGCAGCGAACAATATCAATCCAAGTGAACTTGCAAATAAAGCTATGCTTCCCGGCAACGGCGCCAGAAAATAGTCTTGATGACCCACAAGTATAGGGGATCGCAACAGTCTTCGAGGGAAGTATTACCCAATTTATTGATTCGACACAAGGGGAGACAAAGAATACTTGTAAGCCTTAACAGCGGAGTTGTCAATTCAGCTGCACACTGGAAACAGACTTGCTCGCAAGAGTTTATCGTAGCAACAGTTTTATAGCATAGGAATAGTGAAATAACAGCGGTGGTGAAATAAAGACAGCAGTAGTGATTATAGTAAACAGCAGGATTAAAATACTAGGCACGGACGGATGAACGGGCGTTGCATGGATGAGAGAATTCATGTAACAATCATGGTAGGGCATTTGCAGGTAATAATAAAGCGGTATCCAAGTACTAATCAATCAATAGGCATGTGTTCCATATTGATGACCCACAAGTATAGGGGGTGTATCGTAGTATCTTCGATAAGTAAGAATGTCGATCCCAACGAGGAGCAGAAGGTATTGACAGCAGTTTCGATGAAGGATTCACTGTAAATGCTCACAGACAAGTATTCAAGGGGTTTTGATGTAACAGATGAATAAAGTACGAGTAAGTAAAATGCGAGAGAAATAATTGCAGCGAGTGGCCCAATCCTTTTTAGCACAAAGGACAAGCCGGTTTGTTTACTTATAATGACCAAACGTTCTGAGGACACACGGGGATTTTAGTCTAGTGCTTTCGCTTCATGTAGCTGATTAATCTTCATTGTTTTGATAAGTGTTGTGTGGGTGAACCTATGCTAATGCACCGCCCTTCCTAGGACTAATACATACTTGTGATTATACCCCTTGCAAGCATCCGCAACTACAAGAAAGTAATTAAGATAAATCTAACCACAGCCTTAAACTCTGAGATCATGCGATCCCTCTTGCATCGATATACTAACGGGGGCTCAGGTTTCTGTCACTCCGGCAACATAAATGGTGAAGTATCGTGTAGTCGACGTTCACACGACACCACTAGAAGAATGACACCACAACTTAAATATCATAACATTGAATATTACTCAACCATAATTCACTACTAACATTTAGACTTCACCCATGTCCTCAAGAACTAAACGAACTACTCACAAGACATCATATGGAATACAATCAGAGGTGATATGATGATGAATAACAATCTGAACATAAACCTTGGTTCAATGGTTTCACTCAATAGCATCTACAACAAGTAGAAATTAACACCGGGAGAGTTTCCCCTATCAAACAATCAAGATCAAACTCAAATTGTTACAGCGGTGACGAGGTGCAGCGGTGGTGATGGCGGTGTAGATGGTGGAGATGATGATGATGATGATGGAGATGATGTCCAGCTCGATGACGATGGCGATGGCGTCGATTTCCCCTCCGGGGGAATTTCCCGGCGGATTCTGCCCGCCGGAGAGCTCTTTTCTCTCTGGTGTTCTCCGCCCCGAGGCGGCTGTAACTCTTCGTGAGGTACCCTCGTGGCTTAGGTTTTCGGGACGAAGGAGCGAAGAAAAGGAGGCGAAAGGGGCTGTGGAGCCCCCACACCACAGGCTGGCGCGGCCAGGCCATGGGCCGCGCCGGCCTGTGGTGCCCACCTTGAGCCCTCTGCTCCCCCTTCGGCTCCCTCCGTCATCGGAAAAATAGGAATTTACGTGTAATTTCCTTCCACAGTTGATCTTCCGAAATATTGCGTTCTGACGGTGCTTTTTCCAGCAGAATCCTGGCTCCGGTGCTTGATCCTCCAATAATGATGAAACATGCAAAATAGATGAAATAACATAAGTATTGTGTCCCAATATGAAATATATCAATGAATAACAGCAAATTATGATACAAAATAGTGATGCAAATTGGACGTATCACATATATAGTCGTACGTGCTCGCAATGAGAAACTTGCACAACATGTTTTGTCCTACCAGCCGGTGGCAGCCGGGCCTCTAGGGAAACTACTGGAAATTAAGGTACTCCTTTTAATAGAGTACCGGAGCAAAGCATTAACACTCCGTGAACACATGTGATCCTCACATCACTGCCTTCCCCTCCGGTTGTCCCAATTTGTCACTTTGGGGCCTCGGGTTCCGGACAGCAACGTGTGTATACAACTTGCAAGTAAGATCATAAAACAATGCATATCATGATGAAACAATAACATGTTCAGATCTGAGATCATGGCACTCGGGCCCTAGTGACAAGCATTTAGCATAACAAGTTGCAACAATATCATAAAAGTAACATCTACGGATACTAGGCACCATGCCCTAACAATCGTGTGACTATTACATGATCAATCTCATCCAATCCCTACCATCCCCTTCAGCCTACAGCGGGGGAATTACTCACACATGGATGGGGGAACATGGCTGGTCGATGGAGAGACGTCGGTGGTGATGGCGGTGAAGATCCCCTCCAATTCCCCATCCCGGCGGAGTGCCAGAACGGAGTTTCTGGTCCCGAGGCGGAGTTTCGCGATGGCGGCGGCATACTGGATGGTCTTTGGAAATATCGACGTACCCCCTGGCGTTAAAAAGGTTGAAGGAAACAAACAAATATACATATGATAGAAACAATCATGCATCTTTCTCATAAGCACAAGCAATTTTAACTTCAGAATACTAAACTTAATAACATAGAGATAATAGAGTAATATATCTAAGTGTATTTCTCTCTTCTATATCAGGGTGTTGTTGCTATTGACCAATGCTAAGTTTGCCAAAACCAAATAGATTTACTTGATGCTCCCAAAGTGATATCAATACTCATGTCAAGAGTAATCATATAATGGAGAATGCAAACTAAAATAAGGTGTGCAAAAAGTAAATGATAAGACTTCTCATTAATATTCAATAACGATAACTCACACCAACGGATACATAGATAACCAACTAAGAGAGATACTTCCACATTGCATACTATTCCATATGATAACTTCCCTACTCATGATATGACACTACTTGATAATAAAAGATAAAGGTAGTGATAATGTGATACCGCGGCACTCCCCCAAGCTTGGAACAAACCAAGGGGATGCCAATACCGATGATGAATTACTCCTTCGGTGATGATGGTGATGGCTTCTTCTCGCGCTTCATAAGGATCTCCTTCAGCTTCAGCTTCTCAATTTTGCAATTCTGCACCAAAACTTGAAGAGACTCATTGTTATCCGAATGTGGCGGTGACGGCCTTGTGCTGGGAATTGAGTAATATTCCAGCATTCTGCGAAGTCGCTGGTTCTCCTCCTGAAGTATCTCCACTTCCCTTTTGAGAGCACGATATTGATCACAAAACTCATCAGCAACCCGTATTGCTTCCTCCACACAAGGGAAAGATTCGAGGTCCAGAGCAGGCGGAAGAGCTCCCTGCAAGTTATGAGAAAAAGAACGCCCAGTGTTAACCGATCCCACCAAGATTGGCTTACTCTTCGTAGTTTCCCACTCTCCTTTTGCTGATGCTATCTTCTCCTTCTCCTTATTGATCCTTTCATACATCTCTTCCTTCCAAGGCCCCTTGTCCTTGTTGTTGGAGACCATGGTGCTTCTAGATCAAAACAAATCTGGCAGAAAACAGCTCGAAACAAAACACGACGAGAAAACGATATACGGACCTCCAGGGGTCCGGGGGATTATATAGCAAATATTTTTACGATAAAAGGAAGGTTCCAGGCCGAAAACGAGTGGAAAAGGGACGACGAGGGGCTGTCCCCATAGGTCGGCGCGGCCAGGGTGGGGCCCGGCCTATGGTGACGGGCCCTCGCGCGTCTTTTCCACTCCGTTTCGATTCCGTAATTTTTCATATTTTCCAAAAACAACAAAAATATTGTTCGGAAAGGTAAACGCGGACTTTTTATTACCTGTACTGTTACCTATTCAAAGTCGAGTTCTGGCGGACTGTCAATTTTTCCTTTGATGAAAGCCTCCGGTGTTTCCACTTGAATAATATCAACATCAACATTATAAGAATCACCCGAGATATAATGCTTGAGTCTTTGTCCATTCACCACTTGCGTAGCATTGCCTTGGAGAGAGCTAATTTTAATTGCTCCTGAACGATACACCTCCTCAACAACATATGGTCCTTCCCATTTCGAGAGTAATTTCCCTGCAAAGAATCTGAGACGAGACCGATACAATAGGACTTTATCCCCAACATTAAACTCTCTTTTGATAATTCTTCTATCATGCCATTTCTTAACTTTTTCTTTAAAGAGTTTAGCATTTTCATAAGCTTCACTTCTCCATTCATCTAGAGAACTTAATTGCAGCAACCTCTTATTACCGGCTAGTTTCGGATCTTTATTTAGTTCTCTAACAGCCCAATAAGCCTTGTGCTCTAGTTCTAGAGGTAAATGACAAGCTTTTCCATAAACCATTTTATAAGGTGACATTCCCATCGGATTTTTATAAGCAGTTCTATAAGCCCATAGTGCTTCCTTCAATTTACTAGCCCAATTCTTTCTAGATTTATTAACAGTCTTTCCCAAAATAGATTTAATCTCTCTATTTGATAATTCTACTTGACCACTAGTTTGAGGGTGATAAGCGGAAGCAATTCTATGATTAATACCATACTTAGCAAGAGTTTTTCTAAAACCTCCATGAATAAAATGAGAACCTCCATCAGTCATAATATATCTAGGTACTCCAAATCTAGGAAATATAACATCTACAAGCATTTTTATAGAGGTCTCACCATCAGCACTCTTTGTAGGTTTAGCTTCTACCCATTTAGTAACATAATCAACAGCGACAAGTATATGAGTGTTACCTTCTGAAGAAGGGAAAGGACCCATGAAGTCGAATCCCCAACAATCGAATGGTTCAATAACAAGAGTATAATTCATAGGCATTTCATTGCGTCTAGAGATATTACCAACTCTTTGACATTCATCACAAGATAAGATAAACTTCCTTGCATCTTTAAAAAGTGTTGGCCAATAAAAACCTGATTGTAGAACCTTTTGAGCGGTTCTATCTCCAGCATGATGTCCTCCATAAACACTACCATGACATTTACTCAATATCTCTTGTTGTTCATATTCAGGAACACATCTTCGCATAATACCATCTACTCCTTCTTTATATAAGTGTGGGTCATCCCAAAAATAATGCCTCAAATCATAAAAGAATTTCCTCCTTTGCTGAGCTGAAAAGGTTGGAGGCAAATACTTCGAAACAATAAAGTTAGCATAATCTGCATACCAAGGGCTCTCTCGCGAGCTCACCTTTATTACAGCCAATTGTTTATTTGGAAAACTATCATTAACAGGAACAGGATCATAAGCAATATTTTCCAATCTAGACAAATTATCAGCAACAGGGCACCTTTCCTATCTATAATATGTAAATCAAATTCTTGCAAAAGAAGTACCCATCTAATAAGCCTTGGCTTAGCATCTTTCTTTGTCATAAGGTATCTAATTGCAGCATGATCAGTATGAATTGTAACTTTTGAATCAACAATATAGGGTCTAAACTTGTCACAAGCAAAGACTACAGCTAACAATTCTTTTTCAGTTGTAGCATAATTTCTTTGAGCAGCATCAAGAGTCTTACTAGCATAATGAATAACATTTAATTTTTTATCTACTCGCTGTCCAAGAACAGCGCCTACAGAAAAATCACTAGCATCACACATAATTTCAAAAGGCAAATTCCAATCAGGAGGTTCGACTACAGGAGCAGTTGTTAAGGCTTTCTTTAGAGTTTCAAAAGCTTCCTTACAATCATCATCAAAAACAAAAGGTACATCTTTTTGAAGAAGATTAGTAAGAGGCTTTGAAATTTTAGAGAAATCTTTAATAAATCTCCTATAAAACCCAGCATGACCAAGAACACTACGAATACCTTTAACATCCCTCGGATAGGGCATCTTCTCAATTGCTTCAACTTTAGCTCTATCAACTTCAATACCTCTCTCGGAAATTTTATGTCCCAATACAATTCCTTCATTAACCATAAAATGGCATTTCTCCCAATTAAGAACAAGGTTAGTTTCTTCACATCTCTGCAAAACTTTATCGAGGTTTCGCAAGCAATTATCAAAAGAATTCCCATAGACAGAAAAATCATCCATGAACACCTCTACAATACTTTCACAAAAACCATGAAAAATAGCAGACATGCATCTTTGAAAAGTAGCAGGAGCATTACATAAACCGAAAGGCATACGCCTATAAGCATAAGTTCCATAAGGACAAGTGAACGTGGTTTTCTCTTGATCTTTAGCTTTAACAGCAATTTGTGAAAACCCAGAATAACCATCAAGAAAACAAAAATGAGTATTTTTAGATAACCTTTCTAGCATTTGATCAATAAATGGTAAAGGGTAATGATCTTTCTTAGTGACTTTATTAACTTTTCGAAAATCAATGCACATTCTATACCCTACAACTACTCTTTGAGGGATGAGCTCATCATTATCATTAGGCACAACAGTCATTCCTCCTTTCTTAGGAACACAATGCACAGGACTAACCCATCTACTATCAGCAATAGGATATATAATACCAGCTTCAAGAAGTTTTAATACCTCATTCCTTACCACCTCTTTCATCTTCGGAATTAGACGACGTTGATGTTCAACAACAGGCTTTGCATCATATTCCATATTAATAGCATGTTGGCAAATAGAAGGAGAAATCCCTTTCAAATCATCAAGAGTGTAGCCAATAGCTCCTCGGTGTTTCTTCAATATTTCCAATAACCTTTCTTCCTCAATCTCTGAAAGCTTAGAACTAATAATAACAGGATATATTTTCTTATCATCAATATGAGCATATTTAAGATCATCAGGTAAAGGCTTTAAATCAAAAACAGGATCTTCCTTTGGTGGCGGTGTTGTACCCAAATCTTCCACCGGTAAATCATGCTTGAGAATAGGTTGGCGAAGAAAAATTTCCTCAAGCTCATCTCTTTCTTTCCTAAAAACTTCACTCTCGCTATTCTCCAAATGTTGCTGCAAAGGATTATTAGGAACAAGAACAATAGATGCACACTGCTCCATTTTAAAATCATTACTAGGCAAGTCAGCTTTATAAGGAGTTTTAGTAAATTTAGAAAAGTTAAATTCATAAGGTTCACCAGCAAATCTAGTCAAAATTTTCTCTTTCTTGCAATCTATAATAGCTCCACAAGTATTTAGAAAAGGTCTACCAAAAATGATAGGACAATAATCACTAGCAGCAGAACCAAGTACCAAAAAGTCAGGATATTTAATCTTACCACATAGAACTTCCACATCTCGAACAATACCAATTGGAGAAATAGTTTCTCTATTAGCCAGCTGAATAACCACATCAATATCTTCAAGTTCACAAGAACCAATTTCGTGCATAATCTCCGTGTAAAGATCATAAGGGATAGCACTAACGCTTGCACCAATATCACATAAACCATAATAGCAATGATCACCAATTCTAACAGATAGCATAGGAACGCTAACTTGTTTGGGTTTATTAGGATGCGAAACAATATTAGAAGCATCTTCACAAAAAATAATATGACCATCCTCCACATTTTCAGTCACAAGATCTTTAACTATTGCAACAGCAGGTTCAATTTTAATTTGTTCTTCAGGTTCTTTAGGTTTCTTTTCACTTTTATTAACCGCACTAGATATAACAGAGTACTCCTTCATTTTAGCAGGGAAAGGAGTTTTTTCAATATAAACTTCAGGAATAACATTATCAACAGTTTCAATCACTACACATTTGTTTACAGATGAATCTACGTTATCTTTATACGGTTCATGATACTTATCAAAATTCTTCTTAGGCAATTCATAATGAGAGGCAAAAGCTTTATAAAGATTTGCAACAACTTGAGAATCAAGACCATATGTAGCACTCATATTACAAAATTTATCAGTATCCATAAAAGCTTCAATGCATTTATAATCATAAATTATACCTGATTCTCTATCCTTATCGTTCTCCCATCCTTCAGTATTTTCTTGGATCCGATCAAGAAGGTCCCTTTTAAACTCTTCTTTCTTGCGTGTAAATGATCCAGAACAAGAAGTATCCAGCAAGGTCTTGTCTTGAAAAGAAAGTCTTGTATAGAAATTATCAATAATAACATTACCAGGAAGCTCATGAATGGGGCATTTGAGCATTAAAGACTTCAATCTCCCCCAAGCTTGGGCAATACTTTCTCCATCATGAGGCCAGAAATTATATATGCGGTTCCGATCTTTGTGAATTTCACTTGGAGGATAGAATTTAGAATAAAATAAAGGCACAATGTCCTCCCAATCAATAGAATCACCATTCTTCAGCAATTTATACCAGTGCGCCGCTTTACCAGACAGCGATATAGTGAATAGTTTCTTTCTAACTTCATTCATAGCAATACCTGCACATTTGAATAACCCGCATAATTCATGCAAAAACAGTAAATGATCACCAGGATGAACAGTTCCATCCCCTTCATAGCGGTTATCCATAACACGTTCAATAATTTTCATAGGTATTTTATATGGTATCACTTCCTCACCTGGCGCTTCATCCACTACCGTTGCAGTAGTAGTAGATTTCTGATACGTCTCCAACGTATCGATAATTTCTTATGTTCCATGCTACTTTATTGATGATACCTACATGTTTTATGCACATTATATGTCATATTTATGCATTTTGGAACTAACCTATTAACAAGATGCCGAAGAGCGAGTTCTGTTTTCTGCTGTTTTTGGTTAGAAATCCTAGTAAGGAAATATTTCGGAATTGGACGAAATCTTCGCCCGGGTCCTATTTTTGCACGAAGCTTCAGAAGACCGAAGAGATAACGAAGTGGGGCCACGGGCGGCAGACCACGGGCGGCGCGGCGCCCTGGCGCGCGGCCTATCATCTGGCCCCTCGTGAGCCCCCGACCTACCCTTCCGCCTACTTAAAGCCTCGTCGCGAAAACCCCGATACGAGAGCCACGATACGGAAAACCTTCCGGAGACGCCGCCGCCGCGAATCCCATCTCGGGGATTCAGGAGATCGCCTCCGGCACCTGCCGGAGAGGGGATTCATCTCCCGGAGGACTCTTCATCGCCATGATCGCCTCCGGAGTGATGAGTGAGTAGTTCACCCCTGGACCATGGGTCCATAGCAGTAGCTAGATGGTCGTCTTCTCCTTGTTGTGCTTCATTGTTGGATCTTGTGAGCTGCCTAACATGATCAAGATCATCTATCTGTAATACTATATGTTGTGTTTGTCGGGATCCGATGGATAGAGAATACTATGTTATGGTGATTATCAATCTATTGTTTATGTGTTGTTTATGATCTTGCATGCTCTCCGTTATTAGTAGAGGCTCTGGCCAAGTTTTTACTCTTAACTCCAAGAGGGAGTATTTATGCTCGATAGTGGGTTCATGCCTTCATTGACACCTGGGACAGTGACAGAAAGTTCTAAGGTTGTGATGTGATGTTGCCACTAGGGATAAAACATTGATTCTATGTCTAAGGATGTAGTTGTCGATTACATTACGCACCATACTTAATGCAATTGTCTGTTGCTTAGCAACTTAATACTGAATGGGGTTCGGATGATAACCTGAAGGTGGACTTTTTAGGCATAGATGCAGTTGGATGGCGGTCTATGTACTTTGTCGTAATGCCCAATTAAATCTCACTATATTTATCATATCATGTACATGCATTGTTATGCCCTTCTCTATTTGTCAATTGCCCGACTGTAATTTGTTCACCCAACATGCTTTTATCTTATGGGAGAGACACCTCTAGTGAACTGTGGACCCCGGTCCTATTCTTTACATAGCATACAATCTACTGCAATTGTGTTTACTGTTTTCTTTGCAAACATCTTCCACTCGATACGTTTAATCCTTTGTTACAGCAAGCCGGTGAGATTGACAACCTCACTGTTTCGTTGGGGCAAAGTACTTTGGTTTTGTTGTGCAGATTCCACGTTGGCGCCGGAATCCCTGGTGTTGCGCCGCATCACATTTCGCGACCATCAACCTTCAACGTGCTTCTTGGCTCCTACTGGTTCGATTAAACCTTGGTTTCATACTGAGGGAAACTTGCTTCTATACGCATCATACCTTCCACTTGGGGTTCCCAACGGACGTGTGCATCTACGCGTATCAAGCTAAATTTCTGGCGCCGTTGCCGGGAGATCAAGACACGCTGCAAGGGAGTCTCCACTTCTCAATCTCTTTACTTTGTTTTTGTCTTGCTTTATTTTATTTACTATTTTGTTTGCTGCACCTAAACAAAACACAAAAAAATTAGTTCCTAGTTTTACTTTATTTATTGTCTTGCTCTCTATATCAAAAACACAAAAAAATTTAGTTACTCGTCTTTACCTTGTTTGCCTAGTTTACTTTTTGCTTATTGCATCATGTTTCCTTTTAATTTTACCACAAAAGACATACCGGTAGGACGTGGGTCCATAGTTGGGAGAAATAATATAGAAGAATTTTTCAATCATGTTAGTATTACTGAAGATTTTGAAGATAGACACTTGGTAGAACTTGCACCTACCTATGAAATTGCTGCTGCTGCTTTAGTTCGCATGTTGGAAACTAAATTTGTTAATCTCAATCCTATAATCCAACACATGTTTCTTACACTTGGTGATATGGAAGAAGGGGAAAAGAAAGATTTTGTTTTAGAAACTCTTCTTAGAGAATTTGGTGGTCTAGCAAGAGAGGCTAGAAAGGTTTTTGCTATATTTAATATGCTAGGTTCTCATACCAATTTTATTGGTCTCCTTGAAAAAATGGACATGGATAGAATAAGGTACACTAATAATATTAATGATGGTGGGGAGATCAAAGCACCAATACCATGTAAACTCCTAGCTATGAATGATGCACTAGAAAATAACTATGCTTGGCTTGTTTCTGAAAATTTGTTCGATGAGAGTAGCAAGCCTAAGACTAATGAAAAGGGAGACGCTAAAACTTATATATCAAATATACTATGCTTGGTTGAGAAAACTCCCAACACCCCTGGTAATAATGTTGATGCTTCTACTCTCGATGTTACTTGATTTGCACTTTCTGCGCCTAGCTGAAAGGCGTTAAAGAAAAGCGCTTATGGGAGACAACCCATGTTTTTACTACAGCAATTTTTTGTTTTGTTGAGTCTTGGAAGTTGTTTACTACTGTAGCAACCTCTCCTTATCATGTTTTTGTGCCAAGTAAAGTTTCTATGTCAAAGTTGATGTTATATTTGGGATCGCTGCGCAGAAACAGCATTGCTGTCTGTCACGAATCTGGACACAGTCCTCTGTAGAAAATTCAAAAAAATCTGCCAGTTTACGAGCGTGATCCTCAGATATGTACGCAACTTTCATTAGTTTTGAGTTTTTCCATTTGAGCAAGTCTGGTGCCAGCTTTAAATTCGTCTTTACGGACTGTTTTTTGACAGATTCTGCCTTTTATTTCGCATTGCCTCTTTTGCTATGTTGGATTCATTTCTTTGATCCATTAATGTCCAGTAGCTTTATGCAATGTCCAGAAGTGTAAAGAATGATTGTGCCACCTCTGAACATGTGAATTATTAATTGTGCACTAACCCTCTAATGAGTTTGCTTGAAGTTTGGTGTGAAGGAAGTTTTCAAGGGTCAAGAGAGGAGAATGATATACTATGATCAAGAAGAGTGAAAGCTCTAAGCTTGGGGATGTCCCCGTGGTTCACCCCTGCATATTTTAAGAAGACTCAAGCGTCTAATCTTGGGGATGCCCAAGGCATCCCCTTCTTCATCGACAACATCATCAGGTTCCTCCCCTGAAACTATATTTTTATTCAGTCACATCTTGTGTTCTTTACTTGGAGCGTTGATACGTCTCCAACGTATCGATAATTTCTTATGTTCCATGCCACTTTATTGATGATACCTACATGTTTTATGCACATTATATGTCATATTTATGCATTTTATGGAACTAACCTATTAACAAGATGCCGAAGAGCCAGTTGCTGTTCTCTGCTGTTTTTGGTTTCAGAAATCCTAGTAAAGAAATATTCTCGGAATTGGACGAAACTTTCGCCCAGGGTCCTATTTTTGCACGAAGCTTCCAGAAGACCGAAGACCTAACGAAGTGGGGCCACGAGGCAGCCGGGGGGTGGCCGGCGCGGCAGGCCGGGCGCGCGGCCCTGCCCCCTGGGCCCTCGTGTGGCCCCTCGCGTTGACCCTCCGCCTACTTAAAGCTTCCGTCGCGAAACCCCCGCACCGAGAGCCACGATACGGAAAACCTTACAGAGCCGCCGCCGCGTCCCATCTCGGGGGATTACGGAGATCGCCTCCGCACCCTGCCGGAGAGGATTCATCTCCCGGAGGACTCTACACCGCCATGGTCGCCTCCGGAGTGATGAGTGAGTAGTCCACCCCTGGACCATGGGTCCATAGCAGTAGCTAGATGGTCGTCTTCTCCTTGTTGTGCTTCATTGTTGGATCTTGTGAGCTGCCTAACATGATCAAGATCATCTATCTGTAATTCTATATGTTGTGTTTGTCGGGATCCGATGGATAGAGAGTACTATGATTATGGTGATTATCAATCTATTGTTCATGTGTTGTTTATGATCTTGCATGCTCTCCGTTACTAGTAGAGGCTCTGGCCAAGTTTTTACTCTTAACTCCAAGAGGGAGTATTTATGCTCGATAGTGGGTTCATGCCTTCATTGATACCTGGGACAGTGAGAAAGTTCTAAGGTTGTGATGTCTGTTGCTACTAGGGATAAAACATTGATGCTATGTCTAAGGATGTAGTTGTTGATTACATTACGCACCATACTTAATGCAATTGTCTGTTGCTTTGCAACTTAATACTGGGGGTTCGGATGATAACCTGAAGGTGGACTTTTTAGGCATAGATGCAGTTGGATGGCGGTCTATGTTCTTTGTCGTAATGCCCGGATTAAATCTCACTATATTTACCATGTCATGTATATGCATTCTTATGCCTTTCTCTATTTGTCAATTGCCCGACTGTAATTTGTTCACCCAACATGCTTTTATCTTATGGGAGAGACACCTCTAGTGAACTGTGGACCCCGGTCCTATTCTTTACATAGCATACAATCTACTTGTTTTACTGTTTTCTTTGCAAACATCTTCCACTCGATACGTTTAATCCTTTGTTACAGCAAGCCGGTGAGATTGACAACCTCACTGTTTCGTTGGGGCAAAGTACTTTGGTTGTGTTGTGCAGGTTCCGCGTTGGCGCCGGAATCCCTGGTGTTGCGCCGCATCACATTTCGCGACCATCAACCTTCAACGTGCTTCTTGGCTCCTACTGGTTCGATTAAACCTTGGTTTCTTTCTGAGGGAAAACTTGCTACTGTGCGCATCATACCTTCCTCTTGGGGTTCCCAACGAACGTGTGAGTTACACGCCATCAAGCGTCGGTTTGTTTTTGTTTTTGTTTGAATAAAATGGATCCTAGCATTCACTTTGTGGGAGAGAGACACGCTCCGCTGTTGCATATGGACAAATATGTCCTTAGGCTTTACTCATAATGTTCAAGGCGAAGTTTCTTCTTCGTTAAATTGTTATATGATTGGAATTGGAAAATGCTACATGTAGTAATTCTAAAATGTCTTGGATAATGTGATACTTGGCAATTGTTGTGCTCATGTTTAAGCTCTTTCATCATATGCTTTGCACCCATTAATGAAGAAATACATAGAGCTTGCTAAAATTTGATTTGCATATTTGGTCTCTCTAAGGTCTAGATAATATCTAGTATTGAGTTTTGAACAACAAGGAAGACGGTGTAGAGTCTTATAATGTTTACAATATGTCTTTTATGTGAGTTTTTGCTGCACCGGTTCATCCTTGAGTTTGCTTCAAATAACCTTGCTAGCCTAAACCTTGTATCGAGAGGAATACTTCTCATGCATCCAAAATCCTTGAGCCAACTACTATGCCATTTGTGTCCACCATACCTACCTACTACATGGTATTTCTCCGCCATTCCAAAGTAAATTGCTTGAGTGCTACCTTTAAAATTCCATCATTCACCTTTGCAATATATAGCTCATGGGACAAAATAGCCTTAAAAACTATCGTAGTATTGAATATGTACTTATGCACTTTATATTTTATTAAGTTGCTTGTTGTGCGATAACCATGCTTCTGGGGAACGCCATCAACTATTATTGAATATCATGTGAGTTGCTATGCATGTCCGTCTTGTCTGAAGGATCTATCATTTTAGTGGTTGGAGCATGCAAAATTGTTAGAGAAGAACATTGGGCCGCTAACTAAAGCCATGAATCATGGTTGAAGTTTCAGTTTTGGACATATATCCTCAATCTCATATGAGAATAATAATCATTGCTACATGCTTATGCATTTAAGAGGAGTCCATTATCTGTTGTCCATGTTGTCCCGGTATGGATGTCTAAGTTGAGAATAATCAAAAGCGAGAAATCCAAAATGCGAGCATTCTCCTTAGACCTTTGTACAGGCGGCATGGAGGTACCCCTTTGTGACACTTGGTTGAAACATGGCATGCAAAGACCGGTAGTCCAAGCTAAGTAGGACGAGGTGCGGGCACTATTAGTATACTATGCATGAGGCTTGCAACTTGTAAGATATAATTTACATAACTCATATGCTTTATTACTACCGTTGACAAAATTGTTTCATGTTTTCAAAATAAAAGCTCTAGCACAAATACAGCAATCGATGCTTTCCTCTTTGAAGGACCATTCTTTTACTTTTATTGTTGAGTCAGTTTACCTATCTCCTTCCACCTTAAGAAGCAAACACTTGTGTGAACGTGCATTGATTCCTACATACTTGCATATTGCACTTGTTATATTACTTTATGTTGATAATATCCATGAGATATACATGTTATAAGTTGAAAGCACCGCTGAAACTTAATCTTCCTATGTGTTGCTTCAACACCTTTACTTTGATTTATTGCTTTATGAGTTAACTCTTATGCAAGACTTATTGATGCTTGTCTTGAAGTACTATTCATGAAAAGTCTTTGTCATATGATTCACTTGTTTACTCATGTCATTACCTTTGTTTTGATCGCTGCATTCATTACATAAGTTTACAAATAGTATGATCAGGATTATGATGGCATGTCACTTCAGAAATTATCTTTGTTATCGTTTTACCTGCTCGGGACGAGAACTAAGCTTGGGGATGCTGATACGTCTCCAACGTATCGATAATTTCTTATGTTCCATGCCACTTTATTGATGATACCTACATGTTTTATGCACATTATATGTCATATTTATGCATTTTGGAACTAACCTATTAACAAGATGCCGAAGAGCCAGTTGTTGTTTTCTGTTTTTGGTTTCAGAAATCCTAGTAAGGAAATATTCTCGAATTGGACGAAATCTTCGCCCAGGGTCCTATTTTTGCACGAAGCTTGGAAGACCGAAGAGATAACGAAGTGGGGCCACGAGGCTGCTGGACCACGGGCGGCGGCCTGGCCCACGGCCGCGCCCCGTCATCCGGACCCCTCGTGAGCCCCCGACCTACCCTTCCGCCTACTTAAAGCCTCCGTCGCGAAAACCCCCGTGCCGAGAGCCACGATACCTTCCGGAGACGCCGCCGCCGCGAATCCCATCTCGGGGATTCAGGAGATCGCCTCCGGCACCCTGCCGAGAGGGGATTCATCTCCCGGAGGACTCTTCATCGCCATGGTCGCCTCCGGAGTGATGAGTGAGTAGTTCACCCCTGGACCATGGGTCCATAGCAGTAGCTAGATGGTCGTCTTCTCCTTGTTGTGCTTCATTGTTGGATCTTGTGAGCTGCCTAACATGATCAAGATCATCTATACGTAATACTATATGTTGTGTTTGTCGGGATCCGATGGATAGAGAATACTATGTTATGGTGATTATCAATCTATTGTTTATGTGTTGTTTATGATCTTGCATGCTCTCCGTTATTAGTAGAGACTCTGGCCAAGTTTTTACTCTTAACTCCAAGAGGGAGTATTTATGCTCGATAGTGGGTTCATGCCTTCATTGACCTGGGACAGTGACAGAAAGTTCTAAGGTTGTGATGTGTTGTTGTCACTAGGGATAAAACATTGATTCTATGTCTAAGGATGTAGTTGTCGATTACATTACGCACCATACTTAATGCAATTGTCTGTTGCTTAGCAACTTAATACTGAATGGGGTTCGGATGATAACCTGAAGGTGGACTTTTTAGGCATAGATGCAGTTGGATGGCGGTCTATGTACTTTGTCGTAATGCCCAATTAAATCTCACTATATTTATCATATCATGTACATGCATTGTTATGCCCTTCTCTATTTTTCAATTGCCCGACTGTAATTTGTTCACCCAACATGCTTTTATCTTATGGGAGAGACACCTCTAGTGAACTGTGGACCCCGGTCCTATTCTTTACATAACATACAATCTACTGCAATTGTGTTTACCGTTTTCTTTGCAAACATCTTCCACTCGATACGTTTAATCCTTTGTTACAGCAAGCCGGTGAGATTGACAACCTCAACGTTTCGTTGGGGCAAAGTACTTTGGTTTTGTTGTGCAGATTCCACGTTGGCGGAATCCCTGGTGTTGCGCCGCATCACATTTCGCGACCATCAACCTTCAACGTGCTTCTTGGCTCCTACTGGTTCGATTAAACCTTGGTTTCATACTGAGGGAAACTTGCTTCTATACGCATCATACCTTCCACTTGGGGTTCCCAACGGACGTGTGCATCTACGCGTATCAATTTCCCAAATAGAAATTGAAGAGAAGATCTCTCCATAATGACTTATAGCAGCAGGCAGAATTAAAATCAGCACAAACAGTAAAGGTTTTCCTTACCAATTCCACTTACCAATAGCGCTTCACTCTCCGGCAACGGCGCCAGAAAATAGTCTTGATGACCCACAAGTATAGGGGGTGTATCGTAGTATCTTCGATAAGTAAGAATGTCGATCCCAACGAGCAGAAGGTATTGACAGCAGTTTCGATGAAGGATTCACTGTAAATGCTCACAGACAAGTATTCAAGGGGTTTTGATGTAACAGATGAATAAAGTACGAGTAAGTAAAATGCGAGAGAAATAATTGCAGCGAGTGGCCCAATCCTTTTTAGCACAAAGGACAAGCCGGTTTGTTTACTTATAATGACCAAACGTTCTTGAGGACACACGGGGATTTTAGTCTAGTGCTTTCGCTTCATGTAGCTGATTAATCTTCATTGTTTTGATAAGTGTTGTGTGGGTGAACCTATGCTAATGCACCGCCCTTCCTAGGACTAATACATACTTGTGATTATACCCCTTGCAAGCATCCGCAACTACAAGAAAGTAATTAAGATAAATCCAACCACAGCCTTAAACTCTGAGATCCTGCGATCCCTCTTGCATCGATATACTAACGGGGGCTCAGGTTTCTGTCACTCCGGCAACCCCGCAATTAGCAACCGAATACAAGATGCACTCCCTAGGCCCATAAATGGTGAAGTATCGTGTAGTCGACGTTCACACGACACCACTAGAAGAATGACACCACAACTTAAATATCATAACATTGAATATTACTCAACCATAATTCACTACTAACATTTAGACTTCACCCATGTCCTCAAGAACTAAACGAACTACTCACAAGACATCATATGGATACAATCAGAGGTGATATGATGATGAATAACAATCTGAACATAAACCTTGGTTCAATGGTTTCACTCAATAGCATCTACAACAAGTAGAAATTAACACCGGGAGAGTTTCCCCTATCAAACAATCAAGATCAAACTCAAATTGTTACAGCGGTGACGAGGTGCAGCGGTGGTGATGGCGGTGTAGATGGTGGCGATGATGATGATGATGATGATGGAGATGATGTCCAGCTCGATGACGATGGCGATGGCGTCGATTTCCCCTCCCGGGAGGAATTTCCCGGCGGATTCCTGCCCGCCGGAGAGCTCTTTCTCTCTGGTGTTCTCCGCCCCGCAGAGGCGGCTGTAACTCTTCATGAGGTACTCTCGTGGCTTAGGTTTTCGGGACGAAGGAGTACGCGAAGAAAAGGAGGCGAAAGGCGCTGGGGCCCCCACACCACGGGTGGCGCGGCCAGGCCATGGGCCGCGCCGGCCGTGGTCTGGCCCCACCTTGAGCCCTCTCTGCTCCCCCTTCTGGCTCCCTCCGTCATCTGGAAAAATAGGAATTTACGTGTAATTTCCTTCCACAGTTGATCTTCCGAAATATTGCGTTCTGACGGTGCTTTTTCCAGCAGAATCCTGGCTCCGGTGCTTGATCCTCCAATAATGATGAAACATGCAAAATAGATGAAATAACATAAGTATTGTGTCCCAATATGAAATATATCAATGAATAACAGCAAATTATGATACAAAATAGTGATGCAAATTGGACGTATCACATATATAGTCGTACGTGCTCGCAATGAGAAACTTGCACAACATCTTTTGTCCTACCAGCCGGTGGCAGCCGGGAAACTACTGGAAATTAAGGTACTCCTTTTAATAGAGTACGAGCAAAGCATTAACACTCCGTGAACACATGTGATCCTCACATCACCGCATTCCCCTCCGGTTGTCCCAATTTCTGTCACTTTGGGGCCTCGGGTTCCGGACAGCAACGTGTGTATACAACTTGCAGGTAAGATCATAAAACAATGCATATCATGATGAAACAATAACATGTTCAGATCTGAGATCATGACACTCGGGCCCTAGTGACAAGCATTTAGCATAACAAGTTGCAACAATATCATAAAAGTAACATCTACGGATACTAGGCACCATGCCCTAACAATCTTGTGACTATTACATGATCAATCTCATCCAATCCCTACCATCCCCTTCAGCCTACAGCGGGGAATTACTCACATGGATGGGGGAAACATGGCTGGTCGAGAGACGTCGGTGGTGATGGCGGTGAAGATCCCCTCCAATTCCCCGTCCGGCGGAGTGCCAGAACGGAGTTTCCGGTCCCGAGGCGGAGTTTCGCGATGGCGGCGGCGTGGATGGTCTCTGGAAATATCGACGTACCCCCTGGCGTTTTTAGGTCGAAAGGCGTATATAGTCCGAAGGAGAGCGTCGGGGGCCGCCGAGGCGCCCACACAACAAGGCGGCCCCCCTGGGCCGTGCCGGCCTAGTGTGTGGGGGCCTCGGGCCCCACCGCTGCCCTTCCGGCTCCGTCGTATTCTGGGAAAATAGGGCCTTTCGCATAAATTCCGAGGATTTTCCTGAAAGTTGGATTTGCACAAAAACGAGACACAGAGCAATTCTGCTGAAAACAGCGTTAGTCCGTGTTAGTTGTATCCAAAATACACAAATTAGAGGCAAAACAATAGCAAAAGCGTTCGGGAAAGTAGATATGTTTTGGACGTATCAGCGGCCCAGTAGCTTAGTGTATCGTCTCCTCTGGACGGTGCAAGGCGAGTTTGTCGTTCGGCTGGCGTGGGTTATGTTGCAATTCGTGTGGCCTCATGTTTGTATCAGGTTGCCTTCGTTGACGTTGTTCAGCCGTCTTAGCCTTTTCTTCTATAAAATTTGATACACCTTCCAGAGTGTATCCTTGATGTATAACCTCGACCGATTTTTAACAGCAAGAAGAGAAACGGAAATTCAATTTTTAATTTTCGCCAGCTTAACCGACACGTGCTGTCTCGATCGCTAGCACGTACCTGTCGTTATCGAGGTGGTCGGCCGATGTGAGATGATTCAAACAAACAGTTACACGGACGTCCTTGTGACTCTTTTCGGTGGCATTCAAGTATTTTCAACCGACCATTTTGTTGCAGCGCTTCATCACATGTGCAGCTAGGCTATGAACACGTACTCCCTCCATGTACGTCGCTGGTTCGCCACACTGTCAAGCGTGGATGGATAGACATAGACTGGTGGTCTTGTACGTGCCTTTACGCCGGCCAAAATAAACAGTACAAAAACAGGCACGGTCAGACCATCTTCACACGTGCTCCTCATATGACGTCCGGCGTAGCTGTTTTAGGATTATATAGGGGTCGTCGGTGCAAAATGAAAAATGGGTGCATGCCGGCATCTAGCCGTTCACCTCATACGGCGCCGCCAATATAATTATATATATAATTTTAAATTTAAAAAACAAATAAACTGTGATAGTTTATTACAACTTAAATAAATGTAGGGCATGATTCAATAAGGTCAACATAGCACACAAATAATTTATGTTCATCAAACCACACAAATATAAAAGTTTATATCACAATGGCAAAGAAATAAACAAACTAGACGCCGCCTTTGAGAATCCACAAATGCTCCACCAGATCATCTTGCAATTGGTGATGAGTGTTGGAGTCTCGAACTTGTTGATGTCTGGCGAGAAAAGCAGCAAATGCGGGAGGCACATTGTGATCAACATCTGCAAGAGGACCCATCTGTTTATATGATTCGGTGTCAAACGCTGGAAATTCCCGCTCGGTCTCGATGATCATGTTGTGCAATATGACACAACATGTCATGACCTCCCACATCTGCTCTTTGGACCATGTAAGAGCAGGGTATCGGACAATGGCAAAGCGAGCTTGCAGCACACCAAATGCCCTCTCCACATCCTTTCTGCAGCCTCCTGCATTTGAGCAAATCAATCTTTTTTCCCTCCAGGTACAGGGTCCAAGATTGTCTTCACAAATGTTGACCATCTTGGATAGATGCATCTGCAAGATCGTAGCCCTTGTCATACTGGTGGCCATTGATCTAAAACTGCACCGGAGGGGCATTGCCTTTGACAAACTTCTGGAACATATCGGAGCACTGCAACACATTGATATCATTGTGTGATCCTTCCGTGCCGATGAACGCGTGCCAAATCCATAGGTCCTGGTCAGCCACTGCCTCAAGCACCACACTGCATGAACCCTTGTATCCCTTATACATGCACTGGTGTGCAAATGGATAGTTCTTCCATGCCTAGTGCATACAGTCGATGCTGCTAAGCATCCTAGGAAAACATATCTCTGCATTTTGTGCCAAGATCTGAGTTGTATCTGCCGCATTGGATGTGCGCAGATAGGTCTTTCCAAACACCACCACAATTTCCCTGCGGAATCTATACATGCAATCAATGGTCGTGGAATCTGCCATGCGCAGATAGTCATCCTGCATATCAGCTGCAATTCCATAGGCAAGCATCCAAAGAGCCACCGTGAATTTCTGAATTATCGAGAAACCAAGCTCGACGACGGCGTGTCTCTTCAATTTGAAGTAGTCGATCTCCCTCAAATTCGCGATTATCTTCAGGAAGAGCTTCCTACTCTTTCGGAAATGATGGCGGAATACGGTATCGCCGTGCAATGAATCGTCGGCGAAGTAATCGGCGTAGAGCATGCATTTGCCTACCATTGTCCGCCTTGGCTTGCTCTTGCGGAGCCCCGGCGCGGAGCCACCAATGGTCGGCTTGTCCTCCTCGGCGATCATGGCCAAGAGGGAGATGAGGATCGCCAGATGTTCATCGTCTCCAGCGGCGTCCCTGGTAGCAGCCGCTACAGCGAGCTCCTCGTCCATGAGCGCGGCCATGAAGTCCTCGTCGTCCGAGTCCATCACCTTGGAAAATAGCCGAACACCTCGCGCGCAAGGTGGGAGCGCAGTGAGGATGGAGGTAGCAGTGGTGGTGGGAGCGGGTGAACAGAGACAGTGGAAGGGCCGGCGAGGTGGCGAGGGTTGTGGTGGATTGTATGCGGCAGTGGAGTGGGTTCCTACCGGCAGCAATGGACCGTCTCGGCGAGGGGTAGTTGCAGCGGCGACAGTGGTCGCAAGGCGAAAAGGAAAAAAAATGTTGTGTTTTTTTGGCTCTGGTCGCTGACAGGGCTAGCCCGCGGCGTTTTCTCGTCGCGCCGGCGCCCCCGCTAGCCCCCCTGTAGATTGGGTTCGGTCTGGGAGCGCCGGACGGAGAATTAGGCCGCGCCGATGGATAAACAAATTTAGGGGCCATGGCTGGGCGTTCGTTTTCGCGCCGGCGCCCCCAATCGGCTATTGGGGTGCTTTAGGGAGGACGAAAGCCACTTATTAATATTTGATTACATTTAGATCCTATTAGAAGTTGCTAATATATTTGTTATTATCATCATTTCACACCCCTATTTAGAACCACCAATATACTCTAATAGAGACCAAAATTTCGCACACAAGCTTACTAGGTTATTTTGTTGCAAGTTTCTTACTTTTATAACATGTAACTACCTTGTCATGAAATTATATTACGATTGTTAGGTCCAACAATACCCTGCTACGCAATACCCAATGGAACTACACAACCCACTTTCCACTCCTCGTCATACTAAGACAAACAACTCTCGAAAGAACTAACACTACAAGAAAAAAATCATGTAGAGACGTTCTCCATGAGACGTGTTTATTAACGTCCCTACAAATGTAGCGGAGCCGAGTATTAAAGACGTTTTTTGAGACGCGGCATAAATCTTCCAAAACTTATACGTTAGAAAAATAAATAAGTAGCCCCCTCCCCTATTCTTGAACTCACCCACGTTAACCTTTCCTCTTCCCCACATAGTGAAAACCTAGCGTCGCCGCCGCAGCATGCCTGATCCGATTGCCGTGATCCTGCCCGATCCGGTCGCCGTGACCACATACGATTTGTAGGATCCATCCGGCTGCTGGACTAACGTTGAATCTGGCGAGTTCTTCTTTGCCGATCGACTCGAGTAACTGCTCCTTGGCGCTGGATTGCTAGACCAATTAACTGTTCCTTCCCGCTGAGATTCGATCAACATATCCTTTCCCCATTAAGTAGGTACCTCTTCCGCATCTGCCTTATAAGATCTCTGAAACCTTTCTGTGTATGTTGCAGATAACTGTCACTAGTAGAAAACAGGGCTTATATTTTTAGCTCCAAAAGGTATTAGGATCAATTGTGCTACAAACTCAGACTAAAGGGTGCATTAGCACCGGTTCGTGCGGCCAAGACGTCGCAGGGGACCAGCAAATCTTTAGCACCGGTTCGTGTGGAACCTTTAGCACCGGTTCGTGGCATGAACCGGTGCTAAAGGGTTGTCACCAGCCGCGTAGCATGTGCGAAACCTTTAGCACCAGTTTGTAGCACGAACCGGTGCTAAAGGTAAACATTAGCTCTGGTTCGTGCCATGAACCGGTGCTAAAGCCTCCCTTTGCCTATAAATTCAGCTCACCCTAGCCAGCCCTCTCCTCTGTTTTTTCCTGGTGGAAGGTGTGAGGATTGTGTGCTTGTTTGTTTTTCTCCTATGCACAAGAGATGCTCGATGAAATATATGAGAGAATAATGATGCCGCTTGATTTCACTCAAACCAAAAATGATATGAGGTGCCCGAGCGATACTTAAGCTTTCTCTTCTTTATTTCCTCCTCGATCGAGGTAAGCAACTTTACCCTTTCATTTGTACAGTGGTCATGTCACTATTTATGATGCTCCGTAATGATTTTTGATAAACTTAATTATATGATGAAGATAAACCGGCGGGAATGGATGTACATTAACCGGGACCTTAACAAGTTTACTGCGGACCTGAAAAAATTTCTCCGTGTAGCTGAGGAAACCAACAGACCGTATGTTGTATCACACGCCGCCATGCATCTCCTGCCCAAATCTGCGTCTACGCACATATGAATCTACACAAATCTGCTGCGCTTACCTTGCACTTACCAGCCCCACCGGCCAAACCCGAGACCAGTAGCTGGGCAGCTGGTGCCTGGTGGCAGTTCGCACGCACCCACGGGATTGACGAGCCTGCGTGTACAAAAAGAGGTAAAGGTAACGGTCGCGCAAACGCGCAGCACCGGCCTGTCGCGTTGTCGTTCATATAGTTTGTCCCCGTGCGTAGGTAACCTAGCTTAACGTCCGTAAGTCCAGGACAGAGGCATGTATATCACGTAAGTGACGTAACTAGGTCGGGAAAAGTTCATCGGGTACGTGGTTCCGGGCAAACGAAAACTGGCATCAGTGACATGTCGCGCTGTCGTTGACTCGTTGTAGGCTCGCGTCATGTACAATCCTACGGGAAAACAGAATACTACACTAGCACTCTATCCGTGCGTAAAAGGATTAAAGATTTGTTCAAATTCCAGTGTGTATCTATACCTTAGAGTGTGACACGTCGAATTTAGATGCATCTAGACACTCGATCTTTAGTAATTTTAATATTTTTTTATGGATGGAAGGAGTACAATATTTTTTATGGAAAGAGGTAGTACTCCCTCTATCCTATCAAATTTGTCTAAAAAAATTCCAAATTTATATGTATCTAAATACTTAAATACATTCAAATTTTAACAAGTCTACGACATGTTATGAGAGGGAGTAGTACTATATATCATACGATGCAAATAGCGGATAAGAAGTGTCTCGATCTGATCACGCATATCACAGTATGGCGGTGAGATACCCTCATGATCAGCACAAACCACATTGATCGAGCTCGACGACTCCGTTGACCTTGCCACATGGGCAACGAACAAGAGGTTTTGATTTTATTTACTATCCTTTATTTTTAGAGCGACCCACGCCTCCTAGGTCGCCTCTATGGCCACTCCGGAGCCCCCCCCCCCCCCCCCCTCCGTTGACACTAAGCAGATCACCTCTCCAACACCCCCTTCACCCTACTGTTGCCAGAGGAGGCCACCGGGACCCCCTTTCTTGCTTATGTGCGCAGAGTAGCACAACCGGGGCCTGGCAGCCACGCCCATGGACGCAAGCTGCTCTCGGTGGTTTCACTCAATGGGTTGCTCTGGCTAGGCACGCGCACCACATCTTACCAAGGAGGTGTGCATCATGTTCCTTTTGCTAGTGGTGGCCCTTGACACTTTCATTGTTTTGATGTCCATGGTGTTGATGGGGATCAAGGCGGTCATGTTTGAAGAAAACCAGATAGAACGTTTAAGTTCCATCTAGCAGGCCCAGTTCCAGCGGGTCAGAAGAAAAATGCATGTCGCACAATTGCGAGGGAATGCAGCGACAACAACAGATTTCGTTCTTGTTTTCTCCGTTTTCTTGGTGAAAAAACCCTTAATTAGGCAGATCTTTGGTGGTGTTGTAACTGGCAATGGCAGCTTACTAGTGGTTTCCTTATTAAAAACATGTAAGTGTGATATGCGATAATGGGTGTGGGTGCAACTAGTTGCGAATAGGAGTTTCCTATCCTTGCAGTAACTAATACTTCCTCTGTTCTTTTTTAATTGACTCAGATTTAGTACAATAAAAAGGAACGGAGGGAGTAGTAACATCTTCATTTTTTTTTTTTTTTGTCTCTGACCAGATCCAGTATGCTGTGGTTGTACCTAGTACGTGCGGACGCGATGGCGGTGAGCTACCGGCTTGAGCAAACGAGTGCACGCCTGCGTACGTAATTTACGTGCCACGAGTGTCCATTGGTCCGGCCCCACTTATCCGTTCCAGAACTTGGACCCTGTCCCGCGTTTCCGGATACGATCGATCTTTGACGGGCATCACGTAACGACCTCGACCGGTTTTTAATTCGAAAGTCAGCCAGACCGACATGGTACTACTGTAGTAAGTATCGGTCGTTATCGACGAGGTCGGTCGGCCGATGGATGTGCAAATCCAAACTACCAACGGGAGCATGACAGTTACTTGGAAGTTGGGAACATGCTTCTAGTCTCGTCTTTTTGGCGTGGCGCTCGGCCGGCCATTCGGAGTACGTTGCCGGTTCGCCTCATTGTCGGATCCACAACTGGACATGATGATCGGTCGCCTTGTACACTTCCTATGCATATTTAGTAAAAGTCGGCCTTGGAAATGCCCTCGCATACTTACCTAAGCTAACGACCCAATCTTAGTTTTTAACTTGGACTCACTTCATTTACAAACATTTTTGTCTCCTGAGTAACAAGGCCAGTTTTACAAGTTTTGAGCCCCCTTTTTTCAGTGGGATGCAAGAGAAGTTTACAAACTTAGATCAAACATATATATGATTACATGGAGATTCATTATACCAAATGCATATAATATACAAATATATTCCACGAAAATTCTAAAAAAATATTAATGCATCATTGCATATATTTATATTTATACCAAAATACATGGTTAAACTTAACAAAAATTAAATTTTACCAAATTTTACATGTAAACAATTTTGGGCACAAGGGAGTAAGTGACTAGGTAGCTCCAACCAAATTAACATGAAAAATCAGAGACCCGTCGAGAGGTAAGTGGCCCTCTCAAGTTCCTTCGTTACATTCTTACATAACTACGGTCTACGGAGAAGGTAGCACCGACCAAATTTATACTAGGAAAAGGACATAGGCTCGTTGAGTTCTTTTCCAGTTGTATGACCGACCCAAGATTTTTGTTTCATTTCGTTGCATCCTTACATAACTCGTACGTGCCTCCAGGACAGGCTGCACCCGACATCCAAGAACATCGACGCTCCAGCGTTGGCAAAGTACACTGCTCCATCCCTGGTTTGGATCTAGCTGGATTACGTCGCGCATCTATGGCGTGTTTGTTAGTCTGAAGGGCCTTTGGTCCGTATTTAGGGAGACGAAAACGAGTCATTTTGTTGGCCGTCGTCCGCACGTTTTTGCATAGCATGGTTCTTATAGGCCGATGCCAAAAAACATTGGTCCATATTTTCCTATGTCACGAGCCAACCAGCTATTAGGGCAGCCATTAGTGGAGCCGTGGAGGCATATGACATGATACCATCATTCTCCAAGAGAAATTGTCCTACAACTCTCAACGGTTCTTGTTCCGACCAAACTATCAAATTCTCATTCTTCAAGTAAAAAAATTGAGATATATACTTTCCTTCATCCTACTACTCAATTCCATCATTCCCATAGGGAAGTCACAGCATCCTATGGTAAAACGAAGCTTTAAGAGAAATCAGGTTTCACAAGCTTGTTCTTTTTCGGAAAAGAAAAATGTTCAGAACCTGGCCTATGCATCATAAATATGCATACAGACTTCTTGTTTTTTATGACAAAGATTTGGCAAGAGAACATATAAAACAAATATATAAAACAACCAAAGTCGCAAAACACTTCTACAAGCTCGATAATGGAGGTGGTCATGCATGCGCCAATGTCAGGTTATTAATGGACACACCGTAAGTTGTTGCACACATTTTTGCACGAAAAAAATCATAGAGTCATGTTAACAGTTCACATTATACTCTAGAAGTTTCTGTAAGTTTAATACATTGAAGGTACACTCTCGAAATAGCTCTTACGATACTTGTTAGAATGTATGATTGTGTCTTGCAAATATTAAAGATATTTAATATTAATGCAGATGCAAAAAAAATAAGGAAGCATATGATTTTAGCAAATTTTTAGTCACGTCTACAAAATAAATAAAAAGTAACATTTTTTTGTCTCAAAATACATTTGTGTTGCACATCTTAAGTATATTTTTGAATGTAAATTACAATAAAAGTAATGCTAACATTGATACTAATAACATTTTATATTGAGTTGATATTTCTCACTTTGTAATTGCAAAGATACGCTCGTTCAGATTATAATATCATAAAAAAAAATATTAGAAAAGTATAAAACTTTAGTGTAAATTTCACCTACTTAACTCACCCCGGGTCCAAAATTGGGCCATCCCTAGATTTAGAATTAGTGAGGAAGGAGGAGAATATTTGTCTAACCTTTTCATTTTGAAATTCCCGTTTACAGGATTCCTCTCGTCTCCTTCTGGTTTCAATTCAAACCCTAGACATCAAAGCCTATACAGAGACAGAGTTGTCTTAAATTAGCTCAAAGATGATATTTTAAAAAACTATTGTCCATGAGTAGTCCAGCATAAGAACCTAGCGAGAAGAATTCAATTGGTCACAAAGGATTCTATACAATAGCAATGGTTGAAATGGAAATCTTGGCAAGTAAGCAAAATCCATGTTAACTAAGCGCACGCAATAGTATAAAATCATTTACTCATCCTCTCCATTAGATTTTGTCAACTCATTCACTAATCGCCCCTTCGGCACCTTCTTATGCGCAAACTCGTTGGATTGAAGAATTTTGTCCCTCACTATGATCACATGGTGTACAGGGACTTCATAACTAGGTAACTTGTACCATTTGGATGATTAAATCAATATTTTCCACCAGCACGAGGAATCCATTTTCGAAAGGCTCAAGCGTGATCTCAAAGTAACCAAGGCGAACTTCACCTACGATTGACATCTCCCTCTGATCTAGATTGTAGCATGCTTCATTGAGCCCACCCTCCCTATTCATCCAGATTTTAATTAGTACCATGGCTAATTGAGCCCACCTTGGAAACTTGTTATGAATTCGCCACTGCCATATATACGTAGTGCTGGTGTTAAATTGGATGTTCCCATCAAAATGAGGCCGAAGAGGATGAGGAGGAGGGTGGTGTCGGCCTTGCCACCTCCAGGATTCTAACATCGGCCTCCTCGATGGGGGCAAATAACCCTCAACTATTATTTGTGTCGACTTGATTAGGTGGCTTTGCAAGAACTACGAAGGAACACAAGTTACGTACATGGCCGCATGTGCATAAGGGTCCTCCGTTGGACGACTCCTGCGCGAGATGCCGCCGAGCTGGACAACTCCTCCGTTGCCACGGCCAACCGGACATCAGACTGCTTATAGTGGGAGTAACATAGCTATTAACATCACACATCTTAAGATATTTTGGTGACATGACATGCTAATAAATGAAGAAAAAGAGTGAGGTGGTCAAGCTATGTTACCATAACATCACACACCTCAAGGCAAGATGAGTCTACAACATAATAAATGATACAATGCATAACACCATATATAAGTTAATACCCACTATGAACATGGACGGGTCTATGTGTATTCATGGGTATGCAGGTGAATACCCAAAATATTTGTCAAAAATTTCAAATCATATGATACAGCTATCAATTATCCTTAAATCTATAGAATCCAGTCCACATATTGACAGAAATAGTTTGGTGCTGTGTTGGCTAGATGTAGTTGGCTTGTCTAACCACGTCTTGAGCTCGAATCCTGGATCCCTCACCTTTTTCTCCAATTTTCTTTGTATTTTTTATTTATTTTGAATACCCATTTACAAAGTTCTGGGCCCGCCCATGACTATGAAGATAGTAAACTAGAGTAGTAAGAGCATCTCCAGTTGCGTCCCCCAAACGACGTCTGGTCAAAGCGTCGGATTAGTGGTTTGGGGACGTCCGGACCAAATTTGTGTTTGGAAAAGATCCCTCACCTTTTTCTCCAATTTTCTTTGTATTTTTTATTTATTTTGAATACCCATTTACAAAGTTCTGGGCCCGCCCATGACTATGAAGATAGTAAACTAGAGTAGTAAGAGCATCTCCAGTTGCGTTCCCCAAACGACGTCCGGTCAAAGCGTCGGATTAGTTCTGGGCCCGCCCATGACTATGAAGATAGTAAACTAGAGTAGTAAGAGCATCTCCAGTTGCGTCCCCCAAACGACGTCCGGTCAAAGCGTCGGATTAGTGGTTTGGGGACGTCCGGACCAAATTTGTGTTTGGAAAAGATCCCTCACCTTTTTCTCCAATTTTCTTTGTATTTTTTATTTATTTTGAATACCCATTTACAAAGTTCTGGGCCCGCCCATGACTATGAAGATAGTAAACTAGAGTAGTAAGAGCATCTCCAGTTGCGTCCCCCAAACGACGTCCGGTCAAAGCGTCGGATTAGTGGTTTGGGGGACGTCCGGACCAAATTTGTGTTTGGAAAAGGTCCCTTTTCTAGCCACGTCCCCCAAACGCGACCTCCAAACAAAAAGCAAGTGTAAAAGTCGTGTCCGGCGTCCCTGATAGAGCCTCTATACACAGGGGATGGGCTAGGGAGTAGGGACGCCGGACAATATTTGGAGCACGTCCGGACCGAAGCGGCCTTTGGGGCACGCGACTAGGATGTTTTTTTAGCCGGCGTCTCCCAAATCCCTTTGGGGGACGCGACTGGAGATGCTCTAACATGACATATGTTACTAGTCTAAGAGCATATCCAGTCGCGTTCCCCAAAGTGTCCCCCAGAGCGATTTGGGGCGCGCCGGACAAAAAACGTTCCCACCGCGCGCCCCAAAGGCCTTTTTTGTCCGGCGCGGCCCAATACGGTGTTCGGCGTCCCGAGCCCGTCCCCGTCCCACAGGGGACGCACCGGGCACGCCGGACACAATGAAATGAGAGGCGAGGAGGCGCGGGCCCGACGCGTCAGCGGCTCGGACGCTTCCGAGGAGTCCTCGCTCTCTTCTTCCTCCTACGTAGCGACGGTGCAGTTGCCAGGAAGCGGAACTGTCGCATTGGCAACCGCCTCGACGACGCGCCAACCCTGCCGGAATGGAGCGCGGACTCCTCGGAAGAGCAACCGCCGCTTGCTTCGACCGCCGTTCATCCGCGCTCAATAAGACCCGTACGTACGCCGCCATTCATCCAAGCCTCCATCCGACACCTCCAGCGACGATGAGCTACATCTCCGAGCTCCCGTCCGACACCTCCGGCGAGGAAAGCCTGCTGGCTGGTGCCATTGGTGGGACAAAGCCAGGACGCCGAGCAGCGGCGACGATTCCCCGCCACCACTTGACAGCGAGGAGGAATGGCTGGGCTGGGAGGAGGACGCGGAGGAAGAAGAGAGCGAGGACCCGTGCGAAGGTGGAGGCGGAGGCGGCCAAGGCCAAGGCAAAGGCGCAGCCGACGAGCACCGGCGACGACGAGGAGGACTCCGACGCGTCGGGCGCCGACATCGCCTCTTTGGAAGAGGTGACGAGCAGGAAGCGCCACCGCGATGACGACGACGAGGCGGGGCCATCATCGAAGAAGAAGAAGAAGTAGAAGTAGTAGTTTAAAATAATTTATATGTAATTTAATTTTTTTTTGAAGTTTTATATATAATTTGTTTATGTTCAACCGATTTGAATATTAGTAAATAGTTTTCTTCTAGCCAAAAAAGGTACTTCTAATGTTTGTGGGCGGCGTTTGGGGGACGCGGCTAGGGAGCGACGTCCCCCGAACGCGGCACGAAGAAAACACGTCTCTCAAACGCTCGATCTGACGCGCTTTAGGGGACGCGACTGGAGATGCTCTAAGACCATGTACTATGTGGTATGAAAGCGATTCATTTTGGCTTGTGAACCGATTCCACACATAGTAGAGCATCGCACCATGGCGCATGTCAGAAGAAGCGAACCACAAACTTGGTTCGGTTCCATGCAAACAATCTGTCAGGAGCAAGGTAGTAGGTCCACATGCCAGAGAGAGAGAATGAGCCAATTCTGAGAGGGTGGAGAATAAAATATGGATTGCATGCTTCACCTATCAATCATTGCTTCACATGCAAAGCGATTCCAACACTACAGCTAAACCAAAGCGATTCTAAAATCTGACATATTTTTTCTTGAACCGACGCTACACGGTGCATGGCCTAAGTTACTCCCAATATGACTAGCCTCACACCAGCAGCTGGGGCAGTTGGAGGCTCGGAGCATGCATGCGTGTAGGTCGGCGAGAAGGCGCCACCCGCGGAACAGGTGCACGCGTGCGTACGTATTGTACATGCCACCAGTGTCCATCGATCTGGTCCGGGCCCGCTTATCCGTTCTAGAGCTTGGATCTCGTCCCACGTTTCTGGATACGATCGATCTTTGACGGGCATCACGTATACGTCCTCGACCGTTTTTTAATTCGAAAGTCAGCCAAACCGACATGGTACTAGCAAGTATCGGTCGTTGTCGAGGTGGTCGGCCGATCCATGTGCAAATCCAATCTACCAACGGGAACATGACAGTTACTGCAAGTACATGCTTCGTCGTCTTGTGGGTGGCGCTCGGCCGGCATTGAGACGTTGCGTTCGCCTGATTGTAGATTTAAGGCTTTGATGGTAGGTGCGTCACAGCGAGGCGCCAGTGTGACTTCCAACCTCAAGATATGCCGGCTCAGTTCCTCGGAGGTGTTCATAGGGGTAGGGTGTGCGTGCGTGCGTTCATAGGGGTGTTTGTACGTGCGTATTTGTGAGCGTCTGCGTTGTACTGTGTTCTCAAAAAAAAAAAGAACATGACAGTTACTTGGAGTACGTTGCCGGTTCGCCTCATTGTCGGATCGATCGACAACTGGACATGATATCGGTCGTCTTGTACACGGGTATGCATATTTAGTGCAAGTCAGCCTTTACAAACTTTGATAAAAAAAATAGATGATTACATGGAGATTCACTATACCAAATGCATTTAATATGAAAACATATTTTATGAAAAATTATAAAATATTAATTTATCATTGTATATGTTTGTATTTATAAATAATACATGGTTAAACTTAAGAAAGTTTGACTTTTTACAAAATTTTATATCTAAAATGTTTTGGGCAGAAGGTACTGCGTGACTAGGGGAAGCGGATTTGGTGCACATGACCGTGCTTTCAGGTTTTAAAATATTTAAAAAAATTATATCTACGCTTCAAAACATTATCACATTTATTCTACAAATACATAAAAATGTCCCGAATACTCGTGCGAAGTTTTGGTAGAAATTGCATTGTATTTTAAGCTATAGGAAAAAAAATTGTGGCTACGTTTAGGGTATATATTTGTTAGAAATTTGTCTTTTTGTATAGTTCAAAATATAACATATTTTTCTCTAAAATTTCTACCGTATGTTCGAAATATTATATATATGTTGGCCGGTTATTTAATTTCATTTTTTGGAAACAAAAAAAATATGATTTTAAACTATTAGGAGCACTGGTGCTCGTGTGTTAAAAGGCACTTTCCGGTGACTAGGTAGCTTCAACCAAATTAACAGGAAAAGTTCGGAAATGCTACATCTACGGGAACTTTGTACGGAAAGAAAGCTACGGGCTGACGTGTGATGCACCGTGGAAGCCACGATCGCTGGGCCCAAAACTAGAAGCAAGTGGCCTGAACATAACTCCGTCTCTACTTCTCTCATTCGGGATTGATCACCACTAAAATCACGCAAATGCAGAACAAAGCTATCTCTCAAATCAATTATGCACAAATTGCTGGCGGAAAACTGGCAAACTGGTACTGCAAACAAAGTCATCTTGACGAACGATCTCACCGCGCCGTCTCGATGGTACAAAGATCACCAAAACGCCACTAAGATGAAGGAGCTGTCCTCTCTGATTCTGGCCAGGGAGAGGTCACCGCGCAGCTGCCGATTAGGTGGCGGTTACCTCGTCGGCTTGTCCCCTAGAAGCAGCATGCGGCGGCGCCTCGCAGCTTGCAGGAGATCTCTGCCTCGCTGCGCCGCAACAAGGCACATGACCGTTCGCACCAGAGCAGGGCACCTCGCCTCGTCGCCGATATGGGGAACCTTCACGCTCGCCCGTATGTACGATTCCTCACCGGAGAGAAAAAGGAATGGGGATTTTCATGAACTGGACGGTTTCTCTGGCGAGCAAGTCTCGGAGATGGTTTCTCGCCGCATAGTTCCACTTCCACGCGAGGACCCACTGAACGGGGCTTCCACGTCTGTCCGTAGCTTCTTTTCCGTAAGAAATTCGGAGGCATATAGTGTTTACTAGGTGCATGAGGTGTACTAATGCACTAAGGTATTCCCTGGCCGTTGGATCGTAAATTGCTGATCCAGATCGATGCATGCACATGGTTTTACATTTACAGCCTGAGCTCCGCCAAATTCAACCCGCAGTCCACCTCCTCTCTTCCTCATCATTTAATGCATGCATTAATTGTTTCATCCAAGCATAGAAAATGCTACTACTGTATATTATTTGAACCGGGTGTCTAATATGGGATCAGTTTGCATCATCCTCTTCGTCTTGGTGAGCTATTGGAAACAAGATCAATGTTCAATATATTTCCGAATCAATTTTTTTTTTTGTTGAAACTCGAATGGAACGATTATGAAACTTCTCATAACATTCTTTTGCACATGTAGGTTTCGTATAGGTTTCGGTCCAATTTCATAATTTCATAAAACTGAAATATTGTTACAATAGAGTTCATTGTGAACATGTGCGTATAAGAAACATGAACGATATCTATGTGAAATCTGTGCAAGCATTAGACTTTGGGAAATGCTAAATATTTTGAAATGTTATTGTGAAATAAAGTCATTTTTTCTAAAGAAATAATGAAACCAATGAAAATGTAGTAAAATATTCTAGCAACTGTTCTCAACCATGTATGAACCCCATATGAACACACGTTCTTTTGCTGAATTGCCAAAACTGCAGGGTGCTATTATGAAGTGTACATGAGTTATCCCCTTTACATATGGGCCAATGATATATAGATCGTGTGGCTGTGAACGCATAGTACACTAGTACACATGACCTCCCTAGTGCATTCTATATGCCCCCAAGAAATTCCCGTAGGTGTAGAATTGAGAATAGAGACTCGTCGAGAGGTAAGCTGACCTCTCAAGTTCTTTCTTCGTTGCATGCTTACAGCTTACATAACTATGGTCTACAGGACAGGTAGCAATGAGCAAATTTATACTAGAAAAAGGCGTGTGTTCTTTTCGACCTATATGACCGACTCAAGATTTTGTTTCATCGAGTTCATTCGCTGCATGCTTACATAACTTGTATGTGCCTCCGGGAGAGGCAGCACCCGACATCCAGATATGCCACATCGGCGGGCCAGCGTTGATAAAGTACACTGTTTCATCCCTCGTCTGGACCCAACCAGATTGTGCCGTGTTATCTGTGGCATGTTTGGTAGTCTGAATATCCATTTGCCCGTATCCGGAAAGATCAAACCCATTTGGTTGACTGGGCTCTCCTACGTTGTTGAATAGCATGATTCTTAAAGCAGTGTTGGATCTTTTTTTTCTTTCAAAAACACGCGTGAGAATTGCGTGTCTTCATTTATTAAGATAGAGAATGGATTACATCAAGTTCCAATTACAGCAAAGAACCCTTAGCCGATCTAGGGTCTTTCGAGCCTCCGCTACAACTACAACAGCGAAAAAACTAGTTATTCCCACATAGCTTTACTTGCTTCCATAGAAGGAATTCCGCGTTGATCTTCCTGATGAGATCCATGGGCATGACACCTACCTTGTCGAAAACCCTTGCGTTCCTCTCAAGCCTCAACATTCGCTCTGTCAGAATGACCAACGCATTCATCTCCTTTCTGTGCCTTTTCGCCATTGCATTCGAGAACATTGGCCACCAGATTTCCAAGAGAGTCGTGTGTTTGTGCATTCTCCATGACAACAGCAGATGATACCACACCTCTCTGGGAAGGAGCATTGCAACGGAAAATGTTCGATTGTTTCATCCTCTTCGCATCAGAGAGGACATTTAGGATTCTCTTGCAGCCCGCGTTTAGCAAGTCTGTCCACTGTCCACTGTCGATTCTTAAGGGCTAGACACATGTGCATTTTGTGATTTAGAGGTGCACCTGCTGCCCAAAGTTCCTGCACCCTCGGCATCACTGTCCGGCCAATGAAAAATATGTCGTAGGCTGACTTAGCTGAATAGGCGTCATCGCTGGTGAGCCTCCAACTGGTGTGGTCGAGTCTGTCATTATCGATCTGCATCTCTTTCACCTCGTCCCACAAGTCCATGTATTCTGCCAAGCCCTGGACTGAAGGCGTCCCCCTGATCATTGCCACCCTATCGTTGTTTGCCAATGCTTCTGCCACTGTCGATCCCATGCTTGCTGGCTTGATTTGTTTCATCATAGTAGGGGCAATCTGCTCCACGCTGATAACCCCCAAGTGCAGGGGATCACCGTAGTACAATTCGATAAGTATTTGAGTGGCGAACTCACGAGAATCTAAAGGTAAACTATATATTCTCTAAAGCCCTATACCCCACCTATATGGCTTTCTATGCAAAGCTAGGAGATATATATGGTGTGTGTGTGAGGAGGTTTGTACTATGAAAATACAAGTGCTGAAATCAAAATGCGAGAAGTAAAATTAATGCAAGAAAAGTAAAGTGCAATAAAGTAAAATGGGATGAAGTGAAGTGGAGTGGAGTAACTCAAGGGAGTAATTGTTCTAGCAAATTTCTACTTCATTTGTGTGGTTGTCATAATTAGTGAAGCATAAAGATAATCTTTTTATAGTTTCTTCTAGAGAGGAGTCACAGATAGGTGAAGCCATAGACAAGTGCAAATACACCACTAGTGATTGATCCTAAGGCCATATGTATGAGCAAACAAAAGAACTATTAAGACATAAAGTCCAACCACCGATGTAAGTTTAAAGGTCCCTATAGCTATACCTCTGTTTGATTAACCATGAATTAAATACAACATGCATCTAAGAATTGGGACATGCATGGTTTCTGTCAAGCTCCAGCTGTCCCTCATCCTATCAACATGCACCGGTGATAACCTTATGCATTGTCCAACATATCTGTGCACTCATATATCAGTATAAAATATCATCATAGAATATAAAAAATACTTATATGCAACCATCACAAAGTATCTCACAATTGCCAAAAACGAGTCACTACTGAAACAAATACATAGAGGTACAATACAACATGGGAAGGATGAAGATTGTGTTGCTGTAGATGGTGATGATATGATGAAGATGTTGTTGATGCCCACACCAGAGAGGGGGTGGCGTCCACCGGAGGCGATTCCGGCAGTGTTTTCCCCCACCGATCTCCGCCGGCGACTGCCTGCTGACTCTCTGTTTATATGTTTTTGATCTCCGCCGCCATAGCCTCGACAAAACCTTGGGGGATTGTATATATAGTGTTTTTTAGGTCAAAACAAGTCCGTGGGCGAAAAGATCACGCGAAACGGACGCTCGAGATGGGAAAGAGCACAGGTGGCGCGCCCAGAGAGGGAGGGTGCGCCACCAGGATTATTTCCCAACCTGTTGACCTCCAGGAGTCCCTCTTCAACCCATCTTGTTCGTATCGAAAATTCCGAAGCGTGGCCCTGACCTTGCCCTTTTTCGAGTCTTGTAGCTCCTGTAAAGTCAAAAACACTAAAAAGAGGAGTTTTCTGCCAAATAGAATTAGAACTGGAGGAGAGGAAATTGTTTAGAAAATCCCCTAAAACATCATAAAACACGGGAATAACATTATATAAGATGCAAATATGTGGTAATATGTTGCAATAAAGTGTAAAGTTCATGTATGCATTTTACATGCATCACATGATGCGGTTGTGAATACACTGGTCAACCCAGAACTTCAGCCTCTTCCCGTCACCCAGATCGTGTTGCACTGCTCCTCTAAAAAGGGACGTTAGGAATTGCAAATTGTAGCCCCTTCCAGGTTTTTTTCCTCCTCTCCCATCTCTAACCAGTGCCAACACATCCTCAAAGTCAGGTTTAAGAGACGCATATTTTAAACTCCTAGACTGCCATACACCTTCGAGGAACTAATCATGTCCCAAGCCACTACGCACTGGCCCTTCCTTGCCTTAGAGGCTGCCGACCAGAAGAACCTCCCGCAGAACCTTGTTGATGCAGTTAAAGAACCATGGTGGCAAATCAAGCGACGACATGTGGTAAATGAGAGTTGCAACCAGAGTTGAGTCCACGAGCACCAGCCTCCCAATTCTCTCCAGAAGAGATGCTTTCCATGTGGGCACATGGGTTGCGACCTTGTCCACCAATGGTCGCAGGTCCCGCTTCGATAAACTGACCAAGGAGAGCGGAAGCCACAGATATTGCACAGGGAAGTGGTGTACTGGGCAACCCAAGATGGTCATGACGATGGGCTGGATGTCGATGCCGTCATAGCGAATTGGCGAAGCAAAGCTCTTCATCAGATTGAAAATGCAGGCCATAAGCTTGCCCAAAATTATGAAGGAGTTGAATTGCCGCCTCCGCCTCCACAGTGCTCGGTTTGAGCAGCATCACGACATCGTCCGCGAAGAGCGATAGGCGGTACCTGATTCCACTCCTCACGAAAGGCGCAAACAGCCCGTGATCCTCCACCAGCCTGATGATCGCAGTGAAGACGTCCATCATCAACAAGAACAACGTTGACGAGATAGGGTCGCCTTGCTGGAGTCCTTTCGCATGCCAGAATCTCTCTCCCGCGCTCCCGTTCACTAGAACCCTTGTATTGGCTGTTGAAAAGAGCATGATTAACCTAACAATCCACTTAGGCCCAAATCCTGTATGCCTCAAGATTTGAATGAGGAACAGCCACGAGATGAAGTCGAAAGCCTTTGCCATATCCAGCTTCAACATGATCGCCAAAATTTTCCTCCGATGAAGGTTACGGATGGAGTGTTGAACCATGAAGAAATTATCCTGGATTGTCCGCCCTTTGATGAACGCGCTCTAATTTGGATTGACGAGCTGCGACAGGGGAGCAGCGAGACGCAGTGCCATTGCTTTCGCCACAATCTTGGCGACACTATGGATCAAGCTGACATGCTAGAAATCACCGACGTGCACGGCTCCCTCCTTCTTAGGCAGCAAAGTGATGAATGTGCCATTCAAACGCGCAAAACCTCTGGCATCCACCGAGTCAAAACACGACACAACATGTATGACCGCTTCCTTCACCATCGACCATCAAGTCTGGTAGAATCTCGCCATAAAAACCGTCCGGGCCTGGTGCCTTGTCAGGCGGTAGTGCACAAATTGCCCCCCAAATTTCCACTTCGGAGAAGGGAAACTCAAGAGTTGTTGTGTTCACGGCGGGAAGATCAAGTGCATTGAGATTGAGAGTAAACTCTCTCGCCACAGGTTCCTCCAGAAGCTCCGTAAAATGATCCGCAGCCATCTCCTCCTTATCTTTCGTGTCTGAAGCCACGTCTTCTCCTTTCACAGCCTACAGATGTGGTTCTGCTGCCTTCGGTTGCTAGCGTGGATATGAAAAAAATGTCGTGTTTGCTTCTCCATCCTGTAGCCAAGCGATCCTGGTGCGCTGCCTAGCAACTGTCCTTTCCAGAGAAGCCAAACCAAGCACCCTTTTATTCAGTTGACGTCTCAGCCAGTGCTCGTTGTCAGATAGTTGCCAGCTATCCATTACTTTATCAAGCTATAATATCACCTCGTTGGCCATCAAAATTTGCTCTTTCACGTTGCCAACCCGGCGTTGACTCCACCGCGTGAGGACCCGTGCAGTCGTCTTCAGCCTCGATTGCAAGTCCATTAATGGGTCCGACTTCTCCTCTTCCCCATGCCATGCTGCTGCCACTGCCTCTCTAAACCCTGATACCCGTGTCCATAGAGATATTAGTGGACATCATTATGGGACAGTGATCCGAGATGGAAGAGACTAGCACCTGCAAGAGGCACTCAGGATGATTCGTGTCCCAGTCAACAGTGCAGAACCACCTATCCAGCTTCACCATCGTTGGAGTCTTCTTCTCATTGCTCCATGTATATCGCCGCCCCACTAACGGTTGTTCCTGCAGTTCCAGGTCATTCAGCAACCGCCTCAATACTACATCTATTTAGAAGTGAGAGATTCCTCAATTACTCACATGTGCCGGTCTCCACTCCAGTCATTGCCCGCTCTTTATCCCTCATTCGCTCTCATTCACGCGGAGTTGTGCGTTCCATCAACCGCCCTTCCATGGCCTCCTCGCCGCCTCCGGCCGGACTGCCAATGGCTCCCACGGATGAAGACTGGCGGCTTCCACGATGCATGAAATGGGCTTGATAGTGTATCGGCGGCAACAGAGGAGACAACACCGGTGGCGATGGAGGAGACAACATCTTCCATATTATTATTTCTATGCATCTGATGTTGTAATATGCGTTATGGCCAGGCTTTTGGTGGCCAAAACTTTGATTTTTGTTTTGTTTGCATGCTTGTGTTAGTTTTGTATATCAAAATGCCAAAATGGCTAAAAAGAAGTACTAAGCCCGCCGTAATTAAGAGCCCGTTAGGGAAGATGTCCTCAATAGGCCGACGTTGTCCGGCGATATTGCCGAGTGCCCCTGGAAATGCTCTAATCAAATATGGACGTGGATCGTCGATCAAGGATATTGAGAGGTATTTCATGGCTTGCTTACGCGGCAGAATCTCAGGAGGACGGTAAATTCCATTTTATATTGTCGGTCATTAGATATTGAGTATGAGATCGCCCAAGATTTTCGAAGACATGAAATTTTTGATACGTACTACTTAATTCTCAGTTAGGAAAGGGGACACAGAGGAAGGGAACGACAAATAGATTGGAAGAGGATATTTTGCGGATGAAAAGCTTGATCCCATCCTGATTTTACAGATAATGTACTGTATGAAACTTATCCGTGTTGAGAATTGGATTTTCAAAGGTATAAAACCACTAAAATGGAAATGTTAATTGGCCCGCGAAGCTTCCTGGGCGCCATTGAAAGCTACGGCACCCAAATTCCAAGAGAAATAAACGGAAAAATGACACCGCCATAAGAAAATTTCCATTTTTTTGAGATTTCCATTCCTTCCAGGCCACATGCAAACCCTCTATAAATGAAGCAACAATTGGCCCCTAATGCAACAACAACCACGACCTTAGCAAAGCCAAGAAACAGAGCAAAGCAAAACCTCTCGAAGAAACTCCAAGACTCCACGACGTTCGTCGAGCCCATGGCTCCCAACCTGAGCAAGGCGACGGCCGACATGGTCGGCGACGTGGCCGTGGACGGGCTCAAGCCGACCTCGCGCTTCACGCTCAAGGGCAAGGACCTCGCCGTGGACGGCCACCCGGCCCTCCTCGACGTCCCCGCGAACATCCGCCTCACCCCTGCATCCGCTCTCGTGCCCACAGCCGACGTCGCCGGCGGCTGCTTCCTCGGCTTCGACGCGCCGGCGCCGGACAGCCGTCACGTCGTGCCGTTCGGCAAGCTTGTCGACACGAGGTTCATGAGCATCTTCCGCTTCAAGGTGTGGTGGACGACCCACTGGGTGGGCACCGCCGGCCGGGACGTGGAGAACGAGACCCAGATGATGGTGCTCGACCGCACCGCCGACCGCCCCTACGTGCTCCTCCTCCCGATCGTCGACGGCGCCTTCCGCGCCAGCCTCCAGTCCGCGGGTGAGGACGACGACCACGTGGCGCTCTGCCTCGAGAGCGGCTCGTCCGTCGTGCAGGGTTCCGTGTTCCGGAGCTCCGTGTACCTGCACGCCGGCGACGACCCGTTCGACCTGGTCCGCCATGCGGCCAGGGTGGTCCGCGCCCACCTCGGCACGTTCCGGCTGCTGGAGGAGAAGACGCCGCCGCCGATCGTGGACAAGTTCGGGTGGTGCACCTGGGACGCCTTCTACCTCAAGGTTCACCCGGAGGGCGTCTGGGAGGGCGTGCGGCTGCTGGCCGAGGGCGGGTGCCCACCGGGGCTCGTGCTCATCGACGACGGCTGGCAGTCCATCTGCCACGACGAGGACGACCCCCTCGACGGCGCCGAGGGCATGAACCGCACCGCCGCCGGCGAGCAGATGCCGTGCCGGCTCATCAAGTTCGAGGAGAACCACAAGTTCAGGGACTACAAGGGCGGCCTCGGGCTCGGCGGCTTCGTGCGCGAGATGAAGGCCGCGTTCCCGACGGTGGAGCAGGTGTACGTGTGGCACGCGCTCTGCGGGTACTGGGGCGGGCTACGCCCCGGCGCGCCGGGCCTGCCGCCGGCCAAGGTGGTCGCTCCCAAGCTCTCCCCCGGGCTCAAGCGCACAATGGAGGACCTCGCCGTCGACAAGATCGTCAACAACGGCGTCGGGCTCGTCGACCCGGAGCGTGCGGGCGAGCTCTACGAGGGGCTGCATGCACACCTCCAGGCTTCCGGCATCGACGGCGTCAAGGTCGACGTCATACATGTGAGTCTGTGTAATTTGGATTCAGTTTTGTTCGTTCATCTGCATCATTATCGTCCCGCATTTTTTTCAGTAGCTTGTCCTAACTTGATGGATATGATTACCTAAGTATATATGTTTAGCATCCATGAATTTGAATTAAGCTTATATAGAACTTTAGGAAGGTGCACGTGATGAGGTTCTGGACCTTTCTGGATTAGCAACCGATATGTGTAGAAATTGTATGAACAGTCGGGAGAATTAGCTCTGTCACAAAAGATGTCCACACTCCAACGGTAGACAATTTCAGGGGCGATCCTTTTCTGCTTTTATGAAGACCATATCCTGAATCCTGATATCCAATTCAAGTTCTACTGCCAGTGACCTGACCTGTACGGTAGGATGGACAAGTATTTGACATTTCGGTGTTGATGTGCCTAATTAAACCATAAATTTGCAAATTACATGATGATTTTGTTTTTTTGAAAAAAGATATAATTTTGACTGACATTTTACCGTGACCTGAACGGTAGGAATATGATAGATAAGCATTTGACACTTGACACCACATCTGAATGTGCCTTGAAGATGATTTTGACCGTGATGACATTTTTGACCGTACTTGCAGCTGCTGGAGATGCTGAGCGAGGAGTACGGCGGTCGGGTGGAGCTGGCCAAGGCCTACTTCCGCGGCCTGACGGAGTCGGTGCGCCGGCACTTCGGCGGCAACGGCGTGATCGCGAGCATGGAGCACTGCAACGACTTCATGCTGCTGGGCACGGAGGCGGTGGCGCTGGGCCGCGTCGGCGACGACTTCTGGTGCACGGACCCCTCCGGCGACCCCAACGGCACCTTCTGGCTGCAGGGCTGCCACATGGTGCACTGCGCCTACAACTCGCTCTGGATGGGCAGCTTCATCCACCCGGACTGGGACATGTTCCAGTCCACGCACCCCTGCGCCGCCTTCCACGCCGCCTCCCGCGCCGTCTCCGGCGGGCCGGTGTACGTTAGCGACTCTGTGGGCAGCCACGACTTCGCGCTGCTCCGCCGCCTGGCGCTGCCCGACGGCACCGTGCTGCGCTGCGAGCACCACGCGCTCCCCACCCGCGACTGCCTCTTCCTCGACCCGCTCCACGACGGCCAGACCATGCTCAAGATCTGGAACCTCAACAAGTTCTCCGGCGTGCTCGGCGCCTTCAACTGCCAGGGCGGCGGGTGGAGCCCCGAGGCGCGGCGCAACAAGTGCGCGTCGCAGTGCTCCGTGCCTGTCACGGCGCGCGCCGGGCCGGCGGACATCGAGTGGAAGCAGGGCAAGACGCACCCCGTTCCTGACGTTGAGGACGCGACTCAGTTCGCCGTCTACTTCGTCGAGTCCAAGAAGCTCGAGCTGCTGCTCCCGGACGAGACGGTGGAGATCACGCTCCAGCCCTTCAACTACGAGCTCCTCGTGGTGGCGCCCGTGAGTGTCCTCCGTCTCGCCAGTGATGGTGGCGCTGGGTTCGCGCCCATCGGGCTCGCCAACATGCTCAACTCGGGTGGCGCGGTGCAGGCCTTTGAGACCAACCGCAACGGGGACGAGGTGACAGTGGCAGTAGCCATCAAGGGCGCAGGGGAGATGGTGGCTTACTCGTCGGCAAGGCCCAGGCTGTGCAAGGTCGACGGCGAGGATGCAGAGTTCGCGTACGAAGACGGCGTGGTCACCGTCGCCGTGCCGTGGACAGGGTCGTCGTCAAAGCTGGCCCGTGTCGAGTACATCTACTGAATCTGACGAGGATACAAGGGCTCTGTCATCCGGAAGCTTTTACATCCGGGTCGAAATAATTTACTAGTGGGAGCTTCGAAATTGTATTGCTCGTAATATAGTTTTTGGGTTTGTTTTACATTTTGTTTCGTCCCGTAAGGATTTTATCTAGTACTCCGTATATGTGAACTCAAGAAGTTATGATTTTGGTACATCCTTCGAGTTCACTAATTTTTTTTTTAATACATGCACCACATGCGTTTATATTACTTATTTTGTTCGTATCTAGTTTAATTTAAAATATCTAAAAAATACATTATTTGAACAGATTAAGATTTTACTTGCTTAAAGAGAGTTTGGGGGACGGGCTCAACGCTCAATGAACCATGCTACTCCCTCCTTTTCTTTAAATATGGAACGGATGGAGGAGAGAGTATACCAATTAAAATTTGGACGGATTTTGAAGGTGGGCTCCGTGAAACATGACACAAACTAAGGGACATGCCAATCTAGGCGAAGATCGCGGTGGTTCCTTTGAGATCAGGCTTGAGCCTTTTGAAAATATGAAATTCTCGTGTGTACAACATGTGATTGTAATTCGTAATATGTAAAGGAGAGGAGGAGGTTATGCTCAGTTAACATGGATTTTGCTCACTTGGTAAGATTTCCATTTTGATGTATTTATTTCGTAACCAAGAATTAACTTAGTACACATCGGGCCTTCTAAAGCCTAAAAGGTACTTCCTTGTGTGGTACAGAAGATTCGATCGGGTGCCCATGTTCCAGGCATACTCTTCCGCCCATGTTCCAGGGCATACTCCTTCCCTAGGAAATCACACACGAAGCTCAATCGCCTATGTGTGATGCATTTCTCACGGCAAATACAAATACATAGTTTCCACCACACACAGTCGACTATATGTCCAGAATAATAGTATTGTTACTGTATATAATCTTTTTCCTGTCATTGACTACTTCTCATTAAGTTTATACGATGGATGGACTACCTATAGACTTACCGATGTATCATGTTTGGCCTATTTTAAGACAACTCTCTCGGCACAAAACCCTAGCCAAATATTCTCCTCATTTTCCCTTGATTCTAAATCTGAAAATTTGGCCTCCTTTCTTTTCAAAATCCAAGGCCAGCCCAAACAAATTCGGACCCAGGTTAATAATAATTTACACCAAAGTTTTATACTTTTCTAATAAATTATTTTTATTAAACTATATACTACAATCTAAATGGGTGTATCTCTCCGATTACACAGCAAGAAATAAATAAGTATGGAATGTTAGTAGTATTAATGTTAGAATTAATTTATTGTAATTTACATTAAAAATATACAGATGACGAGCAACATAAATGTATTTTGTAACAAATAATTGTTAGTTTTTTGTATACATTCGCTAAAAATTGTTAAAATCATATGTCCCCTTAATTCTTGCATACGCATTAACATTAAATATATTTAATATTAAACACATTCATAATTCTAACAAGTATCTTAAGAGCGGGTGTACCTTCAATGTAATTAAACTTACAGAAACTTCTAGAGTATTAAGTGAAATGTTGACATGTAACAATCTGGCTGCTTTGAGATTCGCTAAGCCGAATGACCTATCGGCGGTAGATTTTCATAATTAGATGATGAATAGCATTGATGAGGTTGTTGATAAACGTGTAACTGATTTGAGAGACATAGAGAAGGATAAATTGCCGGTAGCAGGAACTTATATAAAAAAGGTGAAGTTGAAGAGTTTTCAAGTTATCGATCCAATATGAAAAATGATTATGCCAATTGGGTCAACAGACACAAAATTTGGCAAATGTTTTCCGAGCTAGGAGGGTCCTTTCAGGGCCGTGAGAATAGTCACTGGAAACTCATACTTGGTGGACCTATGGAAGAGAATTTACTACCTCGAGCCCTCAATGGAAGATATCTAAAGAAGTTCAACCCGAGCATCTGGCAAGAAGCTTAAACGCACATGTATCCGATATATAATTATCGCCCTTAGCATACATGGACGATACATAGTTATCGCCTTAAGAACCAATGGCCGATGGAGTGTTGACATCGTCCTTAGACAAAATTTATTGCAAGTTAATTATCGGCATACAAGTTTTGCCACACAAAAAAAAAAAACAGGAGGCATGTGTTGATAGCCGTTTTTGCCTAAAATAGTAAAAGTTGGAATATAACCTCAAATGAAAAAATGATAGAAATGAAAGTTATGCTTCTCCTCAAAACAAGCAACTTTTTTTCCTTTTCATCATAGAGATCCGAGATAGTATGCAACCACGGGAGAGGATAGAGGAGGGGACAATCTAGGGTTTGGAAGAGGGGGCACTTGGGCGCCGGCCTTGGGTGCCCTTTGGTGGTGCGTCTCAAGAGGTAGCCAGCCCTCTCCCTCTCCCTCTCTTTATATAGGTGGAACCCCCTAGGGTTTGCCCAAATTTCGAATAAGAGTCTAACTCAAAACCTTCCATGTGGGTGAAACCTAGGGGAAGTGGGACTCCTCCCTTTCCTTCTCCCTTGGCCGGCCAAGGTGGTGGAGTCCACCACCTTCCCTCTTGGTTGGCTGGTTAGGGTTGGTGGAGTCCATTCGGGACTACATCTTCCATGGTGATTTTTTCAGGAAGGTTCTAGAATATTCTAGCTCCTTCCATAAATGCACCGGATCATTTCCAAACTTGGAAAGTGATTTCCTATATATGAATTTTATTTTTCGGACCATCCCGGAACTCCTCGTGGTGTCCTGGATCCCATCCGAGACTTTGAACAACATTCGAACTCCATTCCATATTCCATATCTACTTAAAACGACATCAAACCTTAAGTGTGTCACCCTACGGTTTGATAACTATGTGGACATGATCGAGACTCCTCTCCGATCAATAACTAATAGCGGGACCTGGAGATCCATAATAGCTCCCACATATTCAACGATGACTTCGTGATCGAAAGAACCATTCACATAAAATAACAATTCTCTTTGTCTCGCGATATTTTAGTTATCCGAAGTTTGATCGTTGGTATCTCTGTTGCGGTCAGAAACCCACCGGTGAGCAGCGACGGGCAACACAGGGGAGGCTCCCAGGCTAGTGGCCCTGGTCCCTCCGACGGCCCGCAAGGGCTCGGCACCGTCCGATGCTGATGCAGGGCGTGCCACCTGACCTATACCTGGTCGGGAAGGTGTTGGATTTGCCTCGCTTAGTTTCCTGCATGGCATACACGTAAACATTAAATACGAGCCTCGATCGGCTCTCAGGTTGTCCTGTGAATCGGCTCAAGGAGCCGATCCACCCATGATCCGTACGAGGTGTACGATCAGATGGTGGTCCTGCTTGATCAAAACAAAGCTAAAACGACCTACTACGATTTAGGGTTTTCACCGCATAATCGGAACATCCTACTCGTGATTGAGCCTGGCGGCCACGCACGGTGATCGTAAAACCAACATGAAGTTGATCCCCGGAACATCCTGTATAGGGCTAGCAAACTACACCCTACGCGCCACTGGATCCTTCAACCCGTTTGTAAGGCCTAACTATGCAGATATTAAACTAATCCTTGAAGAACAAGGAACAATCATAACGGATCGGATCTACTAAATAATGATCAAGCGGGGTGCCGCCCTTACACCTAAGATAGGCGTAAGGGCGGCTAGACGTCTAAGGGTTGCATGGACGAAAGCATGTAACACGACGGAACAATGCTAACCCTAACACATCTATGATAACTACGTTGCTCGCCATCAACAAGGCTTCAGCACGAGCAACGCATGAACAACGAATAAACGTTACTGCCTAGATCGCAAGATGCGATCTAGGCAGCATGATGCTTACCCGGAAGAAACCCTCGAAACAAGGGAGTTGTCGATGCGCTTAGATTGGTTTGTGGTGAACGTGATTGTTGTTTATTTCATAAACCCTAGATACATATTTATAGTCCGTAGACTTTCTAACGTGGGAATAATCCCAACCGGGCACGAGCCAAACTCTATCTAATCGACACGTATCCTACTATATTACAGATACACGGGCAAACTAGCCCAAACTTTGCATATAAGGCCGATTCATGTATTTCTTCCATGTATATCCTTCAAGCCCATCTCCAATTGCGGCCCACCTTTGATCCGGTCAAATTCTGGTGATAACACATGCCCCCTGGTTTCGGAAATGACAATTCCAAAATCACTATGCTTTTCCTTCGTCGGGTCATGTCGTGGCAGAGCAGAACCGTCGCAGTATCCTTCATCATGATGCCTTGCCTCCTCAACTTCTTTGCAAGATTTGATACCTTTAACATCACTCCCTCGGAAACCGCAATGGCATTAAATCTCCACTATACCCCCTTTATTTAACTGTGCCGAACGGTTCGCCACTTCATCCTCTTGCTCTGTTCCGGCCATCGGCACCTAAAAAACCCTCTTTCCCTGTAGCAATGTCTTCCTCCTCCTCCATCTCCTCAGGCCTCTCTTTCCAATCTTCCTCCGAGCAGGAGTGGAACTTTGACCACGTGCCAGATGGCCCACCCGAAGCACTCGTCGGGTCAGATGGTGACTTACCTCTGACCGATGGGGAGGACGATGTTGTGGGTATACTTCATGGGTGTACCATCGACAGTGCCTAGATCCGGCAAGCCCGGGTGGCCCACAGATGGTGATGAGGCGTGTGGCCCATCGGGCGGCCCAGTTGCTGTTGATCATGAAGGAAGAAGTCCAGCCCAGGATCAGCAGGCCGGATCCGTACCGACATAGAAGTAACCCGGATCCATGGAGGCCCAGGAGGGACCCGGATCCAGTACGACGTATATGGAAGGCGGATCCGTGACGTGCACGGCAAGACATTGTATCGTAGTTAGGCTATCTGTAATCCGGCTAGGACTCTCCATGTAAACCCTAGATCCGTGCGCCTTTATAAGCCGGATCCCGGGAGCCCTAGAGGCACAACCACAACTCATTGTAACAACGCGAAAGCGCCCAGATAATTCAGACAAGCAGCAGTAGGCCCTGTCATCGTGCGGGTGTTCGAAGCTGGGTAACTCGCATACCACCGTCCCGTGTGCACTCCGCCCTATGGCCCCTACTTCTTCTCCCCCTCGTGAGGATCCCTCCTCAGTACCGTCGGGCAACGACGGTTGGCGCCCACCGTGGGGCTGCGGCGTCGGAGGCGGAACCGGGAGGGTTCCGCCATGGGAAGCTACGACGACACCATCGGCGTAGGCGTCGTCCCTCCGGATGAGTGTTGGATTCCGGCTAAAACCGACCCCGTCAAGCTCTCCATCGTCCCAGTTGGCGGCATACACATCTTCATCGGAAACCGTCGATTCCGACGGAAACCCACTGGTAAGTAACGCGACGCGACCACCGCCGAGCTGGACGCAGTCGCGAAGATCCGATCTGAGACGCAGGAACTTCCTAGCGAAGATTCCGCCTTAGATCTGAAAAAATCAAAACCCACCCAATCCGCCCCTGGTGGAAGACCAATGCAGATCCGCCTGGGTCTCCCAGGTGTTAGAGAAGCAAAGGTGTCACTTCGTACACTTCTTGGCCCATACCGCCGGAACCGCCCCTCATGAAGTCGGAGCTGGTCCCGAGCAGGTCGAAGCCGGAAAACAACGCTGCTCCGGATCGGCGAGAGCTGTCGGAGAAAGCAAAATTCCGGCTGAAGAGTCGATTTTGGGAAATCTAAGCCCAATATCCGGAGACACTCAATCCATGAACACTGAAGAGTTCGATCGCAAGGTGAAGGAGCTCGGATACGGTGAAGAGTCTGAAGTTGATTCCATCCAGCCAGCGGTACTTGCAACTGTAGCAGCGCTGGGAGAGAACGGATCAGAAGACGCAGGCACCCAATCCGACCCTCAGCCATCCCGCCACGGATCTCCGATGTCGCGGGAACGGCCCCGTAGGGATTCTTCCTCGGAGAGCCTCCTGTCGCCTGAAGAGATGGTCGCGCAAGCGGGCATGGATGCGGTTTATCGCTCGGAAATTCTTAACAAACCCATCACTCCCGAAGACGTAGAAGCTTTAGAAGCTAAAAGAGTGGAGCTGCTGGCCACAGCCAAAAAGTTTAAGGACACCGCAGCCGCCATGCTGGAGGAAAGGAAGCACGCCGCAGTTTTTGTGGAAGACTTCATCCAGCGTGAGCAGGAGGTGGACGCAGGACTGGCACAAGTCAAAGAACTCCGAAAGCATTGGGAAGACAAGGTCGTTGAAGCTAACAGGGAGGTCGAAAGATCCGGCATGAGATGATAGCTCCCCGCAAGATCACTTTCGCAACTCCAACAGAGCAACAGCCGCTTGCAACCCCAAAAGACAATATGACAAAAGCCGCAGAACTCCTGAAGAAACGAGACGAGGAAATCGACATCAACTACTTACGCACGCTCGTCGCTTCAGCGGTCCAACAGCAAAGCAAGGCAGACACTTCGCGCAAGTTGGAATCTAACCCGGAGCATTGCGTCTCCACTGCGCAGAAGGACGCCCGCGAGAACCGCCATCGAGATGACGAATCGCGAACCGGATCCTCGGAACGCAGAAGGAAAACCAGGGAACATCCAAATCCGATCCCCATACCATCAAAGACGCCACCGTCAGATCCGAGAAAGGGAAAGGACCCAATGTACTCTGGACGAGACAAGTACCGCAACCCCTCCCCTCCGCCTAATGGTTACCCGCGTCCCCCTCGCCGCCGTAGTCCAGCCGGAAACACCAGGCCTCAAGGGCATGGTGGAATTGTTATCCGCGACAACGTGCTGCCCTCCGAGAAACCGGAACAGGGAGCGCACGCCGGAACCTCGCCGGAACCGGAACAACGATCGTGAGCCCGAGCCCAGGAGGCCGGAATGAGGAGCGCGACCGGAACCTCGCCGGGCCGGAGCGACCGGGCAGCCAGCACCACGGCGAAGGCAACCACGGAGCCGGAGCCAGCACGGGGAGAATCTGGAGGCGGAAGCAAGAGGTCGGATCGGCCCCCTCGCAGGTCTCCCTCACCACCACCTAGCGGCGGCGGCGGAGGTGGAGGCGGAGGTGGCGGCCGGAGATCTCGCTCTCGCTCACAGTCCCCCCGTCACGGTTCGCGCGACGCGCGGGAACGCCTAAACGAATACAGAACCGACTACATCGGACCAAAGTGCTTTGGCATGATGATTCGAGAGGAACCAAAGCCAAGGAGCTCCCTCAAGCTACCCGGAAACCTGAAGCATTACGATGGCACCGAAAGGCCGGATACCTGGATTGAGGATTACTACAATGCAGTAACCTTCGCCGGAGGAACCCCTAATATCGCCTGCCGCATGCTCCAGTTGTACCTTGTAGGTCCAGCCCGGATCTGGCTCAGTGACCTCGAGAAAAACTCCATCTTTTGCTGGTTTGACCTGAAGCTTTTGAGAAACACTTCAGGGGCACCTACAAAAGACCTGCCACGGCAAGCGACTTACAAGCTTGTATCCAGAAGAAGGGAGAATCTTCAAGAAACTTCCTCACACGATGGTTGGCATGCAGGAACGAGTGCGAAAACGTCGACCACACCACTGCCATGTACGCCTTCATTGGTGGACTGCAGAGAGGAGGATTGCTGAGGCATAAGCTCACATGTTTAGCTAACGCCAACAATCTGACTTTGGACGAAATGATCTCCATTGCCAGTGATCACTGCCGCCGATGACGAGGCGGTGATCTCGCAGCCACGGCGATTCCCCTGCACCAACAAAGAAGAACCGTGATAACGGTAACAACAGCGGCCACAAACGCAAAAATCCTGATGACCAGAAGAGCGGCGGATCCGACATGGTCGCCATGGCGTTCCAACGCGGAGGGTCAGGAGGCGGAAGAGGACGCGGCCGCGGAGGCGGAGCCGGCAGGGGTCAGCAGCATGGCACTGAGGTCACTGCTGGCGGATCCCGCGCCCCGCAAACCTATGAAGAGTACAGAGACATGCCCTGCTGGCCCATGGATCCGGCTGGAAGTCCACTCACACTAACCGCAACTGCAAGTGGGTCAACGATCTCAAGAACGACCCGGAGGCAGGATACAAGCGAGCCCGGAAGCACCGCCCACGCGGCAAAGGAGGCAAGGGCAAGAACAAGGACAAAGAAGAGGACAGTTCCGAGGCGATGGACGAGGATGATAACTCGCCGGATCCCAAAGCGGGATCCGCAGGTAAATCCAACCCCTTCGAGAAAAAGAGCGTGGGGGCTTACCACACCTTCCTCGGAACCCCCACAGTCCGCGCTACAAAATCAGCTACCCGGATCCTGAACGCCACAGTTCCGGCTGTGCCGCAGTATGTCAGGTGGTCGAAAGTTCCGTGCACATTTGACAGGGAGGATCATCCCGCCATTGTGCCAAAAGAATACTACGCCTTGGTTGTAAGCCCCCGCATAGACGGGTATGACTTCTCCAAGTGCCTCATGGATGGCGGAGCCAGCTTGAACATCATGTACCTGGAGACTCTAGAGCGGATGAACCTCACCAAGGAACAGCTCAAACACAGCAACACTGAGTTTCACGGCGTGGTTCCGGGTAAGAAGGCGAACTCCCTCGGCAGCATCACACTTCCCGTGGCTTTCGGCGATGTTCACAATTTCCGCGAAGAAAAGATCACGTTTGAAGTTGTGCCCTTCAAGAGCTCCTACCACGTCATCTTCGGCAGGCCCACCTACCACAAGTTCCACGCAAGAGCGTGCTACATCTACAACAAGCTCAAGATTCCGGGTCCCAATGGCATGATTACCATAACCGGAGACTACAAAAAGGCTCACGAGTGCGAGTTGGGCGAAGCCGCCTTCGCAGAGTCTGTCATATCCGGAGAAGAGCTGAAAGGCTACAGAGCCGCGGTGGATCCGGCGAGATGCAGACCACCAAGAAGCAGATCTCCGAGCAGAAAACCTCCTTCAAGCCCGCGATAGAAACCAAGAAGCATGACCTCATTCCGGGTGACTCTTCCAAGCAGGTTTCAGTCGGAGCCAACATGGACCCCAAATAGGAAAGCGCGCTCGTCGAGTTCCTTCGCGCTAACATGGATATCTTCGCATGGCAACCTTCTGACATGTCCGGAGTACCTAGGGAACTCGCCGAGCACTACCTCAACATAAATCCGGGGGCTAAACCGGTGAAGCAAGCTATGCGACGCTTTGGAGACAAGAAGCGCCGCGCCATAGGAATGGAACTAGCAAAGTTGCTAGAAGCAGGTTTTGTAATAGAAGTTATTCACACCGATTGGGTCGCGAATCCCGTCCTTGTACCCAAAAAGAACACTGAAATACTAAGAATGTGCATCGATTACTCCGGCTTGAACAAGCATTGCCCGAAGGATCCGTTCCCCTGCCGCGCATTGACCAAGTCATTGATTCGACGGCGGGGGCGGAACTTCTGTGTTTTCTTGATGCGTATTCCGGGTACCATCAGATCCGGATGAAGGAATCCGACCAAAAGGCGACTTCATTCATAACTCCGTTTGGTACTTACTGCTATGTTACTATGCCTTTTGGTTTGAAAAACGCAGGTGCCACCTACCAACGTACGATGCAGCGATGCCTGAAGGACCAAATTGGCCGGAACGTGCACGCCTACGTCGACGACATCGCGGTCATGACCCGGAAAGGATCCGACTTGATCAGCGACCTCACAGAAACCTTTGAGAATCTCCGACGGTACAAGATGATGTTGAATCCGCTGAAGTGCGTCTTTGGCGTGCCAGCCGGAAAACTCCTTGGCTTCATAGTCTCTCACAGAGGCATTGAGGTTAACCCGGAAAAAATCAAGGCAATCCTGTGTATCAAACGGCCAACTTGTCTCAAAGACGTGCAACGACTAACTGGTTGTGTCGCAGCAATCAGTAGGTTTGTTAGCCGTCTTGGCGAGAAGGCGCTACCTCTGTACAAGCTGTTGAAGAAAACAGACAAATTTGTCTGGGACGACGCAGCTGATGCAGCTCTTCGAGGTTTGAAGGAAATACTTACCTCCCCACCTATCTTGGCAGCCCCAGCAGAGTCAGAGCCAATGCTCCTTTACCTGGCAGCTACCAACAAAGTTATCAGCCTCGTCATCGTAGTGGAGCGAAAGGAAGAAGGTCATGAATATGACGTCCAAAGACCTGTCTACTACATAAGCGAAGTGCTAACGGAGTCAAAGCAAAGATACCCTCACTTTCAGAAGCTGGCTTATGGAGTTTTCCTAGGCAGTCGGAAGCTGAGACACTACTTCCAAGAGCACCCAGTAACAGTGGTGAGCAAAGCTCCGCTGTCAACAATTCTCAACAACGCCTACGCAACAGGACGGACGGCTAAATGGGGCATTGAACTATCCGCCTTCGACATCGCCTACAAGCCTAGGACTGCGGTAAAATCCCAAGTCTTGGCAGATTTCGTTGCAGATTGGACAGAAGCTCCGGATGCAAGTCTGGAGCCGGAACCAGAAACATGGGTCATGCACTTCGACGGATCCAAGCAGCATCAAGGCTCAGGAGCCGGAGTCACCCTGAAGTCCCCTACCGGAGAAGAATTGCAATACGTTCTGCAGATCCACTTCGAAGCTACAAATAACATGGCGGAATACGAGGCTCTACTACACGGACTGCGCATCGCTAAGGAAATAGGGATCAAGCACATCATTTGCTGCGGAGATTCCGACCTGGTGGCACAGCAAGTAGCTGGAACGCCAGAAATTCCGTCATGGCGGCCTACAGAGACGAAGTTGACGAGATCGCCAAGAGCTTCCTCGGATACGAAGTCAAGTACGTCAGAAGAGACGACAATACAGCGGCAGATATGCTATCCAAGCTCGGATCCGGCAGAAAGCCAATTCCGCCTGGAATTTTCCTAGAGCATCTCCGGATACCCTCGGTGAAGGGCGCTAACCCGGAAAACCCAGAAGTGGCAGTGTCTCCGGCTAAAGAGGTATTGGCTACCATTCCGGCTTGGACACAGCCTTTCCTGGACTACCTCATCGATCAGAAGTTGCCGGAGGACGAGGTCCTCGCGCGCCAGATCATCAGACGAGCACGATCCTACACAATTGTTGATGGACAGCTCTACAAACGAAGCGCAACAGGGTGTTTCTCAAATGCGTCTCCAATCAAGATGGCATTGAAATCCTCAGAGAGATCCACGCAGGGGACTGCGGGCACCATGCCGCTCCCAGGTCACTCGTTGCAAAAGCTTTTCGGCTAGGCTTTTATTGGCTAACAGCTAAAGAAGATGCTGACAAAATAGTCAAGACCTGCCGAGGTTGTCAGTACTACGCTACTCAACCAAATGCTCCAGCCCAAGAGCTGAAGACCATACCTATCACCTGGCCATTTGCGGTCTGGGGGCTCGATATGGTTGGTAAGTTAAAACGATCATCTCCTGGTGGTTGTGAATACCTCCTGGTCGCTGTTGATAAATTCAGCAAGTGGATCGAGGCCAAGCCAGTGAGAAAAGCCGACGGTGCTACGGCACTAAAATTTGTCATCAGCCTCGTAATGAGATTCGGCATCCCGCACAGCATAATCACAGATAATGGCACAAACTTCGCTCAGGGAGAATTGAAGGATTATTGTGAGACAATGGGAATTCGATTGGACCTTGCATCTGTGGCTCACCCACAATCCAATGGTCAAGTCGAAAGAGCTAACGGTCTAATATTATCAGGAATCAAGCCACGCCTTGAAGAACCGCTGCGACGAGCAGCTGGAGCTTGGGCCGACGAACTAGACGCTGTCTTGTGGAGTTTGCGAACTACCCCTAACAGGTCAACGGGGTTTACCCCTTTCTTCTGGTATACGGATCCGCCGTGATTCCCTCCGACATCATCCATGATTCACCGCGAGTTTCCGCCTATAACGAAGAAGCTGACGAGGCCAGACAGCTATCTGTGGACCTGATCGAAGAAGCTCGGAACCTAGCTGACCAGCGCTCCGCCATCTACCAGCAGAAGCTCCACGCTATCACGGTCGTCGAGTACGGAAACGCTCCTTCATGGCCGGAGACCTGGTCCTCCGCCTTCGACAGGTGAAAGACCATAAGCTGCAATCTCCATGGGAAGGACCCTTCGTCATCAGCAAAGTGCTTCATAACGGATCGTACTACCTTGTCGATTTCCGCGAGCTGAGGGATAGACCTGCTAACTGGCGCCGGAAACGCAAGCGTGAGGATCCGGATGACATATACGACGAAACAGATCGCCCTTGGAATATTGCACAGCTACGTCCTTTCTACACTTAGCATATTTTTCCGAGTTACAAACTCTGTAATAGTTATACATGATCAATGAAATAAAGCTTATGGTTCACTCTTTGAGTCTTTTACCTCCTTTACTTGTTCATTTTAGATCGTGTATGTTTTTTCCGACTAAAACCGCAGAGCTGGATGTTTCCGCCTAGGCGTGTATAAAAGTTGTGATTTCTAAAACCGTCCTTTAGGACGTAAGCTTAAGTTTTCTGATTAAGTTGTTATCTGTTGCGAACTCGTGGATTCCTAGTAGCGATTTCCGGCACCTATGCCTGGGGGCTTGTTTCCGCGGTTATGGACGGATTGCCATTGGGCTTCGTCGCCGCTGGCGAGCGTTTCCGGCTAAGGTTTTCCGGCTCGCGGAAGGTCAAGCGGGCAAGCCGGAAAATAACGAAGTCAGCACTTGCTTTCCGACATAAAACGAAACATGCACATAATATTTAACGGATAGCAGGATAAGTGTTTCCGCCCCATGCATAATCGTTTCGTTCCTAGCTACTTAAGAATTTAAAGTCTTATTACAAACCCTCGCTGGGGCCAAAATGATGCATTGTCTTTCCCGCAGGAATAAAAGTTCTCATTCCCCCTTAGCCGGAGAAGTCTTGCCCTCTGGATCCTGTTCCTTGGCGCCTTCGGCCGGAGAAGACACGTCTTCATCACTTTATTCAGAAGCAGCAGTGCTGGTCTTGGGTTCCTCTTGGGGAGCATTCTTGGAGCTGGTCCAGGTAAACTGGGTTCCGGATTCCGCAGGTCGCGCCTTGGCAGCGAGTTCCTTCTGAAGTTCTGCTTCTAAGGACTCGTCGGCAGGAAGGACGACCTTGTCGTAGAATTCCTCATGCCGGATCCTGCGCGCGATACGGGTGTCGTAGCCGCTCACTGCATCCAGGAGAGCGCTAACATCCGCATCTGGAGGAACGCCCGTGGTTACCTGATCAAGATCAAGATCCGCATGATGTGCTAGGCACATGGTCAGGGCCATTGCAGCTGCGCCTCGGGCTGACGACGCTTGCAGATCCGTCACCAGCTCCGGCAGAACATCCATCTTTCCAATAAGTTTCCGGACGTCGCAAGTACGACTCCTCTTGATGGATAGGTTATAACATATCTTGCGGGAGGCGGAGATGAGATCTTTGCAGTCATCGCCTGCAAGTTGAAGAAGGTCATCTCGTGGGAACAAATTCCGGCGCTCTTCAGAATACCCAAGTGGCTCTGCATAAAACAGTGAGGATATAAGCATACAGTTTCGAGCATAAAGTAAAATGTCGGAACAAATATCTGGGCAAGGTTCTAGTATCGGTACCCAAGATGTTCTCATTGAGCAAATCCCAGTGTTGTTCCGCGGTCTCCATATACTTCCGGAGTCCATTGAGCTCTTTTTGCTGAGATTTGATGGTTTCACTGTCAACGTTTAGCTTCAATTTCAGCTCCCCCTTTTCCCTGGCATGCTCGGAGTTTTTCTCCGCCAGCTGCTTTTCGGCTTGCTCTCTCTTAAGTTCCGCCTCCTTTAGCTTCGTCTCCAAGTCTTGGTACGAGGAGCGCAGGTTCTCAAGTTCAGTCGAAGCTGTTGCCAGGGAGGAGGATGCGCCTAAAATAGCATAAGTTAATAGCAAGTTCAAAGTCGGAATTTGGTTAAACAACGAAGAAGGCGGAAACCAACCTTGGGCGTCTGCCAGTTGTTTAGCCAGCTCCGCATTTTCATCCTTCAGAGTCCGGATATTTTCCGCCTGACTCAGAGTAACGCGGCGCTGCAGGGCAATGTTCTTGTGTAGCTCGTAGTGCAGCGCCTGTTGTTCCTGTAAAATTTACAGTGCAGGAGTAAAAATTCCTGTGTCGCAGTGGTTTCTTTTAAAGCATCATTGCCGGAATCTTTCCGCCATAATGCTTGGGGGCTACTGGTCCAATTTGAAAACTTTCCCGGAAGTACCTTTTTTTTCTCTAAGCATATAAGCGCTAACTATTATTTGAGTTTCCGCATACATGCTTGGGGGCTACTGGGGAGTACCTTTTGCTTACAGACGAGCTTGTCGAAGAACTGGCCGACATCCTTTTTAAAATCTTGGATCTCCGATGTCGCGGCATCAGGTTTCCCCCAGGCATTGTTCAGCATGGCGTTGAGCAGGTCTTGTTCAAGCTCCCATTTCTCCGCCTCGGACAGCTTGTTGAAAAACTTGGTAGCATACGCCTTGGGGGTGGAAGTGATGTCAGCCGGATCTCCGAAGTTCTTCGGAAAAACGACGATGTCGCCAGCGCCATCTCCGGCCTTCTCAGAAGAAGTGACTTCAGCCCCTCCTTGGCCTTGTTCTCCTGCATCTTCTTGGGCAGGGCCTTTGGCCTTAGGATCTTCTCCACCTACCTTGTCGCTGCTGACCGGAATTATTTCCGGTGGAGTGTCTGTGGCGGGAGGGGGAGACGGGTCAGCCTGAGGAGGAGATGGCTGAGGAGTAGGGTGAGAGGCACTTGGCGGAGCCGGAGTAGCTGGACCGACTGCCGGAGATTTCTTCATGTATTTGGTAATGGGCTCCTGGCTGGCGGTCCGCGTGGCAGCGGGTTTCGGGTTCCTGCAAACAAGTGAAAGGATTCAGACAAGAGATAATTTCGCTAAGTTAAAATCGTGTCATACTCGAAAACTTACGAGGCGCCGGGGATAATGGGGCGCGTGCCTTGGCCGGCTGTTGAGAGCATCCGTATACGTGCACGCTCCGCTTTCCTTGAGTCTAGCGGAGGTGGTTTTACCGTCTTCGGTTTCTTGGCGGAGGCCTCGCCGCTAGCTCCGGCTTCAGAGCCGGAAGCCTTGGCGCGGGGACGCTTTGTAGGTCGAGGGGCCGCCTTGCGAGGTGCCTGTTCCTCTTCCTCCTTGTCGTCATCCGGAACCTCCTCCGCCGTGTCTTCGGTGACGGGAACGCGGAGAATGGCGCGAAAGTCTTCCTCCGCCAAAGTATTGAGCTGGAGGGAAAATGAATAAAGTTAAGTTAAACATCCAAAAGCTTGTGAAGTTTGAAACAGTGAAAAGGACGAAGCTTACCGGAGGACATTGGTCGTTTGTGAAAATGTCTTTGGTTAGTTCCGGGACCTGTTGGCCCCTCGGAATCTTCACCAACGTCTTGATCCTTCTCTTCAGAGAGTCGGCCGGAAGATCGTGGCGGGTAACCCGGAGAGGATCATCCGCCCCGGTATATGCGCACATCAGGCGCGCGTTGTAGCGTAGAGGCTGGATTCTCCGGGAAAACCAGCTAAGTGTGAGCTGGGCTCCGGTTAGCCCGTCATGGACTAGCCAGGAGATTCTCCGCGCAGCCTTCTCCAGAATTGGGGTGGGCGAGCGAAGGGACGAAGCTCCAGCTTGCGAGTTCTTCGGAGGTTCGTTGATGAACTGAGGCAGACCCTCATGGACTTTCGGAACTGAGGCATTCCTCTCATAGAACCATCCGGCGTTCCAGTACCGGACGGACTCATGCGAGTCATGGGGAGGGTACATGCGGCTAGGGCGGAGCATGAACGTCATGCTTCCGCAGTTCACCATTGCTTTCTCTTTGGTTTCTTTCTTCACCCAGAAAAAGAACTGCCACAACTTGACGTCTGGCCGGATCCCAAGGTGTCCTTCACAGAGAGTCGCGAAGTTGGACAGGAGAAGGTATGAATTCGGGCAGATGTTGTGGGGCTGGAGCCCGTAGGTGCTGAGGATGGAGAGAAAAAATTCCGAACAAGGGAGTGAAAGTCCGCGCTCCACCCAAGCCTTAGTCATGACAACTTCTCCGGTTTCAGGCTTGGGGACGACGGAATCACGTGTGAAACTCCAATGTGAGGAGATCATTCCTTCGTTCTGGAGCTCTCTAAGCTCCACGTCGGTAGTCTCGCAAGGCCACCATTGACCCCTTTCTCCTTCGCGATTCCGGGCCTTGGACGCCTTCCTGTTTTCCGTCTCCTGTACCTTTGCTGCCATCCGAGCTTGCCCTTCAAATTCTTCTTGGAGTTCTTGGAGGGAAGGGATCCGGCCTGGAGCGGTGCTGGAAGATGCGGAAAAAGGTTGAGCTAGTCTTATGTCGGAAATATATGGTGGCAGGAATGATATGGGATCCGAGCATATGGGTTCTATTTGGTTGAGATCCGGACTACTCGAAGAGCTACCAGTGCAAAGTGACGATTCGAGTGGCATGCTTCCGGCTGCACCCATACAAAGTGTTTGAGTACCCGGATCACTAAACCTATCTTCTACACTAGGTTGTCTTCTACAAGGCCGGCGTACTTACCGCTAATGGCGCGGTGGCTCGACGGAGCTCCGGCGGAGATGAGGTCGCTGAACTTGAAGGAAATCAACTCGCGTAACCACGAATCGGCGGCGGAGCGAGTTTCTCGTTCAAACGTGAGAATCTTGGTGCGAGGGGAGCCTCGGTTCAGCGGCGCGCGAAGTTCACCGTGGCGAAGTTCGCCGGAGTCTAGATCTGGTGGGCGCGGCGCGAGGAGGAAGACGATGTGGTGAGAGGGGGTGAAAGAATGAATTTTTACCGGGCCGCGGGGTATTTATAGGCCGCGCTCGGAGATTCGGGATCCGGATCCAACGGTGGAAACTGAACGGTCACGCCGTTGGATGGTTGACACGTGTTTAGGTCAAATGCGGTAAAACGACGTGGAGGTGATTTGACTGCATGCTCCCGAAAATTCCGGCTGAAGATTTGCGTCTGCGAAAATTTAGCGCGGGAAATGAGGAAGTTGTGCGCGGGAAATAAGGAACTTCCGTTGTAGTGTGTGATCTGAAGATGAAGGATTTCCGAAGCCGTTTGAGTCTTTTAAGATTCCGGGTAATTTTGTGAAGATAAGTTGTCTCTCATTCGAGCGGGGAGTAACCCGGAAATGTTCTTTGGAACGTCGATGGATGAAGTCCCGCGGGATGGGAGCATTTTCCGGCTATAAGTTGGGAAAAAGAAGAAAATGCAAAGTTGGAGCTCTTCAAGTTTCTCCGCGTTACCAACGTTTGCCGGAGATCGTGTTGGACCAGCAAGGCGGAAACTGCAGGCGAAACTCGGAGAACTCTGGGGGCTACTGTTGTGGGTATACTTCATGGGTGTACCATCGACAGTGCCTAGATCCGGCAAGCCCGGGTGGCCCACAGATGGTGATGAGGCGTGTGGCCCATCGGGCGGCCCAGTTGCTGTTGATCATGAAGGAAGAAGTCCAGCCCAGGATCAGCAGGCCGGATCCGTACCGACATAGAAGTAACCCGGATCCATGGAGGCCCATGAGGGACCCGGATCCAGTACGACGTATATGGAAGGCGGATCCGTGACGTGCACGGCAAGACATTGTATCGTAGTTAGGCTATCTGTAATCCGGCTAGGACTCTCCATGTAAACCCTAGATCCGTGCGCCTTTATAAGCCGGATCCCGGGAGCCCTAGAGGCACAACCACAATTCATTAACAACGCGAAAGCGCCCAGATAATTCCGGACAAGCAGCAGTAGGCCTGTCATCGTGCAGGTGTTCCGAAGCTGGGTAACTCGCGTACCACCGTCCCGTGTGCACTCCGCCCTATGGCCCCTACTTCTTCTCCCCTCGTGAGGATCCCTCCTCCGAGGTACCGTCGATTAGGCAACGACAGACGACCTCCAGTTCCTCATCGAAGGGGAGCTGAAGAGCGAGAGCGAAGACGACCTCCACTCCTGGGCGAACCCCACCTCCTCCGACGAGGAGGAGGAAGAAGAAGAAGTAGAGGAAGAAGAAGAAGAGGAGGAGGATGATTCCTCCTCCTCCGCTGGGTACCCACCGGCGAAGCGCTTCCGCGCTTGGGCGGACAGCGAGGACCATGATGATGACGAGGAAGAAGAGGCTCCGGCCGAGGGCTGGGGCAGCAGCGACGAGGAACTCTCCGGAAGCAGCGCCGACGGCAGCTACGATGCCGACGACGAGGCCAGCGAGGATTAGTAATGTAGGACTCGTAGTTCCTGAGCAATCGTCTCTTCTTTTGTTCTTCCTTTCTTGAGCAATCGGCTCTTCATTGTAAAAAAACCCCCTTATTAATGAAGAAGAAATTTCTCAGCTGATTTTGTCCTTTTACTAATTTTGTCGATTGCTAAAATAAGTCAGCAAATCAAGAGCCGATGGCAGCGCATCGGACCTTGCCATGAAACGCGAGCAAAGCCAACTCTATTGTTTATCCAAATGGTAATCTGGGACTTGTCCGAAAGAGCAAAACTCAGATCCCCAAATCGCCGCTTGAACAGATCCAACCCACGGCCATATGAACCTCAGATGTCAATCGCGCAGGTTCGCAACTGCAACGGACCCAAGGGTAACATCATCCAATGCCCACGCTATGGCCTCTGGCCTGAAGGTGATCCTTAACCGCTCCTGGCTGTCCGAACATAGCGCCTTGCTCTATCTTTTTGCAGCAACAGAAACGGCCCTGACCCTGTAGATGATGACGGCTTCCCTTTCAGGCTCCTTCCAGCAGCTCTGGTGACCTTCTTCTGCAACAACTCACCACTTTCGAAGAAGTTTATGATGCAGGGTCAGCCGATGACACTCCAATCGGCTTCCAAAAACAGAGTGCCTACCAAATCAGCTGCCCCCCGAGCCTCAGTCAAGGCGAGAACGGCGGTGAGGACATACAGCTCAGACAAATGGATCCGAACTTGAGCGAATCTGAGAAAACCAACACGCAGAGTCAACCAAACTTGCCCCCATCGATCACCTTTTCTTCCGTTGAAAGCCGATATTGTAGACGAAACACCAACGGCTTAATGAGCAAAAGGCTGCCTTGCATGCCAAAACTGACACTTGCTGAACTGGCGACCTTGCGCAAAGGGTTGGAAGTCCTCGAAGAAAAGGTTCTGGCACCAAAATCGGCTCGGGTAGATCCTGTGTAATTGTACTAGAGTCGATAGCTGTGCATCGGCTTTGTTTCTTAGCTCTAAAGTCGATGTCCGTGCATCGGCTGTACATCATGAGAATTTTTTTCTTGGCGATTTCTATCGGCCCCCATTTCACTTGCACATGTATCGCACATGTTCTGATTAGGTGCCCGAGCCGATTAAACTGCGGATATCGGCTCTGTAGTTAGCCAAGGCACTGTATTTGAACGTCGGCTCTGTTAAGACCAATATTGACTTCTTCCAGTTCATCAGCCGACGTAAACCCGTTGCCCGTTAGATCGACATTGAACACAAGCAGAACGTATGGTATCGATAATTTTGGCCGATTGCTGGAATCGGCCTCCATGTTGATTGACTTGCTCAATGAAGGTTTTGCAATGTTCCTCCATAGATCTTTGGGGGCCGATCCCACGGATCGGCATCGCCACGTTTGTCCATAGCTGTTGCTCTTGTTACACGGTCAGGCCGGTGGATAAGACCAGCCTCACCCCGTCCTTCGTCACGTCGATGCGCTCGCAGTCGTCCAAATTGATGCCTGAGATGGTATGGGGATGGTCTTCGAAGAGTTTACCCAAGGATTGACACAAGGGGAGACAAAGAACACTGAAAGCCTTAACCTGATGTCCATCGCACTGAAAGCTTGCTGCATCGTTTAGTAATGCTTTATAGCGGTAGCGGTAGTGAAATAACAGAGCGAGTAACAAAGACAGCGGTAGTGATTTTAGTAAACAGCAGGATTAAAATACTGTAGGCACGGGGACGGATGACGGGCGTTGCATGGATGAGAGAAACTCATGTAACAATCATAGCAGGGCATTTGCAGATAATAATAAAACGGTGTCCAAGTACTAATCAATCAATAGGCATGTGTTCCAATTATAGTCGTATGTGCTCGCAATGAGAAACTTGCACAACATCTTTTGTCCTACCAGCCGGTGGCAGCCGGGCCTCAAGGGAAACTACTGGATATTAAGGTACTCCTTTTAATAGAGTACCGGAGCAAAGCATTAACACTCCATGAACACATGTGATCCTCACATCGCTACCATTCCCTCCGGTTGTCCCGATTTCTGTCACTTCGGGGCCATTGGTTCCGGACAGCGACATGTGTATACAACTTGCAGGTAAGACCATAAACAATGAATATCATGATGAAATAATAACATGTTCAGATCTGAGATCATGGCACTCGGGCCCTAGTGACAAGCATTAAGCATAACAAGTTGCAACAATATCATAAAAGTACCATCTACGGACACTAGGCACTATGCCCTAACAATCTTATGCTATTACATGACCAATCTCATCCAATCCCTACCATCCCCTTCGGCCTACAGCGGGGGAATTACTCACACATGGATGGGGAAACATTGCTGGTTGATGGAGAGGCGTTGGCGGTGATGGCGGTGATGATCTCCTCAATTCCCCGTCCGGCGGAGTGCCGGAACCGAGACATTCGGCTCCCGCGACGGAGTTCGCGATGTGGCGGCGTTCTGGAGGGTTTCGGCGACTACTTCTCCCCGTGCGTTTTTAGGTCGAGGCGAATAAGTAGTCCGAAGGAGGGCGTCGGAGGCCGGCCGAGGGGGCCACACCACATGGCCGCGCGGGCCCCCCCTGGGCCGCGCCGCCATGTGGTGTGGGGCCCTCGGGCCTCCACTTCAATTGTCCTTCTGGCTCCGTCAGTATTCTGGGAAAATAGGCCCTTTCGTCAAAATCCCGAGGTTTTTCCTGAAAGTTGGATTTCTGCACAAAAACGAGACACGAACAGTTCTGCTGAAAACAGCGTTAGTCCGTGTTAGTTGCATCCAAAATACACAAATTAGAGGCAAAACAATAGCAAAAGTGTTCGGGAAAGTAGATACGTTTTGGACGTATCAACTCCCCCAAGCTTAGCTTATTGCTTGTCCTCAAGCAATTCAGTTAACAACTGAGCGATAAAAGAACTTTCACGAACACATTTGCTCATATGATGTATATATTCTCATGATATGGCTAATACTTGAGCAGTTCATAATAAGGTACATGCAAATAAGATCATCTAACAGCTATGTCAATCATGAAGAGGTACCAACAATTAATAATAAGCATCATGAATCATGTATATAAGCAGGATTGCAATGTTCATAAGAGAATATGATAAAGTGGTATCTCGCTTGCCTGTATTTGATTGGCAAAACATAAATGCCGGGCACCTCTGGAGTTCATAGAAAGACTAGAAGTAGTGATTGTCAAAGATAAAAGCATCAAAGTTATACCACAATCAATCATATTTTGAGACAAGCATATTATACTAAGAATGACAGTTGTGCTCTCAAGAAAGTGCTCAAAGAAAGGATGGAGACACAACATAAAAGTAAAAGATTGACCCTTCGCAGAGGGAAGCAGGGATTAACATGCGCTAGAGCTTTTCATTTGTAAAGCAGGAGTAAAATTATTTTGAGAGGTGTTTGTTGTTGTCAACGAATGGTAATGGGTACACCAACTACCTCGCCAACCGGACTTTCAAGAGCGGCTCCCATGAATTATTTGCATTTTTATGTGGCACTCCTTCCAACCTTTCTTACACAAACCATGGCTAACCGAATCCTCGGGTGCCTGCCAACAATCACATACCATGAAGGAGTGCCTTTTTTAGTTTAGTTTTATTATGATGATAACACTCCCCCCAACCTTTGCTTACACAAGCCATGGCTAACCGAATCCTTCGGGTGCCGTCCAACAATCACAAACCATGGAGGAGTGTCTATTTAAGTTAATTAATTCGGGACTGGGAATCCCATTGCCAGCTCTTTTTGCAAAATTATTGGATAAGCGGATGTGCCACTATTCCATATGAGAGTCCGTCAAAAGTAAATGACAAGGTTGAAAGCTAAACACCACATACTTCCTCATGAGCTATGAAACATTAACACAAATTAAGAAGCATTTTGAAGGTTTTAAAGGTAGCGCATGAGAATTTACTTAGAATGGTTTGAAATGCCATGCATAGGTATTTATGGTGGACACTCTGGAATAACTTGGTTTTCATGTGTTTGGAGGCACGAGCAGCGTTCCCGCTCAGTACAAGTGAAGGCTAGCAAAATACTAGGGAGCGACAAATCAAGAGAGCAATAACTGTCATAATCATGCTTGCGGCAAAATAAATTAACTGAGGCATAAAAGTGATACAAGAACTCTGAAGCAATGTAAATCATTGAGGATTAATTGACTCTTGTTCAGTCATGTGCATGCGTGAGCATGTGCCAAGTCGATATAAATGAATTATTCAGAGGAGGATACCACAATGCCATACTTACTTATGAATAAAACAATGCAAGCAAACATCCATGACATGCTACTCATATTAATAAATTGGAGCTAAACATGAGAGATCATGAACTACAAGACTTTCTTAAATGACATATACCTCACATTAACCAACTAAGCATGCTCACATGGATGAGTATATGTACAAAAATGAAAACAAATAGAGTTCATACCAGCCTCTCACCACAGATTGTCGTAGATCGTCATTATTGCCTTTTCACTTGTGTAGCTTGGATAATATGAAATGAAAACCACGCTCCAGCAACCGAAGACCATTGAACTCATGATGAACTTTACAAACCAAAGAAGAACAACAAATATTTTTGGTGTTTTCAAATTTGAGAACAAGAACAAAAGGGAACAAGCAAACAAAGCAAAATCTTTTTGGGTTTTCTTATAGCAAACTAGCAATAGCAAATAAAGCGAAACAAATGCAAGAAACCAAGATAAACAAATGATGAAGAGAAACAACAGAAATATTTTTGGTCTTTTTGTGTTTTGGGAAGGAAACAAAGCAAGAACAAGAAATAGCAAACTAAAAGAAACACAGAAAAGCGAAATGGCAGAAATCTGCCAAAACCTGACAGCAGTACAGAAATCGATTTTTACAAAAATCTTACGTTGCTCAGTTCAAAAAGTGTTCAACTAATGAAAGTTAGATAACAACCTGGGGAACCTGCACAAAAATTTGCAACTCAAAATAACGTTCTGGCTGTGCGCACGAATTTTTACGGTAACAGCCCAGAATCTGTTTTCAGGCAGCACTTCCCCAAATATCATCTTCCTCTCATTAGAAAACCACTCAAACAAACTAAACAAGTATATACAAGTATCCAGCAACCATAATATGCAAAGAATGAGTGATGCCGGTATACCTCCCCCAAGCTTAGGCTTTTGGCCTAAGTGGAGTTCAACCCCATCGAGGGTCTGGGTTCCACGCCGGTGGATCATACATGGAGTAGTCATAATAAGGTACCGATGCAGAAAAGCGTGGGGGCTCCTCATACCCAGCTTGTGGATGCGAAGAGCTTGCTGCATCGGATGACGAGTCGAGGTGTTCCTCGACCTCATCCGTGTTGTCTCGTGCACGATGGCTTCCTCCCTCGATGTATGCGTTAACCGCACTTTCCGTGACTGACCAATCCTCCCTGGAATCAAGGTTAAACAGAGAAGGTGCAGGCAATCCTACTAATTTTTCAACTTTCTTAGTCCTTGTCCAAGATTTCTTGTAAAATGTTATTCTATAATACAGGTTCCCTAAATTAGACGAACCAGAAAGAAATTCATGCTTAATCATGGAAGCTATGTCAAGTTTCTCCATGGGGAGCGGAATATCAAGATGGTGAGGTCCTACATTATGCATAGCTAATAAGCGAGAGGCGATGAGACCTCCACAAATTCCTCCCTTCTCACGGTTAGTGGCAAGTCTGTTGGCTATCAAAGCTCCCAAGTTATAAGTCCTATTACCTTGTAATGCAGCAGCTAGAAAGGCTAGATCCGGGATAGTTACTTTACCTCCATTCTTTCTCGCTAGAACGCACTTGGTAATGAAATAGGCGAAGTAACGAATAGCTGGGAAATGAATACTACTGATTTTACCATCATCCTCTGAGAAACTCCTTCCATGACAAATCATCTTGAAGAGGTCCAAGAACTCTTGCGGCGATCCCTTTATCTTCTCGCATGATCCCCATTGCGGCACTCTGATTGCTGCACAAAAATCACTGAATGGCAAGTTGACAGTTTTATTATAAATTTTGTACTGAACCATGGGGTTAGATCGTGACCAATTGAATTTAAAATCTTGCACTACCGACATAGTCAGTTTCACATATTGGCATGGTTCCCCATCAACAAAATCATCCAATCCTGCACGAGAGATTAAATTTTGGACGTCCTGCAAGATCCCTGCACTTCTCATGAAATCCGCACACGGATAGTAAGTGGGATATACTCCTTCTTCTCGGTGAACTCTCATGACCTGTGGCACCTCCAACTCATGTTGGTTGAGTTGGTGCCTACCTCCTTCCATTTTCTGAAATTTTCAACAAACAATATAAAACTTGATTTGGTGACATATAATTGAGGGAAACTACTTTAGGAACTTGCTAGAGTATTAATCATGCATCAAAACTAATTTTTACCACTTAGAACAAACATGCAAGCTCACTAAACATGTTACCTACAGCAGCAAAATATTCAAGATATACTCAACCAAACAAAATTCTATTTGGATAATCGAAGGAGTCACATACCGGAGAGCAAATGTGCCAAATTTCAAACAAAAATCTGGGCTGAGCAAAGAGATCGAAAAATCCTGAGCTCTTGAGCAAAAACGCGAGTGAGAGAAAGTTGGTTCGAGTTTTTTCGGGAGAGAGAAGATGCTGGGAGAAAGAGATGAAGTAGTGGGGCAAGGAGGGGCCCACACCACATGGTGGCGCGCCCACCTCCTTGGCCGCGCCGGCCTGTGGTGTGGCACCCTGTGGTGCCCCACAGGTCATCCTCTGGTGCTCCCAGGTGCCTCGTCGAAAAATAGGACCAACGGTGTAATTTTCGCGAATTTTTGAAAACTTTGAAAAATGCACATTTCTGGGTATTAAGTTTATTATTACTGGCCAGGAAAATTTTTGAAATCTCAAATCAACTAAGAAACTTTGCAAATTAAAAATGCTACAGCAACTAAAGCAAGTGGAGGAAGAAAGAGATGTTGTTTACCTCCTCTATGCATATAAGATGTATTTGTTAACAAGGTTGATCAAGTCTTGCCACCAAATAAATTTTACATAGCATATGAAGAAATAAACCTCAAATCAATCATGTTACCTTGAATTGTATTGATATGGATCCAATCACAAGAGTTTGATATTCTTCTTTAGGCTCATATATAGGACAATCAATAGTTCCCACTTTGATAGTTCTCACATTAGAAATAGTATTAACTCCGCACGCTTTTTCAATCCTCTTGGGGAAATAGACGGTGTGTTCCTTATCATCAACATTGAAAGTAACCTTTCCTTTATTGCAATCAATAACAGCCCCTGCGGTGTTAAGAAAAGGTCTCCCAAGAATAATAGACATATTATCGTCTTCAGGCATTTCCAACACAACAAAATCAGTTAATATCAAGCAGTTATTAGTAACTTGAACAGGAACATCCTCACATATACCAACAGGAATAGCAGTAGATTTATCAGCCATTTGCAAAGATATATCAGTAGGTATCAACTTGTCTAAGTAAAGTCTCTTATAAAGAGAAAAAGGCATAACACTAACACCAGCTCCCAAATCACATAGAGCAGTTTTAACATAATTATTCTTAATAGAACAAGGAATAGTAGGTATACCTGGGTCGCCCAACTTCTTTGGAACTTTGCCATTGAAAGAGTAATTAGCAAGCATAGTGGAAATTTCCTCATTGGGGATTTTCCTTTTGTTAGTAACAATATCTTTCATATACTTTGAATAAGGAGGCAATTTAATAGCATCAGTCAAAGGGATTTGCAAGAATAAAGGTTTCATCCAATCACATAATTTATTATAGTGTTCTTCTTCCTTTGATTTTAGTTTCTTAGCAGGAAAAGGCATTTGCTTTTGCACCCAAGGTTCTCTTTCATTACCATGTTTCTCAGCAATAAAATCTTCTTTAGTATACTTTTTATTTTTAGCATGCTTTTCAGGTTCTTCTTCAACCTCTTCTTTATCAGGAGTATCATTCTTATCATTATCTTTATCATGTTCATTACCACTTTCAGTTTCAGCATCAGAAATAGAAATACTATTAGGATCATTAGCAGGTTCAGAGGATTCTACAACATTTTTATGTTTCTTCTTCTTTTTCTTAGATGGAGCTCTAGGTTCAATGCGTTGAGAATCTTGTTCAATTCTTTTGGGATGCCCTTCAGGATATAGAGGATCCTGGGTAGAGACACCACCTCTAGTTGTTACTTCATAAGCATGTTTTTCTTTAGAATTATTTCCTAGCAAGTCATTTTGCACTTTAGTGAGTTGATCAATTTGAGTTTGAACCATATGAAAATGTTTAACAAGCATCTTAACATCATTGGAGGTTCTCTCCACAATATCATGCAATTGACTAATAGCTTGAGAATTTTCCATTAGATGATTCTCTACTCTCATATTAAAATTTTCTTGCTTAACAATATAATTATCAAACTCATCTAAGCATTGCGCAGGAGGTTTTGAATACGGAATATCTTCTCTAGTAAAGCGTTGAAGGGAGTTTACCTCAATCATGGATGAAGGGGGAATTATCTCACATATATCTTCTATTGGAGGTAGATTCTTCACATCTTCAGATTTAATACCTTTCTCCTTGAGAGACTTCTTGGCTTCCCTCATATCTTCATCATTCAATTTAATTAAACCCCTCTTCTTTACTATCGGCGTTGGAGTTGGTTCAGGCGTAGTCCAATCATCATAATTCCGGCCTATTTTAGCCAATAATTCTTCAGCTTCGTCCGGAGTTCTTTTCCTGAAAACACAACCAGCACAACTATCCAGGTATGCCCTAGACTCAATGGTTAGTCCACTATAAAATATATCAAGTAGATCATGCTTTTCTAAATCATGGTCAGGCGAGCTCTAATAAGAGAGCAAAATCTCGCCCAAGCCTCAGGCAATTTCTCTTCATCTCCCTGATCAAAATTATAAACTCTCTGCAAAGTAGCATGTTGAGCACTAGCAGGAAAGTATTTCCGAAAGAAAACAGCAAGCAATTCTTTTGGACTTTTAATAGAGCTAGGTGGCAAACTATTATACCAGGTTTTAGCGTCATCCTTTAATGAGAATGGAAAGATTTTAGCAACAAAGTAAGTACGCTTCTTAACATCATCAGAAAACAAGCTACTCAAAGTAGATAACTCAGTCATGTGTTCAACAGCACTTTCTTTTTCAGTACCACAAAAAGGTGTTTTCTCAACAATAGCTATATGAGATAGATCAGAGAAAAATCATAATCTTTATCCCTAATGTTTATAGGAGATGTGGCAAATTTAGGATCAGGAGACAGTTTATATCTAACAGTATGTTCTGCAAGCAACTTTTTAATTTTTCTTGCATCAGTAGTAGCATTGCATTTTTCAATAAAATCATCATCAAGTTCCACATAATCTTCATCAAGATCATCACTAGAGTATTCAAGTTCAGGTGAATTAACAGGTGTAGTAACATCAGGAGTTTCAGTATTTTCAATTTGTCTAGATCTAGCAATGGAAGCATCTAGAAAAGTTCCCAATGAACCACTATCATCAAGCACAACAGAAATATTATCAATATTATGAGAGTTTTCAGATTCAGCAGAAGTACCAGCATTTGAAGCATGTGTCGGTGAAACAAGTTTATCAATCACAGATGGTGAATCAAGAGCAGCAGAGGTACTCAGAGTTGTACCTTTTCTTGTAGTGGATGGTAATATGGCGACCTTAGTATCGCGAGTTTTACCCATGATGGAGAATTTGCAGCGAACAATATCAATCCAAGTGAACTTCCAAATAAAGCTATGCTCCCCGGCAACGGCGCCAGAAAATAGTCTTGATGACCCACAAGTATAGGGGATCGCAACAGTCTTCGAGGAAGTATTACCCAATTTATTGATTCGACACAAGGGAGACAAAGAACACTTGAAAGCCTTAACAGCGAGTTGTCAATTCAGCTGCACCTGGAAACAGACTTGCTCGCAAGAGTTTATCGTAGTAACAGTTTTATAGCAGTAGCAGTAGTGAAATAACAAGAGTAACAAAGACAGCAGTAGTGATTTTAGTAAACAGGCACGGGGACGGATGACGGGCGTTGCATGGATGAGAGAAACTCATGTAACAATCATAGCAGGGCATTTGCAGATAATAATAAAACGGTGTCCAAGTACTAATCAATCAATATGCATGTGTTCCAATTATAGTCGTACGTGCTCGCAATGAGAAACTTGCACAACATCTTTTGTCCTACCAGCCGGTGGCAGGCCTCAAGGGAAACTACTGGATATTAAGGTACTCCTTTTAATAGAGTACCGGAGCAAAGCATTAACACTCCGTGAACACATGTGATCCTCACATTGCTACCATTCCCTCCGGTTGTCCCGATTTTGTCACTTCGGGGCCATTGGTTCCGGACAGCGACATGTGTATACAACTTGCAGGTAAGACCATAAACAATGAATATCATGATGAAATAATAACATGTTCAGATCTGAGATCATGGCACTCGGGCCCTAGTGACAAGCATTAAGCATAACAAGTTGCAACAATATCATAAAAGTACCATCTACGGACACTAGGCACTATGCCCTAACAATCTTATGCTATTACATGACCAATCTCATCCAATCCCTACCATCCCCTTCGGCCTACAGCGGGGGAATTACTCACACATGGATGGGGGAAACATTGCTGGTTGATGGAGAGGCGTTGGCGGTGATGGCGGTGATGATCTCCTCCAATTCCCGTCCGGCGGAGTGCGAGAACGGAGACCGGCTCCCGCGACGGAGTTTGCGATGTGGCGGCGTTCGGAGGGTTTCGCGACTTCGACTTCTCCCCGTGCGTTTTTAGGTCGAGGCGAATAAGTAGTCCGAAGGAGGGCGTCGGAGGCCGGCCGAGGGGGCCACACCACATGGCCGCGCGGGCCCCCCCTGGGCCGTGCCGCCATGTGGTGTGGGGCCCTCGGGCCTCCACTTCAATTGTCCTTCTAGCTCCGTCAGTGTTCTGGGAAAATAGGCCCTTTCGTCAAAATCCGAGGGTTTTCCTGAAAGTTGGATTTCTGCACAAAACAGACACCAAGTTCTGCTGAAAACAGCGTTAGTCCGTGTTAGTTGCATCCAAAATACACAAATTAGAGGCAAAACAATAGCAAAAGTGTTCGGGAAAGTAGATACGTTTTGGACGTATCAATGCCTGAGAGTGGCTCTTGGCCTGTTGTCTCCCAAACGTTCATGCCAGCCGTTGAAATCTCGGCTGAATCATCTGCGTGGACGACCTCTACTTCATCTCCATCCCATTGTATTAGGCATTGGTGCATCGTGGATGGAATGCAACAGTTGGCGTGGATCCAATCTCTCCCTAGCAGGACAGCATAGGTGCTCTTGCTATCGACAATAAAGAACGTCGTAGGGATGGTTTTCCTTCCTACGGTCAGATCCACGTTCAGAACACCTTGTGCGTCAGATGCTTGGCCGTTGAAATCGCTCAGTGTCATGTTGGTCTTGATCAGATCCGAGCTAGAGCGCCCCAACCAACGTAGCATGGAGTATGGCATAATGTTGACTGCCGCTCCGGTGTCCACCAGCATCTTGTTGACAGGCTACCCATTGATATAGCCTCGCAAGTACAGGGCCTTCAGATGTCTGTAGCTTCTTTCTCGTGGCTTCTCAAAGATAACCGGCCGTGGGCCGCAGTCAAGTTGTGCCACGGGTGCTTCGTCTAATCCTGGAGCACTAAACTCCGTTGGAAGGATGAACACCATGTTTGTGCCAGCCGATGTCTCATCATCGGCTTTCTTTTGTCTTGGGGCGCCACTCTTTTCTTTGTGGCCGACCTTCTTCGTCCAGGGTTCGCTGAATTTTAGCGGCCAGATCAGGCCGCGCCTTCCTCAACGTGTGCAGGTATAACCTTTCGGCTTCCTCCAAACCACGTAGTCGCTGTACCCTATGATGGCGTGTATTTCACACGTTCGTTGGGCAACCCCAAGAGGAAGGTATGATGCGCACAGCAGCAAGTTTTCCCTCAGAAAGAAACCAAGGTTTATCGAACCAGGAGGAGCCAAGAAGCACGTTGAAGGTTGATGGCGGCGGGATGTAGTGCGGCGCAACACCGGGATTCCGGCGCCAACGTGGAACCTGCACAACACAACCAAAGTACTTTGCCCCAACGAAACAGTGAGGTTGTCAATCTCACCGGCTTTGTAACAAAGGATTAACCGTATTGTGTGGAAGATGATTGTTTGCGAGAAAACAGTAAAACAAGTATTGCAGCAGATTTGTATTTCAGTATTAAAGAATGGACCGGGGTCCACAGTTCACTAGAGGTGTCTCTCCCATAAGATAAAAGCATGTTGGGTGAACAAATTACAGTCGGGCAATTGACAAATAGAGAGGGCATAACAATGCACATACATGACATGATAAGTATAGTGAGATTTAATTGGGCATTACGACAAAGTACATAGACCGCCATCCAACTGCATCTATGCCTAAAAAGTCCACCTTCAGGTTATCGTCCGAACCCCCTCCAGTATTAAGTTGCAAAGCAACAGACAATTGCATTAAGTATGGTGCGTAATGTAATCAACAACTACATCCTCGGACATAGCGCCAATGTTTTATCCCTAGTGGCAACAGCACAACACAACCTTAGAACTTTCTGTCACTGTCCCAGTGTCAATGGAGGCATGAACCCACTATCGAGCATAAATACTCCCTCTTGGAGTTAAAAGTAAAAACTTGGCCAGAGCCTCTACTAGTAACGGAGAGCATGCAAGATCATAAACAACACATATGTAATAACTTGATAATTAACATGACATGGTATTCTCTATCCATCGGATCCCGACAAACACAACATATAGAATTACAGATAGATGATCTTGATCATGTTAGGCAGCTCACAAGATCCAACAATGAAGCACAATGAGGAGAAGACAACCATCTAGCTACTGCTATGGACCCATAGTCGGGGGTGAACTACTCACTCATCACTCCGGAGGCGACCATGGCGGTGTAGAGTCCTCCAGGAGATGAATCCCCTCTCCGGCGGGGTGCGAGGAGATCTCCAGAATCCCCCGAGATGGGATCGGCGGCGGTGGCGTCTCGGAAGGTTTTCCGTATCGTGGTTTTTCGCCTCAGGGGTTTCGCGACGGAGGCTTTAAGTAGGCGGAAGGGCAGAGTCGGGGGCCAGACGAGGGGGCCACACCATAGGGCGGCGCGGGCCCCCCCTGGGCCGCGCCGCCTTGTGGTGTCGCCACCTCGTGGCCCCACTTCGTATGTTCTTCGGTCTTCTGGAAGCTCCGTGGAAAAATAGGCCCCTGGGTCTTTGTTTCGTCAATTCCGAGAATATTTCGTTACTAGGATTTTGAAACCAAAAACAGAAAACAGGAACGGCACTTCGGCATCTTGTTAATAGGTTAGTTCCGGAAAATGCACGAATATGACATAAAGTGTGCATAAAACATGTAGGTATCATCAATAATATGGCATAGAACATAAGAAATTATCGATACGTCGGAGATGTATCAAGCATCCCCAAGCTTAGTTCTGCTCGTCCCGAGCAGGTAAAATGATAACAAAGATAATTTCTGAAGTGATATGCCATCATAACCTTGATCATACTATTTGTAAACATATGTAGTGGATGCAGCGATCAAAACAAAGGTAATGACATGAGTAAACAAGTGAATCATAAAGCAAAGACTTTTCATGAATAGTACTTCAAGACAAGTATTAATAAGTCTTGCATAAGAGTTAACTCATAAAGCAATAAATCAAAGTAAAGGTATTGAAGCAACACAAAGGAAGATTAAGTTTCAGCGGTTGCTTTCAACTTGTAACATGTATATCTCATGGATAATAGTCAACATAGAGTAATATAACAAGTACAATATGCAAGTATGTAGGAATCAATGCACAGTTCACACAAGTGTTTGCTTCTTGAGGTGGAGAGAGATAGGTGAACTGACTCAACATAAAAGTAAAAGAATGGTCCTTCAAAGAGGAAGCATCGATTGCTATATTTGTGCTAGAGCTTTTATTTTGAAAACATGAAACAATTTTGTCAACGGTAGTAATAAAGCATATGAGTTATGTACATTATATCTTACAAGTTGCAAGTCTCATGCATAGTATACTAATAGTGCCCGCACCTTGTCCTAATTAACTTGGACTACCGGATCTTTGCAATGCACATGTTTTGACCAAGTGTCACAATGGGGTACCTCCATGCCGCCTGTACAAAGGTCTAAGGAGAAAGCTCGCATTTTGGATTTCTCGCTTTTGATTATTCTCAACTTAGACATCCATACCGGGACAACATGGACAACAGATAATGGACTCCTCTTTAATGCATAAGCATGTGGCAACAATTATTATTCTCATATGAGATTGAGGATATATGTCCAAACTGAAACTTCCACCATGAATCATGGCTTTAGTTAGCGGCCCAAAGTTCTTCTCTAACAACATGCATGCTCCAACCATGAAGGTGGTAGATCTCTCTTACTTCAGACAAGACAGACATGCATAGCAACTCACATGATATTCAACAAAGAATAGTTGATGGCGTCCCCAGAAACATGGTTATCGCACAACAAGCAACTTAATAAGAGATAAAGTGCATAAGTACATATTCAATACCACAATAGTTTTTAAGCTATTTGTCCCATGAGCTATATATTGCAAAGGTGAATGATGGAATTTTAAAGGTAGCACTCAAGCAATTTACTTTGGAATGGCGGATAAATACCATGTAGTAGGTAGGTATGGTGGACACAAATGGCATAGTGGTTGGCTCAAGTATTTTGGATGCATGAGAAGTATTCCCTCTCGATACAAGGTTTAGGATAGCAAGGTTATTTTAAACAAACACAAGGATGAACGGTACAAAACTCACATAAAAGACATATGGTAAACATTATAAGACTCCATACCGTCTTCCTTGTTGTTCAAAACTCAATACTAGATGTTATCTAGACTCTAGAGAAACCAAATATGCAAACCAAATTAGCAAGCTCTAAGTATTTCTTTATTAATGGGTGCAAAGTATATGATGCAAGAGCTTAAACATGAGCACAACAATTGCCAAGTATCAAATTATCCAAGACATTTTAGAGTTACTACATGTAGCATTTTCCAATTCCAACCATATAACAATTTAACGAAGAAGAAACTTCGCCATGAATACTATGAGTAGAGCCTAAGGACATATTTGTCCATATGCTACAGCGGAGCGTGTCTCTCTCCCATAAAGTGAATGCTAGGATCCATTTTATTCAAACAAAACAAAAAACAAAAACAAACCGACGCTCCAAGCAAAGTACATAAGATGTGACGGAATAAAAATAAAGTTTCAGGGGAGGAACCTGATAATGTTGTCGATGAAGAAGGGGATGCCTTGGGCATCCCCAAGCTTAGAGGCTTGAGTCTTCTTAAAATATTCAGGGGTCCCAAGCTTAGAGCTTTCACTCTCCTTGATCATATTGCATCATACTCCTCTCTTGATCCTTGAAAACTTCCTCCACACCAAACTCGAAACAACTCATTAGAGAGTTAGTGCATAATAAAAATTCACATGTTCAGAGGTGACACAATCATTCTTAACACTTCTGGACATTTCATAAATCTATTGGACATTAATGGATCAAAGAAATTCATCCAACATAGCAAAAGAGGCAATGCGAAATAAAAGGAATCTGTCAAAACAGAACAGTCCGTAAAGATGGATTTTATTAGGCCACCAGACTTGCTCAAACGAAAATGCTCAAATTGAATGAAAGTTGCGTACATATCTGAGGATCATGCTCGTAAATTGGATTAATTTTCTGAGCTACCTACAGGGAGATAGACCCAGATTCGTGACAGCAAAGAAATCTGGAACTGCGCAGTAATCCAAATCTAGTACTTACTTTTCTATCAAAGACTTTACTTGGCACAACAAAACATAAAACTAAGATAAGGAGAGGTTGCTACAGTAGTAAACAACTTCCAAGACACAAATATAAAACAAAAATACTGTAGTAAAAACATGGGTTGTCTCCCATAAGCGCTTTTCTTTAACGCCTTTCAGCTAGGCGCAGAAAGTGTATCTCAAGTATTGTCGAAGGGTGGTGCTCCTACAGCGGGGTTTGGAGTTTTCTCAACCATGCATAGTATATTGGATACATAAGTTTCAGCGTCTCCCTTCTCATTAGTCTTGGGCTTGCTACTCTCATCAAACAAATTTTCAGGAACAAGCCAAGCATAGTTATTTTCTAGTGCATCATTCATAGCTAGGAGTTTACATGGTATTGGTGCTTTGATCTCCCCACCATCATTAGCATTATTAGTGTACCTTATCCTATCCATATCCATTTTTTCAAGGAGACCAACAAAATTAGTATGAGAACCAAGCATATTAAATTTAGCGAAGACCTTTCTAGCCTCTCTTGCTAGACCGCCAAATTCTCTAAGAAGGGTTTCTAAAACAAAATCTTTCTTTTCCCCCTCTTCCATATCACCAAGTGTAAGAAACATGTGTTGGATTATAGGATTTAGATTAACAAATTTAGTTTCCAACATGCGAACTAAAGAAGCAGCAGCAATTTCATAAGTAGGAGCAAGTTCTACCAAGTGTCTATCTTCAAAATCTTCAACGGTACTAACATGGGTGAAAAATTCTTCTATATTGTTCCTCCCAATTATAGACCCTTGTCCTACCGGTATGTTCTTTGCGGTAAAATTAAAAGGAAACATGATGAAATAAGTAAAGTAAATGCAAGTAACTAATTTTTTTGTGTTTTTGATATGGCAAACAAGACAGCAAATAAAGTAAAGCTAGCAACTATTTTTTTGTGTTTTGATATAATGCAGCAAACAAAGTAGTAAATAAAATAAAGCAAGACAAAAACAAAGTAAAGAGATTGAGAAGTGGAGACTCCCCTTGCAGCGTGTCTTGATCTCCCCGGCAACGGCCTTGAAAAAGAGCTTGATGGCGTGTATTTCACACGTTCGTTGGGCAACCCCAAGAGGAAGGTATGATGCGCACAACAGCAAGTTTTCCCTCAGAAAGAAACCAAGGTTTATCGAACCAGGAGGAGCCAAGAAGCACGTTGACGGTTGATGGCGGCGGGATGTAGTGCGGCGCAACACCGGGATTTCGGCGCCAACGTGGAACCTGCACAACACAACCAAAGTACTTTGCCCCAACGAAACAGTGAGGTTGTCAATCTCACCGGCTTGCTGTAACAAAGGATTAACCGTATTGTGTGGAAGATGATTGTTTGCAGAGAAAACAGTAAAACAAGTATTGCAGCAGATTTGTATTTCAGTATTAAAGAATGGACCGGGGTCCACAGTTCACTAGAGGTGTCTCTCCCATAAGATAAAAGCATGTTGGGTGAACAAATTACAGTCGGGCAATTGACAAATAGAGAGGGCATAACAATGCACATACATGACATGATAAGTATAGTGAGATTTAATTGGGCATTACGACAAAGTACATAGACCGCCATCCAACTGCATCTATGCCTAAAAAGTCCACCTTCAGGTTATCGTCCGAACCCCCTCCAGTATTAAGTTGCAAAGCAACAGACAATTGCATTAAGTATGGTGCGTAATGTAATCAACAACTACATCCTCGGACATAGCGCCAATGTTTTATCCCTAGTGGCAACAACACAACACAACCTTAGAACTTTCTGTCACTGTCCCAGGTGTCAATGCAGGCATGAACCCACTATCGAGCATAAATACTCCCTCTTGGAGTTAAAAGTAAAAACTTGGCCAGAGCCTCTACTAGTAACGGAGAGCATGCAAGATCATAAACAACACATATGTAATAACTTGATAATTAACATGACATGGTATTCTCTATCCATCGGATCCCGACAAACACAACATATAGAATTACAGATAGATGATCTTGATCATGTTAGGCAGCTCACAAGATCCAACAATGAAGCACAATGAGGAGAAGACAACCATCTAGGCTATGGACCCATAGTCCAGGGGTGAACTACTCACTCATCACTCCGGAGGCGACCATGGCGGTGTAGAGTCCTCCGGGAGATGAATCCCCTCTCCGGCGGGGTGCCGGAGGAGATCTCCAGAATCCCCCGAGATGGGATCGGCGGGCGGCGTCTCGATGGTTTTCCGTATCGTGGTTTTCGCCTCGGGGTTTCGCGACGCGGCTTTAAGTAGGCGGAAGGGCGAGTCGGGGGCCGGACGAGGGGGCCACACCATGGGCGGCGCGGGCCCCCCTAGGCCGCGCCGCCTTGTGGTGTCGCCACCTCGTGGCCCCACTTCGTATGTTCTTCGGTCTTCTGGAAGCTCCATGGAAAAATAGGCCCCTGGGTCTTTGTTTCGTCCAATTCCGAGAATATTTCGTTACTAGGATTTCTGAAACCAAAAACAGCAGAAAACAGGAACTGGCACTTCGCATCTTGTTAATAGGTTAGTTCCAGAAAATGCACGAATATGACATAAAGTGTGCATAAAACATGTAGGTATCATCAATAATATGGCATAGAACATAAGAAATTATCGATACGTCGGAGACGTATCACCCTACGCTTTTGGGAATGGCTGAGTCCATCAGGGCACCACCTTGGCCGGTGGTACTTATCTTCTTCTTCTTCTTCGTCTTCCAATTCCTCGAGATCTTCCACCCGAGAGGACTCGTGCTTGTTCGAGGCGGGAGAGGCCCTAGACGTTTGAACACGGACACGTTAGCTGCATCCTTCTTCTTTTGTCTACACTTCTGGGCGTTGCGGATTGTAGGCAATCGGCTCATTCCTGAATCCCAGCAGTGTCTGAAGAAGGGACAGTCCCAGTGCCTATCCACATCGTCTTGCTCTCTCGAACTTTCCTTGGCGTGGCGCTCATATCTTTCCTCATCGCGATCATGCCGACGATGTCTCCTGGCGTCCCTAGCCAGACGATCTCTTTCATCATCGTCGTTGTATCGTCGGCGTTGGTCGTATTGACTCACATATTTGTTGAGGAGGTGATCAGAGAGAGGTCGCTGATATCTCACGTTCCTCACTTCTCCCTCTATGATGTAGCGCTTGCCATCGTGACGGAGCCGATCGCGTGGAACGGCTTCCTCTGTGTCCTTGCTATGAGAGCAGCTGCCCTCATCTCCGTCCTTACCAGAGTGGTGCCTAGGTCCTACCATGTTGATGTTGAACGAGAATCCTGGCTGGCACCCTCCAGGGTAAGTGCACTCCACCATGTTAACGGCGGGGAAGGGGTGTGTGTCGACCTTCATGGCGTACTGGCTGAAAATTAGACGCCCTTGTTCTATCGCCATTTGGACCTGCTGACGCCACACCCTGCAGTCGTTGGTGGCATGGGTGAACGTGTTATGCCACTTGCAGTATGGCTTTCCGTTCAGCTCCTGAGCCGTGGGGATCTTATGGCCTTCGGGTACCTTTAGCTGTTTCTCCTTAAGTAAGAGGTCGAAAATTTGCTCAGCCTTGGTGACATCGAAGTCAAACCCTCTTGGAGGACCTTGTGGCTTAACCCACTTACAGGACACGGGGCTTGCCCCGAGTCCATTCAGCCACTGCTACCTCTTGATCTCCCGCAGAACCTTCATCTTCATCTGCCTCAACCAGGACCACCGCACGTTTGAATTTATCCTGGTATACATCTGGGTGGCGTTGTTCATATACTGACAGCTTCTGCACCATGTGCGCTAGTGAAGAGTAGTATGCTTGGGAGGCCACGTCCTTGATCGGTGATGCGAGACCCACCACCGCCAACTCGACTGCTTCTTTTTCAGTCACACGAGCCGAATAGCATCGGTTCCTAACGGTCCTGAAGCGCTGGACATATTCTGACACTGTTTCTCCGCGCCTCGTCGTACTTGTGCTAGATCGGCAATGCCAGCCTCGGAAGCCTCGAGTGATACTGCTTGTGGAACTGCTCTTCCAGCTGCTTCCAAGTCCGGATTGAGTCGGTGGCAGCGATGTGTACCACCCAAAGCCGATCTGTGAGGGGCTGTGCGAAGAACCTCACACGCAGCTCATCGATGCTGAGATCGTGCCCAGCTGTACCAAATATCGGCTCACATGCTCGATGGAGCTGGAACCATCTGATCCATTAAACTTGGAGAAATCAGGGAGCCGATATTTGGGTGGTAGCGGGATCAATTCGTACTCGTTGGGGTATGGCTTGGAATAGCCAATTGTCCTCCTTTTCGGCACCATGCCAAACTGGTCTTTTAAGATGGAACTAATCTGATCCGCGGTGCTAGCTGTAGGAATCGAACTCTGAAGATTCGCCGGAGTGGCATACTTAGCCAGCCATGCTTGCTTTTCCAGCTCTGAGCCAACTGCAGGAGCTGAGCTCTGGAGGTTTGTCGGAGTGGCATACTTAGCTAGCCACGTCGCTTCTCAAGATCTGTTCCCGAAGTTCCTCCTGTTGTTCCAGAAGTCCCTGCTGTTGCAGTCTGGTTTGTGAGTGCCCAGTTACTGATCTGGCACGTATGTCCACGTGTATCCGTGAGGGATCTCCTTAGGCGCCTCATGCAAGAACTGGTAGTCACTAGGGTCACCACCGATCTTGTAGACGACGTATGCCGGTGAACTCGGCACTTCTGGGCTGCCAACGAATGGCAGCGGTGGCGGGACTGGAGTGGCATCTCTCCTTGGTGAGTCCCTAGAGCTGGTCCTGACGGAGAGTACTGATGGCTCATGATTTCTGGATCACCCGAAGAGCGACACGCTCCAAAGTGTTCACCAGGACTCTCAGAATGGCGGTGCAGCGAATGAGCTACCATGAAATTAATCTCCTGACGCAGAGACCTGGTGCGTTCTTAGGGGTGGACAGGTCCACTCCATCGACGCGCCTTCAGGCGAGAACCCCTTCCACCTGATGCCGTGTGAGCGGGTTCTGTGGAAAGAGCCGATGAGGTCGGCTTCGAGGATAGCTTTGACCTCGTCATACTTCTTCTTGAGCTCGTCAGTCAGATCCTCGTACGTGACCGGAGTACCTTCCGCCATCTCAGATGTAGATGTCGATGTAGTTGATGTCGAAGATGGTCCCACCGGGCGTGCCAGAATGTGTTGCGGTCAGAAACCCACCGGCGAGCAGCGACGGGCAATACATGAGCCGGGAGGCTCCCAGACTGCGGCTGGCCCTGGTCCCTCCGAGCGACGGCCCGCAAAGACTCGGCACGCACGTCCGATGCTGATGCAAGGGCGTGCCACCTGACCTATACCAGTCAGGAAGGTGTTGGATTTGCCTCGCTTAGTTTCCTGCATGGCATACACGTAAACATTAAATACGAGCCTCGATCGGCTCTCAGGTTGTCGTGAATCGGCTCAAGGAGCCGATCCACCCATGATCCGTACGAGGTGTACGATCAGATGGTGGTCCTGCTTGATCAAAACAAAGCTAAAACGACCTACTACGATTTAGGGTTTTCACCGTATAATCGGAACATCCTACTCGTGATTGAGCCTGGCGGCCACGCACGGTGATCGTAAGCCGACCCTAGACAAGGCCTAAAAACCAACATGAAATTGATCCCCGGAACATCCTGTCTAGGGCTAGCAAACTACACCCTACGCGCCACTGGATCCTTCAACCCGTTTGTAAGGCCTAACTATGCAGATATTAAACTAATCCTTGAAGAACAAGGAACAATCATAACGGATCGGATCTACTAAATAATGATCAAGCGGGGTGCCGCCCTTACACCTAAGATAGGCGTAAGGGCGGCTAGACGTCTAAGGGTTGCATGGACGAAAGCATGTAACACGACGGAACAATGCTAACCCTAACACATCTATGATAACTACGTTGCTCGCCATCAACAAGGCTTCAGCACGAGCAACGCATGAACAACGAATAAACGTTACTGCCTAGATCGCAAGATGCGATCTAGGCAGCATGATGCTTACCCGGAAGAAACCCTCGAGACAAGGGAGTTGGCGATGCGCCTAGATTGGTTTGTGGTGAACGTGATTGTTGTTTATTTCATAAACCCTAGATACATATTTATAGTCCGTAGACTTTCTAACGTGGGAATAATCCCAACCGTGCACGAGCCAAACTCTATCTAATCGACACGTATCCTACTATATTACAGATACACGGGCAAACTAGCCCAAACTTTGCATATAAGGCCGATTCATGTATTTCTTCCATGTATATCCTCAAGCCCATCTCCAATCGCGGCCCACCTCTGATCCGGTCAAATTCTGGTGATAACAATCTCCATACCTAGTTCAACCTCGTTACTGATAAGTACTCTTTACTCGTATCGTGATATAATATCCCTTGTGAACCAGTCACATGCTTGCAAGCTTATTAGATATCATTCCACCGAGAGGGCCCAGAGTATATCTATCCGTCATTAGGATGAACAAATCTCACTATTGATACAAGTGCATCAACCCTATAGTTTCCGAACACTTAATGCCACATTTATAACAACCCATTTACGCAGTAGTGTTTGGTGTCATCAAAGCATCCATCCGGTGTAGGTAATTAACATGATCTCATGGTGAAATGATTAAGTTATTATGCATATTAAAGTTTGAAGCACAAAGAACTAAATGACTTGATCATATGATATGGTTACTATGGGTGTATGTCCATCACATCATTCACCTAATGATATGATCTTGTTATTAATAATATCCAATGTTCATGATCAGAAAACCATGATCATCTATTAATCAACAAGCTAGTTTAACAAGAGGCTTACTAGGGACTCCTTTATGTTTACAAAACACACAAGTATTAATGTTTCCGGTTAATACAATTATAGCATTGGATGTAAACATTTATCATGAACACTAAGATATAAAAATAAAACACTTTTATTATTGCCTCTTGGTCATATCTCCAACACATGGCGGCATGGGCATCATGGACAGGGCGTTGCCACTTCCGGGTATGCGGTTGGGAAAAAAACAGGACACAGTAGCGATTCGAGTTGTCCGTTCTGGACTGTTGAGCTCTTCACACGTTGGATGTTGATTTGATGGCTAGGATTTAATGATCTGTCCCCTTCCCTCTCTTTTAACTAGTTGATTCCCCGCGCGTTGCCGCGGACATTGGAGATGATTTTCTTAAACGCCAAAGCATGAATATGGTATGAATATAATGCTCATTTGTATAACGTTGCTGCTGGCAATTAGTGCATTATATTAAGAGATTCAAGATGTGTGTTGGAGTTATTCATTTAATGGAAAATATTTAGAGTAAGGTCCAATTTAATCAAGGAATATAGATGAAAAAATCTGAGTATGTAAATCTATACAAATCTAAGTCGCTTATTTCCGAACTGAGTGAGTACATTTTTATAAGAACGGGTCACTGATCATGGTACCTTAATATTGCTATATGTAAAGAGCTGATTAAGCAATGCAACCACCAGCACTATACGCTAGAAATTATAGCTCTTGGTGGTGTAACACAACGAACATCTTCATATCGTACCATAGCAAATTGAATATATGGTAATTAAGCAGGCCAACGTGGGCATGGATGATTCCAAGAACATCGATGTGGCACATGCAGAAGAGTGGCTTCATGGTATTTTATGAGTACTGGTACGGTGAAGATTCATGTTTAGCACATCCACTCTGAGGCAAAGTATTGCATGTCCTGCCAGCTGCAGCTACGGCAACAAAGGACTGGGAAGAGATGCAGGAGGATGGGCATCGGCCACGCGCAGGTAATCCCACTATGAAGGAACCTTGCCGACATGTGACACTGACACCTCGCTGTATAATTCCTGTGATCCTGATTTAGGTTGGAAGTGTGGACACGTCGGCTCCGTGTCTGCTATTTTCACCGCAATAGTCTAGCGGCTTCACAGGTGTCCCATGGTCCGTGATGTCCAGCAGCAGGCGTCATAAGGTGCCTTGTGCTGCTAATGATGCAATGCCAGTTCTTACAACTTAATATTAATCAGAAGAAGCTTGGAAGACTTTAAAAGGAAGCCGAATAGGGACCAGCGCCTCACTTAGTTGCTCAACCATCACCTGCCCTCTGCGCGTAACTTGTCACTCGACACGAACGCATCCGGCGAAGAGCACGGTGGCGAGAACCGAACGGCGCCCACGCCCAAGGCAGCGAAGAGCGTCACAACGACAAGCAGGAAGCCGTAGCGACCGCGACCAGGTGCTGGCGGCGAAGAGTGTGGCGGCGGCGACCTGCAGTATTGGTGGACCGTGCGCACTTCAATGGCATCGTTTACTTGAGCAGTATGAAAAGTTGCAGGGAGAGAAGTTTATGTAATAGACAAATGAAAAGAAGTGGGTTGTCAATGCGGCGATAGTGGGGACTGGGGAGATAAAGCGGTTGTGTCGTCGTTTGGTTTCGAAGGATCAGTTGTGCCATGATAATGAAAATTGGGTGGACTGCTAGATAGTTAAACGTGATCATGTAAAAAAATCCCGTGCGTCAATAATTGATCAAACGGCTGTGGCTATTTGAGGTGACGTGGCTTACTATGAAAACAGCTTGCAAACATTAAATGCAGAAAGTGGGGATCAACTTTATAGATATTATAGATAGTAGTGGTGAATGGTGATGATGAATAAAGGGCGGGTGATTTCTCAAAAAAAAAAAAAACGATGGCTTCCTGGCGCGCGCCAGGGAGCAGTTACCCGATGAAATGTACTCGCTCTAAATTTGTCCGAAGTCAAGCTTTCTAGTAGCTTGTAAAAAAAAATGCACTGGGCCGCATAACTGTACCACGCATTCTCTGGAACCCGGCCCAAACAGTCCAGGACCCAAACGTCCACACTCCACAGATACTTGAGGCCCACGAAAGAGAAGCAAGCCGACGAACGAACCAGCTCAGTCGCCGTGCCGTCTGGTGGCGTCTCTCTCGCCGTCCCATCTCGATTCTTCCACCCACCGAGCCGAGCTCAGCTGCCCCTGCCCCTCTTCCCCCCTTCGCACGCCGGCGCCCATCCTCCCACTCCGGCGCCCGATGAACACGTCGCAGTTCATGGACAAGCAGATCCTCGGCCTGGCCGCCTCCGCCTCGCCCTCCCTGCCGGGCGGCGGCGGGAGCGGGGGCGCGGAGCTCCTCGATCTGATGGGCCCCGACCCGCAGGAGGAGAGCGAGGACCGCCTCCTCCGCCGCCGCCACCACAGCTCCAACGGCGCCGCCGCCGACGTCATGCCCAGCTACGACTTCCAGCCCATCCGCACCGCCGCGGCCGCCCCCGCCCCCGCCGCAGCGCCGGCCTCGTCCTGGGGGTCCCTCGATTCCAGCTCCAGGGCCGCCTCCGCCTCCTCCCCCTACAACCTCAAGGTACCTTTTGTTTGGTCGGTGGGATCGCTCGATCGATCTAGCTGCGATTCGTGTCCTTGCCTGACGCAAATTTACTTGATTGTTGCGTGCTGCCAAATTCACATAGCAGCCTAGTTTGGATGAGAAAACCAGTAGCGTCGTAGGCAGTGCTGTAATGTTGAATTGATGAGTAGTATACTAGTATGCGCCATAAGTCGATCTGGTGGGTTAGAAATGGAACTACATCGGTAGATTGTTGCCATGTTTTATTGTGATACATGATAGTGCTAGTTCTGCTACTAAATTTTGTGTATCGCATAGGATGTGCTGGGAATTCGACCATGTTGTGTAACTAAGCACATGCCGATGGTATGCATAATTTAGCCTGCCAATTTCTGAACCCATCGACAAGTCTCGTAGCAATTCAGTGTAACGTAGCTCAACTGAATTTGTAGTACATGCCATAGCCCATAGGCAGATGCTTATTTGTTAGAGAGATGATTAATGCAACTCGACTCCTGTAGATTTGTACGTTAAGTTCTTCTGCATGCTGGTAGCTGCTGGTGCATTTTTACTGTGAAAGCTATGGCGAGATCTTATTTTGTTAGGATGCACAGTTGCGCTGTTAGGCTGCTTTAAAAGTATCACTCTGTTACATTATGTAAGTCATTTTAGCGAACTATTTTAGTTTGCTAAATAATAGTGTGCTAAAACGGCTTACATTATGGAACATAGGTAGTATGTTATAGGGTCTAATGGACTGGGTAATATTTACTATAGCTTATACGAATAAGCACATGAGATATCCTAGTGGTACACGTACTACATATCTCACATTTACAACTTAATTTGTGCTCTTTTGGATCTTAGTTTGTTGAATATTTAGCTCTTAATCAGTTACTGGTATATAGCCTTTCTTGAGTTAAGCTCCTACTCTTAGGACTCCATGGTTCTATTGATTGCATGGAATGAACTGCTAATTATTCTTTGTTTTATTTGATAATTAAACCTCCCTTCATCATATGAATAGTGTTCTTACTTTTTTTATTCTTATTGGAAGAGTGCTGGTATATTGGAGAATCGTGCGCCCAACAATGTTAATCATGAGGAGGACAGGAGTAATTTCGGACTGGTTACCATAGCAGATATTGACCGAACCATGAAGAAGTATTCTGATAACCTGTTGCATGCACTAGACGGTGTCAGCTCAAGGCTTTCTCAGCTGGAGGGTAGAACACATCATCTTGAAAATTCTGTTGACGAGTTCAAGTTAACTATTGGCAATTATAATGGCAGCACTGACGGAAAATTGCGTCAACTTGAGAACATGCTGAGGGAGGTATGCTTCATTTAACTCACGCGCGCTCTCTCTCTATCTAAGAAATTTTTATAGACCATACAATGGTGAAGATTACTAAGCAATGCATATGATGCTATAATGGAATACGTTTGAATAAAGTTTACTGTGTTATGTAAGTGTTAGCAGTAAGCAGGTCATGGTGCTGTGCTTTCTCACCAATGATCATTTTCTACAACTGATGTGCATGCTATACCTTAATTAAGTTGGAAATTGTTGCTTTATTCGTCTTGGGATTTTATACCAGTGGCTCACTTTGAGTTCAACAGTTAGTAGTGAACTGTACATTTATTTGTTTGTTCGGAGACATGGATTTACTCGGTGAGATGGTTATGCATACCCCCTCCGTCCCACGAAGGTTGTCTGAGATTTGTCAAAATTTGGATGTATATAGACACTAAATAGCATCTAGATACATCCAATTTTTGACAAATCTCAGACAACCTTCATGGGATGGAGGGAGTACATCAGATGCATTCATGGTTTCATCTTAGATGAATAGCCCTTCTTTAGTTACTCCCTTTTAAACCCACCATTTATGTTATATATGCTCAGGATGAGGCTACACATGATCACCTCTTATGTAATCACTGCTCATGGGGTATTTTTTTTCTTCCGTTATATATATGTAAATTATGGATAAAGCATCAGTAAAGTACTTTCTGAGGACAGTTCCCCTATAATATTTGAATTACTGCATGCAGGTCCAAGCAGGTGTGCAGATTATGCGGGACAAGCAGGAAATTGTGGAAACACAGCTCCATCTTGCAAAGCTCCAGCCAGCCAAAACTGAGACCCAGTCATCAGAAAATAGTGGTGTTGGACAGGCAGACTCTCGGCAGCAATCAGTGGCTCAGTCACAGCATCAAGTCTTGACCCCTTCCCAACCACAAGCATTTCCTGCCCTTCCTGCTCCAAACGCGCCGCCTCCACCTCCAACTTATCAAAGCCAGCCTCCAGCACAGTTTCCAGGCCATGCACCACATTCACAGATGCCATCTGCACCAGTTCCCTCAGTGCCAGCTTTACCACAGGATCCATACTACACACCATCTGCTCAGCCAACTGAAGCTATACATCAGCAGTATCAAGCCCCTCCAGTTTCACAGCCGCAGGCACCGCCAGCACCACAACAGCACTATCAAGCGCCTCCAGTTTCGCAGCCGCCGGTGCCTCCAGCACCACAACAGCAGTATCAAGCCCCTCCAGCTCAACAGCCACAGGCACCCCCGGCACCACAACAGCAGTATCAAGCCCCTCCAGTTCCGCAGCCGCAGGCTCCTCCAGCTCCACCACAGCAGTATCAACCTCCTTCACAGTTTCCTCAATATTCACAACAACCCCAGTCTGCAAATGTTAACCCTTCAAGTGCACCTCCTGCACCCCAGCAGACAGAATATGGACCTTCTCATAACTATCCACCAAATGTACACCCTCCTTCACCTTATATGCCACCGCCTACTGAATCAGCCCCTCCTTTCTATGGACAGAATCCTAGCATGTATGAACCTCCTGCAGTTAGGCCCAACTCTGGGCCACCGCCATCCTATGGTTCCACTGGGTATGGGCCACAGGGAGGAAATAGTTTTTCTGAATCATATGGTTACACTGGATCTCCTTCGTACCGTGGTAATGCTGGAATGAAGCCCACGCCTTTTGCTCCCTCTGGACCATCCTCTGGGGGTAGCAGCGGTAACTACGGCAGCAGGCTCCCCACGGCTCGGATACTACCACAAGCAGAGCCAGTCAGCTCTACGCCAGCTGGTCCAACAGGCAACAGGGTGGCGCTCGATGATGTGGTGGAGAAGGTTGCGACCATGGGGTTCTCAAGAGAGCAAGTGAGGGCGACCGTGCGGAGGCTGACCGAGAACGGGCAGAACGTCGATCTCAATGTGGTGCTCGACAAGCTGATGAACGGGTGATAAGTCAAGGTGTCAGATCCGCACAACACTACTGTTTGGGACAGTTTGTCTATAATATTTTGAAGTGATATGTCTCGTGCGCAAAGATCAGAGTCCAGATTGTGTGGCCTGAAGAAATTGGACAGGGCGAGTATCAGGTCTGCTGCCTTCCCTCTGGGTCTTGTTGTTATCTTCCGTCCAAACAACTACAGGCGTTGTTTATGAGTGATACTCTCTGAGTAGATACATAACATACATATGGTTCTTTTCGTATATGTGCTGATGAACTGCCTGAAAATCAAAACTGTGGTTTCTTGTCTTCTGTTAATAAACAATATTTTGTGTGTTTTCACATTTTAAGCTAGCTATTGGATTCCATATATTACCAAAAACTCAACTATGGTATTACCGTCCACAAGAAACACCTGTATGCGTATTGCGGGAACTGATGAATTATGCTGGACTCACACGCACCGTCAAAGTGCGTAATAATAGTACTCCTACATCTCGTGTTAAAAAGAATATGTGCGTGCACATGCACTATTAGTACATGCGCACACTTTTTGTTGAGGTAAAATGGCAGCTGTTCTTCTGCCCATTCAATCAAGAAAGAATAAGTTCCGGTTACAAGACGGAGAAGAATTTTTTTTAATAAAGAGAATATATTATTATCGCGAAGATATCACTTGTATGCAACCTCTGTAAACGCAATGCCCCAGCGGCAACACGGATGCACACAACCAAGAAAGGAAGCATTAAAAAAAAGCTCTGCTATAATGATCTATTTTGTAAGAAAAAAAGTAGCGCGCTAAATGAAATAACGCGGTCCTTCTCAAAACGCTATGCAAATTATAAAATGCTAATAGCACACCTATTTTTTAAAATAGCGTTTCGTAAAAAGTTAGAAAATTAGAGGTATAGCATATATATCAAGGATTTCATAAGCCAAAATTGTTCAGAGTAATACATGCATAACTAATTGACTAGTTTTAACTAAATTATATCAACATGTTTGTCCTTTACGTAAATGGAATGAACTAAAAAGTATAGAGCTGAACTGAATGAAGAACTATAGAGCTAAACTATGATGTCTACGGGTTACGCTACCACTACTTAACTACGTTCATGTACTGTTCAACTTGGAAGAGAAACTGCAAGGATGAAACTAGATATGACTGTTGAGTGCTACGCAAGAGGTGGTGGCCTAGCGGCGAAGACCTTAGGCGTCAGATCGAGCTCCTGGTCGAGGGGCGCGTCATCTGGCCGGGTGATTCTGGTCGGGATGTGCCACGTGGAGGCGGCCGAGCAGAGCTGGAGGAGAGTTGCGCTGGCCCGCTGCTACTGTAGTCGCCACCGCCGCGACGCGTAGGGAGTCAAAGTGGCGACTAGTTAGTTGCCGATCTGGGTTGGAATCGGGGCCGTGGACAATCATTAGTTCTATAAAAAAATTAGCGCGCTATATGCTATAACTTTACAACAAATAGCGACGCTGTTAATAGCGAGATTAGCGTCATAGAGAGCAAATTATGCATAGCGTAGAGTTCACCTTCTAAATAAATACGCTATAGCGTCGCTTAAACGTTGAAATAGTGCGTTATTTTTTTTTCATGATTCCTTGTAACTTCAGACCAAACACTACTAAGACAACACAAAAAATTTATCTTCTTTAAAAACGATGCCTCTAAAAAAAGAATAGTGCACAACTGTTGTGGTCACCTTAATCCTAGCTCATAGGTTTTCACCCTAGGGAAGATCCGCTCTCTCAAAAGCAACGTCTTCAACAAAACCATTATCAAACAACTAATTAAAGCTAGACATTAGGATTTTACCCTGAAGATTAGACTTTGAACTTCTCATGTACCCACCTCCACTTGCCGATGTCGATAATCTAAGTCACAAATCATCAAGCCAATCCCTCATCTTCACTCGGAACCACCATTACTAGGATCTCAACTTCCATGTCATTCACTACTACTGACATCACCATAGAACTAAAAACATGTCCCACTATGCCATATAGACTGCAAAGCTTAGTATTGCTTCTTCTGAAACAAAATGGTCCGAATAAAACATGGTTGCGTGCGTCATGTAATTCGGCAAACTCCAGGCATGAGTCGCGCAATAGAGTTCACAGGCGAAGTGTTCTGGAACACCATACTTCGTCTAGACCAATGAAGATATATTGGAAGAATTAGGTTTAATAGTGCGGACAAATGGCTCCCATTCTACGGGGATACATTCATTTTGAAATTCGAAAACTCATAGTCCAAAGTTAAGTTTTACAAAACTATGAAAAAGAATTTGAAGGTAGTCAATGATATATACTACGTACTTCTCTAGGCTAAACAAATTTCTGGTGCACAGGTGTGCAAAATCTCTCTATGAAATACTTCGTACTCTTGGCAAAAAAGATAAGATCTGGCAATAAATTTTAGAGTAAAACGCTTCGGGGGTCACGAAGTTGCCACCGATGAGCGTATTAGTCACGAACTGGGAAAATGACAAGTATTGGTCACGAAGTTGCAGAATTGTGTCTCGTTAGTCTTTCCGTCAGGACGGCCGTTAAGTTGATGACGTGGCGCCGTTAGTTGTCACGTGAAACGCACGTGCGGCCGGCCCGTAGCTAAAAATCTGACAGAAATTATTGTAATATTGTAAAATCAATATAAAAATATCTATAGGCCCAAATTTAGCAAATAATATACCTTTGGATTCAGAAAAAGGAGTAGAACACATTGGTACTGTTGGTTTGCACTTCTGCAAAACTTACAGATATTCAAATTTTGATGAGTGTTTATGGTGGTTTTTACATGATTTAAATTAATTTGAATGCGTTTAATATTAAACCAATACCAAATGACTCATATTGAAATTGCCCATCCACTAGTAGAATTTTGAAACTAAAGCTATTTTCATCATATTTTTACTGTTGTGTTAATATGCCTATTTAAAATCATATTTTTACTGTTCTAAAAAAAAATCATATTTTTACTATTTTCCGGCCACCTCTCCTGCTTCTGGCAGTGCCCGAGCCAGGCCCGCCTAGCCCCAGATGGGCCCCGAGGGCCCAGCTCAGGCCGAAGAGCCTCGTCGCGCGCCACCTCTGCCCCCCCGCCAGCGCGCCGCGCCGGCTGCCGCCGTTCGGCCCATAGACCACACCGCCGCGGAACCTCGAGCCGGCAGCACCATCGCCGGAGGAGAAGGCCCCGCGCCCCACCTCCAAACGCCCGGGAGAAGCGCTCGCCGCCACGGCCGCACGGGGCTTTGCCGGACGGCCTGCGCCAACGATGGCGCATGGGGAGGCGGAGGAGGGGGTCGAGGAAGGCTAGGGTCAGGCGCCCTTCGTCGCTGCGGGGAGCGACAACGAGGGGGCGGGGAGTGGGGAGACCGGGATGGAGCGGGGAAGGCCTGGCGGCGGCAGCTAGCGTGGGACGGAACCCTAGTTGCGGGAGCGGCTCGTCACAATGTTCCTTTGGGTTTAACCCAATTGCAAGCAACCTATCGTCATTCAAAATGATTTTAAATAGGCATTTTAACATAACAGTAAAAATATGATGAAAATAGTTTCAGTTTCAAAATTCTACCACATGCATACTAGTGGATGGGCAATTACAATATGAGTCATTTGGTATTGGTTTAATGTTAAACGCATTCACTGAATTTAAATCATGTCAAAAACACCATAAACATTCATTAAAATTTGAATATCTGTAAGTTTTGCAAAAGTGCAAACCAACAGTACCAAAGTGTTCTACTCCTTTTCTGAATCCAACGTATATTATTTACTAAATTTGGGCATGTAGATATTTTTATATTGATTTTACAATATTCTGATAATTTCTGTCATTTTTGGCTACGGGCGGCCGCAGCGTTTCGCGTGACACGTCACCAACTTAACGGCCGTCTAACGGAAAAACTAGACGTTCTACAACTTCATGAGTAATAGTTGCTATTTTCCTAATTCATGACTAATACGCTCATCCATGGCAACTTGTGACCCCCGAAGCGTTTTCCTCTAAATTTTATAGTTTTGAAATGCGCCTACTCACTGTACGCTCGGCTGGACTTAGCCTGTCGGCCGCGTCGCCGTCGTGGCGCAGGCACCGATCGATCAAATCCACAGAACAGAAGCGCCCGTCGTGTTGTGCAGACTCTGGCGAGCGACAGAACAGTGCCGATCCAGGCGCGCACGCGGGCGTCGCCGTCAGGCGCCACGGCCCACGCCGGCGCTCGTGGCGGTGATGGCGTTGCTCCGCCCGCTCGGCATGCCGAGCGGCGCACGCGCCGCGGGATCACGTGCCGTCATGTGGCCGCCATGCCACGCATTAAAAGGTAGGCTCGTGCACGTAGCTGTAGCGGCTAGCGCCGGTGGCTGTAGCGGTCGCCGTCGCGTCGGCGAGTGGAGGGGATCGGAAGATGGTCCCGATCAGCGAGATGGTGATCATGATCGATGCGCACAGTTAGTGCCGCTGCTCCCCCTGTACCCGTCACCAACTTGGGACCGTCCATCTGATTGATATTCTCTCTCTCGCTCGCCCTCTCAGGAATCCGGATCCTGTCGTATGGTGCTGCTATCCGATTCTCAGGTCGGAGTGGACGGATCGTCGTTCTCACGAGTCTCATCATCGTAGATCGCACCACCCGGCCACAGCCATTGCGGTGCGCCCGGGGAAGGCTTCGGGCTCGAATCTCAGTGCTCATGGTCATGGTGTGCCTGGCCGAACTTCCACATGGTACAGATGTGCTGGCAGCGGCTCGCTCTACGACGAAGACGACGACGACAATAATATTCATCGGCTTTGGACGGTGGCACGACCGAATGTTCGCTCCTCTTCCCGGGGGATCGATGTACGCGCGCGCGCGCGCTTTTATCTAGAAGTACTACCATTTCTTTTCTGCCTCGAGAAGTTCCACACATCGTGTACGTGTATGAAATTTCAAAGGCTAGTCATCGTAGGCCTATGTTTGGCAGAATAGCCGCCGTCTCCCACGAAAAAAACTAGCCCTCCACACCTCCTTTAGGGCATTTCGGACGTCTAAAGTATCCGCCATCCTCGCGCGTTTGTTTGTGTTGGCCTAAATGGTCGAAATCGACCGCCCGTTCGTTTGCGTCGGGTGACCCCAGCGACACGACGTATTTTTTTTTCGGTTTTTCATTTTTTTCAACATAAAAACATAATTTACATAGTAAAAAAAAGAAAATATAAAATATAAAAACTAACGCATGCGCCTACTCGTCGTCATCGTCGTCGAGCACGACGAAATCCGGTACCGGCCACGACCAATTGGCAACCGACAGAACATAGGCCGGTGCCGCCGGCGGTGGAGGTGGAGCAGCCCACACCGGTGGTGGAGGTGGAGCCGCCCATGGATTGTACGCCGGAGGTGAAGGTGGAGTCAGAAGCGGCAGTTGCGGGGCTGAGTTCTGGAGCACCCGTCGTAGGGCCTCTTCCTCCGTGAGGCCCGATGACGTACCGGAGCAGCGGCGGCTGCACCGGTCAGTCCACCTCCGAGACGAGGACGTCGAGCCTCTCGATCTCGTCGTCGGTCATCGTTGTTGGGAACTTGGACTTCTGGCCCTCCGCTATGGCCGCCTGCCATTGGTGGAAAATGCAGGCGACGAAGTCGTCGCTGTCGTCCTTGGCCTCCTCGTTGTGGTAGACCAGCGCGTCGTTGTCCTCGTCGACGTCGTCGTCCTGTGAGGCGCCGGCGGCTGCCGTGTTCGACGACGAGGCGGCGATGGCTGGTCAAACGGGAAGTCCCTCTCGCCGAGGAAGCCCGCCTGCCTTCTCGGATCTTCCTCGGTCAGGCGCCGGCTGTACTAGGTACCGGAGTCGACAGCGAAGGCGTGATCGACGCGGAGGTCTGACGGCAGGTACCTCCGCCTGCGCCGGATCTCGGCGCTCCAGCCTAGCTTCCGCAGAGGCATCGTCTAACCCTAACCCTAACCCTAACACCAAACCCTAACCCTAAACCCTAACCCTAACTCTAACCCCCTCTCGAAATTGAACGAAACAAAAGCCGAATATCTTATTTTTCTGTAACAAAGACGAAGTCTAGAGGGGGGACGAAGAAGCGCTACAGGACAGCCAGACCAGGCCTAGGTGCGGCCCAGGCCCTGGCCGCGCCTAGGGGTGGTCTGGAGCCCCCTGGCCTCTCCCTTCCGCCTAAAAGAAGACTCCCGACGCGTGAACCCTAAATCAATAAGCCTCCGTCCACGAAAGGTTCTGTAGCTCCGCCGCCGGAGAAGACAAGATCCGGGGGACAGAAGTCTCTGTTTTGGCACTTTGCCGGGACGGGGAATTGCCCCCCGGAGCCATCTCCATCAACTCCACCACCATCTTTATCACCATTGCTGACTTCCATGATGAGGAGTGAGTAGTTCTCCCCCCGAGGTTGAGGGTTTTACCGGTAGCTATGTGGTCTATCTATCTCTCCATGTATGATCTTTATGTGATCATGAACTTTGTAATCTAGTTGAATAAGTAGATTATATTCTTCAACTATTGTGCTACTCAAGTGGTTTTATTATGTGATCTCCGGGGACACCTTGCCCAACGGTGTGAAGGTGACAGTGTGCACACCGTGTTTGTTTCTTAAGCTTAATTTACATAAATACTTATGAATTGTGGTGTCTAGTTAGTATCATCTTTGTATGCTCAAAGTGTGTTATCACCGGATTTTGGCCAAATCAGGAGATGGGCCGTAAGTGAAGATGGGCTTAAAAGATATACGCACGGAGCATCTTTGAAGCGGCCTTGCGCGAAGAGTTTGGGCTTAATTGCCTATGTATCTGTAATATAGTAGATCGCATCATAGTTTAGATTAAAAGATAGAGTTTAACTCGTGCACGGTTAGGTGCACGTCCAGATTAGAAAGTCCCTTGGACTATAAATATGTATCTAAGGGTTATCGGAAAAGGAGGACAATCACGTTCACAACAAACACAAATCAGGCGCATCGCCACCCCTTCTTTCGAGGTTTCTCCCGGGTAAGCATCATGCTGCCTAGATCGCATCTTGCGATCTAGGCAGCACAACGTTTATTCGTTTACCTTGTGTTGCTCGTACTGAAGCGTTGTTGATGGCGAGTAGCACTATTTATCGTAGATGTTTTGGGGCTTGCATAGATGCTTTTCTTGCGCATATCTGCTTAGCTGTGCCGTCCCTCAATATCTAGCTGCCCTTACACCTATCTAGGTGTAAGGGCAGCATCTTGCTTGTTCGTTGCTTAGTAGATCCGATCTGTTATAGTTGCTCCTTGTTCTTCAAGGATTAGTTTAATATCCGTATGGTTAGGCCTTGCAAACGGGTTGAACGATCCGGTAGTGCGTTAGGTATGGTTTGTTAGTCCTAAGAGGGATGTTCCGGGAATTAACTTAATGTTGGTTTTTAGGCCTCTTTTAGGGTTAGTTCTCCATTATCTTTCGTGTCTATTAGGCTCAACTACGCGTAGGATGTTCCGATCATACGGTGAAAACCCTAAACTGTCGTAGATTGGTTTAGCTTTGTTATGATCAAGCAGGATCCCCATGTCATTGAAAATCCAACGTGAACCATGGGGCGATCGGCTCTTTGAGCCGATCCGCAGGGCAACCTGAGAGCCGATAGGGCTCGTATTTAATGTTTACGTGTCCCATGCAGGGAGCTAATCAAAGCAATCCAACACCTTCCTGGCCAGGTATAGGTCAGGTGGCACGCCCACAACCGGGTCGTGTGCAGGAGCATTTGCGGGACGACGTCGGACCAGGCACTACAAGAAAAGTTGCCATGGCCGACGAAGTTGAAGTCGCGCCGTGGTTGCTGGTGTACCATGGCCGACGATTTTGGTCCCTCCGTGGTGCATGTCAAAACTTTTTTTCTCGTTTTTGAGGCCACCTAGCCCGACGAAAGCGGCAAAACGTGGCGTATGGTGGCCCGGGACGTGGTGCATCTCGAAATCTCGGGTTCGCCGGCCGAGTCAACGCAAATCCGCACCGCCGAGGGATGTAGGGCCCAGATGGCAGCCTCTCTGGCATTGTTTTTTTCTAGATCGCGCCATCTCGTTCAACGTTCTCCGATCGAGCCGTTTACGATGCAGGATCATGGGTCCCGCATGTCATCCTCTATGAACCAAAATTCTTTCTATTCTTGGATTTTTTTGACCCCCTGATTTCTGGCTACTTCCTTTTTCTTTTGATCCCTTGCCGCCTTGGAAACGTTGAGACCGCTGCTGCTAAATGGGACCCGCATGTCATCCTCTATGTGTAATCAACTTTCTTTTCTTGGAGTTTTTTTGGCACCTCAAATTTGGTCACTTGCCTTTTTCTTTCGATCCCCTGCCGCCTCTCAAACGGTGATACCGCTGCTTCCAGGACCCGCATGTCATCCTCTATGTCTTGTAAAACTTTCTTTTCTTGAATTATTTTTGGCACCTCATATTTGGTCACTTACCTTTTTCTTTCGATCCCTGCCGCCTCTCAAACGGTGATACCGCTGCTGCTAAATGGGACCCGCATGTCATCCTCTATGTACTATAAAACTTTCTTTTCTTGGATTTTTTTGGCACCTCATATTTGGTCACTTGACTTTTTCTTTCGATCTGCCTCTCAAACGGTGATACCGCTGCTGCTAAATGGGACCCGCATGTCATCCTCTATGTACTATAAAACTTTCTTTTCTTGGATTTTTGTGGCACCTCATATTTGGTCACTTGACTTTTTCTTTCGATCCTATTGCCTCTCAAACGGTGATACCGCTGCTGCTAAATGGGACCCGCATGTCATCCTCTATGTACTATAAAACTTTCTTTTCTTGGATTTTTTTGGCACCTCATATTTGGTCACTTGACTTTTTCTTTCGATCCCCTGCTGCCTCTCAAACGGTGATACCGCTGCTGCTAAATGGGACCCGCATGTCATCCTCTATGTACTATAAAACTTTCTTTTTTTGGATTATTTTTGGCACCTCATATTTGGTCACTTGACTTTTTCTTTCGATCACCTGCTGCCTCAAACGGTGATACCGCTGCTGCTAAATGGGACCCGCATGTCATCCTCTATGTACTATAAAACTTTCTTTTTTGGATTATTTTTGGCACCTCATATTTAGTCACTTGACTTTTTCTTTCGATCCCCTGCTGCCTCAAACGGTGATACCTGCTGCTAAATGGGTCCGCATGTCATCCTCTATGTACTATAAAACTTTCTTTTCTTGGATTATTTTTGGCTCATGATATTTGGTCACTTGCGTTTTTTTCTTTCGATCTCATGCCACGTTTGAAACTTTGAGGAACCTGCTGGCTCATGGGACCCGCATGTCATCCTCTATGTGCTATAAAAGTTTATTTTCTATGGTTTTTTTCACTCTCTGATTTTTGTCTATTTCCTTTTTCTTTTGATGCCCTGCCGCCTTGGAAACGTTGAGTAAGCTGCTTACTCATGGGACCCGCATGTCATCCTCTATGTACAATCAAGTTTCCTTGAATTATTTTTGGCTCCTGATATTTCGTCACTTGCCTTTTTCTTTCGATCTCATGCCACATTTGAAACGTTGAGGAACCTGCTGGCTCATGGGACCCGCATGTCATCCTCTACGAACAATAAAAGTTTCCTTTATTGGAGTTATTTTTGACCCCTAATTTCTGGCTATTTGCCTTTTTCTTTTGATCCCCTGCCCCCTTTTGAAACGATGAGGACGCTGTTGGCAGGTCGGTCCCATATGTCATCCTCTATGAACAATACAAGTTTCCTTTGGTGGATTTATTTTTTACCCCTAATTAATTTCTGGCTATTTCATTTTTTTTCTTTGATCCCTGCCGCCTTGGAAACGTTGAGGATGCTGCTGCCTCATCGGTCCCGCGTGTCATCCTCTCAGAACGATAAATGTTTTCTTTTCTTGGATTTTTTACCAACTGATTTTTGGTTTTTTTATTTTCGATCCCCTGCCGCCTTTGAAACGTTGACGACCCTGCTGGCTCATGGGTCCCGCATGTCAGCCTCCCCGTACAAGAAACATGTGATATCTTGATTATTTTGCAGACAATAAACAGTGTATTTCGCTCTGAGCTATTGCAAACGGATAAATTAAATCTTTATTTTTACAACATATATCTTGAATCTCCTTGTTTTTTGTTTTGGCGAAGCATAGGACTTTCCTGTTTTTTTTTTGAGAAAAATCCGAACTATCATGTTCTGGAGTGGGCTGAAATTGTACGTGTCAAAAGGCCCAGAAGGATAGTTCGAAGGCCCAGATGTCCAGATGCAGCCCAATTGAAATCTTTCTTTTCTTGGATTTTTTTCACCCCTGATTTCTGGCTACTTCATTTTTCTTTTGGTCCTGTGCCGCCTTGGAAACGTTCAGACCGCTGCTGCAAAATGGGACCCGCATGTCATCCTCTATGTACAATAAAGTTTCTTTTCTTGGATTATTTTTGGCTCTGATATTTGGTCACTTGCCTTTTTCTTTCGATCTCATGCCACGTTTGAAACGTTGAGGAATCTGCTGGCTCATGGGACCCGCATGTCATCCTCTATGTACAATAAAAGTTTGATTTCTTGGATTTTTTTCACCCTCTGATTTTTGGCTATTTCCTTTTTCTTTTGATCCCTGCCGCCTTTGAAACGTTCGGTAAGCTGTGGCTCATAGGTCCCACATGTCAGCCTGTATGAACGATAAAGCTTTCCTTTCTTGGAGTTTTTTGACCCCCTAATTTCTGGCTACTTTCTTTTTCTTTTGATCTCAAGCCGCATTTGAAACGTTGGGACCGCTGCTGCAAAATGAGACCCGCATGTCATCCTCTATGTACAATAAAGTTTCTTTTCTTGGATTATTTTTGGCTCCTGATATTTGGTCACTTGCCTTTTTCTTTCGATCTCATGCCACGTTTGAAACGTTGAGGAATCTGCTGGCTCATGGGACCCGCATGTCATCCTCTATGTACAATAAAAGTTTGATTTCTTGGATTTTTTTCACCCTCTGATTTTTGGCTATTTCCTTTTTCTTTTGATCCCCTGCCGCCTTTGAAACGTTCAGTAAGCTGCTGGCTCATAGGTCCCACATGTCAGCCTGTATGAACGATAAAGCTTTCCTTTCTTGGAGTTTTTTGACCCCCTAATTTCTGGCTACTTTCTTTTTCTTTTGATCTCAAGCCGCATTTGAAACGTTGGGACCGCTGCTGCAAAATGGGACCCGCATGTCATCCTCTATGTACAATAAAGTTTCTTTTCTTGGATTATTTTTGGCTCCTGATATTTGGTCACTTGCCTTTTTCCTTCGATCCCATGCCACGTTTGAAACGTTGAGGAACCTGCTGGCTCATGGGACCCGCATGTCATCCTCTATGTACTACAAAAGTTTATTTTCTTGGGTTTTTTTCACTCTCTGATTTTTGGCTATTTCCTTTTTCTTTTGATCCCCTGCCGCCTTGGAAACGTTGAGTAAGCTGCAAACTCGTGGGACCCGCATGTCATCCTCTATGTACAATCAATTTTCTTTTCTTGGAGTTTTTTTACCCCCTAATTTCTGGCTACTTTCTTTTTCTTTTGATCTCAAACCGCATTTGAAACGTTGGGACAGCATGTCATCCTCTATGTACAATAAAAGTTTCTTTTTTTGGATTATTTTTCACCCTCTGATTTTTGGTCACTTGCCTTTTTCTTTCGATCTCATGCCGCCCTTGAAAACGTTGAGGAACCTGCTGGCCCATGGGACCCACATGTCATCCTCTATGTACTATAAAAGTTTCTTTTCTTTGATTTTTTTCACCCTCTGATCTTTGGCTATTTCCTTTTTCTTTTCATCCCCTGCCGCCTTGGAAACGTTAGTAAGCTGCTGACTGGTGGGACCCGCATGTCATCCTCTATGTACAATCAAGTCTCTTTTCTTGGATTTTTTTACCCCCTTATTTTTGGTCACTTGCCTTTTTCTTTCGATCTCATGCAGCCTCTGAAACGTTGAGAAGCTGCTGGCTCATGGGACCCACATGTCATCCTCGATACTATAAAAGTTTCTTTTCTTGGATTTTTTCACCCTCTTATTTTTGGCTGTTTCCTTTTTCTTTTGATCCCCTGCCGCCTTGGAAACATTGATTAAGCTGCTGACACAAGGGCCCGCATGTCATCCTCTATGTACAATCAACTTGCAAGATCTTGGGGCGGAAGAGCTTGTATAAGTGGGACCCATATGTCATCCTCTATGTACAATAAAAGTTTCTTTTTCTTGGATTATTTTTTGCTCCTGGTATTTGGTCTCTTTCCTTTTTCTTTCGATCTCATGCCGCCTCTGAAACGTTGAGTAAGGTGCTGGGTCATGGGACCCGCATGCCATCCTCTATGTACAATCAACTTTCTTTTCTGGGAGTTTTTTTACCCCTAATTTCTGGCTACTCTTTTTCTTTTGATCTCAAGCCGCATTTGAAACGTTGACACCGCTGCTGCAAAATGGGACCCGCATGTCATCTTTTATGTACAATAAAGTTTCTTTTCTTGGATTATTTTTGGCTCCTGATATTTGGTCACTTGTCTTTTTCTTTCGATCTCATGCCCCCTTTGAAACGTTGAGGAAGCTGCTAGCGCATGGGTCCCGCATGTCATACTCTATGAACAATAAAAGTTTCCTTCCTTGGAGTTATTGTTTACCGCTAATTTCTGGCTACTTCCTTTTTTCTTTTGATCCCCTGCCGCCTTGGAAACGTTGAGTAAGATGCTGACACAAGGGGCCCGCATGTCATCCTCTATGTACAATCAACTTGCAAGATCTTGGAGCGAAAGAGCTTGTATAAGTGGGACCCATATGTCATCATCTATGTACAATAAAAGTTTCTTTTCTTGGATTATTTTTTGCTCCTGATATTTGGTCACTTTCCTTTTTCTTTCTATCTCATGCCGCCACTGAAACGTTGAGTAAGGTGCTGGCTCATGGGACTGTACAATAAAGTTTCATTTCTTAGATTTTTTTTACCCACTGATTTTTGCTAACTTGCCTTTTTCTTTTCGATCATATGCCGCCTTTGAAATTGAGGTCGCCGCTGGCTCATGGGTCCCACAAGTCAGCCTCTATGAACAATAAACCTTTCCTTTGTTGTATTTTTTTACCCCTAATTTCTGGCTATTTGCCTTTTTCTTTTGATCCCCTGCGGCCTTTGAAACGATGAGGACGCTGCTGGCAGGTCGGTCCCACATGTCATCCTCTATGAAGAATATAAGTTTCCTTTTTGGATTTATTTTTGACCCCTAATTTCTGGCTATTTGCCTTTTTCTTCTGATCCCTGCCGACTTCGAAATGATGAGGATGCAGCTGGCAGATCGGTCCCACATGTCAGCCTCTATGAACTATAAATGTTTCCTTTGTAGGATTTATTTTTTACCCCTATTTTCGGGCTACTTGCCTTTTTCTTTGAAACGTTGAGGACGCTACTGTCTCATGGGTCCCACATGGCATCCTCTCTGAACGATAAACCTTCATTTCTTGTTAACGACAGGTTTATCAGTATTATTTTCGCAGACTAATACAAGCTCTTTGGCTCCAAGATCTTGCAAGTTGATAGATTAAATCAAGGAATTATTAGGATATGTTTTAAATTTCAAATCCACTTTATGAATTTTTAAAAATACCGTTATCCATGTGGGTATGGAGCGATCAAGGATTTTCATATTGGGCATGAGCAGTTTCAAAAATTGGAACCCTATAATTCAAAATAAATAAAAACAACTTTTATGTAGAATCTCCGTGTATTTTTTTTTGCCAATCATAGGATCTGTGTTTCATTAGAAAAGGGCCGAAATTGCATGAGCAGAAAGGCCCATTTGAAGTTATTGGGCTTCGACGGCCGGAGCAAGTAGACCGATAACAATTACCATGTAGATGTTCCTTGGCAACCCAAAAGTGAAATATTGGGCCCAACAGGGGAAGGTTGAACAGTACTTTTTCTATTGGGAAGGTGGTACATGGGGTTATCCTGACAAAAAAATGGAACATGGGTTACTGAAGGTTGCCCATTTGTGCCTAATATGTTTGTCAGCAGGAGCTTTACCTTCCGCCGCCGCCGCTCCGCTTCCGCCGCCGCCGCCATGCCTCGTCGCGGGTCGAGCTACCGGTACGGCGGCGTCTCGAGCTCGGGGTACCGCAGCGTCCGCGCGCGCCCCAAATTAAGGTACTTCCTCCTCGGGACGGCACCTACGATAGGCTCGGCTGGCCTTGGGGCATTTACCCCTAGCCTCTTCCATGCTCAAGTTTTTGAAATGTTTCTGGCTCTGTTCAACACTGGATCAAATTTGTCAACATGACCATTCTTATGGAGTAGCAACGAGTTGAATCTCTCAAAACTCTTTAAGTTCTGCAATATAACGACTAATTGGTACTACCTTATACAAAATGATTACATATCCTTATTTTGGAAGCAAGCAATCACACACTTATAGTTTGCTAGTCAGCTGCACGTAACGTTAAAAATCGGCAATTATAATGAATAAACCTGTAATTTTCACTTAAAATGCATTAAGGAGCATCAAATTTGACAAATCAAACCATGTCGTACTGAAAATTGACATGTCTTTCTCATGCAGAAATGTAAAATTATCCATGCATGTGCGTTTATACAGGTTAAGTTTTGCACGTATTATTTTTTGTAACTTTTCTGACTACCTTCAAAGCTCCAATCCTTCTTCATCATCTTTGTTGTACCGCACTGATGCAAGTGAATGCGAGCTGCTCGCCAGACGCGACTTCGTGTCCGATATGTGTACTATGCCTTCTCCATCTAGTGCTAGTTACGCCTCTGTGCTAATTAATTCAGCACAAACCTCTGTCATTGCAGCTGTGACTCACCTCGACCATTGGAGCCCAATCACAAGAGCGAGCTCAGTCTCAACCAGAGAGGCATGTGTCTCATGGTTAGCTATCTACAACTTGCTGTCTTACTAAAACCGTGCCTATCATATAGAGATCACCTCGCTGGTGTAGCAATGGCTGCAAGTAGCTGCTAGCATGAGCGAAGGGGATAAGGAAGAAAAGATTAAAAAAATGGGGTGGGGCCAACAAGCAGGAAAGCTATCTACTAGCTTTATGGATGTTTCTGGAATTGGGTAGAAAATAGTACTCGATGACACTGTAGCAGCGAATCCCAGAGACCAAAGGCCGTTGGATGATGTCTAATGAACGGCAGAACAAAATCGGCGAAATTAGCTTGAATTTTGATAATAAATCTTGGGCATTTTCCCTCGAACATGATTTATCAACTTTGGGTAGTCTCTGGACTAGTCTCCCTCGTCCACCAATTATTATCATAAACTACTGCGGAAAGTTGAGGGCAGTCCCTAGTCCCGAGCACTTCGCCCACTTCCCCTGGCCTCATCCCAGAGATCTCACACCAACCACCTCACCGTCGACTAGCCGCCTGTCTACAGCCCTCCGAAGAATCCCCAATGGCGGCGACGCCCCTACTAGAGCGCTCCTCACGCGAGCGCATCATCGAGTCTGGCCCACATGTCTTCCGTGCCTGCCGTGTGTCGGCAAGCACGACCGACTTCTCCGTCGGCGAGCCGCCGGCCGTGGGCGAGGGCGAGGCGTCCCCGTACACTATGACAGTGCACATCTTCTTCTCGAGGACGTACGAGCTCAGGAGGATGGCCGGCCCCCTCCCTGCCCCACTGGATGAGGACGATATCACCACTACACCCTGCGAAGAGGTGGTGCTGGATCTTGGCTTGCCTCCGAGGAAGCTGCGTAGTGGGGGCAATGTCGTGCGAACTATGCGCGAGATTCTTGCCCGTGTATGGCTGCTCAAGAACCTGAACCTCACGGAGGAGGAGTGGGACATCATCATGCCTTACGATGTTATGCACCTGATGTGGCAGCAGGCGTGTCGTCGGCTCGGTGGCCTCCACTTCGACCTCACCCTTAGGGTGGACCACCGGCTCATCGTCAACTTGCCGGCGCTGCAGGACAGTTGGGTCCTAGTTGCGCCGGAGGACGGCCACTGCAGCATATGCATGCTGGGGCTGTCGCAGCGCACAACGGTGCGTCTCCGGGGATGCAAACACCCGTTCCATAGGAAGTGCATCTTCTCCTGGTTTGTAACGAACGCCAGCTGCCCTATCTGCCGCGATAAAGTGCTGACCCATCTTATTTTCGATTTGTAGCATAGTATGAATAAAAACCCTGTATGATAGGGATGCCATGCCAACTTGAATCCTATGTCAAGAGAAATTCTATTTGATTGTGGTTATAAGATATTCTGCATTAGTTTGATCTATTATCATTCTATTTTCCTATGGGATATGACCCTATGAATCAAACAGCATGGGATTACTTCCACACAATTAAGTTTGACCAACTTTTAGTAGGACAACAAACATAAATAATTAGTCATCATGGGATTACAATCCAACAGATAATTGTCTTCAGGACTCATACATTTTCCAAATAGAAAAATCAAAACAAATCATGGTTCTTCATCTCACAGCATGATACAGAGACAAGAGTCTAATCATCATCATCATCATCATCATCATCATCATCACCTCCGTCTTCATTCTGATATTCGTGCATGGTCTCATCCTGCTCGTCCTGTCCATTCTCCTCCTGAGATTCACCAGGTAGCTTCAGTTTATCCATCTCTTTGTCGACTATGCTTACCTCAACAGTGAAATCTACTTCTCCATCATGTGCAGGGATACCTGTATCCAACGAGGTTTCATCAATGTCAGCAACTTTAGTTTGCATACAACCAGCGAAATCATCTTGCTGGGCACCAATTATTGGATCCGCATTCTCATCCAAATCATATATGTTCCTTGCCACAAACTTTTGCACATACTGCCATCCTTTTCTAGATCTGTCTTCCAAGAAAAGTACCTTGGCCGCTTGAGGTACCAAAATATAAGGATCATCCTTGTACCACTGAGCAGTAGTATCGACTGATATGAAATACCCATCATTTCTGGCACCTTTGCCCTTGTTTGGATCTTGGTTGTACCAATAACACTTAAATAGAACCACAGATCGGACAGTAACCTTATCACTATAGAACAACTGAATAACCTCTTCTATGTGACCATAATGGTCAAATGACTCTGATCTCTTTTTTCTGGTTGTCAAGTGATCTCCACTGGTTGTGATGCCACTATTTCGTGTCTTCAAATGTTGTTCACGCTCATAGGAGCTGTAATGGACACCATTGGCATTGCAAGCTGCAGCTACCAACACCCTCTTATCTGGACCACGTGATAGGACAAGGAGATCAGCACTAACAGCGCCTGGATTCTCCGCATGGAGTTTCGAGATCTACGATTACAAAATAGACAAGAGGTCATCTCATGTGAAAACACATAGACAAGTCAGAGTGCAATTGAACATCTTACATATTTCTCAAACCAGTCCTGAAACCCACTCCCACGTGCCGATAGCTTTCCATTTGTTTCCATGTACAACCTGCAAAACATAGCCAAGTCAGCTGAATATATTTCATTTTGATACAAGTTCATAGTATATGCGAGGAACTGAGTAGTTCGTGTGCATAGTACTCACTTAACATATTCATCAGCCTCTGTAGCATTATTCAGCACATACCAAGACAGCTGTTCAAATTCAGACTGCTCTAATGTTTTTTCGGTCCTCTTTCCTATTAGCTCAACACCATGTTTAAAAACAGATCCTCCAACTTCCAAAATTCTGCGACCCCGATTGAATCTGGTCTCAATATCAGGAATATATCTTGAGGCAAATGTATATGCTTCAGCAGCAATATACGCCACTGCAATGCAAGCCTCCGGTCTAGCTTTGTTCCTAACTGTATTCTTGAAAGTGCACAGTCGACGTTCTATAGGGTACATCCATCCATACTGTACCGGACCTCTTAAAAGTGCCTCATCAGGTAGATGAACAGCCAAATGCACCATCACATCAAAGAAGGCTGGAGGATATATCAGCTCCAGCTTGCACAGGATTACTGCTATGTCCACCTTAAGACGTTCTACAACAGCTCTGCTTAGAGTTTTACTACATATTTCCCTAAAGAACCTTCCCAACTCTGCAATCACGTTGTACATATTTGGCTTCACTAAATCTTTAATGCCAATAGCTAAAAGCCTTTGCAGCAGGATGTGACAATCGTGAGTTTTCAACCCTTGGAGCTTGTTTCCTTCAGCATTGAGACAATTTGCAATGTTGGAAGCAAATCCGAACGGGAACATCACACCTCGGAGGTACTCACAAAATAATCTCCTTTTAGGCATCGGCAATGTGAATTCCGCGCCTCGAAATTTATAATGTTTTTCCTTGCCTTTGTTCACTTTGTCATTACGATCCAGTTGCAAGTGCCTGTTAACATTCAATGTTGCACAATCAATCCTAGCATTTGAGCTATCTTTTGTCTTGGATGGAATGTTGAGTAATGTGCCGACAATGCTGTCACATATATTCTTCTCCATGTGCATGATATCAATATTATGCCGAAGCTTCTTACCAGCCCAATACGGCAAGTCCCAAAGAGTGGTCCTGCGCTTATAAAATATTCTCGGTCTATCATTTTCCATTTCCTTCCTCTTGGTACGTGCTGCTATTTCACCTCCCATCTTCCTTTTGGTAGCTGCTAGACTCAGTTCATCTCGTCTCTTCTTCCTTTTTCTATCTGCTACTACTGCTGCTGCATCTTCTGTATTCTTCTCTGCTGTACCTCCATTTGGCAACGGGGAGAGAAACCGCTGGTTATTACTAAACCAAAACCGTCCCCGTGAGGCAAAGTTCTTCCCGTCCCCATCCCTGATAACTGCCACGGGGACATACTGCATACCATAACCACCACCATCGGGTTAACGGCTAACCAGCGGTTACCCATCCCTGACAATAGGCTAAAAAAAATTGAGCAGCACTTCTCTAGTACCTTAGCTAAAAATATTGACAGCAAATCAATAGGAGAAAACTGGGCACATAGCCGCACAGGGACACATAGCAGTTTAAGTTTCAGCCATTACATGACACAAATGGTAGGAGTAGCAGTTTAAGTTCAGCCATTACATGACACAAATCAATTGGCAGTTTAACTTCAGCCATTACATGACAAGAGTCATGACTCATGACAATACAGAATTCGAATGAACCGAAAATGAAGATAAATTGCAGTCTTTACTCCAAGCTTTGCTTCATCATTTCAGACTTGTAGAAGCACTGAAGTGCAGGCTGCGACTCACTAAACATTACAGCTTCAGGCCCTGCATAAGGTGAAAAGATTAGACTGAAAGCTTGTTCTATACAAGTATCATCATCCTGTCCGAAACAAGTGAATAACTGATGATCCATTCATCTATCATAGTAGTATCATCATCTTGTCCGAAACAAGCAAGTGAATAACTGATGATCCATTCATCTATCATAGTAGTATAGTGAAAATGCTACATGATGCGCGTAGATGTACACGTCCGTTGGGAACCCCAAGAGGAAGGTATGATGCGCACAGTGGCAAGTTTTCCCTCGGTATGAAACCAAGGTTTAATCGAACCAGTAGGAGCAGAAGCACGTTGAAGGTTGATGGTCGCGAAATGTGATGCGGCGCAACACCAGGATTCCCGCGGAACCTGCACAACACAACCAAAGTACTTTGCCCCAACGAAGCAGTGAGGTTGTCAATCTCACCGGCTTGCTGTAACAAAGGATTAAACGTATCGAGTGGAAGATGTTTGCAAAGAAAATAGTAAAACACAATTGCGGTAGATTGTATGCTAAAGAATAGGACCGGGGTCCACAGTTCACTAGAAGTGTCTCTCCCATAAGATAAAAGCATGTTGGGTGAACAAATTACAGTCGGGCAATTGACAAATAGAGAAAGGCATAACAATGCATATACATGATATGATAAATATAGTGAGATTTAATTGGGCATTACGACAAAGTACATAGACCGCCATCCACTGCATCTATGCCTAAAAAGTCCACCTTCAGGTTATCGTCCGAACCCCTCCGGTATTAAGTTGCAAAGCAACAGACAATTGCATTAAGTATTGTGCGTAATGTAATCAATAACTACATCCTTAGACATAGCATCAATGTTTTATCCCTAGTGGCAACAGCACATCACAACCTTAGAACTTTCTGTCACTGTCCCAGGTATCAATGAAGGCATGAACCCACTATCGAGCATAATTACTCCCTCTTGGAGTTAAGAGTAAAAACTTGGCAGAGCCTCTACTAATAACGGAGAGCATGCAAGATCATAAACAACACATGAACAATAGATTGATAATCACCATAATCATAGTACTCTCTATCCATCGGATCCCGACAAACACAACATATAGAATTACATATAGATGATCTTGATCATGTTAGGCAGCTCACAAGATCTAACAATGAAGCACAACAAGGAGAAGACGACCATCTAGCTATGGACCCATGGTCCAGGGGTGAACTACTCACTCATCACTCCGGAGGCGATCATGGCGATGAAGAGTCCTCGGAGATGAATCCCCTCTCCGGCAGGGTGCCGGAGGCGATCTCCGAATCCCCGAGATGGGATTCGCGGCGGCGCGTCTCTGTGGGTTTTCGTATCGTGGCTCTCGGCTGGGGGTTTTGAAGCTTTAAGTGGCGGAGGGTCAACGCGAGGGGGCCACGAGGGCCCCAGGGGGCTAGGTCGGCGCGGCCGGGGCCGGCCGCGCCGGCCACCCCCAGCCTCCTCGTGGCCCCACTTCGTTAGGTCTTCGGTCTTCGGAAGCTTCGTGCAAAAATAGGACCCTGGGCGAAAGTTCGTCCAATTCCGAGAATATTTCTTTACTAGGATTTCTGAAACCAAAAACAAGACAACAACTGGCTCTTCGACATCTTGTTAATAGGTTAGTTCGAGAAAATGCATAAATATGACATATAATGTGCATAAAACATGTAGGTATCATCAATAAAGTAGCATGGAACATAAGAAATTATCGATACGTTGGAGACGTATCGGCATCCCCAAGCTTAGTTCTGCTCGTCCCGAGCAGGTAAAACGATAACAAGGATAATTTCTGAAGTGACATGCCATCATAATCTTGATCATACTATTTGTAAACATATGTAATGAATGCAGCGATCAAAGCAAAGGTAATGACATGAGTAAACAACTGAATCATATAGCAAAGACTTTTCATGAATAGTACTTCAAGACAAGCATCAATAAGTCTTGCATAAGAGTTAACTCGTAAAGCAATAAATCAAAGTAAAGGTGTTGAAGCAACACATAAGAAGATTAAGTTTCAGCGGTTGCTTTCAACTTATAACATGTATATCTCATGGATATTGTCAACATAAAGTAATATAACAAGTGCAATATGCAAGTATGTAGGAATCAATGCACAGTTCACACAAGTGTTTGCTTCTTAAGGTGGAAGGAGATAGGTAAACTGACTCAACAATAAAAGTAAAAGAATGGTCCTTCGCAGAGGAAAGCATCGATTGCTGTATTTGTGCTAGAGCTTTTATTTTGAAAACATGAAACAATTTTGTCAACGGTAGTAATAAAGCATATGAGTTATGAAAATTATATCTTACAAGTTGCAAGCCTCACGCATAGTATACTAATAGTGCCCGCACCTCGTCCTACTTAACTTGGACTACCGGATCTTTGCATGCCATGTTTCAACCAAGTGTCACAAAGGGGTACCTCCATGCCGCCTGTACAAAGGTCCAAGGAGAATGCTCGCATTTCGGATTTCTCGCTTTTGATTATTCTCAACTTAGACATCCATACCGGGACAACATGGACAACAGATAATGGACTCCTCTTTAATGCATAAGCATGTAGCAAAGTTATTATTCTCATATGAGATTGAGGATATATGTCCAAAACTGAAACTTCCACCATGATTCATGGCTTTAGTTAGCGGCCCAATGTTCTTCTCTAACAATTTTGCATGCTCCAACCACTAAAATGATAGACCTTCAGACAAGACGGACATGCATAGCAACTCACATGATATTCAACAATAGTTGATGGCGTTCCCCAGAAACATGGTTATCGCACAACAAGCAACTTAATAAAATATAAAGTGCATAAGTACATATTCAATACTACGATAGTTTTAAGGCTATTTTGTCCCATGAGCTATATATTGCAAAGGTGAATGATGGAATTTAAAGGTAGCACTCAAGCAATTTACTTTGGAATGGCGGGTAAATACCATGTAGTAGGTAGGTATGGTGGACACAAATGGCATAGTGGTTGGCTCAAGGATTTGGATGCATGAGAAGTATTCCCTCTCGATACAAGGTTTAGGCTAGCAAGGTTATTTGAAGCAAACTCAAGGATGAACAAGTGCAGCAAAACTCACATAAAAGACATATTGTAAACATTATAAGACTCTACACTGTCTTCCTTGTTGTTCAAAACTCAATACTAGATATTATCTAGACCTTAGAGAAACCAAATATGCAAATCAAATTTTAGCAAGCTCTATGTATTTCTTCATTAATGGGTGCAAAGCATATGATGCAAGAGCTTAAACATGAGCACAACAATTGCCAAGTATCACATTATCCAAGACATTTTTAGAATTACTACATGTAGCATTTTCCAATTCCAACCATATAACAAATTAACGAAGAAGAAACTTCGCCTTGAACATTATGAGTAAAGCCTAAGGACACATGTGTCCATATGCAACAGCGGAGCGTGTCTCTCTCCCACAAAGTGAATGCTAGGATCCATCTTATTCAAACAAAAACAAAAACGAAAACAAACCGACGCTCCAAGTAAAGAACACCAGATGTGACTGAATAAAAATATAGTTTCAGGGGAGGAACCTGATGATGTTGTCGATGAAGAAGGGGATGCCTTGGGCATCCCCAAGCTTAGACGCTTGAGTCTTCTTAAAATATGCAGGGATGAACCACGGGGGCATCCCCAAGCTTAGAGCTTTCACTCCTCTTGATCTTAGTATATCATTCTCCTCTCTTGACCCTTGAAAACTTCCTTCACACCAAACTTCAAGCAAACTCATTAGAGGGTTAGTGCATCATTAATAATTCACACATTCAGAGGTGACACAATCATTCTTTTCACTTCTGGACATTGCATAATGCTACTGGACATTAATGGATCAAAGAAATAAATCCAACATAGCAAAAGAGGCAATGCGAAATAAAAGGCAGAATCTGTCAAAAACAGAACAGTCCGTAAAGACGAATTTATAAATGGCACCAGACTTGCTCAAATGGAAAAACTCAAAACTAATGAAAGTTGCGTATATATCTGAGGATCACGCTCGTAAATTGGCAGATTTTTTCGAATTTTCTACAGGGAATTATGCCCAGATTCGTGACAGACAGCAATGCTGTTTCTGCGCAGCGATCCCAAATATAACATCAACTTTGACATAGAAACTTTACTTGGCACAAAAACATGATAAGGAGAGGTTGCTACAGTAGTAAACAACTTCCAAGACTCAACAAAACAAAAAAATTGCTGTAGGTAAAAACATGGGTTGTCTCCCATAAGCGCTTTTCTTTAACGCCTTTCAGCTAGGCGCAGAAAGTGCAAATCAAGTAACATCGAGAGTAGAAGCATCAACATCATAGCTTGTTCTAATAATAGAATCAAAAGGCAACTTCATTCTCTTTCTAGGGAAGTGTTCCATACCTTTCTTGAGAGGAAATTGATATTTAATATTACCTTCCCTCATATCAATAACAGCACCAACAGTTCGAAGAAAAGGTCTTCCCAACACAATTGGACAAGATGCATTGCATTCGATATCCAAGACAACAAAATCAACGGGGACAAGGTTATTGTTAACCGTAATATGCACATTATCAATCCTCCCCAAAGGTTTCTTTTTAACATTATCGGCGAGATTAACATCCAAATAACAATTCTTTAATGGTGGCAAGTCAAGCATATCATAAATCTTTTTAGGCATAACAGAAATACTTGCACCAAGATCACATAAGGCATTACATTCAAAGTCATTGAATTTCATTTTAATGATGGGCTCCCAACCATCTTCTATGCTGATACGTCCCCGACGTATCCATAATTTCTGTCGTTCCATGCTTGTTTTATGACAATACTTACATGTTTTGCTTGCACTTTATGATGTTTTTATGCGTTTTCCGGAACTAACCTATTAACAAGATGCCACGGTGCCAGTTCCTGTTTTCTGCTGTTTTTGGTTCCAGAAAGGCTGTTCGGGCAATATTCTCGGAATTGGACGAAATCAACGCCAAAGATCTTATTTTTCCCGGAAGGCTCCAGAACACCGAAGAGGAGTCGGAGGAGAGCCAGGGGGCCCCACACCATAGGGCCGCGCGGGCCAGACCCTGGCCGCGCCGGCCTAGGGTGAGGCCGCCCTGTCGACCCCCCTGCGCCGCCTCTTCGCCTATAAAACCCCTTTCGACCTAAAAACACCGTACCACTTGACGAAACTCCAGAAAGACTCCAGGGCGCCGCCGCCATCGCGCGAAACTCAATTCGGGGACGAAGTCTCTGTCCCGGCACCCTGCCGGGACGGAAGTGCCCCGGAAGCCATCTCCATCAACGCCACCGCCTCCATCATGCTCCGTGAGTAGTTCCCCCATGGACTACGGGTTCTAGCTGTAGCTAGTTGGTATTCTCTCCCCCATGTACTTCAATACAATGATCTCATGAGCTGCCTTACATGATTGAGATCCATCTGATGTAATCGGTGTTGTGTTTGTTGGGATCCGATGGATGATACATTATGATTAGTCTATCTATAAAGTTTGTGAAGTTATTGTTGCTGCAATCTTGTTATGCTTAATGCTTGTCACTAGGGCCCGAGTGGCATGATCTTAGATTTGAGCTTTATAATTATTGCTTAGATTGTATCTACAAGTTGTATGCACATGTCACTGTCCGGAACCAAAGGCCCCGAAGTGACAGAAATCGGGACAACCGGAGGGGATGGCGGTGATGTGAGGGACACATGTTTTCACGGAGTGTTAATGCTTTGCTCCGGTGCTCTATTAAAAGGAGTACCTTAATATCCAGTAGTTTCCCTTGAGGCCCGGCTGCCACCGGCTGGTAGGACAATAGATGTTGTGCAAGTTTCTCATTGCGAGCACGTACGACTAAATATGGAAAACATGCCTACATGATTAATGAATTGATGTTCTTTCTTAATGCCTTATCAATCCTATCAATTGCCCAACTGTAATTTGTTCACCCAACACTTGTTATTGGAGAGTTACCACTAGTGTAGATAGCTGGGAACCCCGGTCCATCTCGCATCATTATATACTCGTTCTACATGTCATTGGAAGTAGTATCAACTATTCTCTGGTGCCATTGCTCTCATATTGCTATTACTGCTGCTGTGTTACTGTTACTATTGCTCTCATATCACTGCTACTTTCACATCACCCCTGTTACTAGTGCTTTTTCAGTGCGCTGAATTGACAACTCGGTTGTTAAGGCTTATTTGTATTCTTTACCTCCTTGTGTCGAATCAATAAATTTGGGTTTTACTTCCCTCGAAGACTGTTGCGATCCCCTATACTTGTGGGTCATCAAGACTATTTTCTGGCGCCGTTGGAGGCATAGCTCTACTCATAAGTTCACCTGGGGAGTACACTCTACCTCTCTCTCTGCTTTTATTTTATTTTGTCTTGCTAGTTTATTTCTGTCTAGTTTATTTGTGCTTAGTTTATTTCTGTCTAGTTTTAATTTGCTTAGTTTACTTTTGTCTAGTTTATTTTTGTCTTGTTTTATTTTCCCTATATACCCGAAAATCCATAAAAATTTGAAAAACCTAAAAATTAAAAACTGCTGTTATGGGAGAACCCATAACCTACTTGGAGCTTATAGAATGTTATAATAATTATAGAGAATCAAGAACTGGTAAAATAATGAGTGCTATGATAGAAAAATTGAATACAATTGCTAAAATCTTGCTTAAACGCCATGATATAAACTGTTGCTCTCAACATGATACTAAACATCTTAAATTTCAATGTGGCTTTAGTGAGGAATTTTTAATTAAGAACTATAATCGGAATTGCTATATTCATTATGGGTTCGAAGAGGTAGAACAATTTGTCTTATTTATGGGAGCCTCCGAGATAGAATCCTTCATGGTTGAGAATTATGAAACTTGTGCTATTTGTAAGGACCTTAAAGATTATGTCTCTACTATCCTTAATTCATGCATAGAATGCTACAGTAGGAATCCTTATATCCTTGATTATAAAGAGAGACACATTAATGCACAAGAATGCACTCACAATTTGCAGGAACCGGTGGAAGAAGAAATTGATGAACCTGAAAGCTCATTGGATGAAAAGGAGGAGGAAATTGATGAACCTGAAAGCTCATTGGATGAAAAAGAAGAGGAGAGCGACGAACAAAAGGAGGAAGAATGGATTAGCTACCCATGCCAACCTTCTAATGAGAGTAACTCTTTATCTCTTACACTATTTGATTGTCCTCCATGCTTACCGGAAGAGGTTGAATGTTATGTTCCTGTGGATTCTCTTGAAATAGTACCTATAAGTAAAACTTGTGAGAATAATTATGCTACTGTTATATATGATAATCCATGCTACTTTGATAAATCTTATGATAATGCTTTGTTTGTGCCTGATGTCGAAATGCATGGTACTAAAGAATTTTGCTTAGCAAATGTTTATGATAAAGCTTTAGATGATGGTCCTATGTTACTTGATAATATTAATTGTACTACTAATGAAAATGGGATTGGAGAGTTCTTGACACTTATCTATGAGTCCCATATCTATTGAGATTGATCAACTACCTTGTTATATTATTAATAAAAGTAAGTTTGAAAGTTTTAATTCCACTATTCTTGAACTTGATAAAAATTATGTGTTTGGAAATCATGAAAAGTATGCTGCATGTGATAGTTATATTGTTGAGTTTGTTCATGAAGCTACTGAAAATTATTATGAGAGAGGAAAATATGGTAGTAGAAATTTTCATGGTACTAATACACCTCTCTATGTGCTGAAATTTTTGAAGCTACACTTGTTCTATCTTCCTTTGCTTGTTACTTTGCTCTTCATGAACTTGTTTATTTACAAGATTCCTTTTCATAGGAAGCATGTTAGGCTTAAATGTGTTTTGAATTTGCTTCTTGATGCTCTCTTTTGCTTCAAATACTATTTCTTGCGAGTGCATCATTAAAACTGCTGAGCCCATCTTAATGGCTATAAAGAAAAGAACTTCTTGGGAGATAACCCATGTGTTATTTTGCTACAGTACTTTGTTTTATATTTGTGTCTTGGAAGTTGTTTACTACTGTAGCAACCTCTCCTTATCTTAGTTTTGTGTTTTGTTGTGCCAAGTGAAGCCTCTAATCGAAGGTTGATACTAGATTTGGATTCCTGCGCAGAAACAGATTTCTATCTGTCACGAATCTGGGCAAATTTCTCTGTAGGAAACTCAGAAAAATCTGCCAATTTACGTGCGTGATCCTCAGATATGTACGCAACTTTCATTAGTTTTGAGTTTTCTGATTTGAGCAACGGAAGTACCCCGTAAAAATTCGTGTTTACTGGCTGTTCTGTTTTGGCAGATTCTGTCTCTGTTTTTTTGCATTGTCTCTTGTGGACTTTAAGTGAGGCTTTCTAGACGTGGAGAGCTGTAGCTAATGTTTTATTGAGTTCTTGCAATGTGCCACTACAGGACCAAGGTGGATTCAAATTTTTTGAGTACTAACCCCTCTAATGAAGTTTATGAGAAGTTTGTTGTGAAGGAAGTTTTCAAGGGTCAAGAGAGGAGGATGATATATGATCAAGAAGAGTGAAAAGTCAAAGCTTGGGGATGCCCCCGTGGTTCATCCCTGCATATTTCAAGGAGACTCAAGCGTCTAAGCTTGGGGATGCCCAAGGCATCCCCTTCTTCATCAACTTATCAGGTTTCTTCTATTGAAACTATATTTTTATTCGGTCACATCTTATGTGCTTTACTTGGAGCGTCTGTGTGTTTTTATTTTTGTTTGTGTTTGAATAAAGATGGATCCTAGCAATCCTTGTTTGGGAGAGAGACACGCTCCGCTTTTTCATATGAACACTTGTTCTTCGTTTTACTTTTAATGTTCAATGAATAAAAGTTGGAAGCTACAATATTTATCTTTATTTGGTTGGGAAAAGAAAATGCCTCATATGTCTTGGATAATTTGACACTTGGCAATTGTTTTGAGCTCTCAAGTAGATCATGATTAAGTTTTTTCATGTAGTCTAAACCTATTAGTGGAGAACTACTGTAGAGCTTGTTAAAATTGGTTTGCATAATTGATCTCTCTTAAGGTCTAGATATTTTCTGGTAAAAGTGTTTGAGCAACAAGGAAGACAGTGTAGAGTATTATAATGCTTGCAATATGTTCTTATGTAAGTTTTGTTGTACCGGTTCATACTTGTGTTTGCTTCAAATAACCTTGCTAGCCTAAACCTTGTACTGAGAGGGAATACTTCTCGTGCATCCAAAAACCTTGAGCCAAAACCTATGCCATTTGTGTCCACCATACCTACCTACTATGTGGTATTTCCTGCCATTCCAAAGTAAATTGCTTGAGTGCTACCTTTAAATAATTCAAAATGCTTCTCAATTTGTGTTAATGTTTCATAGCTCATGAGGAAGTATGTGGTGTTTAGCTTTCAACCTTGTCATTTACTTTTGACAGACTTTCACAATGGACTAGTGGCACATCCGCTTATCCAATAATTTTGCAAAAAGAGCTGGCAATGGGGTTCCCAGCCCCAATTAATTAACTTTCATTAATAATTCTCTTCACATGTTTTGCTCTGATTCATCAGTAAGCAACTTAATTTTGCAAATAGACACTCCTCCATGGTATGTGAATGTTGGAAGGCACCCGAGGATTCGGTTAGCCATGGCTTGTGTAAGCAAAAGGTTGGGAGGAGTGTCATCCATAAATAAAGAAAAACTAAACTAAAGTACATGTGTAAACAAAAGAGAAGAGGGATGATCTACCTTGCTGGTAGAGATAACGTCCTTCATGGGAGCCGCTCTTGAAAGTCTGGTTGATGAGGTAGTTAGTGTACCCACTACCATTCGTTGACAACAACAAACACCTCTCAAAATTTTACTTTTATGCTCTCTTTATGTTTTCAAAACCAAAGCTCTAGCACAAATATAGCAATCGATGCTTTCCTCTTTGAAGGGCCATTCTTTTACTTTTATGTTGAGTCAGTTACCTAATTCCTTCCACCTTAGAAGCAAACACTTGTGTCAACTGTGCATTGATTCTTACATACTTGCATATTTGCATTCATCATATTACTCTATGTTGACAATATCCATGAGATATACATGTTGAAAGTTGAAAGCAACCGCTGAAACTTATATCCTCCTTTGTGTTGCTTCGATGCCTTTACTATGAACTTATTGCTTTATGAGTTAACTCTTGTGCAAGACTTTTGATGCTTGTCTTGAAAGTACTTTCCATGAAAAGTTTTGCTATATGTTATCTATTTGTTAGCAACTATAGATCATTGCCTTGAGTCACTTCATTCATTTCATATGCTTTGTAATAGTATGATCAAGGTTATGTAAGTAGCATGTCACTACAGAAATTATTCTTTTTATCGTTTTACCTGCTCGGGACGAGCAGAACTAAGCTTGGGGATGCTGATACGTCCCCGACGTATCCATAATTTCTGTGTTCCATGCTTGTTTTATGACAATACTTACATGTTTTGCTTGCACTTTATGATGTTTTTATGCGTTTTCGGAACTAACCTATTAACAAGATGCCACAGTGCCGGTTCCTGTTTCTGCTTTTGGTTCCGGAAAGGCTGTTCGGCAATATTCTCGGGTGGGAAATCAACGCCAAAGTCTTATTTTTCCCGGAAGGCTCAGAACACCGAAGAGGAGTCGGAGGAGAGCCGAGGGCCCCACACCATAGGGCCGCGGGCCAGACCGCCTGGGGTGAGCCGCCACCGACCTCCGCCGCCCTCTTCGCCTATAAAATCCTTTCGACCTAAAAACACCGTACCACTTGACGAAACTCGAGAAAGACTCCGGGCGCGCCATGTGCGAACTCAATTCGGGGACGAAGTCTCTGTCCGGCACCTCGGGACGGGAAGTGCCCCGGAAGCCATCTCCATCAACGCCACCGCCTCCATCATGCTCCGTGAGTAGTTCCCCCATGGACTACGGGTTCTAGCTGTAGCTAGTTGGTATTCTCTCCCCATGTACTTCAATACAATGATCTCATGAGCTGCCTTACATGATTGAGATCCATCTGATGTAATCGGTGTTGTGTTTGTTGGGATCCGATGGATGATACATTATGATTAGTCTATCTATAAAGTTTGTGAAGTTATTGTTGCTGCAATCTTGTTATGCTTAATGCTTGTCACTAGGGCCCGAGTGGCATGATCTTAGATTTGAGCTTTATAATTATTGCTTAGATTGTATCTACAAGTTGTATGCACATGTCGCTGTCCGGAACCAAAGGCCCCGAAGTGACAGAAATCGGGACAACCGGAGGGGATGGCGGTGATGTGAGGGACACATGTTTTCACGGAGTGTTAATGCTTTGCTCCGGTGCTCTATTAAAAGGAGTACCTTAATATCCAGTAGTTTCCCTTGAGGCCCGGCTGCCACCGGCTGGTAGGACAATAGATGTTGTGCAAGTTTCTCATTGCGAGCACGTACGACTAAATATGGAAAACATGCCTACATGATTAATGAATTGATGTTCTTTCTTAATGCCTTATCAATCCTATCAATTGCCCAACTGTAATTTGTTCACCCAACACTTGTTATTGGAGAGTTACCACTAGTGTAGATAGCTGGGAACCCCGGTCCATCTCGCATCATTATATACTCGTTCTACATGTCATTGGAAGTAGTATCAACTATTCTCTGGTGCCATTGCTCTCATATTGCTATTACTGCTGCTGTGTTACTGTTACTATTGCTCTCATATTACTGCTACTTTCACATCACCCCTGTTACTAGTGCTTTTCCAGGTGCAGCTGAATTGACAACTCAGTTGTTAAGGCTTATAAGTATTCTTTACCTCCCCTTGTGTCGAATCAATAAATTTGAGTTTTATTTTAATGATGGGCTCCCAACCATCTTCTAACTTTCTAGGAATAGAAGTTTCAAGTTTTAGTTTCTCTTCTCTAGCTTTTATGAGAGCATTTGTAATATGTTTTGTAAAGGCTAAATTTATAGCACTAGCATTAGGACTTTTAGCAAGTTTTTGTAAGAACTTTATAACTTCAGAGATGTGGCAATCATCAAAATCTAAATCATTATGAGCCACAGCAATGGGATCATTATTCCCAAGGTTGGAAAAAATTTCAGCAGTTTTATCACAAGCAGTTTCAGCAGTTTTAGCAATTTCAGGCAGCTTTGTACGCTTTGCACTAGGAGTAGAAACATTGCCAACACCAATTATTTTACCATTGATAGTAGGAGGTGCAGCAACATGTGAAGAATTAGCATTACTAGTGGTGGTAATAGTCCAAACTTTAGCTACATTATTCTCTTTAGCTAGTTTTTCATTTTCTTCTCTATCCCACCTAGCACGCAACTCAGCCATTAATCTTATATTTTCATTAATTCTAACTTGGATGGCATTTGCTGTAGTAGTAATCTTATTATCAAGATCATTATTAGGCATAACTTTCAACTTTAAAAGATTAACATCGGAGGCAAGCCTATCAACTCTAGAAGCGATAGTATCAATTTTATCAAGCTTTTCCTCAACAGATTTGTTAAAAGCAGTTTGTGTACTAATAAATTCTTTAAGCATGGCTTCAAGACCAGAGGGTACATTCCTATTATTATTGTAAGAATTCCCATAAGAATTACCATAACTATTACCATTAGCAGAAGGATATGGCCTATAGTTATTACCAGAGTTGTTCCTATAAGCATTGTTGTTGAAATTATTATTTTTAATGAAATTCACATCAACATTTTCTTCTTGAGCAACCAATGAAGCTAAAGGAACATTATTTGGATCTACATTAGATCTACCATTCACAAGCATAGACATAATCACATCAATCTTATCACTCAAGGAAGAGGTTTCTTCAACAGAATTTACCTTCTTACCTTGTGGAGCTCTTTCAGTGTGCCATTCAGAGTAATTTATCATCATATCATCAAGAAGTTTTGTAGCCGCCCCCAATGTGATGGACATAAAGGTACCTCCAGCAGCTGAATCCAATAAATTCCGCGAAGAAAAATTTAGTCCTGCATAGAAGGTTTGGATGATCATCCAAGTAGTCAGTCCATGGGTTGGGCAATTCTTTACCAAAGTTTTCATTCTCTCCCAAGCTTGAGCAACATGTTCAGTATCTAATTGTTTAAAATTCATTATGCTACTTCTCAAAGAAATAATTTTAGCGGGAGGATAATATCTACCAATAAAAGCATCCTTGCATTTAGTCCATGAATCAATACTATTCTTAGGCAAAGATAGCAACCAATCTTTAGCTCTTCCTCTTAATGAGAAAGGAAACACTTTCAATTTAATAATATCACCATCTACATCTTTATACTTTTGCATTTCACAAAGTTCAACAAAATTATTGAGATGGGCAGCAGCATCATCAGAACTAGCACCAGAAAATTGTTCTCTCATGACTAGATTTAGTAAAGCAGGTTTAATTTCAAAGAATTCTGCTGTAGTAGCAGGTGGAGCAATAGGTGTGCATAGGAAATCATTATTATTTGCATTTGTGAAGTCACACAACTTAGTATTTTCAGGGTTGGCCATTTTAGCAACAGTAAATAAAGCAAACTAGATAAAGTAAATGCGAGTAACTAATTTTTTTGTGTTTTTGATATAGCAAACAAGATAGCAAATAAAGTAAAACTAGCAACTAATTTTTGTATTTTGATTTAGTGCAGCAAACAAAGTAGTAAATAAAATAAAGCAAGACAAAAACAAAGTAAAGAGATTGAGAAGTGGAGACTCCCCTTGCAGCGTGTCTTGATCTCCCCGGCAACGGCGCCAGAAAAAGTGCTTGATGCGCGTAGATGTACACGTCCGTTGGGAACCCCAAGAGGAAGGTATGATGCGCACGGTGGCAAGTTTTCCCTCAGTATGAAACCAAGGTTTAATCGAACCAGTAGGAGCCAAGAAGCACGTTGAAGGTTGATGGTCGCGAAATGTGATGCGGCGCAACACCAGGGATTCGCGCCAACTAGGAACCTGCAACACACCAAAGTACTTTGCCCCAACGAAGCAGTGAGGTTGTCAATCTCACCGGCTTGTTGTAACAAAGGATTAAACGTATCGAGTGGAAGATGTTTGCAAAGAAAATAGTAAAACACAATTGCAGTAGATTGTATGCTATGTAAAGAATAGGACCGGGGTCCACAGTTCACTAGAGGTGTCTCTCCCATAAGATAAAAGCATGTTGGGTGAACAAATTACAGTCGGGCAATTGACAAATAGAGAAAGGCATAACAATGCATATACATGATATGATAAATATAGTGAGATTTAATTGGGCATTACGACAAAGTACATAGACCGCCATCCAACTGCATCTATGCCTAAAAAGTCCACCTTCAGGTTATCATCCGAACCCCCTCCAGTATTAAGTTGCAAAGCAACAGACAATTGCATTAAGTATTGTGCGTAATGTAATCAATAACTACATCCTTAGACATAGCATCAATGTTTTATCCCTAGTGGCAACAGCACATCACAACCTTAGAACTTTTGTCACTGTCCCAGGTATCAATGAAGGCATGAACCCACTATCGAGCATAATACTCCCTCTTGGAGTTAAGAGTAAAAACTTGGCCAGAGCCTCTACTAATAACGGAGAGCATGCAAGATCATAAACAACACATGAACAATAGATTGATAATCACCATAATCATAGTACTCTCTATCCATCGGATCCCGACAAACACAACATATAGAATTACATATAGATGATCTTGATCATGTTAGGCAGCTCACAAGATCTAACAATGAAGCACAACAAGGAGAAGACGACCATCTAGCTACTGCTATGGACCCATGGTCCAGGGTGAACTACTCACTCATCACTCCGGAGGCGATCATGGCGATGAAGAGTCCTCCGGAGATGAATCCCCTCTCCGGCGGGGTGCCGGAGCTCCAGAATCCCCCGAGATGGGATTAGCGGCGCGTCTCGCTGGGTTTTCCGTGGCTCTCGGTACTGGGGGTTTCGCGACGGAAGCTTTAAGTAGGCGGAGGGTCAACGCGAGGGGCCACACGAGGGGCCCAGGGGCTAGGTCGGCGCGGCCAGGGCCTGGGCCGCGCCGGCCACCTGGCCTCCTCGTGGCCCCACTTCGTTAGGTCTTCGGTCTTCTGGAAGCTTCGTGCAAAAATAGGACCCTGGGCGAAAGTTCGTCCAATTTCGAGAATATTTCTTTACTAGGATTTCTGAAACCAAAAACAGAAAACAGCAACTGGCTCTTCGGCATCTTGTTAATAGGTTAGTTCAGAAAATGCATAAATATGACATATAATGTGCATAAAACATGTAGGTATCATCAATAAAGTAGCATGGAACATAAGAAATTATCGATACGTTGGAGACTACAGTATTAGAGATAGATGCTAACCTCGAGGCCTTCCTCAATATCTTCAAGAACACTCCAGAAGCTAGCTTCTTGTCCATTGTCATCATCTACAAGCAAACACAAATACAACAATTTAGACATGAAAAATAAAGGAATATAACTAGAGATGTTGCTCTATGCTCTCTGCTGTACGCCTGTACCTGCTGTGGCGGCTGGTGGTTTTCCTGGTTTAACATTTCTGACCGCTTCTAGGTGCGCCTCCAACTCGTGACTCTTAAAGTGCTGCGGTTTAGTCTTTTTACAGGCCTGATCACCAATAAATTGCAATTTTTTTCTATTTTTTCGGAAACTGTGATCTAATGGAAGGAAACGGCGATGGCCCATATAGCATATCTTGTTTATTATCCTCACTGCCAGCTGATCAGTATCACAGTGAACACATGCATTATAACCTGATGTTACTCTGCCTGACATAGTGCCCAAAGCTGGATAATCATGGGTGCAATACAGTACAGCAGCACGTAATAGAAAATTTTGTTCTTTAGGTTGACACACATCCCGTGTAGGGACACCCTCCCATAATGTTTGCAAGTCTCTAATAAGAGGCTGCATGAACACATCAAAATCCTTCCCAGGAGATTTGGGACCTGGGATGAGTAAGGCCATCATACAGTTCGACTGATCGGTGCATGTCCAGGGAGCCTGGTTGTAAGGTGTAACTAGTACTGGCCACATGCTATACGAGTTGCTCATGTTGCCAAATGGGTTGAATCCATCTGTAGCAAGGCCAAGTCTCAGGTTCCTTGGATCTGCAGCAAAATCTGGATGATCCAGGTCGAATTGCTTCCATTCATCGCCATCAGCAGGATGCCTCAGTAAATCAGGGTCGGGCGTGAGAATCTCTTTGTGCCATCTTGTTTCCCGAGATGTTTGTTCTGAAGCAAACAACCTCTGCAATCTTTGTACAAGTGGAAAGTATCTCAGAACCTTCCAAGGAATCTTTTTCTTACCACCAGCTCCATCATGTTTCCATCTTGATTCCTTACATACTGGACATTCATCGAGGTCATTATACTCCATCCAAAACAGTGCACAGTTATTTTTGCAAAAATCAATCTTCTCATATCCAAGTCCCAGTACCTTGATGTACTGCTTCACCTCATAAAAGGATTTTGGCAGTCCAGCCCCAGGGAGTGCATCGCTGTATGTCTTCGCAACTGCATTGAACGCTTTATTGGTAATCCCCTGGTATGACTTGTCATGAAGTAATTTCACAATTAATTCGAATCTTGACACAACAGAACCAGGGGCCACTAAGCGCTTAGCATCTTCTATCAGGTCATGGAAAAGAGGCTTTTTGTGATAACCATGGGGCTGTTGGCTTGCATATGGATACAGATCCCGTAACAAATTAGCAGTAGCCTCATCCTGGACGAGATCTTCAGGCTGATAACCATCAGAATAAAGAGGATCAATAATGTCAGGCTGATCATAGTGTTCACCATGGTTAATCCACCTGATATATGTCTGGTCCATCCCATAAACGAATAAATGATCTGAGACTACATGTTGAGGCTTGGACCCAATATTCAAACATACGCGGCATGGACAAATCACTTCCTTTGTCTTGTCGCCGTCAGTAAAATCACTAACGTGCTTCATGAAGTCTTCAATACCACTCAAATATGTTGGTGTGGTTAATGAGTCAAATAATATCCAAGTTCTGTCCATCTGTTGAGGAGATAGATGGTCAGAGAAGCGATAAGCTATTTCAACAAACAGGTCACCTACGAATGTAAGCAAGCATACCTGAGCAAACAGGTCGAATATAAAACTATAAATGCTACATTATTTGAGCCGATTTCAGCAAACAAACTGAGTGCAAAACTACGGCTACCTAGCGAACAGATTTTTTTAGGCTGACCACTGGGTTTCCCCACTTTGTATTTTTTTATTAATAAAAAGAGGGAAATATGTACAAAAGTTGCTGGAGAGCAGCAACTAAAAGGATCATAGATCCCAAGCAGCAAAATATATATATAATGTTCTACCCATGATATGATTTCCTCTTTGCCTTATGAACAAGGAGAGCAATTTCATCCTTGAATCTCTTGTGCCATCTATAAATGCTTGGGGGGAGGGGCGAACAGATCTATCGAAAGCAATACAATACCAACACATTCTTTCTTCTTTTTTGCCGTAATTCCGCCGATCTATTAGCAGTGCAAAGAAGCCAAAAGTAATAAGATTACATACAGGTTCATAGACCACCAGGGCCGTACCTGAGAATACGGAGGGCCTGAGCAAAACAAGAAATAGAGGCCCTCAACATGATCATTGGCAACTAAAATGATTTTATATATACTACTCACTCCATTTCAATAAACAATGCACCCTTGTTTTTCGTATTTTATCTTCGAAAAAATATTAATCTATATCTCTCTATTTAAAAATGATGTTTCAATTTTATGTAGATATACATGTATTTAGATGAGTTTAGTTTGCAGATACATGCAAGTTTTGATGAAGTTGAAACATATTTTTCAGGATGAAGTATATAAAAAAATTTGATATAAAACTGGTATCATTAGAAAGTATTTTCCAACACGATTCTAACAATGCTGCTTATGTATTATATGATCGTGATATTGTTGTCCTATTTATTTGGTCAAGGTTCACATTGAAATGTGGTAAAATAAATTAAAAGAAGTGCATCGTGTGAAAAAGCAATCTAAGAATTCAAAAGTGCTAATTGTTAGTCGAAACATGACATCATTGAGACAAAATATTAATATTCATTGGAAGACTAACTGAATTAGCTGCACTCGCGATGAAAAAGAAAGAGAAGATACGGGTAAGAGCAAGTACAATAAGGTACAGTCTTTTTGTTTGTTTGTTTGGGTTGCTCATCAAGCTTATCGCTCGATACAATAAGGTACAGTCAGCGGGAGTGGTGTTTGGAACATGGGTGCATAGTGGGTGGTATCATAGAGTACTATCATAGATATGCTATATTTATTATAGTGGAGTATTGAAAATGGCATATATAGAAGGGGATATTGAGAATTGAGAGTGGCATAAACACAACTTCAGTTTTTGTAATGGCATAAACACAACTTGTGAATTGAGGAGTGGCATAGAACCAATTAACACTTGTTTCAATAACAGCCATCAAAAGCCAATCGAACGCACGAGAATGGATCCAAAATTTACCCATTTTAAGTTTCACGAGAAAATTTTAAACTTAAAATTCGTACTGCCTAGAAGTTTTTGAAACAAAAATCCAGTAAATCTTATATGTCGGGTTATGCATTCTGGGGGAGTTTCATCAGATTCAGCCATATTGTTTATCAATAAACCTCATTTTATGTTTTACAACCAACTTTAAACTTAAAATTCAAACTGTCCAGTAAAAAGAACAACATTCCAGTAAATCTTATATATTTCTTCTGCATTCCGGGAAAGATTGGTCGGATTCAAAAAAAATAGTTTGGGAATAAACATTGTTTTTGTCTGGAAACGACTTATTGTAGAGTGATTTTTGGTTGGATACATTCATGTGTGTTCGATTGGCTTTGGATGGCTGATATTGAACCAAAGTCAACGCTGGGCTTTTGACCTAGCTGAACGTCACTGGAGCTGCGTCAAAAGTCCAGCCATGACTTTGTCTCAATAACAGCCATCAAAAGCCGATCGAACGCACAGGAATGGATCCAACCAAAAATCACTCAACCGCTGGAATTTTGACCTGAAAGTCACTGAAGCTGTGTCCATACTTGCCCAACAGGTTGCGTATGAACGTAAACCAACATATCTGAGCAAACAGGTCGAATATAAAACTATATAACTAAATGCCACGTTATTTGAGCCGATTTCAGCAAACCAACTGAGGTCTATTTTTTTTAGGCTGGACAGTGGTTTCCTCGCTGTGTATTTTTCACTGTAATAAAAAAGAGGGAAAATGTTACTGGAGAGCAGCAACTAAAAGGATCATAGATCCCAAACAGCAAAATCTAGCTAAAAAGGTTATACCCATGATGATAAGCCATGATATGATTTCCTCTTTGCCTTACAAACAAGCAGTGGCGGACCTAGGATTTTAGGAAAGGGTATGACACAACAAAATTTTGGAGTTTCTATTGAATTTCTTTTGTCCTAATAAAAATAATTAAATAAAATACTTTCTCGGATTCATACTAATTAACTCAAATTTGTCTAGATATAAATGTATCTACTCAACAAACTTGTCTAAGATACATCAGTATCTAGACAAAGTTGAGTCAATTAATTTGGATTGAAGGGAGTATGTCAAAATGATTAAATAAAACAGATTTTGCATATAATCAAAATGTAAATTGTTGAAAAATGCACCGTTGACGGGGTGCTCTAATTTTGAACTGAATTCTCACTAAATATATATAATTAATCATATACTTGACTACCAAAGATTAATTATCAGTTGATTAATCGTATATACAGTAGCAAGATATTTCCTTTGATTAATCATGATATCTAATCAGGTCATGGTGCATGGCCATAGCTGGCCTTGTAGGCTTACACGCGAGACAAAATCGCACATCTTGAAAAACATGCAAGTAGACTGTTGGCTAAAGCCAATGCATTAATCAATCGGATGTCTAATCAATCGGTTACATGCACTAGCTCAGTGTTCGCATGGCTGCACGCCACATGTATTAGCACCGCATGTATACATATACATCACTCATCTTGATTAATTGCTCAGCTCATTAAACTATCAAAGATCTTGCACGGCTTGGACGCAGGGTATGCCGTGGCATATACGGCATACCCTGTAGATCCGCCACTGCAAACAAGGAGAGCCATTTCATCCTTGAATCTCTTGCGGCTTCTGTAAAAGCTTGGGGGCGAACAGATCAATCGAAAGCAATATAATACCAACAAATTCTTTCTTCTTTTTGGCCGTAAATCCACCGATGTATTAGCAGTGCAAAGAACCCAGAAGTAATAAGATTACAAACAGGTCCATAGAGGACTGGCACCAAGCGACGACTACAAACATTGGGCAATGGTGAGCAGTACAGTGTACAGTACGAACGAATTCGAGCAAATAGGTAAAGCGGAAAACAATGTCAAACAAACACATCGAGAGGAAAACAATATCAACCGATCGATTCGAACGAACTAACGAACTTATAAGGGCTGGGCGACGGCGACTGACTTCGATTGAGCTATAATGAATCGTACTTGCCCAGGCCTGAAGATAGCATGCATACCGTGAGGATCTACCAGCTGACCGCGCCTGCCGGTGCGGCTGGAGAAGAACGGCGCCACCAGCAGTCGCCGGCTGACGCGGCTGATAGACAGCGTGGGGAAGTTTTGGTGCGCGGCCTGGTTCACCGAGGGTGTGTCTAGAGAAGAACAGGGCGCCGAAGGAGGTGTCTAGAGAAGAACAAGGTGGGCTGGGTGCTGAGTTAAAGGCGAGCGTTCGAAATATTGGGCGCGCGTTCGAAAGTTTAGGTGCGCGAGGGAGGTGTCTGCTGTGCTGAGTTAAAGGCGAGCGTTCGAAATTTCCCCGTCCTCTTCTTTTTTGGGCTAATCTATCTATACCTCTATTCTATCTACATGTTTTTTATTTTTTTCTATTCTATACATGAGTTTTTGAAATTGAATTTTTTCACTCTGTCAGCCTTCCGGCCAATGCTCATTTGAAGTAATTGAAGCTGTTGATTTGCAGCTTAGAGGTGCTATCTACCGCTCATCATACAAGGACTCTTCAGATCTAAACGGCTGTGAATGCACGGATTCGTCACCCATCCTTCCCTTGGACTGGCGATGCTGAAAGCCTGAAACACTGGAACCCTCTAGATACTTCGGGATACCTCACTGCCCCACATTATTAGACAGGCCTTTTCCGACACGGGAAGTCAAAAGTTGGGGGCTCCATGCAGTACATATGAATACTCGCTAGCTGCATGGTCTAGAAGCAGACTAGAGTAAATCATCAATTCGTCAAATCAATTGGTGTATAATTTTTTTTAGCAGCTAAGACGCCGGCATGAACCATTTTATCAACTTGAATGCTTACTACATGACATAAGAAGACTATGTACTTTGGTTTTTCATTTTTCTGATTTTTTAAATTTTGTGCCCATTTGAATCTTGGTCAAATCCTAGGTTTGACCAAGATTAAACAAGTTTAAAACATGAAAATGAAAAGGTAATCATGGATCCTTCTTAGTCACTCTAAAATGAAGCTTTTGGGATGTTCTTGAAATTTCCATGTTTGAAACCCAAAACGACTTCTCTTCATGCTTGACTTCATAAGACAGAGTTTAGGGGTTAGGGGGTAGATACATGATTTGTCTAGTTTGCATATATCTAGACCTTTTTTGTCAACTTTAATGCTTACTATATGACACAAGAAGACTATGTGCTTTGGTTTTTCATTTTTCTATTTTTTTTGAATTTTTTGCCCATATATTCGAATCTTTGTCAAATCCTAGGTTTGACCAGGATTTAAACAAGTTTAAAACATGAAAATGAAAAGGTAAGCCTGGATCCTTCTTAGTCACTCTAAAATGAAGCTTTTGGGAGGTTCTTGAAATTTCCATGTTTGAAACCCAAAACTACTTCTCTTCATGATTGACTTCATAAGACGAGTTTAGGGTTAGGGGTAGATATATACATGATTTTCTGGTTTGAATATGTCTAGACCTTGTTTATCAACTTGAATGCTTACTATATGACATAAGAAAATTATGTGCTTTGGTTTTCATTTTTCTGATTTTTTTATGCCCGTTTGAATCTTTTGGTCAAATCTTAGGTTTGACCAAGATTTAAACAAGTTTAAGACATGAAAATGAAAAGGGGAGAATGCATCCTTCTTAATTAGTCACTCTAAACTGAATTTTGTAAGAGGTTTTTGAAATTTCCATGTTTGAAACCCAAAACCACTTCTCTTCATGTTGGACTTCATAAGACAGAGTTTAGGGGTTAGGGGGTAGATACATGATTTGTCTAGGTTGAATATGTCTAGACCTTGTTTATCAACTTTAATGCTTACTATATGACATAAGAAGACTATGTGCTTTGGTTTTTCATTTTTCTATTTTTTTGAATTTTATACCCATATATTTGAATCTTTGTGAAATCCTAGTTTTGACCAGGATTTAAACAAGTTTAGAACATGAAAATGAAAAGGTAAGCTTGGATCCTTCTTAGTCACACTCTAAAATGAAGCTTTTGGGAGGTTCTTGGAATTCCAATGTTTGAAACCCAAAACCACTTCTCTTCATGATTAACTTCATAAGACAGAGTTTAGGGTTAGGGGTAGATATATACATGATTTTTCTGGTTTGAATATGTCTAGACCTTGTTTATCAACTTGAATGCTTACTATGTGACATAAGTAGACTATGTGCTTTGGTTTTCATTTTTCTATTTTTTATATTTTATACACATATATTTGAATCTTTGTGAAATCCTAGGTTTGACCAGGATTTAAACAAGTTTAGTACATGAAAATGAAAAAGGTAAGCCTGGATCCTTCTTAGTCACACTCTAAAATGAAGCTTTTGGGAGGTTCTTGAAATATCCATGTTTGAAACCCAAAACCACTTCTCTTCATGATTGACTTCATAATACAGAGTTTAGGGTTAGGGGTAGATATATACATGATTTTCTGGTTTGAATATGTCTAGACCTTGTTTATCAACTTGAATGCTTACTATATGACACAAGAAGACTATATGCTTTTGTTTTTCATTTTTCTGATTTTTTTTGAATTTTATGCCCGTTTGAATCTTTTGGTCAAATCTTAGGTTTGACCCAGATTTAAACAAGTTTAAGACATGCAAATGAAAAGGGAAGCTTGCATCCTTCTTAGTCACTCTAAAATGAATTTTTAAGAGGTTTTTGAAATTTCCATGTTTGAAACCCAAAACCACTTCTCTTCATGCTTGACTTCATAATACAAAGTTTAGGGGTTAGGGGGAGATACATGATTTGTCTAGTTTGAATATGTCTAGACCTTGTTTATCAACTTTAATGCTTACTATATGACATAAGAAGACTATGTGCTTTCGTTTTTCATTTTTCTATTTTTTGTATTTTATACCCATATATTTGAATCTTTGTGAAATCCTAGGTTTGACTAGGATTTAAACAAGTTTAGAACATGAAAGTGAAAAGGTAAGCCTGGATCCTTCTTAGTCACAATCTAAAATGAAGCTTTTGGGAGGTTCTTCAAATTTCCATGTTTGAAACCCAAAACCACTTCTCTTCATAAGACAGAGTTTAGGGTTAGGGGTAGATATATACATGATTTTTCTGGTTTGAATATGTCTAGACCTTGTTTATCAACTTGAATGCTTACTATATGACATAAGAAGACTATATGCTTTTGTTTTTTCATTTTTCTGATTTTTTTGAATTTATGCATGTTTGAATCTTTTGGTCAAATCTTAGGTTTGACCAAGATTTAAACAAGTTTAAGACAAGAAAATGAAAAGGATGTTTGAAACCCAAAACCACTTCTCTCCATGCTTGACTTCACAATATACAAAGTTTAGGGAAAATGTCAGTCTTTTTATGCAAATCTGCACATAAATGGCTCAAATTAAAATAGTATACTCGTTTCAGTGTTTTTGATTTCCTATAAAAAAATAGATTTTCCTGAGAAGTTCTAATTTTTGCCAGAATTTGAAAATTTTGGATTTCTTGTTCCTATTTAGATATTATAGATACTAGCAAGATGGCCCTCGCAATTTTGATTTACCATGAATAGTTACTATGACATTTCCAAGAATACCATGTCACATATTCTACAATTTATATTTGAGTTTTTGGTATTTAAAATTCCACTGGTTTGATGACTAAATATTGAAGGTGTAGCCTTGCATTAGTGGATTTTTATCGTGACAAAACAACCTATTGTTATTGCTACTCTTACACTTACATCATTATTCTCTCTAATAATAGACCGACGAACTACCTCCATATACATATTGTCCTTACTCTCTCTTCTATTTAATCCAACTATGCTAGTGGATTACTTATGTGCCTATGAGTTTGATTCCAAATAAGAACTCCAATATTGTTGACATGATCTTTCTAAAACTAACACTTAAGGTACAATGGAGCAATCTTGTCCTGATTCTATATCCATACGCCTGTGGAAATTTTGATAAAACCACTTAAATCCACGCAAAATAGTACTCTCACCCGGATATAATTGTTTTTTATTTACCGCGTCGTACCCTCTGACCCGGAGTCCCAATTAGTATAACCATAAACTTGTGTAGCCGACTTAGAAGTGGGACATGACTATCTAGATATTACACTTTGTAAAATTTTCATAAATAAACGTAGCTAAACATGGCGGTGAGCTTTAAATCCAAAATCATATAATAATGTATTTATAATCATCTATAGAGATTTTTCTAACATGTTTCTTCGAAACACAGCACTCTATCGAAAATAATTGGTCTAATTGGAACTTATTCACTCTTCAGAACCAATTACACCCTTCTCTCATAATAACTGATTTAGAATGAATTGGGATAGACCAGATGGAATGTTTGTGTGTGACGAACACAGGATAGCATGTGGTTACCATGAGTGTATATGATTATGGCAATGACCAACCGTATTACCTACAAATGAAGTTTGGGGAAAAACTTCGTATCTAACTATCGAGCAAGATAATTGTGGAGCAAGATGCGTGCTCAATATTTTTAGATAATATTTTTTTATATCATACTTCCTCTGTTTATAAATATTAGACGTTTTAGCTAGCCAATCTAGCTTGTTTAAATGTCATACATTAACAAACGGAGGGAGTACATACATGTGCTCTACTTTGTACTACCTTGTTCAGAAAAAGATGTCGCAATTCTTTTTAAATTTTGATGAATCTATACACTATTTAGTGTAGGTGTAAAGAAACGTCCCAATTTTAAAAATCTGCTATATCCTTCTCGAGAGGGAGGGTAACCTTTTTTCTTTCGATTTGTTTAAGTACACTCAATTCATGTAGTATAAACCACTTCACACTATTTAGCGTACATCCTCATCTTCCAGGCTACCCGGCTCGACGGCAGGACGACCGTAGTAGCTCGACGCATAACACGTCCTCCTCGCCGGCACTCTCGCTCAGCTCATGTGGTTACTAAAAAAATGAATTCTAATTTTAAAATATTACACGTCCTAGTTTAAAAACCTTGTCATGCACGTGTGGTTCAGAATATGTATGCACACGACGTGACGGGATAGGTCACATGCACGTAAATATATGGCTCAATCTAGATCCCATTTAAACGTGATCTGATAGGATTCTTTTCTTTTTGACAGAATCTGATAGGATTCTTACGGTCAAAGAAAGAAAACAACATATGTTAAACTCGTATGGGCAACAGACTCTGTTTCCATGTTTTTCCCCAAACTACACTTTTACGTGCAACCTTAGACTTTCCCGCGCCAAATAAAAAAAATAGATCGTGTCAAGTTTGAGTTCGTGTTACACATGTGTACGTTTAACTCGTATGGGCAACAGACTCTGTTTCCATGTTTTTCCCAAAACTACACTTTTACGTGCAACCTTAGACTTTCCCACCAAAAAAAAATAGATCGTGTCAAGTTTGAGTTCGTGTTACACATGTGTACGTTTACGTTATATTCATCTATTAGTAAATCCTAGTCACAAATTACAGATCCAACGATTAATAATAATTAAGATGATGTGGATTAACCTTGTGTCTCTATTTAAAACATCTTATTTTGCTTTTAGTATATAATAGAAGACTAGGTGACTCAACGAGAACGACTCAACATTGACTCGACTCAGACACAACTACTACATTGACACAAGTACTAATATAATAAAGTAAGAGTACTAGTTTGTTTACATTTCCACAGGCCAATTTTACGAACAAAATTTCGAAAATTAACCTTCAGAAACTCGGAAGCCAGGTGACACAACAGTCATCAAGGATTGCAGCTAGTGGTACACAGTGACCTGGTCAAGATCTACCTTGAGCCTGCTTGACGCTTCAGCTCGGAGTTGAGAGCCTTCTCCTGTGACAGCTCGGCCTCTAGTTTGTCCGTCCTAACCGTGAGGTTCAGGATCAGTCCGGCGAGTTTGTCCATGGTCTCCGCCTGGCCGAGGCTCCGCCGCTGGATCTCATTACTCGCAGTGAACGATTTCATGGCGATATCGTCGAGAATGCGAATCCGGATCTTCTCAGTGGCGAGCTCAGAATAAAGTCTCATGCACTCATCGGCGAGGGCGCTTCTGTCCGCCGTCTCGACGCAGAAATCGCCCATAACCATTTCTAAAATGGGACCGATCTCGTAGCGGGGCTTCTATCAGATGGGGATGGAGCACAAAATCAGAAGTGTACCCAGAGAAGTACCAAGAAAGAGAAAATGGGAATCCCAATTTGCACGAATGTCTATACCTCGCTGCTTTGAGAACTTGGCTCCGTGGAAGATGTTTCCGCAGGCAGGAGGGCTGCGGGAAAACTAAGGCCGCCCGACCTGAATATACGATTGAGAGAAGGTAAGAAAAGGAGGGGATGATAAGTTGTGAAAGACATAGAAAGATGCGCAAGAACGGAGGATCGCCTGAAGGTAGCAGTCGCGGGCTGCGACGCCCTTGAAGACTCTTGCGCAGAAGGCACCTCGACAGCAGCACAGGGACGCCATTGCTGGGATTCCCTCAGCTTCGCCGCAGCCGCACGAGCCCTTCTGTGGCGAGACTTGCTCCCGGTCATGGTGGCGAAGTAGTATTCCAAGAGGTAAACAAAGTGGTGAACTGAGGAAGACGGCAAGAGCAAAGGTTAGTTCTTAAATTTGGCCTCCCCGTCTCCTCGGCACCTCGCGAGTAGTAATACTGGTCAAAGAGCAAACTTCAAGGCAGAGACTTGGTGGGCCATTCATCTCCAACTATACTTCCTCCGATCCGAATGATACCAAATTTTTGAATGACAAATCACCCAAAACAGTATCTAGGATTTGATCTAGATTCAAATGGGCATAAAATTTCAAAAAAATGAAAAACCAAAGCATATAGCCTTCTTATGTCATATAGTAAGCACTCAAGTTGGTAAACAAGGTCTAGACATATTCAAACCAGAAAAATCATGTATCTACCCCTAACCCTAAACTTTGTCTTAATTATGAAGTCAAGCACGAAGAGAAGTCGTTTTGGGTTTCAAACATGGACATTTCAAAAACCCTCCCAAAAGCTTCATTGTGGTGTGACGTACTAAGAAGGATACATGCTTACATTTTCAACAACCCCCCTAAAAGCTTCATTATAGAGTGACTAAGAAAGGATCCAGTCTGGCGGGCTTACCTTTTATTTTCTTGTTTTAAACTTGTTCAAATCTCGGTCAAACCTAGGATTTGACCAAGATTCAAAATGTGCATCAAAATTTAAAAAAATTAAAAACCAAATTAAAGCGCATAGTGTTCTTATGTCATATAGTAAGCATTAAAGTTGATAAACAAGGTCTAGACACATATTCAAACAAGACAAGTCATGTATATATACCCCTAACCCCTAAACTCTATCTTATGAAGTCAACAACATGAAGAGAAGTGGTTTTGGGTTTCAAACATGGAAATTTCAAAAACCTCCCAAAAGCTTCATTTTAGAGTGACTAATATATATAAGAAGGATACATGCCTGCTTACCACCTTTTCATTTTCATATTTTAAACTTGTTTAAATCCGTGTCAAATTAAACCAAGGATTTGACCAAAAGATTCAAATGGGCATAAAATTTAAAAAAATCAGAAAAATGAAAAACAAAAGCATATAGTCTTCTTATGTCATATAGTAAGCATTCAAGTTGATAAACAAGGTTTGGACATGCATATTCAAACCTAGGCAAATCATGTATCTATCCCCTAGCCCCTAAACTCTATCTTATGAAGTCAAGCATGAAGAGAAGTGGTTTTGGGTTTCAAACATGAAAATTTCAAGAACATCCCAAAAACTTCATTTTAGAGTGACTAAGAAAGGATACAGGCTTCCCCTTTTCATTTTCATGTTTTATACTTGTTTAAATCTTGGCCAAACCTAGGATTTGACAAAGATTCAAATGTGCATCTATCAAAATAAAAAAATCAGAAAAATTAAAAACCAAAGCACATAGTTTTCTTATGTCATATATAGTTAGCATTAAAGTTGATATAAACAAGGTCTAGATATATTCAAACAAGAAAAATCATGTATCTACCCCTAACCCTAAACTCTGTCTTATGTAGTCAAGCATGAAGAGAAGTGGTTTTGGGTTTCAAACTTGGAAATTTCAAGAACCCCCAAAAGCTTCATTTTAGAGTGACTAAAGGATCCAGGTCGGGCTTACCTTTTATTTTCATGTTTTAAAATTGTTCAAATCTTGGTCAAACTGTACCTAGGATTTGATCAAGATTCAAATGGGCATAAAATTTCAAAAAAAATGAAAAACCAAAGCATATAGCCTTCTTATGTCATATAGTAAGCACTCAAGTTGGTAAACAAGGTCTAGACATATTCAAACCAGAAAAATCATGTTTCTACCCCTAGCCCTAAACTTTGTCTTATGAAGTCAAGCACGAAGAGAAGTCGTTTTGGATTTCAAACATGGAAATTTCAAAAACCTTCCCAAAAGCTTCATTTTGGAGTGACTAAGAAGGATACAGGCTTACCTTTTCATTTTCATGTTTTAAACTTGTTTAAATATTGGTTAAGCCTAGGATTTGACCAATATCAAATGGGCATAAAAATTCAGAAAAAATCAAAAAAATGAAAACCAAAGCACATAGTATTATTATGTCATATAGTAAGCATTCAAGTTGATAAACAAGGTCTAAACAACAAACTAGACAAATCATGTATCTACCCCCTAACCCTAAACTCTGTCTTATGAAGTCAAGCATGAAGAGAAGTGGTTTTGGGTTTCAAACATGGAAATTTCAAAAAACTCCCAAAAGCTTCTCATTTTTGAGTGACTAAGAAGGATTCAGGCTTACCTTTTCATTTTCATGTTTTAAACTTGTTCAAATCTTGGTCAAACTTAGGATTTGACCAAGATTCAAATGTGCATAAAAATTGGGAGGAAGGGTATGAATTACAATTCAAAAAAACAAGGTAACTTAAATACTTGGATGCCCCAAAGATGTGTGGAAGCCCAGAACAATGGCAAAACATGTGCGCACGCTGCATCCAATTCAAGTAGAACACATAGTAGGCATCGATAGTTTGACCTAAATTTGAAATCAAAGAGAAGGTGGTTAGAAAAAATCGAAATTGGCAAAGCAAAGCATGAAATCATAAATTTGTGATGCACTATAGCTATGAAAAGTATCAAACAATGCATACCAAAATGATTTTTTAGAGGAATACTAGTTCAACTTATTTTAATTTTATATTAGTAGCCCAAAATCGAACTAGTAGTTGGATATTTCTGAACTTGATCTGTATAGTAGTGGGCAAAACCCTAGTTTAACCTATTTAATCATAGATTCGTAGGTCGATTTTTCTACTTTTTTATTATTACTATGCAGCACATGTGTGTTTGCCCGTCGAGTGAAACTCGGAGGAAGAAGGGATCACTCGGAAGGAGAGAAGAAGGGAGAGAATTATGGTGTCTCCCCTTTTTCGGGTGATGATGTTGACTTTTGTGCAGGGTTTGTCAGTGAGCAGGAGCGAGCGAGCGAGCGAGCGAGTCGAGCGAGGCCGAGAATGAGAGAGATTTGTTTTTTTTGTGAGAGGGACAACCGAAGGATCCAGAAGGACATACTTCCAATACGCATCCTGATGCGTCTTCTCTTGACAAAGAAAATGGCTGGGAGTTTGCGTACCTATTGCACGTGACTTGTGCTCACTGAAGTGTGGGACCTCACGCATGGGCACCACACGTAAGTGACAGACCTGTTGATGTAAAAACTCGGTTGATTATTATACTACTACATTTATACAAAGTTTCCTATGGATTCAAGGGTACGAAAGCCAAGTTAAATCATTTACATGACATTATTTTTTCCATGAAGCCAAGTTAACTCATTTATCAATTGGTACATTTTGGAGTGACTAAGAAGGATCCAGGCTTACTTTTTCATTTTCATGTTTTAAACTGTTTAAATCTTGGTCAAACCTATGACTTGACCAAGATTCAAATGGGCATAAAAATTCAAAAAAAAGAAAAACAAAAGCACACCGTCTTCCTATGTCATATATCAAGGTGATAAACAAGGTCTGCCATATTCAAACCACAAAAATCATGTATCTACCCCCTAACCCTAAACAAGGATCCAGGCTTACCCTTTTCATTTTCATGTTTTTAAACTTGTTCAAATCTTGGTCAAACTTAGGATTTGACGAAGATTCAAATGGGCGTAAAAATACTTAGAAAAATCATGTACGTATCTACCCCAAACCCTAAACTCTATCTTACGAAGCCAAGCATGAGAAGTGGTTTTGGGTTTCAAACATGGAAATTTCAAAAACCTCCCAAAAGCTTCATTTTAGAGTGACTAAGAAGGATCCATGCTTACCTTTTATTTTCATGTTTTAAACATGTTCAAATCTTGGTCAAACCGTACGTACCTAGGATTTGACCAAGATTCAAATGGGCATAAAAATTCAAAAAAAAATGAAAAACCAAAGCACATAGCCTAGCTTCTTATATATGCCATATAGTAAGCACTCAAGCTAGTTGATAAACAAAGTCTAGACATATTCAAACCAGAAAAATCATGTATCTATATACCCCTAACCCTAAACTTTGTCTTAATTATGAAGTCAAGCACGAAGAGAAGTCGTTTTGGGTTTCAAACATGGACATTTCAAAAACCCTCCCAAAAGCTTCATTGTGGTGTGACGTACTAAGAAGGATACATGCTTACATTTTCAACAACCCCCCTAAAAGCTTCATTATAGAGTGACTAAGAAAGGATCCAGTCTGGCGGGCTTACCTTTTATTTTCTTGTTTTAAACTTGTTCAAATCTCGGTCAAACCTAGGATTTGACCAAGATTCAAAATGTGCATCAAAATTTAAAAAATTAAAAACCAAATTAAAGCGCATAGTGTTCTTATGTCATATAGTAAGCATTAAAGTTGATAAACAAGGTCTAGACACATATTCAAACAAGACAAGTCATGTATATATACCCCTAACCCCTAAACTCTATCTTATGAAGTCAACAACATGAAGAGAAGTGGTTTTGGGTTTCAAACATGGAAATTTCAAAAACCTCCCAAAAGCTTCATTTTAGAGTGACTAATATATATAAGAAGGATACATGCCTGCTTACCACCTTTTCATTTTCATATTTTAAACTTGTTTAAATCCGTGTCAAATTAAACCAAGGATTTGACCAAAAGATTCAAATGGGCATAAAATTTAAAAAAAATCAGAAAAATGAAAAACAAAAGCATATAGTCTTCTTATGTCATATAGTAAGCATTCAAGTTGATAAACAAGGTTTGGACATGCATATTCAAACCTAGGCAAATCATGTATCTATCCCCTAGCCCCTAAACTCTATCTTATGAAGTCAAGCATGAAGAGAAGTGGTTTTGGGTTTCAAACATGAAAATTTCAAGAACATCCCAAAAACTTCATTTTAGAGTGACTAAGAAAGGATACAGGCTTCCCCTTTTCATTTTCATGTTTTATACTTGTTTAAATCTTGGCCAAACCTAGGATTTGACAAAGATTCAAATGTGCATCTATCAAAATAAAAAAATCAGAAAAATTAAAAACCAAAGCACATAGTTTTCTTATGTCATATATAGTTAGCATTAAAGTTGATATAAACAAGGTCTAGATATATTCAAACAAGAAAAATCATGTATCTACCCCTAACCCTAAACTCTGTCTTATGTGTAGTCAAGCATGAAGAGAAGTGGTTTTGGGTTTCAAACTTGGAAATTTCAAGAACCCCCAAAACCTTCATTTTAGAGTGACTAAAGGATCCAGGTCGGGCTTACCTTTTATTTTCATGTTTTAAAATTGTTCAAATCTTGGTCAAACTGTACCTAGGATTTGATCAAGATTCAAATGGGCATAAAATTTCAAAAAAAATGAAAAACCAAAGCATATAGCCTTCTTATGTCATATAGTAAGCACTCAAGTTGGTAAACAAGGTCTAGACATATTCAAACCAGAAAATCATGTTTCTACCCCTAGCCCTAAACTTTGTCTTATGAAGTCAAGCACGAAGAGAAGTCGTTTTGGATTTCAAACATGGAAATTTCAAAAACCTTCCCAAAAGCTTCATTTTGGAGTGACTAAGAAGGATACAGGCTTACCTTTTCATTTTCATGTTTTAAACTTGTTTAAATATTGGTTAAGCCTAGGATTTGACCAATATCAAATGGGCATAAAAATTCAGAAAAAGTCAAAAAAAAAATGAAAACCAAAGCACATAGTATTATTATGTCATATAGTAAGCATTCAAGTTGATAAACAAGGTCTAAACAACAAACTAGACAAATCATGTATCTACCCCCTAACCCTAAACTCTGTCTTATGAAGTCAAGCATGAAGAGAAGTGGTTTTGGGTTTCAAACATGGAAATTTCAAAAAACTCCCAAAAGCTTCTCATTTTTGAGTGACTAAGAAGGATTCAGGCTTACCTTTTCATTTTCATGTTTTAAACTTGTTCAAATCTTGGTCAAACTTAGGATTTGACCAAGATTCAAATGTGCATAAAAATTGGGAGGAAGGGTATGAATTACAATTCAAAAAAACAAGGTAACTTAAATACTTGGATGCCCCAAAGATGTGTGGAAGCCCAGAACAATGGCAAAACATGTGCGCACGCTGCATCCAATTCAAGTAGAACACATAGTAGGCATCGATAGTTTGACCTAAATTTGAAATCAAAGAGAAGGTGGTTAGAAAAAATCGAAATTGGCAAAGCAAAGCATGAAATCATAAATTTGTGATGCACTATAGCTATGAAAAGTATCAAACAATGCATACCAAAATGATTTTTTAGAGGAATACTAGTTCAACTTATTTTAATTTTATATTAGTAGCCCAAAATCGAACTAGTAGTTGGATATTTCTGAACTTGATCTGTATAGTAGTGGGCAAAACCCTAGTTTAACCTATTTAATCATAGATTCGTAGGTCGATTTTTCTACTTTTTATTATTACTATGCAGCACATGTGTGTTTGCCCGTCGAGTGAAACTCGGAGGAAGAGGGATCACTCGGAAGGAGAGAAGAAGGGAGAGAATTATGGTGTCTCCCCTTTTTCGGGTGATGATGTTGACTTTTGTGCAGGGTTTGTCAGTGAGCAGGAGCGAGCGAGCGAGCGAGAGTCGAGCGAGGCCGAGAATGAGAGAGATTTGTTTTTTTTGTGAGAGGGACAACCGAAGGATCCAGAAGGACCCACATCCAATACGCATCTGATGCGTCTTCTCTTGACAAAGAAAATGGCTGGGAGTTTGCGTACCTATTGCACGTGACTTGTGCTCACTGAAGTGTGGGACCTCACGCATGGGCACCACACGTAAGTGACAGACCTGTTGATGTAAAAACTCGGTTGATTATTATACTACTACATTTATACAAAGTTTCCTATGGATTCAAGGGTACGAAAGCCAAGTTAAATCATTTACATGACATTATTTTTTCCATGAAGCCAAGTTAACTCATTTATCAATTGGTACATTTTGGAGTGACTAAGAAGGATCCAGGCTTACTTTTTCATTTTCATGTTTTAAACATGTTTAAATCTTGGTCAAACCTATGACTTGACCAAGATTCAAATGGGCATAAAAATTCAAAAAAAAGAAAAACAAAAGCACACCGTCTTCCTATGTCATATATCAAGGTGATAAACAAGGTCTGCCATATTCAAACCACAAAAATCATGTATCTACCCCTAACCCTAAACAAGGATCCAGGCTTACCCTTTTCATTTTCATGTTTTTAAACTTGTTCAAATCTTGGTCAAACTTAGGATTTGACGAAGATTCAAATGGGCGTAAAAATACTTAGAAAAATCATGTACGTATCTACCCCAAACCCTAAACTCTATCTTACGAAGCCAAGCATGAAGAGAAGTGGTTTTGGGTTTCAAACATGGAAATTTCAAAAACCTCCCAAAAGCTTCATTTTAGAGTGACTAAGAAGGATCCATGCTTACCTTTTATTTTCATGTTTTAAACATGTTCAAATCTTGGTCAAACCGTACGTACCTAGGATTTGACCAAGATTCAAATGGGCATAAAAATTCAAAAAAAAATGAAAAACCAAAGCACATAGCCTAGCTTCTTATATATGCCATATAGTAAGCACTCAAGCTAGTTGATAAACAAAGTCTAGACATATTCAAACCAGAAAAATCATGTATCTATATACCCCTAACCCTAAACTTTGTCTTAATTATGAAGTCAAGCACGAAGAGAAGTCGTTTTGGGTTTCAAACATGGACATTTCAAAAACCCTCCCAAAAGCTTCATTGTGGTGTGACGTACTAAGAAGGATACATGCTTACATTTTCAACAACCCCCCTAAAAGCTTCATTATAGAGTGACTAAGAAAGGATCCAGTCTGGCGGGCTTACCTTTTATTTTCTTGTTTTAAACTTGTTCAAATCTCGGTCAAACCTAGGATTTGACCAAGATTCAAAATGTGCATCAAAATTTAAAAAAATTAAAAACCAAATTAAAGCGCATAGTGTTCTTATGTCATATAGTAAGCATTAAAGTTGATAAACAAGGTCTAGACACATATTCAAACAAGACAAGTCATGTATATATACCCCTAACCCCTAAACTCTATCTTATGAAGTCAACAACATGAAGAGAAGTGGTTTTGGGTTTCAAACATGGAAATTTCAAAAACCTCCCAAAAGCTTCATTTTAGAGTGACTAATATATATAAGAAGGATACATGCCTGCTTACCACCTTTTCATTTTCATATTTTAAACTTGTTTAAATCCGTGTCAAATTAAACCAAGGATTTGACCAAAAGATTCAAATGGGCATAAAATTTAAAAAAAAATCAGAAAAATGAAAAACAAAAGCATATAGTCTTCTTATGTCATATAGTAAGCATTCAAGTTGATAAACAAGGTTTGGACATGCATATTCAAACCTAGGCAAATCATGTATCTATCCCCTAGCCCCTAAACTCTATCTTATGAAGTCAAGCATGAAGAGAAGTGGTTTTGGGTTTCAAACATGAAAATTTCAAGAACATCCCAAAAACTTCATTTTAGAGTGACTAAGAAAGGATACAGGCTTCCCCTTTTCATTTTCATGTTTTATACTTGTTTAAATCTTGGCCAAACCTAGGATTTGACAAAGATTCAAATGTGCATCTATCAAAATAAAAAAATCAGAAAAATTAAAAACCAAAGCACATAGTTTTCTTATGTCATATATAGTTAGCATTAAAGTTGATATAAACAAGGTCTAGATATATTCAAACAAGAAAAATCATGTATCTACCCCTAACCCTAAACTCTGTCTTATGTGTAGTCAAGCATGAAGAGAAGTGGTTTTGGGTTTCAAACTTGGAAATTTCAAGAACCCCCCAAAAGCTTCATTTTAGAGTGACTAAAGGATCCAGGTCGGGCTTACCTTTTATTTTCATGTTTTAAAATTGTTCAAATCTTGGTCAAACTGTACCTAGGATTTGATCAAGATTCAAATGGGCATAAAATTTCAAAAAAAATGAAAAACCAAAGCATATAGCCTTCTTATGTCATATAGTAAGCACTCAAGTTGGTAAACAAGGTCTAGACACATTCAAACCAGAAAATCATGTTTCTACCCCTAGCCCTAAACTTTGTCTTATGAAGTCAAGCACGAAGAGAAGTCGTTTTGGATTTCAAACATGGAAATTTCAAAAACCTTCCCAAAAGCTTCATTTTGGAGTGACTAAGAAGGATACAGGCTTACCTTTTCATTTTCATGTTTTAAACTTGTTTAAATATTGGTTAAGCCTAGGATTTGACCAATATCAAATGGGCATAAAAATTCAGAAAAAGTCAAAAAAAAATGAAAACCAAAGCACATAGTATTATTATGTCATATAGTAAGCATTCAAGTTGATAAACAAGGTCTAAACAACAAACTAGACAAATCATGTATCTACCCCCTAACCCTAAACTCTGTCTTATGAAGTCAAGCATGAAGAGAAGTGGTTTTGGGTTTCAAACATGGAAATTTCAAAAAACTCCCAAAAGCTTCTCATTTTTGAGTGACTAAGAAGGATTCAGGCTTACCTTTTCATTTTCATGTTTTAAACTTGTTCAAATCTTGGTCAAACTTAGGATTTGACCAAGATTCAAATGTGCATAAAAATTGGGAGGAAGGGTATGAATTACAATTCAAAAAAACAAGGTAACTTAAATACTTGGATGCCCCAAAGATGTGTGGAAGCCCAGAACAATGGCAAAACATGTGCGCACGCTGCATCCAATTCAAGTAGAACACATAGTAGGCATCGATAGTTTGACCTAAATTTGAAATCAAAGAGAAGGTGGTTAGAAAAAATCGAAATTGGCAAAGCAAAGCATGAAATCATAAATTTGTGATGCACTATAGCTATGAAAAGTATCAAACAATGCATACCAAAATGATTTTTTAGAGGAATACTAGTTCAACTTATTTTAATTTTATATTAGTAGCCCAAAATCGAACTAGTAGTTGGATATTTCTGAACTTGATCTGTAGTAGTGGGCAAAACCCTAGTTTAACCTATTTAATCATAGATTCGTAGGTCGATTTTTCTACTTTTTTATTATTACTATGCAGCACATGTGTGTTTGCCCGTCGAGTGAAACTCGGAGGAAGAAGGGATCACTCGGAAGGAGAGAAGAAGGGAGAGAATTATGGTGTCTCCCCTTTTTCGGGTGATGATGTTGACTTTTGTGCAGGGTTTGTCAGTGAGCGAGCGAGCGAGCGAGCGAGTCGAGCGAGGCCGAGAATGAGAGAGATTTGTTTTTTTTGTGAGAGGGACAACCGAAGGATCCAGAAGGACCCACACTTCCAATACGCATCCGATGCGTCTTCTCTTGACAAAGAAAATGGCTGGGAGTTTGCGTACCTATTGCACGTGACTTGTGCTCACTGAAGTGTGGGACCTCACGCATGGGCACCACACGTAAGTGACAGACCTGTTGATGTAAAAACTCGGTTGATTATTATACTACTACATTTATACAAAGTTTCCTATGGATTCAAGGGTACGAAAGCCAAGTTAAATCATTTACATGACATTATTTTTTCCATGAAGCCAAGTTAACTCATTTATCAATTGGTACATTTTGGAGTGACTAAGAAGGATCCAGGCTTACTTTTTCATTTTCATGTTTTAAACATGTTTAAATCTTGGTCAAACCTATGACTTGACCAAGATTCAAATGGGCATAAAAATTCAAAAAAAAGAAAAACAAAAGCACACCGTCTTCCTATGTCATATATCAAGGTGATAAACAAGGTCTGCCATATTCAAACCACAAAAATCATGTATCTACCCCCTAACCCTAAACAAGGATCCAGGCTTACCCTTTTCATTTTCATGTTTTTAAACTTGTTCAAATCTTGGTCAAACTTAGGATTTGACGAAGATTCAAATGGGCGTAAAAATACTTAGAAAAATCATGTACGTATCTACCCCAAACCCTAAACTCTATCTTACGAAGCCAAGCATGAAGAGAAGTGGTTTTGGGTTTCAAACATGGAAATTTCAAAAACCTCCCAAAAGCTTCATTTTAGAGTGACTAAGAAGGATCCATGCTTACCTTTTATTTTCATGTTTTAAACATGTTCAAATCTTGGTCAAACCGTACGTACCTAGGATTTGACCAAGATTCAAATGGGCATAAAAATTCAAAAAAAATGAAAAACCAAAGCACATAGCCTAGCTTCTTATATATGCCATATAGTAAGCACTCAAGCTAGTTGATAAACAAAGTCTAGACATATTCAAACCAGAAAAATCATGTATCTATATACCCCTAACCCTAAACTTTGTCTTAATTATGAAGTCAAGCACGAAGAGAAGTCGTTTTGGGTTTCAAACATGGACATTTCAAAAACCCTCCCAAAAGCTTCATTGTGGTGTGACGTACTAAGAAGGATACATGCTTACATTTTCAACAACCCCCCTAAAAGCTTCATTATAGAGTGACTAAGAAAGGATCCAGTCTGGCGGGCTTACCTTTTATTTTCTTGTTTTAAACTTGTTCAAATCTCGGTCAAACCTAGGATTTGACCAAGATTCAAAATGTGCATCAAATTTTAAAAAAATTAAAAACCAAATTAAAGCGCATAGTGTTCTTATGTCATATAGTAAGCATTAAAGTTGATAAACAAGGTCTAGACACATATTCAAACAAGACAAGTCATGTATCTATACCCCTAACCCCTAAACTCTATCTTATGAAGTCAACAACATGAAGAGAAGTGGTTTTGGGTTTCAAACATGGAAATTTCAAAAACCTCCCAAAAGCTTCATTTTAGAGTGACTAATATATATAAGAAGGATACATGCCTGCTTACCACCTTTTCATTTTCATATTTTAAACTTGTTTAAATCCGTGTCAAATTAAACCAAGGATTTGACCAAAAGATTCAAATGGGCATAAAATTTAAAAAAAAACAGAAAAATGAAAAACAAAAGCATATAGTCTTCTTATGTCATATAGTAAGCATTCAAGTTGATAAACAAGGTTTGGACATGCATATTCAAACCTAGGCAAATCATGTATCTATCCCCTAGCCCCTAAACTCTATCTTATGAAGTCAAGCATGAAGAGAAGTGGTTTGGGTTTCAAACATGAAAATTTCAAGAACATCCCAAAAACTTCATTTTAGAGTGACTAAGAAAGGATACAGGCTTCCCCTTTTCATTTTCATGTTTTATACTTGTTTAAATCTTGGCCAAACCTAGGATTTGACAAAGATTCAAATGTGCATCTATCAAAATAAAAAAATCAGAAAAATTAAAAACCAAAGCACATAGTTTTCTTATGTCATATATAGTTAGCATTAAAGTTGATATAAACAAGGTCTAGATATATTCAAACAAGAAAAATCATGTATCTCTGTCTTATGTAGTCAAGCATGAAGAGAAGTGGTTTTGGGTTTCAAACTTGGAAATTTCAAGAACCCCAAAAGCTTCATTTTAGAGTGACTAAAGGATCCAGGTCGGGCTTACCTTTTATTTTCATGTTTTAAAATTGTTCAAATCTTGGTCAAACTGTACCTAGGATTTGATCAAGATTCAAATGGGCATAAAATTTCAAAAAAAATGAAAAACCAAAGCATATAGCCTTCTTATGTCATATAGTAAGCACTCAAGTTGGTAAACAAGGTCTAGACATATTCAAACCAGAAAAATCATGTTTCTACCCCTAGCCCTAAACTTTGTCTTATGAAGTCAAGCACGAAGAGAAGTCGTTTTGGATTTCAAACATGGAAATTTCAAAAACCTTCCCAAAAGCTTCATTTTCATTTTCATGTTTTAAACTTGTTTAAATATTGGTTAAGCCTAGGATTTGACCAAGATCAAATGGGCATAAAAATTCAAAAAATAAAAAAAATGAAAACCAAAGCACATAGTATTATTATGTCATATAGTAAGCATTCAAGTTGATAAACAAGGTCTAAACAACAAACTAGACAAATCATGTATCTACCCCCTAACCCTAAACTTTGTCTTATGAAGTCAAGCATGAAGAAGTGGTTTTGGGTTTCAAACATGGAAATTTCAAAAAACTCCCAAAAGCTTCTCATTTTTGAGTGACTAAGAAGGATTCAGGCTTACCTTTTCATTTTCATGTTTTAAACTTGTTCAAATCTTGGTCAAACTTAGGATTTGACCAAGATTCAAATGTGCATAAAAATTGGGAGGAAGGGTATGAATTACAATTCAAAAAAAACAAGGTAACTTAAATACTTGGATGCCCCAAAGATGTGTGGAAGCCCAGAACAATGGCAAAACATGTGCGCACGCTGCATCCAATTCAAGTAGAACACATAGTAGGCATCGATAGTTTGACCTAAATTTGAAATCAAAGAGAAGGTGGTTAGAAAAAATCGAAATTGGCAAAGCAAAGCATGAAATCATAAATTTGTGATGCACTATAGCTATGAAAAGTATCAAACAATGCATACCAAAATGATTTTTTAGAGGAATACTAGTTCAACTTATTTTAATTTTATATTAGTAGCCCAAAATCGAACGTATCGATAATTTCTTATGTTCCATGCTACTTTATTGATGATACCTACATGTTTTATACACATTATATGTCATATTTATGCATTTTCTGGAACTAACATATTAACAAGATGCCGAAGTGCCAGTTCCTGTTTTCTGCTGTTTTTGGTTTCAGAAATCCTAGTAACGAAATATTCTCGGAATTGGACGAAATCAACGCCCGGGTTCCTATTTTTCCACGAAGCTTCCAGACACCGGGAAGGGAGAGGGGGCCACAGGCCCACCAGGAGGGTGGCCGGCGCGGCCTAGGGTTGGCCCGCGCCGCCTTACCCCCTGGCCGCCTCTTCCGCCCCTCCGCGCCTCTTCGCCTATTTAAAGCCCCCATCGAAAACCCTTAGGAGGAAGCCACGATACGCGAAACCTTCCAGAGCCGCCACCATCGCGAAGCCAAGATCTGGGGGACAGGAGTCTCTGTTCCGGCACCCTGCCGGAGCGGGAAGTGCCCCGGAAGGCTTCTCCATCGACACCGCTGCCATCTCCACCGCCATCTTCATCACCGCTGCTGCTCCCATGAAGAGGGAGTAGTTCTCCATCGAGGCTCGGGGCTGTACCGGTAGCTATGTGGTTAATCTCTCTCCTATGTACCTCAATACAATGATCTCATGAGCTGCTTTACATGATTGAGATTCATATGAGTTTTGTATCACTACTATCTATGTGCTACTCTAGTGATGTGTTATTAAAGTAGTTTTATTCCTCCTGCATGTGTGCAAAGGTGACAGTGCGTGCACCGTGTTAGTACTTGGTTTATGCTATGATCATGATCTCTTGTAGATTGCGAAGTTAACTATTGCTATGATAATATTGATGTGATCTATTCCTCCTACATATGCATGAAGGTGACAGTGTGCATGCTATGCTAGTACTTGGTTTAGTCGTTTTGATCTATCTTACACTTAAGGTTACTTAAACATGAGCATTATTGTGGAGCTTGTTAACTCCGGCATTGAGGGTTCGTGTAATCCTACGCAATGTGTTCATCATCCAACAAAAGTGTAGAGTATGCATTTATCTATTCTGTTATGTGATCAATGTTGAGAGTGTCCACTAGTGAAAGTGTAATCCCTAGGCCTTGTCCCTAAATACTGCTGAGTTACTACTTGTTTCTTGTTTTTTGTGTTACTACTGCTGCAATACTACCACCATCAACTACACGCCAAGCTATTTTCTGGCACCGTTGCTACTGCTCATATATATTCATACCACCGTATTTCACTATCTCTTCGCCGAACTAGTGCACCTATTTGGTGTGTTGGGGACACAAGAGACTTCTTGCTTTGTGGTTGCAGGGTTGCATGAGAGGGATATCTTTGACCTCTTCCTCCCTGAGTTCGATAAACCTTGGGTGATCCACTTAAGGGAAAACTTGCTGCTGTTCTACAAACCTCTGCACTTGGAGGCCCAACATGTCTGTAGGAGGAAGTAGACATCAAGCACTTTAAAGCGCCGTTGCCGGAGGGAAGGTAAAGTACTCACACATTGGCAAACCCGGCAACTAAGCACTTTTCCTCCCTCGTCAACTACGCGCCAAGCACTTTCTGGCGCCGTTGCCGGGGAGGAAAGGTAAAAGGCACTCATACTTCGGTTCCAGGTAACAGTACTTTTCTGGCGCCATTGTGTGTGTGCTCGAAGCTATTTCCTTTAGACTCTGCAATTGCGACATTTGGTTTCTTGTTTACACTAGTTAGGCATAATGGAAAACAACAAAAATATGAGAGATCTTTATGAACTTTATCTTGAATTAGGACATGATGTGTTTGAAGAAAGAATTAAGAAACCCATGGAACTTTATATGCATGCTAATGGGAATGTTATTAATATGAATGCTTTGAACACTATTGTTGCTAATGCTATGGAAAATTCTAAGCTTGGGGAAGCTGGTTTTGATGAGCATGATCTTTTTAGTCCCCCGGGCAATGAGGAGGAAATTTACTTTGATGATACTTTGCCTCCTATTTATGATGATTATAATGATAGTAGTCTTTTGTTACCACCTATTATGGAGGATAAATTTGATTATGATTACAATATACCTCCTATATTTGATAGCTACTTTGTTGAATTTGCTCCCACTACAATTAATAAGAATGACTATGCTTATGTTGGGAGTAGTAATTATTTTATGCATGAGACTCATGATAAGAATGCTTTATGTGATAGTTATATTGTTGAGTTTGCTCATGTTGCTACTGAAAGTTATTATGAGAGAGGAAAATATGGTTGTAGAAATTTTCATGTTACTAAAACACCTCTCTATGTGCTGAAATTTTTGAAGCTACACTTGTTTTATCTTCCTATGCTTGTTACTTTGCTCTTCATGAACTTGTTTATTTACAAGATTCCTATGCATAGGAAGCATGTTAGGCTCAAATGTGTTTTGAATTGCCTCTTGAAGCTCTCTTTTGCTTCAAATACTATTTCTTGCGAGTGCATCATTAAAACTGCTAAGCCCATCTTAATGGCTATAAAGAAAGAACTTCTTGGGAGATAACCCATGTGTTTATTTTACTACAGCAATTTTGTTTTGTTGAGTCTTGGAAGTTGTTTACTACTGTAGCAACCTCTCCTTATCATGTTTTTGTGCCAAGTAAAGTTTCTATGTCAAAGTTGATGTTATATTTGGGATCGCTGCGCAGAAACAGCATTGCTGTCTGTCACGAATCTGGGCACAATTCTCTGTAGAAAATTCGAAAAAATCTGCCAATTTACGAGCGTGATCCTCAGATATGTACGCAACTTTCATTAGTTTTGAGTTTTTCCATTTGAGCAAGTCTGGTGCCATTTATAAATTCGTCTTTACGGACTGTTCTGTTTTTGACAGATTCTGCCTTTTATTTCGCATTGCCTCTTTTGCTATGTTGGATTTATTTCTTTGATCCATTAATGTCCAGTAGCATTATGCAATGTCCAGAAGTGAAAAGAATGATTGTGTCACCTCTGAATGTGTGAATTATTAATGATGCACTAACCCTCTAATGAGTTTGCTTGAAGTTTGGTGTGAAGGAAGTTTTCAAGGGTCAAGAGAGGAGAATGATATACTAAGATCAAGAGGAGTGAAAGCTCTAAGCTTGGGGATGCCCCCGTGGTTCATCCCTGCATATTTTAAGAAGACTCAAGCATCTAAGCTTGGGGATGCCCAAGGCATCCCCTTCTTCATCGACAACATCATCAGGTTCCTCCCCTGAAACTATATTTTTATTCAGTCACATCTGGTGTTCTTTACTTGGAGCGTCGGTTTGTTTCGTTTTTGTTTTTGTTTGAATAAGATGGATCCTAGCATTCACTTTGTGGGAGAGAGACACGCTCCGCTGTTGCATATGGACACATGTGTCCTTAGGCTTTACTCATAATGTTCAAGGCGAAGTTTCTTCTTCGTTAATTTGTTATATGGTTGGAATTGGAAAATGCTACATGTAGTAATTGCTATAATGTCTTGGGTAATGTGATACTTGGCAATTGTTGTGCTCATGTTTAAGCTCTTGCATCATATACTTTGCACCCATTAATGAAGAAATACATAGAGCTTGCTAAAATTTGGTTTGCATAATTGGTCTCTCTAAGGTCTAGATAATTTCTAGTATTGAGTTTGAACAACAAGGAAGACGGTGTAGAGTCTTATAATGTTTACAATATGTCTTTTATGTGAGTTTTGCTGCACGGTTCATCCTTGAGTTTGCTTCAAATAACCTTGCTAGCCTAAGCCTTGTATCGAGAGGGAATACTTCTCATGCATCCAAATCCTTGAGCCAACCACTATGCCATTTGTGTCCACCATACCTACCTACTACATGGTATTTCTCCGCCATTCCAAAGTAAATTGCTTGAGTGCTACCTTTAAACCATTCAAAATTTATTACCTCTGATTTGTGTCAATGTTTTATAGCTCATGAGGAAGTATGTGGTGTTTATCTTTCAATCTTGTTGGGCAACTTTCACCAATGGACTAGTGGCTTCATCCGCTTATCCAATAATTTTGCAAAAAGAGCTGGCAATGGGATTCCCAGTCCCAAATTAATTAACAAAAATAGACACTCCTCCATGGTATGTGATTGTTGGACGGCACCCGAAGGATTCGGTTAGCCATGGCTTGAGAAAGCAAAGGTGGGGAGGAGTGTCATCATAATAAAACTAAAATAAAAAGGCACTCCTTCATGGTATGAGATTGTTGGCAGGCAGAGGATTCGGTTAGCCATGGATTGTGAAAGAAAGGTTGGAAGGAGTGCCACCAAAAAATAAAATAAAATGGGAGCCGCTCTTTGAAGGTTTGTCTGGCAAGGGGGTTAGAGTGCCCACTACCATTCGTTGACAACAACAAACACCTCTCAAAACTTTACTTTTATACTCTCTTGATGTTTTCAAAATCAAAGCTCTAGCACAAATATAGCAATCAATGCTTTCCTCTTTGAAGGACCCTTCTTTTACTTTTATTGTTGAGTCAGTTTACCTATCTCTCTCCACCTTAAGAAGCAAACACTTGTGTGAACTGTGCATTGATTCCTACATACTTGCATATTGCACTTGTTATATTACTTTATGTTGACAATATCCATGAGATATACATGTTATAAGTTGAAAGCAACCGCTGAAACTTAATCTTCCTATGTGTTGCTTCAACACCTTTACTTTGATTTATTGCTTTATGAGTTAACTCTTATGCAAGACTTATTGATGCTTGTCTTGAAGTACTATTCATGAAAAGTCTTTGCTTTATGATTCAGTTGTTTACTCATGTCATTACCATTGTTTTGATCGCTGCATTCATTACATATGTTTACAATATGATCAAGTTTATGATGGCATGTCACTTAAGAAATTATCTTTGTTATCGTTTTACCTGCTCGGGACGAGCAGAACTTATGCTGATTATCTCCACGTATCGATAATTTCTTATGTTCCATGCTACTTTATTGATGATACCTACATGTTTTATACACATTATATGTCATATTTATGCATTTTCTGGAACTAACATATTAACAAGATGCCGAAGTGCCGGTCTGTTTCTGCTGTTTTTGGTTTGAGAAATCCTAGTAACGAAATATTCGGAATTGGACGAAATCAACGCCCAGGTTCCTATTTTTCCACGAAGCTTCGGAACACCGGGAAGGACCGGAGGGGGCCACGGGCCCACGGGAGGGTGGCAGCGCGCGGCCTAGGGTTGGCCCGCGCACCCCCTGGCCGCCCCTTCGCCCCTCCAGACGCCGCCTCTTCGCCTATTTAAAGCCCCTGCATCGAAAACCCTTAGGAGGAAGCCACGATACGCGAAACCTTCCGAGCCGCCACCATCGCGAAGCCAAGATGGGGACGAGTCTCTGTTCGACACCTGTAGGACGGAAGTGCCCGGAAGGCTTCTCCATCGACACCGCTGCCATCTCCACCGCCATCTTCATCACCGCTGCTGCTCCCATGAAGAGGGAGTAGTTCTCCATCGAGGCTCGGGGCTGTACCGGTAGCTATGTGGTTAATCTCTCTCCTATGTACCTCAATACAATGATCTCATGAGCTGCTTTACATGATTGAGATTCATATGAGTTTTGTATCACTACTATCTATGTGCTACTCTAGTGATGTGTTATTAAAGTAGTTTTATTCCTCCTGCATGTGTGCAAAGGTGACAGTGCGTGCACCGTGTTAGTACTTGGTTTATGCTATGATCATGATCTCTTGTAGATTGCGAAGTTAACTATTGCTATGATAATATTGATGTGATCTATTCCTCCTACATATGCATGAAGGTGACAGTGTGCATGCTATGCTAGTACTTGGTTTAGTCGTTTTGATCTATCTTACACTTAAGGTTACTTAAACATGAGCATTATTGTGGAGCTTGTTAACTCCGGCATTGAGGGTTCGTGTAATCCTACGCAATGTGTTCATCATCCAACAAAAGTGTAGAGTATGCATTTATCTATTCTGTTATGTGATCAATGTTGAGAGTGTCCACTAGTGAAAGTGTAATCCCTAGGCCTTGTCCTAAATACTGCTGAGTTACTACTGCTTGTTTACTGTTTTACTGTGTTACTACTGCTGCAATACTACCACCATCTACGCCGGCAAGCTATTTTGGCACCGTTGCTGCTCATATATATTCATACCACCTGTATTTCACTATCTCTTCGCCGAACTAGTGCACCTATTTGGTGTGTTGGGGACACAAGAGACTTCTTGCTTTGTGGTTGCAGGGTTGCATGAGAGGGATATCTTTGACCTCTTCCTCCCTGAGTTCGATAAACCTTGGGTGATCCACTTAAGGGAAAACTTGCTGTTGTTCTACAAACCTCTGCACTTGGAGGCCCAACACTGTCTACAGGAAAGGAGGGGGAACGTAGACATCAAGCACTTTTCTGGCGCCGTTGCCGGGGAGGGAAGGTAAACGGTACTCACACATTGGCAAGCCCGGCAACTAAGCACTTTTCCTCCCTCGTCAACTACGCGCCAAGCACTTTTCTGGCGCCGTTGCCGGGGAGGTAAAAGGCACTCATACTTCGGTTCCAGGTAACAGTACTTTTTTGGCGCCATTGTGTGTGTGCTCGAAGCTATTTCCTTTAGACTCTGCAATTGCGACATTTGGTTTCTTGTTTACACTAGTTAGGCATAATGGAAAACAACAAAAATATGAGAGATCTTTATGAACTTTATCTTGAATTAGGACATGATGTGTTTGAAGAAAGAATTAAGAAACCCATGGAACTTTATATGCATGCTAATGGGAATGTTATTAATATGAATGCTTTGAACACTATTGTTGTTAATGCTATGGAAAATTCTAAGCTTGGGGAAGCTGGTTTTGATGAGCATGATATTTTTAGTCCCCCAAGCATTGAGGAGGAAATTTACTTTGATGATACTTTGCCTCCTATTTATGATGATTATAATGATAGTAGTCTTTTGTTACCACCTATTATGGAGGATAAATTTGATTATGATTACAATATACCTCCTATATTTGATAGCTACTTTGTTGAATTTGCTCCCACTACAATTAATAAGAATGACTATGCTTATGTTGGGAGTAGTAATTATTTTATGCATGAGACTCATGATAAGAATGCTTTATGTGATAGTTATATTGTTGAGTTTGCTCATGTTGCTACTGAAAGTTATTATGAGAGAGGAAAATATGGTTGTAGAAATTTTCATGTTACTAAAACACCTCTCTATGTGCTGAAATTTTTGAAGCTACACTTGTTTTATCTTCCTATGCTTGTTACTTTGCTCTTCATGAACTTGTTTATTTACAAGATTCCTATGCATAGGAAGCATGTTAGGCTCAAATGTGTTTTGAATTGCCTCTTGAAGCTCTCTTTTGCTTCAAATACTATTTCTTGCGAGTGCATCATTAAAACTGCTAAGCCCATCTTAATGGCTATAAAGAAAGAACTTCTTGGGAGATAACCCATGTGTTTATTTTACTACAGCAATTTTTGTTTTGTTGAGTCTTGGAAGTTGTTTACTACTGTAGCAACCTCTCCTTATCATGTTTTTGTGCCAAGTAAAGTTTCTATGTCAAAGTTGATGTTATATTTGGGATCGCTGCGCAGAAACAGCATTGCTGTCTGTCACGAATCTGGGCACAATTCTCTGTAGAAAATTCGAAAAAATCTGCCAATTTACGAGCGTGATCCTCAGATATGTACGCAACTTTCATTAGTTTTGAGTTTTTCCATTTGAGCAAGTCTGGTGCCATTTATAAATTCGTCTTTACGGACTGTTCTGTTTTTGACAGATTCTGCCTTTTATTTCGCATTGCCTCTTTTGCTATGTTGGATTTATTTCTTTGATCCATTAATGTCCAGTAGCATTATGCAATGTCCAGAAGTGAAAAGAATGATTGTGTCACCTCTGAATGTGTGAATTATTAATGATGCACTAACCCTCTAATGAGTTTGCTTGAAGTTTGGTGTGAAGGAAGTTTTCAAGGGTCAAGAGAGGAGAATGATATACTAAGATCAAGAGGAGTGAAAGCTCTAAGCTTGGGGATGCCCCCGTGGTTCATCCCTGCATATTTTAAGAAGACTCAAGCATCTAAGCTTGGGGATGCCCAAGGCATCCCCTTCTTCATCGACAACATCATCAGGTTCCTTCCCTGAAACTATATTTTTATTCAGTCACATCTGGTGTTCTTTACTTGGAGCGTCGGTTTGTTTTCGTTTTTGTTTTTGTTTGAATAAGATGGATCCTAGCATTCACTTTGTGGGAGAGAGACACGCTCCGCTGTTGCATATGGACACATGTGTCCTTAGGCTTTACTCATAATGTTCAAGGCGAAGTTTCTTCTTCGTTAATTTGTTATATGGTTGGAATTGGAAAATGCTACATGTAGTAATTGCTATAATGTCTTGGGTAATGTGATACTTGGCAATTGTTGTGCTCATGTTTAAGCTCTTGCATCATATACTTTGCACCCATTAATGAAGAAATACATAGAGCTTGCTAAAATTTGGTTTGCATAATTGGTCTCTCTAAGGTCTAGATAATTTCTAGTATTGAGTTTGAACAACAAGGAAGACGGTGTAGAGTCTTATAATGTTTACAATATGTCTTTTATGTGAGTTTGCTGCACCGGTTCATCCTTGAGTTTGCTTAACCTTGCTTCATTTTCATATTTTAAACTTGTTTAAATCATTGTCAAACCTAGGATTATACCAAGATACAAATATGGGCACAAAACCCTCTTAGCCAAAATCAACTACGAGCAAGATTTTCTGTATTGTAGATGCCCCAATTGACTCTCATCCCCAATGTAGTCTTTTTTATGTCAGTATAGACTTCTTTACTGGATGTATACTATCGTACATGGCATGCATTTGCCTAATGAGCAGCATTGTTTAGCCGTTCTAGCCAACCCGATCAATCTGTCAAGCTTCATGCACGAGATGCCATGTTTATGGCCCTTTTGTTGTGGCTTTTTTTGGCTTTTGGCTTTGGCAAAAGCCAAAAAAAGCACGTAAATAGGTGCTTTTTTGGGCTTTTGGATTTTGGAAGCCAAGAACAAAGATTCTATTCTTTTGGCTTCCAAAATCCAAAAGCCCAAAAAGCACCTATTTAGGTGCTTTTTTGGCTTTTGCCAAAGCCAAAATAAACACAACAAAAGGGTAATTTACTCCCTCGCTCCGGTGATCCGATCCATATTTCTTGGTGCTAAAAAGAATGTGAATCGGAGGGAGTACTTTTCTTAGATAGTACTATATCAGTTCAAAAAAAAGTACAGTACTACTACATCACAAATGCATCAAAAGAGTACTACTGTACATCACAAGACCACGACAGTTGTATAGTATAGAGTTTAATGCTGAACTTTAAACAGGACCAGGAGCATCAGGGCCAGCAGCAGGGGCGTTGACCGGCAACAAACCAGGCAAAAGACGTAAGGAAGAGGCCATATGCTGCGTGCTTGGCCTTGATTGCAGGGTGGTGATTCTTCGCCGCTCGCCATGTATTCACGCCGTACCAGTTCCGCGTCGCCCGCGAGCGGATCGAAGCGATCCCGCGCGCCGGACACGCTCGAGGAGGCGTGGCGGCTCCAGTGCAAGCAGTCCGCCGCCGGGAGTCGGCGCGCGGCGTGCAGGTACAGAGGCTCCTGTACATGCGTCGTCGCTCCGCGAGTTCGCCCCGGGCGGGCTCTGGTACAAGGCGGATCCGCCGCTCAAACCGATGAGCGGCCCCGTCTTCAACAAATGGCGCGCCGACCGGGAGAGGAACCGCCGGTCGAAGGCGGCGTGGGAGGCGAGCACCAGCGGCGGATTCGCGCCGCCAGCGGCGAGGAGGCGGAGGAGGCGGAGGAAGGGGAAGACCCCCTCTTCTTGAAGGCGCTGGCCGCGTCCCTCAAGGACGATGCCGACAAGAAGAGGGCGGAGGAAGAAGACAAGGCGGCGGCCATCGCCGCCGTGGGAGAAGGAGGCGCGGGATGCGGAGGAGAAACGCGACCATCATCTTCCTCGACGACTAGATAGGTTAGAAGTCGCGATAAGGATCGCGCAATTCTGTATGTATGATCCGTATGTATGATCAACTATGAATTATGAACAATGAACTATCAAACCAAACCACATAGTTTTTTTTATGTCATATAGTAAGAATTCAAGTTGATAAAACAAGGTCTAGACATATTCAAACTAGACAAATCACGTATATTGATACCCCTAACCCTAAACGTTCGTTGAGAACCCCAAGAGGAAGGAATGATCGCACAGTAGCAAGTTTTCCCTCAGAGAAGAAACCAAGGTTTAATCGAACCAGTAGGAGCCAAGAAGCACGGCCAAGGTTGATGGTCGCGAAATGTGATGCGCGCAACACCAGGGATTCGGCGCCAACGCGGAACCGCACAACACAACCCAAGTACTTTGTCCCAACGAAACAGTGAGGTTGTCAATCTCACCGGCTTGCTGTAACAAAGGATTAAACGTATCGAGTGGAAGATGTTTGCAAAGAAAACAGTAAAACACAATTGCAGCGATGGATGTATGTAAAGAATAGGACCGGGGTCCACGAGTTCACTAGAGGTGTCTCTCCCATAAGATAAAGCATGTCGGGTGAACAAATTACAGTCGGGCAATTGACAAATAGAAAAGGCATAACAATGCATATACATGATATGATAAATATAGTGAGATTTAATTGGGCATTACGACAAAGAACATAGACCGCCATCCAACTGCATCTATGCCTAAAAAGTCCACCTTCGGGTTATCATCCGAACCCCTCCAGGTATTAAGTTGCAAAGCAGACAATTGCATTAAGTATGGTGCGTAATGTAATCAACAACTACATCCTTAGACATAGCATCAATGTTTTATCCCTAGTGGCAACAGCACATCCACAACCTTAGAACTGCATGTCACTGTCCCAGATTCAATGGAGGCATGAACCCACTATCGAGCATAAATACTCCCTCTTGGAGTTAAGAGTAAAAACTTGGCCAGAGCCTCTACTAATAACGGAGAGCATGCAAGATCATAAACAACACATGAACAATAGATTGATAATCACCATAATCATAGTACTCTCTATCCATCGGATCCCGACAAACACAACATATAGAATTACATAGATGATCTTGATCATGTTAGGCAGCTCACAAGATCTAACAATGAAGCACAACAAGGAGAAGACGACCATCTAGCTCTTTGCTATGGACCCATGGTCCAGGGGTGGACTACTCACTCATCACTCGGAGGCGACCATGGCGGTGTAGAGTCCTCAGGGAGATGAATCCCCTCTCGGCGGGGTGCCGGAAGCGTCTCCAGAATCCCCCGAGATGGGATTCGCGGCGGCGGCGTCTGCTGTAAGGTTTTCCGTATCGTGGCTCTGGTCTGGGGGTTTGCGACGGAAGCTTTAAGTAGGCGGAGGGTCAGCGCGAGGGGCCACACGAGGGGCCCGGAGATGGGTCGGCGCGGCCGGGGCACGCGCGGCGCCGGCCTCCTCGTGGCCCCACTTCGTTAGGTCTTCGGTCTTCTGGAAGCTTCGTGCAAAAATAGGACCATGGGCGAAAGTTTCCAATTCCGAAAATATTTCTTTACTAGGATTTCGAAACCAAAAGCAGAAAACGACAACTGGCTCTTCGGCATCTTGTTAATAGGTTAGTTCGGAAAATGCATAAATATGACATATAATGTGCATAAAACATGTAGGTATCATCAATAAAGTAGCATGGAACATAAGAAATTATCGATACGTTGGAGCGTATCAGCATCCCAAACTTAGTTCTGCTCGTCCCGAGCGTAAAACGATAACAAAGATAATTTCTGAAGTGACATGCCATCATAATCTTGATCATACTATTTGTAAACATATGTAATGAATGCAGCGATCAAAGCAAAGGTAATGACATGAGTAAACAATTGAATCATAAAGCAAAGACTTTTCATGAATAGTACTTCAAGACAAGCATCAATAAGTCTTGCATAAGAGTTAACTCATAAAGCAATAAATCAAAGTAAAGGTATTGAAGCAACACATAGGAAGATTAAGTTTCAGCGGTTGCTTTCAACTTATAACATGTATATCTCATGGATATTGTCAACATAAAGTAATATAATAAGTGCAATATGCAAGTATGTAGGAATCAATGCAGTTCACACAAGTGTTTGCTTCTTAAGGTGGAAGGAGATAGGTAAACTGACTCAACAATAAAAGTAAAAGAATGGTCCTTAATGAGGAAAGCATCGATTGCTGTATTTGTGCTAGAGCTTTTTATTTTGAAAACATGAAACAATTTTGTCAACGGTAGTAATAAAGCATATGAGTTATGAAAATTATATCTTACAAGTTGCAAGCCTCACGCATAGTATACTAATAGTGCCCGCACCTCGTCCTACTTAACTTGGACTACCGGGTCTTCGCATGCCATGTTTCAACCAAGTGTCACAAAGGGGTACCTCATGCCGCTTGTAAAAGGTCCAAGGAGAATGCTCGCATTTTGATTTCTCGCTTTGATTATTCTCAACTTAGACATCCATACCGGGACAACATGGACAACAGATAATGGACTCCTCTTAAATGCATAAGCATGTGCAAAGTTATTATTCTCATATGAGATTGGGATATATGTCCAAAACTGAAACTTCCACCATGATTCATGGCTTTAGTTAGCGGCCCAATGTTTTCTCTAATTTTGCATGCTCCAACCACTAAAATGATAGACCTTCAGACAAACGGACATGCATAGCAACTCATGATATTCAACAATAGTTGATGGCGTTTCCCAGAAGCATGGTTATCGCACAACGAGCAACTTAATAAAATATAAAGTGCATAAGTACATATTCAATACTACGATAGTTTTAAGGCTATTTTGTCCCATGAGCTATATATTGCAAGGTGAATGATGGAATTTTAAAGGTAGCACTCAAGCAATTTACTTTGGAATGGGATAAATACCATGTGTAGGTAGGTATGGTGGACACAAATGGCATAGTAGTTGGCTCAAGGATTTTGGATGCATGAGAAGTATTCCCTCTCGATACAAGGTTTAGGCTAGCAAGGTTATTTGAAGCAAACTCAAGGATGAACAAGTGCAGCAAGACTCACATAAAAGACATATTGTAAACATTATAAGACTCTACACCGTCTTCCTTGTTGTTCAAAACTCAATACTAGATATTATCTAGACCTTAGAGAGACCAAATATGCAAATCAAATTTTAGCAAGCTCTATGTATTTCTTCATTAATGGGTGCAAAGCATATGATGCAAGAGCTTAAACATGAGCACAACAATTGCCAAGTATCACATTATCCAAGACATTTTTAGAATTACTACATGTAGCATTTTCCAATTCCAACCATATAACAATTTAACGAAGAAGAAACTTCGCCTTGAACATTATGAGTAAAGCCTAAGGACACATGTGTCCATATGCAACAGCGGAGCGTGTCTCTCCCACAAAGTGAATGCTAGGATCCATCTTATTCAAAAAAACAAAAACAAAAACAAACCGACGCTCCAAGTAAAGAACACAAGATGTGACTGAATAAAAATATAGTTTCAGGGGAGGAACCTGATGATGTTGTCGATGAAGAAGGGGATGCCTTGGGCATCCCCAAGCTTAGACGCTGAGTCTTCTTAAAATATGCAGGGGTGAACCACGGGGGCATCCCCAAGCTTAGAGCTTTCACTCCTCTTGATCATAGTATATCATTCTCCTCTCTTGACCCTTGAAAACTTCCTTCACACCAAACTTCAAGCAAACTCATTAGAGGGTTAGTGCACAATTAATAATTCACTCATTCAGAGGTGACACAATCATTATTTTCACTTCTGGACATTGCATAATGCTACTGGACATTAATGGATCAAAGAAATAAATCCAACATAGCAAAAGAGGCAATGCGAAATAAAGGCAGAATCTGTCAAAAACAGAACAGTCCGTAAAGACGAATTTAGAAATGGCACCAGACTTGCTCAAATGGAAAAACTCAAAACTAATGAAAGTTGCGTACATATCTGAGGATCACGCTCGTAAATTTGCAGATTTTTCGAATTTTCTACAGAGACTTGTGCCCAGATTCGTGACAGACAGCAATGCTGTTTCTGCGCAGCGATCCCAAATATAACATCAACTTTGACATAGAAACTTTACTTGGCACAAAAACATGATAAGGAGAGGTTGCTACAGTAGTAAACAACTTCCAAGACTCAACAAAACAAAAAATTGCTGTAGGTAAAAACATGGGTTGTCTCCCATAAGCGCTTTTCTTTAACGCCTTTCAGCTAGGCGCAGAAAGTGCAAATCAAGTATCATCGAGAGTAGAAGCATCAACATCATAGCTTGTTCTAATAATAGAATCAAAAGGCAACTTCATTTCTTTCTAGGGAAGTGTTCCATACCTTTCTTGAGGAAATTGATATTTAATATTACCTTCCCTCATATCAATAACAGCACCAACAGTTCGAAAAGGTCTTCCCAACACAATTGGACAAGATGCATTGCATTCGATATCCAAGACAACAAAATCAACGGGGACAAGGTTATTGTTAACCGTAATATGCACATTATCAATCCTCCCAAAGGTTTCTTTTTAACATTATCGGCAAGATTAACATCCAAATAACAATTCTTCAATGGTGGCAAGTCAAGCATATCATAAATCTTTTTAGGCATAACAGAAATACTTGCACCAAGATCACATAAAGCATTACATTCAAAGTCATTGAATTTCATTTTAATGATGGGCTCCCAACCATCTTCTAACTTTCTAGGAATAGAAGTTTCAAGTTTTAGTTTCTCTTCTCTAGCTTTTATGAGAGCATTTGTAATATGTTTTGTAAAGGCTAAATTTATAGCACTAGCATTAGGACTTTTAGCAAGTTTTTGTAAGAACTTTATAACTTCAGAGATGTGGCAATCATCAAAATCTAAATCATTATGAGCTACAGCAATGGGATCATTATTCCCAAGGTTGGAAAAAATTTCAGCAGTTTTATCACAAGCAGTTTCAGCAGTTTAGCAGTTTCAGGCAGTTTTGTACTTTGCACTAGGAGTAGAAACATTGCCAACACCAATTATTTTACCATTAATAGTAGGATGTGCAGCAACATGTGAAGAATTAGCATTACTAGTGGTGGTAATAGTCCAAACTTTAGCTACATTATTCTCTTTAGCTAGTTTTTCATTTTCTTCTCTATCCCCCTAGCACGCAATTCAGCCATTAATCTTATATTCTCATTAATTCTAACTTGGATGGCATTTGCTGTAGTAGTAATCTTACTATCAATATCATCAGGTTTAGCAGCCATTTTATTAATTAAAGAAGATTGTGATGCAGACATGTATGAGATTCGGGTTTCAGCATTTGAAATTTTAGTTTGCAGACCAGAAATCTCCCTATTCAAGTTTTCAAGTTGATTTCCTATATTTTTCAGCAAGGTAGATTGTTCATTCATAGTTTTAGTAAACAATTGATTTTGCTCATATTGCGATTGCATAAAGTTTTTAGTGGATCTTTCAATTTCTAGCATCCTTTCCTCATATCTACCATAAGTATTACCATAGTTGTTCCTATAAGCATTGTTGTTGAAATTATTCTTTTTAATGAAATTCACATCAACATTTTCTTCTTGAGCAACCAATGAAGCTAAAGGAACATTATTTGGATCAACATTAGATCTACCATTCACAAGCATAGACATAATCACATCAATCTTATCATTCAAGGAAGGGGTTTCTTCAACAGAATTTACCTTCTTACCTTGTGGAGCTCTTTCGTGTGCCATTCAGAGTAATTTATCATCATATCATCAAGAAGTTTTGTAGCCGCCCCCAATGTGATGGACATAAAGGTACCTCCAGCAGCTGAATCCAATAAATTCCGCGAAGAAAAATTTAGTCTGCATAGAAGGTTTGGATGATCATCCAAGTAGTCAGTCCATGGGTTGGGCAATTCTTTACCAAAGTTTTCATTCTCTCCCATGCTTGAGCAACATGTTCAGTATCTAATTGCTTAAAATTCATTATCTACTTCTCAAAGATATAATTTTAGCGGGAGGATAATATCTACCAATAAAAGCATCCTTGCATTTAGTCCATGAATCAATACTATTCTTAGGCAAAGATAGCAACCAATCTTTAGCTCTTCCTCTTAATGAGAAAGGAAACACTTTCAATTTAATAATATCACCATCTACATCTTTATACTTTTGCATTTCACAAAGTTCAACAAAATTATTGAGATGGGCAGCATCATCAGAACTAGTACCAGAAAATTGATCTCTCATGACAAGATTTAGTAAAGCAGGTTTAATTTCAAAGAATTCTGCTGTAGTAGCAGGTGGAGCAATAGGTGTGCATAGGAAATCATTATTATTTGCATTTGTGAAGTCACACAATTTAGTATTTCCAGGGTTGGCCATTTTAGCAACGGTAAATAAAACAAACTAGATAAAGTAAATGCAAGTAACTAATTTTTTTTGTGTGTTTTCGATATGGAGAGCAAGACAGTAAATAAAGTAAAACTAGCAACTAATTTTTTTTGTGTTTTGATTTAGTGCAGCAAACAAAGTAGTAAATAAAATAAAGCAAGACAAAAACAAAGTAAAGAGATTGAGAAGTGGAGACTCCCCTTGCAGCGTGTCTTGATCTCCCCGGCAACGGCGCCAGAAAAAGAGCTTGATGGCGTGTAACTCACACGTTCGTTGGGAACCCCAAGAGGAAGGTATGATGCGCACAGTAGCAAGTTTTCCCTCAGAAAGAAACCAAGGTTTAATCGAACCAGTAGGAGCCAAGAAGCACGTTGAAGGTTGATGGTCGCGAAATGTGATGCGGCGCAACACCAGGGATTCCGCCAACGCGGAACCTGCACAACACAACCCAAGTACTTTGTCCCAACGAAACAGTGAGGTTGTCAATCTCACCGGCTTGCTGTAACAAAGGATTAAACGTATCGAGTGGAAGATGTTTGCAAAGAAAACGTAAAACACAATTGCGAGTAGATGTGTATGCTATGTAAAGAATAGGACCGGGGTCCACAGTTCACTAGAGGTGTCTCTCCCATAAGATAAAAGCATGTTGGGTGAACAAATTACAGTCGGGCAATTGACAAATAGAAAGGCATAACAATGCATATACATGATATGATAAATATAGTGAGATTTAATTGGGCATTACGACAAAGAACATAGACCGCCATCCAACTGCATCTATGCCTAAAAAGTCCACCTTCAGGTTATCGTCCGAACCCCCTCAGTATTAAGTTGCAAAGCAACAGACAATTGCATTAAGTATGGTGCGTAATGTAATCAACAACTACATCCTTAGACATAGCATCAATGTTTTATCCCTAGTGGCAACGCACATCCACAACCTTAGAACTTTCGTCACTGTCCCGATTCAATGGAGGCATGAACCCACTATCGAGCATAAATACTCCCTCTTGGAGTTAAGAGTAAAAACTTGGCGAGAGCCTCTACTAATAACGGAGAGCATGCAAGATCATAAACAACACATGAACAATAGATTGATAATCACCATAATCATAGTACTCTCTATCCATCGGATCGACAAACACAACATATAGAATTACATATAGATGATCTTGATCATGTTAGGCAGCTCACAAGATCTAACAATGAAGCACAACAAGGAGAAAACGACCATCTAGCTACTGCTATGGACCCATGGTCCAGGGGTGGACTACTCACTCATCACTCCGGAAGCGACCATGGCGGTGTAGAGTCCTCAGGAGATGAATCCCTCTCTCCGGCGAGTGCGGAGGCGATCTCAGAATCCCAGAGATGGGATTCGCGGCGCGGCGTCTCTATAAGGTTTTCCGTCGTGGCTCTCGAGTGCTGGGGGTTTGCGACGGAAGCTTTAAGTAGGCGGAGGGTCAACGCGAGGGGCCACACGAGGGCCAGGGGATAGGTCGGCGCGGCCGGGCTGGGCCGCGTGACCCCCCTGGCCTCCTCGTGGCCCCACTTCGTTAGGTCTTCGGTCTTCTGGAAGCTTCGTGCAAAAATAGGACCCTGGGCGAAAGTTTCGTCCAATTCCGAGAATATTTCTTTACTAGGATTTCTGAAACCAAAAAAGCAGAAAACAGCAACTGGCTCTTCGGCATCTTGTTAATAGGTTAGTTCCAGAAAATGCATAAATATGACATATAATGTGCATAAAACATGTAGGTATCATCAATAAAGTAGCATGGAACATAAGAAATTATCGATACGTTGGAGACGTATCATATATCTACCCCTAACCCTAAACTCTGTCTTATGAAGTAAAGCATGAAGAGAACTGGTTTTGGGTTTCAAACATGGAAATTTCAAAAACCTTCCCAAAAGCTTCATTTTGGAGTGACTAAGAAGGATGCAGGCTTACCTTTTCATTTTCATGTCTTAAACATGTTTAAATCTTGGTTAAACCTAGGATTTGACCAAGATCAAATGTGCAAAAAATCAGAAAAAATCAAAAAAATGAAAACTAAAGCACATAGTATTCTTATGTCATATAGTAAGCATTCAAGTTGATAAACAAGGTCTAAACATATTCAAACCGGACAAATCATGTATCTACCCACTAACCCTAAATTCTGTCTTATGAAGTCGATCAAGCATGAAGAGAAGTGGTTTTGGGTTTCAAACATGGAAATTTCAAAAACCTCCCAAAAGCTTCATTTTAGAGTTACTAAGAAGGATCCATGCTTACCTTTTATTTTCATGTTTTAAACATGTTCAAATCTTGGTCAAACGTACCTAGGATTTGACCAAGATTCAAATGGGTATAAAAATTCAAAAAAACTGAAAAACCAAAGCACATAGCCTTCTTATGTCATATATAGTAAGCACTCAAGTTGGTAAACAAGGTCTAGAGATATTCAAACCAGAAAAATCTTGTATCTACCCCTAACCCTAAACTTTGTCTTATGAAGTCAAGCACGAAGAGAAGTCGTTTTGGATTTCAAACATGGAAATTTCAAAAACCTTCCCAAAAGCCTCATTTTGGAGTGACTAAGAAGGATGCAAGCTTACCTTTTCATTTTCATGTTTTAAACTTGTTTAAACCTTGGTTAAACCTAGGATTTGACCAAGATCAAATGGGCATAAAAATTCAGAAAAAATCAAAAAATGAAAACCAAAGCACATAGTATTCTTATGTCATATATTAAGCATTCAAGTTGATAAACAAGGTCAAGACATATTCAAACCAGACAAATCATGTATCTACCCTAACCCTAAACTGTCTTATGAAGTCAAGCATGAAGAGACGTGGTTTTGGGTTTCAAACATGGAAATTTCAAGAACCCCCAAAAGCTTCAATTTAGAGTGACTAAGAAGGATCCAGGTCGAGCTTATACCTTTTATTTTTATGTTTTAAACTTGTTCAAATCTTGGTCAAACCTAGGATTTGACCAAGATTCAAATGGGTATAAAAAAATGAAAAACCAAAGCACATAGCCTTCTTATGTCATATAATAAGCACTCAAGTTGATAAACAAGGTCTAGACATATTCAAACCAGAAAAATCATGTATCTACCCTAACCCTAAACTTTGTCTTATGAAGTCAAGCACGAAGAGAAGTCGTTTTTGGGTTTCAATCATGGAAATTTCAAAAACCTTCCCAAAAACTTCATTTTGGAGTGACTAAGAAGGATGCAAGCTTAGCTTTTCATTTTCATATTTTAAACATGTTTAAATCTTGGTCAAACCTATGATTTGACCAAGATTCAAATGGGCATAAAAATAATTAGAAAAATCATGTACGTATCTACCCCTAACCCTAAAATCTATCTTACGAAGTCAAGCATGAAGAGAAGTGGTTTTGGGTTTCAAACACATGGAAATTTCAAAACCTCCCAAAAGCTTCATTTCGGAGTGACTAAGAAGGATCCAGACCGGGCTTACATTTTATTTTCATATTTTAAACTTGTTCAAATCTTTGTCAAACCGTACCTAGGAATTGACCAAGATTCAAAAAAAAATGAAAAACCAAAGCACATAGCCTTCTTATGTCATATAGTAAGCACTCAAGTTGATAAACAAGGTCTAGTCATATTCAAACCAGAAAAATCATGTATCTACCCCTAAGCCTGAACTTTGTCTTATGAAGTCAATCACGAGAGAAGTCGTTTTGGGTTTCAAACATGGAAATTTCAAATACCTTCCCAAAAGCTTAATTTTGGAGTGACTAAGAAGGATGCAGGCTTACCTTTTCATTTCCATGTTTTAAACATGTTTAAATAAGGATGCGTGATTCTGAAACCTCATACACATTGTTGCAAAAGTAATTACATCACCTAAACAATACTACCAGTTCATAATTCTAAACTTATGTACAATCTTGGAAACATATAACGCCAGCCTAGTTCACCAATTATCATCATCCCTCTTGATGCGCTTGCCGGTGCCGCTTGTACCTGCCTCCCATGGGTTGGCAGTCCAAGTTCTGCACTCGTTCGCACTTCGTGTGTCGGGAATCCTTGTTGGAGCTTCCCAACCAGATACAGGCCCTGCCCTTGCTAGCTCACCACATCCAGCCGTTGCCCTAGCTTGCTCACCATGTGAACCGCCATCCCACGGAGACCCCGAAGTAGGCTCGCACGAGTCCTTTATCCATGGTGGCATTTTCTTCGGATCAAATGGTATGTTGTGCCTAAAGCAATAAGATACAAATTCCCAGTAGGTTGTCCCGACACACTGCTTCTTCTCGTCGCGCCAGGCAGGGGGAAGAGCGGCCAACCTAGCCGCTTCCTTGCAATCCGGGCAAACCACTTCCCTTGGAATTGGTTGTGCTTGACGCTGCCCATCATTGATTTTTTTGAGTCGCCTGTACAACTCAAAACTGACATACCCATCAATCGCAGCATACCTCAAGTTTACTTCAGGCAATGGCATGCACTCCCATTGATCGTGGCTGCTAGTAGGGAACTTGGTCTTCATGTCTTTGTAAGATGGGTCAATGATGGCGGCTGCCAAATCACCCATGCCAGTCCTATTGCCAGGACCATTGAAATTGATCATATCCTGAATGTCAATCCAATTATGTTTAGGAATTTTAATGCCATCTCTAGCAAACCTGCTAGAGTCACCCCTGATGTCAACAGTTGTGAAACAAATTCCTATATGTTGAAGGAATTCTTGCAGTGCCAGATTATCAGGACTCCTGCATGTTAACACAAATCAATCTTGTAAGATCGTATATGCTGAAATAGTACACATATTTTTCTTCCAGTAAACTGTATACTTGTTGCAGTGAAACAATGATTTTGCATCAGTGATACACATCAAAATAACATGAATTATTGTTGCGACTATATGATCTAATTATTTAAGTGTCAAGTTAAGATTCAGTTACTATATGTTAATATCTTGACATCCATGCCGATTATCGGTGAGTATGAGTACATGAAATTTGTGCAAATTTTGAGTACCAAAATCATGAAACTAGATATCGTGGTCAATCCAAAAAAATTATACAAGTATGTTGGATATTACGTTCCAGACCACATTTTTCATACAAGTTAGTTTGTTCGTGTTTTCATACAAGTTAGAACCTAGTCTATGTCGAAATAAAAAAGCAGATCCAAGATAAAGGAAGAGTTTCTATATTAAAAAACAAAAGGATAAAGGAAGGCATGTGAAGAACATACCTGCAGAAATGGTACACCAGGACGTGGTCGTCCATGGCCAACTGAACGACGGCGGTACTTACTTGGTCCGCAGTGTATTCTAGGTCGAGGCCGACGAACCTGGACCTGTCCTCTAGTAGCTTTTGTTCGTACATCTTGAGGGTGTGCTCGAGAACGGAAGGGTCATTCGTGTAGACCACGTTCACCTTGGTCGTCCCATGGGGAACGACGCTCCTCTTTAGCGTAAACAGGCCGCCGTCGGCCATGGCAGCGCTGAAGCACGTCGAACTGATCGGAGGGATTGAGGGGGAGGGAGGGAGAGCAACTGCAAACAATGGGGTTTTTTGGAACTTGCCGAAATGCAGGGGAGAACGAACCGCCAGGGGTTGTTTAGTGGGGACAGATGGGAATAATACTGCGATGAGGTTGAGGAATTAACTCCAACCGCCATTTAAATCTAGTACTCCCTATAGTCAGTTGATAGGAAATGGACGGGCAAGATTGATTCTAGGGAGGCGAACCCCAGTATTTTCCCAATTTATTTGAGTTGTAATATAACCATCGTTAATACTTGAATTGAAAAATATTTACAAAATTAATTTATTATATACTACATGATGAGATAATCCAACAAACCATGGAAATGCATGGCCATCCAACCATGTCACCCTCTTGTGAAAATTGTATAGGTGGTAGTGTGCGCAATACACGCGGTAGCCACTTCACAAATACATCCTTTTAATTTTGCCCCCCTTAATTCGGCCAATAAAAATGAAAAGACTTTATGTGGAAAACCAAAAAAACTGTATTTGGCAAAGTATAGTCGAAAATAAGAAGTTTTTCATTGATCTCTTAAAAAAGGGGTCATGATTCGAAAGTTCGCCATGCATGGTTCTTGCGGTAACCAAGCTAGCTCACCCATGTGGCAAGAAGCGAATCAATGTCCAACATGCATGGTTCCAAAAATATATATTTACAGAATGATTCTGCTTCTCAAGAATATTTGCATGCCATCATGTTTGTTATTTTTCCTAGATAAAAGTAGTAATTGGTGACTTCGTGATTGCCTTGCTTGCTGATTTCAATAAGTTTGAACCTCATTTTGGCTTTATTTCAAATTTAGGCAAAAACTTCTTGGCAATCGACTTTGTGAGCTACTATACTTGGATGCAACCCACATTTTCGTTGGCTAATGTTTTCTGATTCCACAACAATAGGGCACATCCCTATATCATCCCAAATTTTGAATTCTTTTTAGTTTGGTTGATGACCACCATTCATATCCGAACTTAATTAATTGGAGTACACATGATGGTTTCATGGTAAGCTAGTTTGACAAATTAGCCTTCGAAATGGCGATTCGCCTACCATGCATGCATGTTTGGCCTACCCGTGAAATTTTGATTTGCGGTATTGTGCACACACGTACTGCACATGATAGCGAATAAACAAAACACATATTCGGACCCCTTTGGCCAGCAAGGGCATGTTTGGTTCCTAGCCACAATTTGTCAAGAAGCCAAAATTTGGCAGCCATGCATGCATATAGTTTATTTGGCATGTGTTTGGTTTTTGCCACAATTTGGCTTATCACACTTCATTGCATGTATATATGGTCCATTTGTCATAGACTCAACTTTTTTTTACAAAGTTTTGACAAAGTTTGGCTTTAATATTTTAAGCCACAATTTGGTGGCTAGCCATACTAGCTTTTTTTTTGGCTAACCACACTTTGGCTTTGGAAAAATGTGGCTACCAAACATGGGTCCTAATAAAAAGAAAACAACACACTAATGTGTGGTAAACCAAAAATCCCTACTTTGCAAAGTTGCATATGTGCAAAAGGGGGGCAATGCATGCATTATTCAGAAGTTGATTGTGGTTTTCGTAGTGTAACCAATTAATTAAGCTTACATATGGGAAGAGGCTAGCGAGGCGAACTCAAGCAGCTATGGTTCCAATGTTGTCAAGTTTGAAGTGGACACTGCATGAAGCTTGCTCAAATTAATGGGTAGAAAGCCAAAAGCAGTCCATATTTATTCTATATGTGTGTGAATAATAACTCTTCACCCCAAACCTCTATGTATGATAGGGTTTTATATTTTTTACTTGTTAGTAGTAAGTACATGTCATGTGATGGCTCCATGCACATGTTTCACAACTTTTTTCTGATTTGTTTCTACCTCATTTGGTTGGTTTCAAATTTGCTCAAACTTCCTATGCGCGCTATGTTGTACTATTGGGACCCATGTTTTGGCTTAGTTTGTGGTACCACACTTGCAGGGTACCTCCAAGTATTTTATTCCCAAAAATTATGAATTCTAATTAAATGGTGAACTATAAACTGATCATCTAAAGTTGGAAAATAAAATCCATATATAGCTACACATCTAGATATGTGTATAAGGTAGACAAACTGCATTGCCACACATGCCTTATATAAGTTTGTTTTTTCTAGCGGAGTGGATTCCCTAATCACCCCACGGTTGTGACATTGTCAATGTTGTCATGATAAATAACATTGCGAGACTTTCCATCTTATTCTTTTTTGTAGAAATGATCGTCCCATTATGGCAAACGTCCCCATTCGTTTTTCAAATTAAGTAAACGTTATAGGATGAAAATTCATTGAAGTGACAAATTTTCTAGATTTCTAACTATTTTAGCTCATTCAAACAAGTTTGCAATAGGCCGACCTGTTGTCCAGTGACAATTTTAGAGTACAATTTGATCAACATCACAAAAAAGTGCTTTTAAGGCTCGTAAGTAGTATCATACATGCCATGTTGGCAAAAATCTAATGTGTCACATCAATTATGAGGTGAGATATGAGAGTAGTATTATAACACATAAACCTAGAAAACTTAGAAAACTTCATGACAAATACATCATGTACACACATTTGCATTGAGATTCTACAAAACTTTAAATATGACATAAGTATGAACCATATTATGATACTATGCATTGTGGAGGTAGTATCACAAACTAGTAGTGTATGATACTACGTACTACGTACTTCCCATTGTGACTAGTCTTAATCACTCTGACCTCGCCGTCTCGCCGTCTTACTATAGTACATACTACACCCCCACTCCGTCTCTCATACATCGCCCCACTCGTTTCCCACTCCGTCTCTCATACAGCGGCTGCGCCTGTAGATATCTTCGAGGATCTGGGCGATTTTGACCCGCTTTTCGGCGCTCGCCGTTTCAAGGTGAAGACCCCAATCTTAGCATGCATGTTGGACCAATTAGGAGTACAAAATTATGTTCTAAATGTTGCTCAAACTTTCCATACAACTAATATATAACTTATACTACGTAGGTTACACCATCGAAATAGGTATGACCAGTTGAGAAATGGGAACAATAACTTGGAACCTTTCTTACTATCGAGTGGGACGTGTGATATTGGTGTGACCCTGCTTTTTTCTTCTTCTACATAATGGCTACATGATGGTTCTAGAAAGAAGTGTATGCTGTTGTGGTATCTCTTGACGCGAATCCCTCTAATCACAAGCGTTAGATTTTGGAAACCAACGGTTAGTACTGCTGTTACATCTCTAGTTCAAAACTGGTGCATTTTGTATGTTGTTGTAGTAGTCTAGTAGATAGATTCAGATGCATGGTCAGGAGTGCAAACATTTCGCAACTAGTTGATCCCTCATCTTATTGTCGGATGTCACATTTCGAGTTTGTAAAAAAATGTAAATTCAAATCATAGTCACGGGTTATGTTGTATCTTTCGCACATCTAAACATTTGTTTCAAAAGGTGACCATATGTGAGCTGTGGAAAAAAGAAAAGACCAAAGTGAATAATATTCCTTAACTATTCACATATCATTTGTCTTTTTTGTGCAAGCTAGAATTTTTTTTACATACTCATCTGTGACCTGTGGAGCAATACACAACATAATATGTGTCCCAGTTTTGTTTTTCTTCATATTTTTTAAAAGTGCAGAAGTGTGATATCCGATAATAGGATGCGAGTGCAACTAGTTGCAAATGAGATGCTAATGCATGCTGATATGATACTACCTCTGTCCATAAATAGATGTATGTCTTTTGTCGTGGCCCCATCCTACTTCTGCATTTTCTTTACGGCCATTTTTGAGTAGTTGCGACCTGGACGTGATCGGACTAGTCGATACTCGATAGTAGTCGTAGTACTGTACAACTTCTGCATGTGGCGTCAGCCTCTAGAGTAGTAGTACTAGCTAACGGATAGATTATATCTGGAGAAACTGACATGGCCATTGATATGACAAGACTATACCCGGATTCGGACGCATTGTAGTGACTCCATCAATGTTCCGCTATGATGGTCTATTTTACTGCTACACCAGATTGTCGACGCAGAGGATTCCTTGGCTTCCGCGCAAGACCCTTCCCAAAGAAGGCATGCTCTGGCCCGTTGATTCTATGTGGACGGTTCCAGATTGCTTTATGTGTTTTTGTACAGTATCAGATCTAGGTTTTCCTTCCCTCCATATTAGGGGTTGTTTGGTTTAGGGGATAGGTTTATGGGATGAGAGTATCCCCAACCACCTGGCTAGGATAGCCAATTTTTGTTGTTTGGTTGTGTAGGAATTGAGTGTAGGACGAGAGGTGGGTAGTGGTATAGATTTTTTTTGTTTGCTCGAAATGTTAGGGGTGGCTATAAGATGGTGAGATTATCTCTACACACATCAAATATACCACACCTCCTATTTTTATAGCCCAAAAAAATACATAACCGGTGGTATGTGAATTGATCTGGGTAAAAATATTACACAACCGTACAAATATTCAAATCCTATAGTCAAATCCTACATAACTCCTATAGTCAAATCCTACATAACTCCTATACAAATTGTACGAATCAAAGGATATGATTTTCCCCCTATATAGCTTGTTTGATTTGAAGAATTGAATCCTCCAAAATTTCTATGTATTGTTTTCTTATACTAGTACAACCCTATAGGATTTCTAATAAGAGGTTAGACCTCTTGGAAAAATTCATCTGTGACAACTATGCTATGCACTCTCAATCTCTATAGAAATTTCCTTTGTCTTTCCGATGATACCATCACACACCTAGCTCTACCAATTCATGTAGATTTCTTTCCCGTAGGATTCAAGGAGGCATATGTCATAGCGATTCTCCATTATTCTATCATATGAATCTAACATGCCCTCTCAGTTTGAGTGATGCAAAGTGGCCACTATAAGATTTATTTAGTCAGATTAATTGGTCATGCATACACTAGTTGTTTTCTATCTTTCCTACACATGTCAATTAGCGAAATTTATAAGTAAAATCCTAAAATTCAAATAAATTGCTGAAAATTGGAAATAATATTACAGTTGTAGCAAATTACTAAATCGATCCAGAAATTATGTACATGGCTTCAGTAGTCCGTAAATGATGTCCTTGGAGTAGTTTGTGAGTTAAAGAACGTCCATTTCGTTAAACTGACATGGCCTTTGATTTGACAAGAGAACACTAATATTTTGTACCTGAATCAGAGTGGTAAAGGCGTACAGCTCGATCAATGCAATGGTATGATGGCTATGCAGCTATACCTATATAGGAGTAGACTACTAGTAGACTTTGGGACACAGAGATTTGGCTTCCGCGGCCGACCCCGAACAAGATTCTTTTACATTGCCCATCTTTTCACTGACATTGAATCGCTGAAACTTGGGGTCCGCCTGTGGCAGGACCAGCCTGTCAATGGCCCAAAGTCTTATGTGCTCCCGCCCTTTGATTTTGGATGGACGGACAAGATTGCCCAGTCCCATCCCTGTCCTGTTCGTTCCAGTTTTCATCCTCCTCCCCGGGGAACCCTCCCCGGAGAGCTCTACACCGACCCCTTCTATCCCCACCTGCTTGTCCCTTCCTTCTTCCTCCAGCGATTCATCCATCGTTCAACAAGTTGTCTAAGAAGAACATGAAGAAGTGTAAGAAGAGGAAGGAGGCGTTGTTGTCTGAGACTAAATCCGCGGTGAAATCCATCCCGCTGAAAGTCCTGCAAACTCCGACTTTGAAAGTGTACCAGCGGCGCCGGCGGACAGGCATGTCTGCGCTTCCATCGCAAGCTCAGTCTGCTTCGGGCTTGTTGGGTCAGGGCAGAGTAATCCAGCAAGAGTCCTGGTAGGTTTTTATCGCCATGTGCTTTCTTTGCCCCCATGAACGCAGATTACAGCAAGGCAAACAGATCCAACTATTTTTTTACCCGGGAGAACCAGCTATTTGACCGTCTTTCTTCCAGGGCCGCCCGTTCAAGTGTCGCCCTTCCTACCGATGCCGAGAAATCGACCGTGTTTCGCCAAGATGGTGGGTACGAAGCTCCCCGGTATGTTTCCATCGCCATGCCGAAGTTTCTCTGCCTTCTGGCTGGCTAGCGGATCAAACAATTTAACCGTCTTTCTTCCATGGCGGCTGGTTTCAGCGCCATTCCTACCCAAGTTGAGAAATCGCTCGTTTCTCGCCAACCTGGTGGGTACGAAGCTCCTGGGTATGTTTCCATCGCCATGCCGGATTTTCGTTGAGTCCTTGCTGGCAGGCGGTGCCAACTAAACCGGCTATCATCTTCCAGGGCCGACGGTTCCAGGCTCGTGCTTTCTACCGCAGGATCCACTTCGTACTTAGCTATCGAGGACCCGTTGTTTGATGAGCACTTGTTAGCTCTCAAGAGCATTAATAATGTATGCACTATATAATATATATCCATTGCTTTTTTTTCTTCCTCTTCATCTCCGTACTGCATGAGGGCTTCTTTAATTCGTAGGACTTCTATAAGAATTGTGTAGCATTTAGATCCTATGGTTTTTTTCCTACATTAGTTGTTTGATTTATAGAAATATATCCTATGTTTGTTCCTTTTTTCGAAATGGGGGACATATCACAGCCTCTGCATCAAAATGATGTATATGGCTGCTTTATTGCTTTCTTCAGTTCATACACAAATTATGACAACTTCTCACGGATCAGCTAGAGTCGACACAAAGATCCACCAACGAAACATAGAAAACAGCGGGTGCCAAAAAGGCAAAAACACATCAGTAAGTAATTCTATGAGGAAACTGCCAGCCACCCTGGCTGTAAAAATCCCGTGCGGCTGTCTCTAGTCAGTTGCACCCAGACTCCATGATATCCTGCTGATCCTCGGGCTGGAGATAAGAAACATACGGATCTAGTGAATAATCATAGGGATAACCTGCAAGAAGGGATGAGATTTGGGTTTATTAAACTCGACTTCATTTTGTACATTCCAAATAGCCCATAAAATAGCGCATACACCCTCTGTAATGTATACAAAATCCTATGCTTTTCCTAATCTTATGATTTTCATATCCTGTGAATGAAAAAGGATCCCTGATTCGTTCCTGGTGAATTTTTCCATGCAGGAAGGGATTATGAGATTAAAGGGCCACAACACCACCCTTCAGAACAGAAACCTCAAACTCTTGCATAGGTTTGGTATCATGAATGCAGAATCAGAGACGAATGCCCAGTCTCCGGGAGAGGAGCAGCCAGTGCGCGTGTGTGCATCTTCGGCCGTGTATGTTTCCATTGCCGTGCCGCAGTTTCATCGCCTCCTTGCTGGCTGCCAGATCCAACTACTTAAATGTCTTTCTTCCAGGGATGGCGGTTCCATCGTTGAAGAGGTTCCTATGGACAAGGACTTTGCAGCTCTCAGGCATATTGAAGAGGTTGGCACTCCATTTGTTTATTTCTCCCCCCTCATCTGCACTCTGCATACTTCATTGCTGTTGAATTTGCAATGCAGGATGTGATAACACGATTCTCCGCGAAACTGGACCAGATCAAGGGCCACAACATCATCCTTCATAAGAAAATCCGCCACCTCGTGGGCAGGTGCATTTTAAATCGTGCCATATCGAAGGAGAATGCCCGTTCCATGCAATCTTCTTTTGATAAACGGTACTCAGACGTTCTCGTGGAGTGTGAGAAGTTGAAGAAGGAAGTCGAGGAACTACGCGCCCAGCCACCGATGAGTGTGGTCACTGACAAGGCTGGTCAGTGTGATTGCAACTGTGACTGTGAAAGTTTTCAACAGGAAGTGGAGTTGCATGCTGAACATGCGCAATATTTCGAGACGAAGTACTTGAAAGTTCGCACAGAGTGCGATAAGTTGAAGAAGGAAGTCGAGTGTCTCCGCTCCCAGCAGCCAACTATTGCGACATCAGGAGACCAGGGTGTGCTAATTGCAGCCAGAATTTTGGAATCGATGAAAAGTTGAATTTGGCTTTGTTGTGCAATATAGCAAGACCTGTTCCTCCTCTGCCTTTGTCTTTTGGCATAATTGCTTTGTCTTCAGTATTGACTCCTGAATGCTTCGTATATTTCTGACTGTTTCTGAATTATGTACAACTTTTGTAATATTGGTCAAACTAGTTTTGACCAGGGTTTGTGTAGGGTGGTTGAATTTTTTTGGTTGGTCCAAATTGTGTTGTGTGGTCCAAATGTGATGTATCATCACACCACCATGTGCCCCGCCACCCCCAGGTTTTGGTAATGCCATTCTGATACATGCTTCATAGAAGGAACATACATTTTTTCCGTTAGGGCATGACAATTTTGAAAAATTCAAACAAAAATGGGAAGAGAGAATGGTAACATCATTTTCCATGTGATGCCCCTGTGCCAAATTTTGGTTCATTTTAAGAATGTAAGGTGACAAATTACTCGAGGAAGCTAGTTGGAGTAGACGGGCATGACCGGATTGGCATAGGGGATTTATTTTTTGAAGGATGTTATTTTTCATGGACAATATCTGACACAAACAATAAAATGTTAAGGTCTCATATTATTCTGAATGATTGTGAATTACTTATGACGTTTGGAAGTATTGGTATACGTGAGAATCGAGTACATGCACGACTTCACGCGTCCACAACTAATCGGCCTCATCGTCTCTCGCGTCCACAACTAATGCCATTCTGATACAGAGAGTCAGAGGCTATAAAATAATCGGCCTCATCGTCTCTCGCGAGCTCGTCCTCTCCCCTCCCATCAACTCACCGCACCTCCGAGGCATCGACTTCCTCGTTTCCAACCGCAGCAGCATGAAGACAGGTCTTGCGTACGAGGCGGAGCAATCGGCGGCCGCTCGCGCAGAGGATGCCTCTGCGGTAGTGGCCGTCGCGGCGGGTGAGGCTTCACCGGGTACCCAGGCCGCTCGTCTCCTCTGCTTGTCTGATTCTTCGACCTCGGTCGAAACGGGCGTCCTGGCCGTCGAGGAGAAGGTGGATAGCAACGCCGTTGCTCCCGCCGAAGATCTGCAAGGCGTTGCAGGCCACCACGGCGAGGTCTTCCTCGACCCGGTGCTGGACGCGGACCTCGACCCCTTCGACGATTTCGGCCCAAACGTTCAGTTCCAGGAGGATGTCGAGGGTGACGACGAGGAGGTACTGCTCTTTTACCGAAACTGTCCCGATCCTTTTTGTGTCATATTACTGTTCACGTGGTTTGCACGAACCTGGTTCTTGATTGATTTGATCTCCTACCTTGTTCTTGTAGACGTACTTGATTCTACGGTTCGTACGGTCAGATTCTAGTTTAATTTCGACTAATCTGCCATGTAGTTGGCTTGATTTGTCATATAATTAATTTATGTGTTCATACTTAGTGGACTTGCAATTGTTGTGGCTTATGTTCATTGCTGTTCATAGGGTTTTCTCGTGATTTAGTATGATTTCTTCTGCCATTTACTTGTTCTACACATTTAATTTTAGGGTTTCTAAGGTTTGCTTATGATAGTGCAGTATTTATTCGATCTGTCATTAAGCACCTGATTATTATGTACTTTATAATTCACAGGAATATTCTGACGACATGGACGACAACAAGGAGCGCAGGGACCAGAAGAGCCGCTACGTTCTGAAGCGGCTGAAGGGTGGTGAAATTCGTTTCCGCAAGCGCGGGGAGCTATTTTGCCCATTCTGTGGCAAAATCCTCCAGAAGGACATCCGCAGCCTGATCCAGCATGCGACGGGTGTAGGCCTAAGTACATCGGGGAAGCACCGCCCTGCAACCAAGGCCAAGCACGCAGCATATGGCCTCTTCCTCCAGAATTACGTCTTGCCTAGCTTGTTCCCAGTCAACGCCCCTGCTGCTGGCCCTCATGCTCCTGGTCTGTTTAAAGTTCATATGTGTAATCTTATTCCCTTTGGAAGTTCAGTATTAAACTCTACTAGTACAACCGTGGTGGTCTTGTGATGGTAGTACTCTTTTGATGCATTTGTGATGTAGTAGTACTAGTATTTTTTTTTGAAATGGTATAGTACTACTAGTATCTAAGAAAAGTACTCCCTTCGATTCACATTCATTTTACACCAAGAAATATGGATCGGAGTGAGGGAGTAAATTAAACATGGCATCTCGTGCATGAAGCTTGACATATCGATCAGGTTGGCTAGAATGGCAATACAATGCTGCTCATTAGGCAAATGCATGCCATGTAAAGAAGTCTATACTGACATAAAAAAAGACTACATTGGGGATTAGAGTCAATTGGGGCATCTACAATACAGAAAATCTTGCTTGTAGCTGATTTTGGCTAAGAGGTTTTTCACATTACACGTGCCACTTTCCTTGTGTGCAAAACAAGTTCCAATAAAGGAAGAGGAAAGAAGAGGACATTGTGGGCGAGATTGAACACCTTTTTTATGTGTTAAGCTGAGGCCTCGTTAAGCTGAGGATTTCGACTTAGGCCTAACAGCTCAGCACACCCACAAATAAATCTCCTTGCACGCACCACTGCCAGCAAAAATAACAGAATTAGCACGCAAGATTAAGAACGAAGTGAATTTAATTAACTTGGTTAGCTTTTCAAGCAATATATTCAGAGAAAGAGCACACATGTTCGGCTCGAAATAATCGTAAGAGAAGAACAATAAATCTAAGGCACCCACTTCATCGGAAGAAGGGGCGCGACAACGCATGGATTCATATATACCTTGAGTCGACGCTGGCTCATAGAAGGGCGGCCGCGCCTCGAGGATGCCGGCGACGTCTCCACCTCGGTATCACATGTGACTGCTTCTCGACGGGCGGTGCGCCGCGCCATGTAGAAGATCTATCAAAAAAGGAGAGCCCGATGACGCTACCGACGCCTCAACCTTGATAGCACCGGCTTGTTGCTCCGCACGAGATGCGCCACATGCAAGATTTAGCGGATGCGCCAATTTAAGAGATATGTCATGATCGTTGTAATAAATTTCACCGTGATGATGATTTGATCCTGCACTCGGCCTTGAACACAAGTACTAGTACAGTCTCACAATTTTTTTTATCATTATACTTTGCGAGATTTAGCGGATGCACCAATTTTAGAGATATGTCATGATCGTTGTAACGAATTTCAACGTGATGATGATTTGATCCTGCACTCGGCCTTGAACATAAGTACTAGTACATTCTCACAATTTTTTATCATTATACTTTGCGAGATTTAGCGGATGCGCCAAATTAGAAGATAGATCATGATCATGGTAACACACTTTTCAATGTAATGATGATTTGATGTTGCACTCGACCTTGAACATAAGTCCTAGTACGGTCTCACAATTTTGTATCATTATACTTTGCAAGTTTTAGAGGATGCGCCCATTTTCAGAGGTAGATCATGATCATGGTAACAAATTTTAAACGTGATGATGATTTGATGTTGCACTCGACCATGAACAGAAGTACTACTACTGTCTCACAATTTCTTTATCATTATAGTTTTGAGATTTAGCGGATGCGCCAAATTTAGAGATAGATCATGATCATGGTAACAAATTTTCAACGTGATGATGATTTGATGTTGCACTCGGGCTTGAACAGAAGTACTAGTACGGTCACTAATTTTTTTAGCATTATACTTTATGAATGCACCAATTTCAGGTGCATGTCACCAGATCTGTGTCCGATGATGATCATGGTAGTAAGATGTTCAACTTGATGATGATTTGATTTTACAGTCGGCCTTGAACAGAGGTACTAGTACGGTCTCACAATTTTTTATCATTATACTTGTACCTTAGCGAAATTCAAAATCTCATAGCGGCAAAACTTCCGCCCACAAAATACAAAAATTTCACACGCTTCCAAATTCTACCCCTGTGGAGATGACAGCAAAGTCGGTTGGTGGGGGGGTCTGCCGTCATTTTTTGGATCACCACCTCCCTAGCCGGATACCCTCCCAAAAAAATACATTTCCTTCAGTCTCTCATCTGAGCACCCACCGGAACTTCTCAAGTCCCTCTCTCTACCACCTCCACGACCACCGCACCGGAACATCCCCCCCGGACTTCCCTGGCCTACCGAGCCCTCGCGATCCTCGTCATCCGGCTGCCTGCCGGAGCCGCTTCATCGACGCCGTCATCAACCGGACCGGATCATCCCCGCCGAACCTCGAAACCATATGCTCATCAAGCAGTCTCCGATCGCTTCAGCTGGCGGCATCGTCCACCCGCCGGAGCCGCCGCCGGATCCATCGTCCACGCATCGGATCTTGCTCACCGACACCGCTGTGCATGAACCGGATCTGCTTCACCGGCACCGTGCATGATCTAAACTCTTCTCATCGCTTTTCTATTGCTTGCCAAGTTCTTGTTTAATCTTGGGGGAACTTGTTTGTGCTAGACGCGTCGTTACGTTTTTGCAGATGAGATGAGTAATCATGAAGTGTAATGGCCGTCTCTCCAACCCCAAGTAGCACATGTAGCGTACTTCATCACCGGATCTATCAACCCCAGGAAGATCTGCTGTGACTCCCACAGAGTGCTTCTCCTAATGTAAGTCCCTTGTTTTAGCGCCATGTTCTGGGTTCAGATGCTTGTTTGTCTGAAGCTCTTTTAGTTCATTCCTAGCTATGACCGTAACACGTTGCTATTTTCTACTTCATTGCTAACTTTAAGCGATTGAACATTTTGGTTTGCATTCCTGCTCTGTAGATGTAGCCATCATAACTTCTATCTTGCTCAGTCGTTGTTACAAAAATTATAGGTATTATAGTAACATCCTGCTATTATTTAGTTCATGGCCAATTTTAAGTAATTGCACATGTTGGTTCGCATTCCCTGCTCTATAGCTTTTGGCATCGTAACTTCTATATTTGGTTTACATTCCCTGCTCTCTGTAGATCTAGCCATCATAACTTTATCTTTTCGGTCGTTGTTACAAAAATTATGGCCTGCTACTATGTTGTTTGTGCCAATTTTTTACTCCATGAACATGTTGGCTTGCATTTATACAGGTGATGCCATTGTTTTGTATCTAGTTCATTGTAAGCTAACAAAGTAAGGACTTAGTTTGGCATGCTATCACTCTATCTAATGTAGTACAAATAAACTTGTCATACTACTAGATAATAATTTTGAGTGCCATCTTGTTCTTAAAAAAGCATTATTGACTTGTTTCTCGACTTGGCATGACGCTCACATATGGAAAGCTGAACATATTGGTTTGCATTCCTCTTATACAGTTGGTGATCATATATTGTATCGGTCCATCCTAAGGTCCGGCATCAACTATCTCTATGTGTTGCTCATTACAAGTTTATATCCCGAAACATCTTGATTTGCATCCCCTTCACTATAAGTTCAGGAGTATTATTTAGTTCACGGCCAAAATGAAGTAATTGCACTTGGCACATGTTGGTTCACATTCCCTCCTCTTTAGCTTTTGCCATCGTAACTTCTATTTTTGGTTTACATTCCCTTCTGTAGATGTAGCCATCATAACTTCATCTTGCTCGGTCGTTGTTACAAATTTATAGCGCCTACTCTGTTGTTCATGCCAATTTTGTACTTGAACATGTTGGTTTGCATGGGACTCGGCAGTAGTAAGTCTTGTTTCATTCTAACATGCTCTGTTATATTGGTGGTATGCGGCATGCACTCTTTGTTTGCTTATTGTGCGCATTACAATGATCTTGTTATAACGACGAAATGATGAGTTCAAATTCTTTGGCAAACAATATTGTAGTGTCTTTGCCTTTCCATTGTTTGTCTTAACTTGTAATGTCTTTGTTTGAGATATAGGTGCTGCATGGACAACTTAAAAGATTTGGGATCGCTTCATTGTATTGCTAGGTTTAATTACCATTCAATTTCTGGGTTCTGTAATATTTTTCAATGCCTTGGTGATGTAATATTTAGTTGTTTTTATAGTTCTTTCGCATTTTTTCTTTGGTGCTTGTGGTAAGTGAGGCTATCAACAGAAATCAATGCTGCGTATATTCTCAATATCTAAATCACGAATTCCCATCCCTTAAACGGCCCATTTAAGCGAAATCACATATGTGCCTTGCATCCTAAAGCCCATATTATGCCAGCATATAACCATAATGGCTGGCCGCTTACTTATTGGGCCAGCCCATTTGATTGACAGGTGGACCACTCCTAGTTGGGCTGGCCCACTTGCTTTAAGGTGGACCCATATACTTGTTGGGCGCCAATTGCTGTGGTGGACCCCCATACTAAATGGGCCGCCCTTTTAGAGGAAAGTGGGACACTGTGTTTTGGCCCGCTATCTTGTTGGGTCGGCCCATGCTATATGGTGGACCCCACAAACAAATTGGTAAAGCCACTGCTATATGGTGGACCACATACTAATTAGGCGAAACCCTTTAACGGGAAAGTTTTGCTACTTTGGCCGACCCGCTAATTTGTTGGGCCATATTTGCTTTGTGGTGGACCCCACATCTAAATGGGCGACCCTTTAAGAAAGTGGGACCCTTTGTGTTTTTGGCCGGCCATCTTATTGGTAGGACCATTTGCTTTGTGGTGGACCCATACTAAATGGGCGCCCTTTAAGAGGAAAGTGGGACCCACTATGTTTTTTTTGGCCGCTATCTTGTTGTGACCCTTTGCTATATGGTGGACCCGTATACTAATTGGGCCGGCCCTTTAACAGGAAGTGGGACCCTTTGTGTTTTGCCCGACCATCTCTTCTTGGGCAGTACTTGCTATATGGTGGACTTATACTAAATGGGCGGACCTTTGTGGGAAAGTGGGACCCACCTGTGTTTTGGCCCGCCACTATTTTGTTGGGCGGCAATATGGTGGACCACAAACTAAATGGGCGACCCTTTGCTGGAAAGTGGAACCCACGTGTTTTGGCCGGCCACCGTTGGCGACCTTGCCACTCGGTGACTTGCACTAATGGTGCCCTTTAACGAGAAAAGTGGGACCCACTGTGTTTTTGGTGACCGCTTCTTGGGCGGCCAGATTCTTGTAGGTTGAACCACATGTTATGGGCGGCCCATTTAGGTTTGACCGATCCAACCGGTTAGGCGGCCCATAACTAATGGACCAGCCACTATATAGTTGACGGTCAAATGCATGTCATGGCTGACCGCTTAAGACGTGGTAGGCCTCGTGTGAGCCTACCATCTACCACGGGTTTCTGGTTAGCTTAGCGGGTTAACGGCGTCCTGCCACGTGTCGGTTGCATGACGTCGTGATCAACTCCAGGCACTTCGCAACGTCCGATTTTCGAAAGGGGCGGAAACGCGAGGATGATGAAAAAATTCGTTGGACTTTGTGCGATTTACAACGGAACCCATATCGTCGGGTTAGGCCCATAGGCGACGAAAAATGCCCTTAGTTGACGATTTTGGGACGTTGTCTATCGGAACTTTTCTTGTAGTGAGGGCACTTTGCCTGGAAACCTCTACTTCGTGTTGCTTAACCACTGCTCGCCGGTGGGTTTTGGCAGGCAACAAAGTGATAGCGTGGGGTGTCCATAGATTGGGAATGCGAACTTTAAGGAGTGCTTATGTAGCCCTACGCAGTGAGTTTGTGTTTGTTATCAAACCGGATAGTGATTCAGAGTAGCATAGTGAAGTGATAATATCTATGTATTCAATTATGATATTATTGTTGAGAGTGTCCACTAGTAAAAAGTATGATCCCTAGGGCTTATTTCCAAGCATCGAAACATCGTTTATGATTAGTTCTGCTAAATGTTTGCTTGCTGCCATTTTTATTTCAGATTGCAATTATCACTCATAATCAGCCATATTACTTGTATTTCACTATCTCTTCGCCAAACTAATGCACCTATACACCTGACAAGTGTATTGGGTGTGTTGGGGACACAAGAGACTTCTTGTATCGTAATTGCAGGGTTTCTTGAGAGGGATATCTTTGACCTGTACCTCCCTGAGTTCAATATACCTTGGGTGATTCACTTAAGAGAAACTTGCTGCTATTCTACAAGCCTCTGCATTCGGAGGCCCAACACTATCTACAAAAATATAAGCGTGTGTAGACATCACGCCCCGTTGAAGATACCCTTAGAGCAAGAACAATAGAAGATATAGCGGGCGCGGACAATGTGAACTCGGATATACCAGTATAAAAAATTTAAAACTACTATTTTAAAGTTTTATTTTTTTTAAATGCACGCATATATATCCTATGCTGACACTTATATGCGCAGAATTCGGCATAAAATACAACCATGTGTGGCCTACAATCATACTTTATTGGTATAGGGCTCACCTCTCACTCTCACGAAGTTCCTAGAACCACGTGCTATAGATTGCTCTTGTATTAGAGTCCACTCCTCTCACTTTTTAAAATCTCTCTTCCCCAGATATGAAAAAATGCCAAGTAGGTGGGCTATAAGCAAGTGTGGCGTTTTAGAGACCGAGCTACATATAGCTCTTTAGTTTAAAGGACTCAAATTCGTATTTCAGTGTTTCAAAAAAATCTGAAACAAAATTTTAGATGTAGCCAATGATGTGTGCTATAAATGGTGCAAAATCTCAATGCAAACTGATTTGTATTACAGGCTACACGAAAATGATAAATTTATCAGAATTTATCATTTTCGTGTAGCCTAGAATATAAAGTAGTTTGTATTGAGATTTTACATCATTGTAGTATACATCATTGGCTATCTCTAGAATTTTGATTAGGATTTTAATTTTTTTTGAAATTCTAATTCTGAGTGTTAGAAAATAAAGGGCCTCCATTTGAAGTTTTCCGGCTATAAGCCCACTATTGTACTTGCTCTTATAGACCGACTCCTCTTTGTTAGGCATGTCTCGTCGGTATCGAGAGGTGCGGGAACCAAATCTATACATCAAGTTATTAATAAAAGTAATATTTTCAATAGATTTGAGTACGGTTTTGGTACCCATCTTTTTTTGGCTTCCGCCTCAATGGAGATGGCATCACCTACAATCAGAGATCTTCGGTGCTTCTTAGACGACGAGATCTCCTTCGCGACGCCAGTGGAGGTGTTGGAAGATTAAAATTCTCTAGGTATGAGCCTTCAGATCTTACTTTGCTAGATCGACTTTCGATCTTTTCTATGGTTGTTGCCAGGAGGGTTATCGTTGTAATATTTGTCTCGGCTGCCACGTCCTCAACAATAGTGATTCGTGTTCTCGGCTCTCCAATGACGTCGACCAGGATGTTTGGTTGGTTTTACCTATCATATTGGTGTTGGTACTCTTGCTGATGTTGATTGGATACTTCAATGGTTGCGCATATGCACGCAGTCTTGGCATTGCGGCTTAAATGAAAATTATGGAAGAACCTTTGTTGGTATCTACCAGTTTATGGTTTGGTATCTGTCTTTGGTGCCTTCAGAAAAATACAAAGTTATGTCGTGGAAGAAGAAAGAATTTGAAAATCTGTAAGATTTGCTCATTTATTTTAGAATTAAATATTTTGTAATCGTTGAAGATAGATCGTGTATCTCTGCCGTGTACTATTTATTACTATAAATATATGTATTATTGTTTGTCAAAAGAAAAAGGCTAGTCATAATAGGGAGTAACCTACAATAGTATCATGCATATGACACTAGTCTATGTTACTATTACTTTGGGGCCTTCTCAAGGCATGGCTCGGTTTATATTTCATTGACCTCCACACATGGCATGCGATGTCTCTTAAAGATTGGTGGAGCCTCATGACCGGAGCGTCCACGCCGAACCGGAAGGGGTTCGCTTCCGTTGTTCTTCTCACCTCTTGGGAAGTTTGGAACAAGCGGAATGCTAGGATCTTCCGCCACAAACATGCGCCACCTTTGGTGGTTTTTGGCAACATAAAAAATGAGCTAAAATTATGGGTTGCCACGGGGGCAAAACGTGTGAGCCTTTTGATGCCGTGAGAGTAGTCGTGTTGTAAAGTATCCGTCTTGTTTCTTTGTAAAAACTTCTCCTTAATTAATAGAATGAGACAAAGCTTTTGCCTCCGTTTCAAAAAAAAAAGGCACATAAATTTTTCTAAAATTCTGTTTAACCAAGTTTACAGAAAAATTATCAATATCTATACTAAAATTTTTATATAATTACATACATCATGCAATACACTTTCATATTATGTCTATTTGGTGTTGTAAATGTTGATAGTTTGTTCTATAAATTTGGTGAAACATTACACTGTTTGACTTCAGAAAAAGTTTATGGGCCTTCTTTTTTGGAATAGAGGTAGTATCTTCATAGTGCATAGTAAAGTAGAGGTAGTATTATCTATGACTACATTAATTAGCTCTGTAGACTCATTTTATCTTGGCATATGTGATGTTATGGTAATATACTCCCTCCATTCACAATTAGATTGCGTTCTAGCTATAGTTAAAGTTAAATTTGTAAAAGGTTGACTGAATATTTAGGAAAAAACACCAACACTTACAATGTAAAATCTTTATTGTTAGAATCATCATAATATATATTTAGATATTATATGCTTTTGGTATTATAAATGTTGATATTGTTTGCAATATTTTTAATTAAATTTGAAAATGTTTGACTTTTACTAAACCTAGAATGTGAACTAAATAAAACTTTTTTTTCCAACCGGGCTTCCACCCCTTTCCATTGCATTAACCGAAAAGACACTATCCAATACACTAGAGTGACATGTTTTTAGGAGCAACTCAAAATTTGGGGTTCCGTGAGATTATCCCGATAAAGCCTACAAAAACTCCAGTACCAGACAAGGTCTAAAAAAACATGCAAAGTTTTCTTTTTTTAATAAGAACTCTCTAAGAAAGGTCAATCGAGATCGCTAAATGTTATCCACATTGTATATGCATGTACTCTGTCTCTATGTATGGGCGGCCGTTTTCCATAACAACTAGCAGAAAATAAATAGAAGAAAGAAAGGAAATCGTCTCACGATTTTCGTATGAAAGGAAAATAAAGAATGAAGATTTGGCGAACCATTTTCAAGCACTCATGCTTTGGCGTATTTGGAGTTGTGGACCCGGGTCATGGGCACATACACCGCTCTATTCTATCTACTAGGCTCCTTTAAATTTTCAAATATTAAATAACGGGTCTATGTATGGGCATTGACACATACGAAAAGTATAAAATGCAAAGGCATCTGCTTTATCTGGTTACGTACTACATACACGAAGCTTCGTGCCCAGGAAAACAAATGCAGACAGAGAGTACAAGGCAGTGTGATCAATAGTTGTAAAACTCCTCTTTAAATGTTGCTAGTCCTTGAGGATTTGGAACTCTTTACAATATTGGCTTGAGATCATCTCGGTAGACACCTCTACTTAGTCTAACTTCGAAACGGTCGAAGATTGGTGGCTAAGCTTCATCTTCGTCAATGGCACAGACGAAAATCGCGTCACTCATCATGTTCACCTTTTGGGAAATTTGAAACGAGCGCAATACAAGGGTTTTTCATAAGGTTTCCACCATGCCGATGGTTGTTGTAGCTAAAATTAAAGAAGAGACGGTTCTTTGGAGCGTGACGGGTGCTACACACTTGGGCTATCATGCCGCTAGAGTGATCATTTGTATTCCTAATTTTTACTCGACCTGTAACAAACCATAACTCTTTCTTATTCAATGCATAATGGAGCAAAGCTTTTGCCTCTATTTCAAAAGAAAGGGATGTGTGCTCGATTTTTTTGTTCCGCATAAACCACCAACCATGAGTATTTGGAGTAACTTAAAACGTCCGGGTCGATTTTCCTTGTTCAATAATTTTAATCCGAGAGAATGAGTTACTTCTTTCGATTCAAAATATTTATTGTGGTTTTAGTTCAACCTAAACTAAAGTATCTTAAAGCAGAAGGAGTACTATATAAGTATATACGTTTTATCAAAGGAGCATATCTGTTATTTTTACTAGTGGCGCAAAAATTATCCCTGCAACTGTTTCGATCTGATAAGATTGGGGTATATTATGTGTTGCATCATTATCAAGATAGAATATTTTTATGACCATGAAAAAAGTCTTAGGAAAACACGACTTATATCCACCATACGGTTATCTCACATCAAAAAATTATAGCAATTGTTCCAAACTAGTTCTATCCACGCTAAAAGAAAAGGTAAGTAATTATTTAACATCATAGTTTTTCTTGTAAATTTTCCGAGACTCCTGAACTCCCCAGGTATTTTGCAACACACTGTTCCATTTCTTCAGAAACCGCATGATAAAATTTCTTAAATAACAAAAAGATGAGAGACATATAGTTCCAAGAAAGTGGATGTGGTTTTGTGGGCCAACTACCAATCATGAACACCATCCAGTGGATTAGACCTCAAAGAATCTTCCAAGGTGCTTGCATCCTGTGTAGCACATTCGAAACCCACTCTCTGATTTTGCCCAGCATGTGCCTTGTTGATGTGCGATTGATTTGTTTGTTCCCAAGTGGACCACCCTACTTTTTCCCACAACCATTCGCTCTATGTGCAGATATAGAAGTCAACCAGCGTGTTCAACTAACCCTTTAATAGCTACAAATTAATAGAATTACAACTTAATCCTTCTCCTTTTTTGTTCAATTTGTTGTGAAAATAGGTTCATGTGTTTATAAATCGTTGTTAATTTTTTGTTTGTAGGTAATTGTTTGGTGCGGACCTAGCTACTTGCTACCATTTCTTGTGGCAACAGTTTCTCTCTTACAACTCAAATCACTCTGTGAAATCTTCATGCCCGCTAATTCATATATTTACGCTTTTAATGTCTGCTGGCAATCCTAAAACAAGGGCGTGCTTCTCAAAGGACAACACATGCCTTCATACTGTAAATACATGATTCTAGTTGATCCCTTATTTTTGAGGTTATAAGAGAATCCCTTACATAACACCAAACACAACATAGATCGAAGAACACAAATCTACACAACATTTGTTGAAGGCTGAAGTCACGAGCTTCAGAATTTACAAAATGAATGTCACCTACCACTGATAAAACAATCAACTTTAATGAGGCAGATCGTAAAACATAAGATTTGATTCCACGATGGGATGTTTACACTTGTAGTAAACAAACTATCAATAGTGTTGCTAAATATCTATTGGTGGCATACTGACATATTTTGAGCACACCACTAGTATTTTATACCAGTGGCGTGTCCGAGACGTGCCACATGTAAAATAATTACAAGGGTTGTGCTATTGATCAGCCACACCACTAATCATAATTTTAAGAATTAAAAAAATGCACTACAGTTAATGATTGACAGTAAAATAAATACAAGAATCTCACCCACATATATTATTAACATCGTCAACAAACAACATATTGTTTCATCACCGTACACTTATGTAAGACTACATATTTAGTTCACATAGGACTTAACATAGTTCACCATCCAAATCTCTCAACATAGTTCGCGATACACATATATAATACTGCACATTTAGTTCACATAGAACTTATTAGTACACCATCACACAAAGAACTAATCATTCATGACGTTGATGAGGGTAAACACTACATCAGACGCGAACCCAGAGGGTCACCCTTGAAAGAACATCTCTCACATTATGTTTTGTATGTTTGATGTCAATATATGTGATACACTAATGCTTGATTAAGTGGTACAGGGATTACATAGTTTCATATTTGCGTGTGTTGGATTTGGTCGATCTGTCAAAAAGCCACAAGAAAAGTTTGGCCAGGCCGGATAATCCGGGCCGGATATTCTTGAAATATCCGGCCCCCTGATTTTGGCTAAGTCTTAGACGGAAAGCAGCTCAGTAAGGGGCCGGACATTTGCCGGATAATGTCGGTATTGTACGGGCCGGATTATCGGGCCGGATATTTGGAAATATCGGCCCCCTCGATTTTGGCTAAGGACTGAAGAAATGTGTCTGTACGAGGGCCGGATATTTGGCCTTTGTCACGGTTTTTTTCTGAAGGCCGGATTATCCGGGGGCGGATTATCGGCCCTACTTGGACCGGATTATCGGCCCCGGAAGCAGCAACGGCTCTATTTTGGGAGGGTATAAATACCCCCTTCTTCTACCTTGGTTGCTTGCTCAATCATTACACAAGAATTCTGCCAAGACACCTCCATTAGAGCCACCTCAAGAAAGTCAAGATTTCCAAGATCTCCTTCCTCCCAACCAAAGCTCTTGATCTTTGGAGATTCGAAGGAGAAGACACCGATCTACATCCTCACCGAAGCGTTCTTCATTTCCCCTCACTTGTTTGAGGGATCTCATGCTAGTGTTCCTATTTGGTTCCCTAGTTGATTTGTTGTTGATGTGGTGTTGTTGATTGTTGTATTGTTACAGATTTGGGAGCCTCCAATTCAGTTGTGGATGTGTGCCCCAAGAACCTTGTAAAGGCCCGGTTTCCGCCTCGAGGAAATCCCTTAGTGGAAGTGGGCTAGGCCTTCGTGGCGTTGCTCACGGAGATCTGAGTGAAGCCTTCGTGGCTGTTGGTTTGGCTTGCGTAGCAACACACTCCTCCAAACGTAGACGTACCTTCTTGCAAAGGGAACTACGGGAATCATCTCCGTGTCAACGCGTGCTACACTCTCGGTTACCTCTATCCCACTCTATCTCCTATATATTGCGTAGCTATATCTTGCTTAGTTGATAACCTTGTCATATAGGTAAATTCACCTAGTTGCATATCTAGAGAATTTACCTTTGTGTCAAACCTAAATTGAAAAAGAACTAAAAATTGGTTAGCACCTATTCACCCCCCTCTAGGTGCGGCATACGATCCTTTCAATTGGTATCAGAGCCTCGGCTCTTATTTCGGGCTTAACCACCTAAGAGTATGCCAAACGAGGAGCCCTCGGATGGGGCCGCCAATACGGTCTCCATGGAAGAATTCAATTCGTTGAAGTCCTTCATGGAAACCAAAATGGAAGCCCAAATGGAAAGCATGAAAAAGATGATTGCCGAGCTTCTGGCTCCGGCCCGTCCCATGGCTCCTAGTATAGAGGTAAAGGACGCGGGTGTGTCAGTAGAGGGAGGTGCTTCGGCACCACCCTCTTCTACCAAACCCGTGGAAGGTGATAACTTAAACACTAACAAATCTCCCATTGCATCTCCTAGGGATACTAGTGGAGGTGAGAGCTACAATCGAGTAGCTCCACCTTTTCAATCTCCCGATATACCGGTTCCCCATCCTCATTTGAACATTCGGGGCGACCCACCTAAGTTTTCCATTGAAAATTACAATACTTGGCGATTTGAGTTTCGCTCTCATGTTTGCAGTGCCTCCAATGAACTTTGGAGAATCATCCAAGAAGGCTTCAAACCTTACAACCCCGACAAGTTGACTAGAAGAGAAGCGGTTGATAGTCAACTCAACAACACCGCCTTGCACATGATTCAAACTAGTGTGGGGACAAAGGATTTGCCTCGTGTTCGAACTACACCACCGCCAAGGAAGCTTGGGATGGTTTGGCCGCTAGTTGCATTGGAAGTGAGAGCACGAGAAGGAACAAGTATAATGCTCTTAAGAATAAAGCCGAAGGATTCATGAGGCTACCGGATGAAGATCATCAAGACATGTATTCAAGACTCCTCATTGTTGCCGATGACTTCCGTCTTATTGGTGCCACCCACATCAATGACTCTTGGATCAAGGAGAAGTACATTGAATGCATGATGCCATATGTACCCATTGATGTCAAGACCCTTGTTGGGAGAGAATGCTATTCCTCTCTCTCTTCTCAAGATGCCGTGCACGAGATGCAAGCCCTCAAGGTGCTCGAGCAAAACTCTCATGATTCTCTCAATCGTGCCATTGGTATGTCAAAAGGGAACAATCTTGCCTTGGTGGTCAACCCCTTAGATGAAGTGCACCCTCAAGAGCAATATAGGGCATCTTGGAGTATGTCCTATCCGGAAGATTTGCAATGCCACTACCATGATCACATGGCCTTTCATGCTAAGTCCTTTTGGGTTGATCCCTCCAAGGCCAAGGAAGACAACATCAAGAGAAACCACAAGAGTGGGTTCACTAGCTTTGGTCCAAAAACAAGATCTTGCTACAATTGTGATGACAAGCGCCACTTCATTGCCGAATGCCCCTATGAGAATAGAGAGCTTCATAATGGAAGGCTCATCCCCAAGGACAAGAGCAAAGAATCAAAGGGCAAATATTCAAAAGCCCCCAACAAGAAATTCTACAACAACAAGACCAAGAAGGGCAAGAGGCACCCAAAAGTTATGCTAGTGACTAGGGAAGAATATTCTTCCGATGAAGTTGGAAGTTCTAGTAGTGAGGAAAGTGAAGAAAGCTCAAAGGAATTGGCCGCCATCGTCACCACCAACATTCCCTCTTCATCTCTCTTTGACTCTCCCAATGAGAATCCCCATACAAGAATGCACATTGCTTCATGGCAAGGTCCTCCTTGGACACATCTATTGTGCTATCAACTCAAGAAGAGTATACCTCCGGAGATGATGATGTTGATGATGAAGAAGATGCAACCTCTAATGGATTGGTCGCTCTTGCCTCCCTCTCCACTAACTCTTCATCACCAAGTGAATCCCCCAATGAAGTCATTCATGTGGAGGAAGAAAGTTGCCTCATGGCTAAATCCTCCGAGGTATCATCTCCTAGCCCCTCTATGCCTAACATATCAAGTGATCTAGGGGTTGATGATGCTAGTCTAAAAGTAAAACAAGAATTGCTAGAATTTGATGAATTCTTGCTTAACCTACAAGGTATCAACAAAAAGCATGTTTCAAATCTCATGTCTCGTTTAGCTCAACAAACTGATATGCTTGAGAAAAAGGGTCAAATAGAGAGAGAAGACTCTCTTGAAATCCATGCTCTTAAAAATGCCCTTGAGGAAAGTCAAGAAACTATAGCCTCTCTTGAGGAGAGGCTAGAAAATCTTGAAGAGCCTCAAGATGAAATTAACAAGCTCACTAAAGCTAGAGATCATGCTAGGGCTAAGACTAAATTGCTTAAAAAGGAAAAGGCCCAATTTGGTGTTGATCATGAGAAACTTGTGAAGGATCTAGATGAACTAGACAAAGCTCACAAAGCTTTGAAGAGTGAATACTCTCTCCTATCCAAGTCAAATGAGCAACTTCAAATTAGGCTTGCTTCATATGATGTGCCTAGTTCCTCTACTCCTTCTTGTGATCATGCAAATATTGTTGAGGAAAATGCTAGGTTGAAGGATGAACACTAAGGCCTCCTCTCCCAAAGTAAACTTTCTTTGGATGATCTTTTGAGTAAGCAAAGATCAAACAATGGGAAGGAGGGCCTTGGTTACAATGCCAAGGCGAAGAAGGCAAACAAGCAAAAGGCCAAGCCCGCACAAGAGAAGAAGAAAGATATCACCAATGGTGAAGCCCCTAAGGGCAACACCACTAATGATGATAATGCGGGAAATGCTAACCCTCACTATGTTTTATTTAAAGATTATTATGGTGATGTTTATGCTAAATATGTTGGCCCATATGATGGTTATGTTGCTTGGTCTATTTGGGTCCCAAAGACCCTTGTTGCTAACAAAAGAGGACCCATTGTGAAATGGGTACCTAAATCCAAGAATTGATCTCATGTAGGACTATGCCGCCGGAGGTTCAAAATGGGTACTTGATAGTGGATGTACAAGTCATATGACCGGCGGCAAGAACCTCGTCAAGGAGTTGAGGCCCAACATAAACAATATCACCGTCTCCTTTGGCGATAATTCTACATCCGAGGTATTGGGTTTTGGCAAGGTTGTGGTTGCACACAACATAACACTTGTGGATGTCATGCTTGTCAAAACCCTTGGTTACAATTTGCTTTCCGTTTCCGCCCTTGGCAAGATGGGTTTCGCCGTCTTTATTGATAATGATATTGTGGTCCTCTTGTGGAGCAAGACTCTAAAAGTCGCTTTCGTTGGGTATCGCGAACATAACTTGTATGTGGTGGACTTTTCGGGGACCACCACTTCAAGTGCGATGTGCCTATTCGGAAAGGCGGATGTGGGTTGGTTGTGGCATCGCCGCCTAGCCCATGTCAACATGAGAAATTTGCAAAGTCTTCACAAGGGGAACCATATTGTGGGACTAATGGAAAATGTTTCTTTTGCCAAAGACCGTGTTTGTAGGGCTTGTGTTGAAGGCAAAATCCATGACTCTCCGCATCCAAGCAAGACTATCATCTCTTCCAAGAGGATCTTGGAGCTCCTTCATGTGGATCTCTTTGGTCCCGTTACTCATGCAAGTCTTGGTGCGAAGAAACATTGCTTGGTGATTGTTGATGATTACTCAAGATACACTTGGGTCTACTTTCTCAAAACGAAAGATGAGACTCAACAAATATTCATTGACTTTGCCACCGAGGTGCAACGCCAACACAACCTCCTCATTATGGCAATAAGAAGTGACAACGGCTCCGAGTTCAAGAACTACACACTCAATGATTTTCTTAGTGATGAGGGATTCGTCATCAATATTCCGCTGCTTACACCCCTCAACAAAATGGTGTTGCGGAGAGGAAGAACCGGACTCTTATGGATATGGCAAGGTCCATGATGGCGGAGTATAAATCCCGCTATAACTTTTGGGCCGAAGCCATCTCCACCGCTTGTCACTCTTCTAACCGGCTCTATCTCCGCAAGGGATTGAACAAGACTCCATATGAAATACTCACCGGCAACAAGCCTAATATCTCATACTTCAAGGTGTTCGGTTGTAAGTGTTTCTACCAAATCAAAGGAGTTCGTTTGTCTAAATTTGCTCCTAAAGCTTTGGAGGGTATATTTGTTGGTTACGGTGCCGAATCTCACACTTATAGAGTCTTTGATGTATCCTCCGGGATTATCATTGAATCTTGTAGTGTGAAGTTCGAAGAAAATGATGGCTCCCAAGTGGGGCAAGTTGATGTATGTGCAGGTGATGAAATACCTCAAGATGCCATAGTAAGAATGGGTGTGGGATTTTTCCGCCCCATTGAGGGACACGGTGTGGCGTCTCGGGAAGGACTATGCTCTACCACGGTGGAGCCCTCATCCTCTCAACATCAACAAACCCCATCAAGTGAAGCTAATGATGCACCAACCCAAGAACAAGAAGAAAACCCTCCTCTCATGTACAAGATCAAGGAGATCAACCAAGCATTCAAGATCAACCATTTGATATTTGCACCTCACCAAACATTGTTCAAGATCAAGCACATGAGGTTGAGCATTCTCAAGAAATTGAGGAAGCTCAAATTGAAGGTCAAGACGGGGACCCAAATGATCAAGTTGATCAAGTGACACCTCCAAGGCCTAGAAAGACCAAGGAGGAGATCGAGGCCCGTCGTCTAGAAGAGATAGGATCCTTGAAATTCGTGGACACACTCATGACAAGGTCCTTGGTGATGTTCGAGCAAAGGTCTCCACAAGAAGGCAATTGGCTAACTTTAGCAATCATCATGCTTATATCTCCGTTGTGGAACCCAAGAAAGTATTTGAAGCCCTTGAAGATTCGGATTGGGTGGATGCCATGCATGAGGAACTCAACAACTTCAAGCGCAACAAAGTGTGGACCTTAGTAGAGAAGCCAAAGGAGGCCGCAATGTTATAGGCACTAAGTGGATATTCAAGAACAAGCAAGATGAGTTTGGGAATATTGTGAGGAACAAGGCAAGATTGGTGGCTCAAGGTTTCTCTCAAGTTGAAGGAATTGACTTTGGAGAGACCTATGCTCCCGTGGCTCGTCTTGAGTCCATCCGTATCCTTCTTGCTTATGCATCTCATCATAACTTTAAGTTACAACAAATGGATGTTAAAAGTGCATTTCTTAATGGTCCTTTGCATGAAGAGGTTTATGTTAAGCAACCCCCGGGGTTTGAGGATCTCAACTTTCCTAACCATGTCTACAAGCTTGATAAAGCACTTTATGGTCTCAAACAAGCTCCTAGAGCTTGGTACGAGCACCTTAAAGAATTGTTGGTAGACCGTGGGTTTGATGTTGGGCTAATCGATCCCACTCTTTTTACTAAGAGGGTTAATGGGGAGCTTTTCGTTTGCCAATTATATGTTGATGATATCATCTTTGGTTCTACTAACAAAGCTTTTAATGATGAATTTTCAAAGCTTATGACCGATAGGTTTGAGATGTCTATGATGGGAGAGATGAAGTTCTTCCTTGGTTTTGAGATCAAGCAATTGAGAGGGAACCTTCATCAATCAAGCAAAATATCTCCAAGACATGCTCAAGAGGTTCAAGATGACCGAGTTGAAGGGTGTGGCCACTCCTATGGTCACCAAATGTCATCTTGCACTTGATCCCAATGGTAAAGAGGTGGATCAAAAGGTATACCGCTCCATGATTGGATCCTTGCTTTACCTTTGTGCATCTAGACCGGACATAGTGTTGAGTGTTGGTGTGTGTGCAAGGTATCAAGCTTCTCCTAAGGAGAGCCACATGATGGCTCTCAAAAGAATCTTTCGATATTTGGTTGATACCCCAAGATATGGTATTTGGTACCCCAAGGGCTCAAGTTTTATTCTCAATGGTTATACCGATGCGGATTGGGCGGGTGACAAAGGAAATCAACTTCCGGGGCTTGCCAATTCCTTGGTAGGTCCTTGGTGTGTTGGTCTTCTAAGAAGCAAAATTGTATATCTCTCTCCACCGCCGAAGCCGAATATGTTGCCGCCGCAAGTGGATGCACTCAATTGTTATGGATGAGGCAAACTTTAAAGGAATACGGTGTCATTTGTGACAAAGTGCCTCTATTATGTGACAATGAAAGTGCCATCAAGATTGCCTATAATCCGGTGCAACATTCAAGAACGAAGCATATTGAGATCCGGAATCATTTCATTAGGGATCATGTTGCCCGTGGTGATATTGAGCTCATCTATGTTCCTACCAAAGATCAACTTGCCGATATATTCACGAAGCCTCTTGATGAAGCAAGGTTCTCTTATTTGAGGAATGAGCTAAATATCATTGATTCAAGGAGTATAGCTTGACCATCTTGCAAACACACCTTTGTCTCAAAACTTTATTTGGTTTAGATGTGGGCATGGAAATAGGGGGAGTGCGGTTTAAACTATTGAGCTATCCCCCCCCATAATGCCAACATTAAAGAAATCATTCTCTTTATATCATATAATGATATGTGAGCTTCAATGATGAGTAGTGGTTTTGGGCCCAAGATACATCTTCGCGGTGCCATGCCATAACACTCATATATGGTGGCCTAGGCCACCACACTCTTCTTTGTGAAGAGTTGGAGTTATTTGAGTCTTTTCGCCTTTTATTTGACAACTCCATGTTCTTATGGGAAATCACTCAAGTTTGGCCTTATTTGCTCATATCTTGCAAACTTAAGTGATCATGTACCATTAACAGTTTGAACTCTCTAAACCTAAGCCTACCTCTCCAACAAACCACTTCCATCTTGCTCATTTGTCATGTTTGGTAAAAACTTGGAGTTTGAGGTTTCTCGGTCGGATGATCTAGGTTGCCCCATCTTATTGGTAAATATGCATCTCATATATGACGTGATAAGTATATTACATCACATATGGGTTCGCAAATATCCAACTAAAGATAAGCTGGATTCTCGGTATTCTGGAATTTTCCAGAACACCGGATAATCCGCCCCCTGGTGCCCCGGATTATCCGGCCGGGCCGGATTATCCGCCCTCACTTTGGGCCGGATTATCCGGCCTGGGCGTTTTGCGGGAGGACTAAGGGAGGCCGCGGGGTGAACGGTTGGCTCACCAATCAGTTCCCCCACGCGCCCCCTTCTTCCTCCTCAAGCCGCCGGAGTTCCTCCTCCTCGCCGGAGCCGCTCCGTCCGCCCCCTCTCGGAGTTCTTGGGTGGATCGGGTGGATCTCCTCCCTAGCTACCTTCTCCTCCAAGCGGTTTCCACAATGGATGTGGGTATGATTCACAATCTCTAACCCTAGATGTTGTGTTTTATATGTGCTATTTTCTTGGTGGAATTGGTGTCTAGTTGTTCCAAATCGTGTGTAGTGTACTCCTCTTGCATGCTATGAGGCCGATCTAGTTTTAGACATGTTTTTGATTGGAAAACTGCACATCTCGAAGGGCCGGATTTTCCGCCCTCGAGCCGGCCGGATTATCCGGCCCGGCCGGATTATCCGCCCCCAGGGGACCCCGGATTATCCGGCCTGGAGCTTCATCGCCGCTGCAGTTTGCTTCAATCTATCATGTCTAGATGTGTACCGACTTGTTTGCATGTTTCTCGAGTATATTACTGTATCTTACATGACTTATGAGCATTACCTTTCCTTTGCTACCCGCCTTTGCTTCTCACAGGTGGTGCTTCTCGGGGTGGTCGGAGACGCCCAAGGCATGATCGATCTAGTGATGAGTTTGCCACCAATGCACCTCGCAAGTCCGTCACTTCAAGGCGGAAGAACAAGGAAGTGAGGGAGAACTACAAGACCATGGACCCAGTTTCTTACTCCGCTATCCGTCAGAAGAACTGGTATGATGATGTCCCAAGGGATGAAGACATAGCGGGCAGGAGATATTGGTGCGCTGAGCAGGAGTTCATCTTCATGGACATCTATGAGCCCATGAAGAATCTGAGACCCATGCAAGCTATCAATGTGGACATTCTGGCAGTCAACGATCACTTTGAAGATGCTATCTGGGTAGCTGGAAAGTTGGGCCTGCATGATATCATGAAGATTCAGTGTGACTTTAGCCCAGCTTTGGTGAAGCAGTTCTTTGCCACTTTGGCAATCGGAAAGATGAGGAACACACCATGGAATGGATGACTGGCTCCACTCACTGCAGTGCCACTCTGCGTCAGTTTGCTGGTGTTCTTGGAGTTCTGTTGATGGGGGTCGTCGACTTCATGGACCACAAGACTGATAAGAATGCTCTTGTGCATCTCTACACCTCAGCGGGAAAGATTGGTCAAGCTAAGGGGCTGCTTCCCATATACAGTCAGTTGCTTCGGTTCTTTCGGGCCACCATTTGCCCAAGTGGTGGCAACAATGATGCTCTTCGGGGAACACTTGTGGACCTTATGCACCTCAGCTATAAGTGTGCTCGTGATGGGAATGACGAACAGGACTTCACTCTTGATATCATGGACTTTATCTTCCATGAGATCCATGATGCCATGGTCTCCCGGACCACCATACCCTATGCTCCCTACATTCAGCTTCTCATCAACAACTCTGTTGCTAAGGTTGATGAAGACATAAGTGGGTATCCTTTGGTGAAGCACCATGTCAAGAAGCCCTACAAGCTTAAGCCGTTTCTTCAGCCGTACCTGCTCCTGACACTTTCATGCATGATGCTCGCTCCAGTGGCTTTGCTCCTGCTCGTCACCCTGATGTCCCGGCTATGAAGAAGCAAGTGAGCCGGCTTAGTTGGTTTCAGCGTCACATCTTGTGCATGAACATCGAGATACACAAGGAAAACTATGCTAGCGAGAGCGTTCTTTAAGCACACTGGTTATTCTTCACAAGCTCGGTGGTGATCAAGGACCCCCGCCTCAGCCTCCAGCTCACCAGGGTTACAGTGCATGGCACTCTGCACAGGTTCCATGGAGTGAACTTGATGACTGCCTTCAAAGGACCAACACCTCTCGCCGCTCCCCGGATGATCCGACACGATGAGGATGAGGATGAAGAGGTAGCGGCAGACGAGTCCGATGATGATTATGCCTCCGAGTGATTCCCATGGGACGAGTAGCATCGCGCTTGTCCCCTTTTTGGCGTTTCGATGCCAAAGGGGGAGAAGTGTTCTATTAGGAACTATCTCGGGGATTTGCATGGTTTGGGCACAAGCATTTGCGTTTACCATTCCTTTATTGCTTGTGTTCCCTCGTATTTGCTCTATTTGCTTTGGTTGTGTCGTTTAAAACTATGTGCTATGTGGTGTGAGACATTGTTAAGTGTGAGACATTGTTATGGTTTTCGGATTTCTATATGTTGAGATCAAGGATGCTATATTATGTGTGATGTTATATCTCCGTATCTTATATCTACACATGGGTATGATTTCTTGCATCCTATCTCAACTTCATATGTGTCAATGTCTTTTGTTAGAGCTCATGTTGGATATCTCTTGTGTTGAGGCACCATACTCCTATGTGTTGTGTATTTGTATTCAAATGCAAACTACTTATATGCACACATGTAGGGGAGTGCCTCTATGTTTTGCCATCATGCTTGTCTCTATTGTGATTCCTTTGCAAATCCGTATATTGTCATCAAACACCAAAAAGGGGGATTGAAAGAACATCTCTCACATTATGTTTTGTATGTTTGATGTCAATATATGTGATACACTAATGCTTGATTAAGTGGTACAGGGATTACATAGTTTCATATTTGCGTGTGTTGGATTTGGTCGATCTGTCAAAAGCCACAAGAAAAGTTTGGCCAGGCCGGATAATCCGGGCCGGATATTCTTGAAATATCCGGCCCCTGATTTTGGCTAAGTCTTAGACGGAAAGCAGCTCGATAACGGACATTTGCCCGGATAATGTCCCGGTATTGTACCAGGGCCGGATTATCCGGGCCGGATTTTGGAAATATCCGGCCCCCTCGATTTGGCTAAGGACTGGAAGAAATGTGTCTCTGTACGGGCCGGATATTTGGCCGGACTTTGTCACGGTTTTGTTCTGAAGGCCGGATTATCCGGGGGCGGATTATCCGGCCCTACTTGGACCGGATTATCCCCGGAAGCAGCAACGGCTCTATTTTGGGAGGGGGTATAAATACCCCCCTTCTTCTACCTTGGTTGCTTGCTCAATCATTACACAAGAATTCTGCCAAGACACCTCCATTAGAGCCACCTCAAGAAAGTCAAGATTTCCAAGATCTCCTTCCTCCCCCAACCAAAGCTCTTGATCTTTGGAGATTCGAAGGAGAAGACACCGATCTACATCCTCACCGAAGCGTTCTTCATTTCCCCCTCACTTGTTTGAGGGATCTCATGCTAGTGTTCCTATTTGGTTCCCTAGTTGATTTGTTGTTGATGTGGTGTTGTTGATTGTTGTATTGTTACAGATTTGGGAGCCTCCAATTCAGTTGTGGATGTGTGCCCCAAGAACCTTGTAAAGGCCCGGTTTCCGCCTCGAGGAAATCCCTTAGTGGAAGTGGGCTAGGCCTTCGTGGCGTTGCTCACGGGAGATCGAGTGAAGCCTTCGTGGCTGTTGGTTTGGCTTGCGTAGCAACCACACTCCTCCAAACGTAGACGTACCTTCTTGCAAAGGAAGGGAACTACGGGAATCATCTCCGTGTCAACGCGTGCTACACTCTCGTTACCTCTATCCCACTCTATCTCCTATATATTGCGTAGCTATATCTTGCTTAGTTGATAACCTTGTCATATAGGTAAATTCACCTAGTTGCATATCTAGAGAATTTACCTTTGTGTCAAACCTAAATTGAAAAAGAACTAAAAATTGGTTAGCACCTATTCACCCCCCCCTCTAGGTGCGGCATACGATCCTTTCAACCCTTTCGTTCCCTTCTCCCTCTACAATGCTAGCAGAGGCGAAAAGGGAGGCGAACGCTTTGCCGGCGCTGGCTCCGGCGACTCCTCTTCCCCGAGAGCTTCGTGCTCTTTGGTGGAAGGGGGGTCAATGGATCTGGCGCCTGGCTGTGTATAGCTGTAGTCTAGGTTTAGACTTTCTAGCTTGGGTCTCCGGCGTTCGTCGCCGCGCTCCGGTGGGGTTGGCGTCGCTGGTGAATAAAGTTCCTCCAGATCCGAGTCAAATGAGGCTTTCTCCGGCCTCGCAGGGCGCGGATCTGGTGGTGGTGTGCTCGGGCTTGGCCGGCAAGGCGGCGGCGGCCAAACCCTGGCCTTTTGTGCTTCGGATCTGTCGTCGCCACGGCAGAGTGTTCTCTGACTCTGCTCGTGGATCCGGGAGCTTTTGCAGGAGCTTCGTGGCCGGTGTTGGCTTCGCCTGCGCCGGAGCTCGGGTGACATGGTGCCTTGGAGCAAGGTTTGTGGCTCGAGGTGGCGGATCCGGTGATGCTCCGTCGACGTGCTCGATGAGGGCGACCGGTTTCGAGGCTGAGCAAGCACGGGGTATTCCCCGGTCGACGTGCCACAACGGCTGTGCCTCGCCGGTCGCGGCGGGGACCTTCTTCGACTCACAAAGCCAAATATTGGCGATGGTGCGACCTCGGCTGTTGGGATTGATGGTGGCTCGCGGCCTATTCCGGCGTCTTGTGGCGGCGGCGGCTGGTCGTGGCCTTGATGTCGGCGGCAGAAAGATCTTGCAGGGTCTTGTTTGTAATTTTTTCTTTCTTCAGGGGTCTTTCTGCTTTTGTTCCAGGTCTCCTGTGTCTTCTCGAGCGTTCTCGAGATCTCTGCGTATGTATCATCTTTGTATGTATGCTTGGTAATGCAGTAATCTTTCTCAAAAATTCATGACGTTGATGACAAACACCACGTTCAGTTCGTGTATGCGGTTGTTCTATCAATTAATAGCACACCTTGTCCAACATGTAGATGTACGTCCCTAATGAAGTTCCTCCACCCCTCAATAATGAACATGAGGCCGCCATCGTTATCCGTTTGGTAAACTGTGTTGGTTAAGGCATTTTTCCAACGTGTACTCTAGTTACGACTTCAACAGAGATGCCAAGGAAGAAAACCAACTTCATTTATAAATTCTAGTATGTCAACATAAAGAGCAATCTCAAACGAGTACCACCAAGTCGTTATGCATGGACACAACAAAGAAGAAAACGAACATACCATAGTGTTTCTGTTGACAATTGTGTTTGTCAGACATGTCACAAATGGCACCGTAAAGAAGGTACTCGGTCGCAGTAGAATTTCCAAGATATGCTCTTGCTCACGCTTTCTAAGGTTGCATCTTTGAGAGAACACGGTAGCCGCCAATGTGCATCCACCTCATCTTCATCCTCGTTATTGCCAACAAAAGTAGTTAAAGTGTACGAAAAATGGTAGTATGTTATTATCAGTTCAATTTGAAAATCATCACAAAAGCACACTCAACGAGTCGTGTCGGTTGATAAACTCGACGCTTAGATAGTGTGGCATACATGACACGACACCATATCCTGTTAGGGGGGAATATACATTTCATTTAAAATTTTGTCTAACATTTTGAGATATTCATCTATATATTTTAAAAACTTTATCTGGACAAAGTACTAATAATCTAACCAATTCATCTCCACACATTACTAACAATCTAACATTTTATACAAAAATGTAATTAACAAATTAATTTAAACAACACTATACATTTCATCAAACATTTTCACCTATTCACCCAACCAATTCATACACGGACATTAATAATAACTTAACAAATCCTACAAAAATTAATTAACCAATCATCTACCACAATGAGAAAAGAGGAGCGGTGGGCACTCACTAGTTGCGGTTGAGACGCGACACAAATCGCCGCCGCCGAGGGCTTGGCTGCACGAAGATGAGGACGACGACAACGGTGACGCGGCAGAAGAGACGGGGCAACGATTGTGGCATTGCACACAAAACATGCTGCGGTGAATCGTGGGGGGCAAACCGAATCTGGTGGGAGAGGGAGAGGGAGGGGTGGCAAGAGGTGTAGAGAGAAGAAGGAGAGGGTGACGCAGTGAAGGATTGAACCAAGGGTGAGGGGGAGAGGTGAAGGCGTCGAGTGGGGCAGACGAGAAAGTGTAAGCACGTTCCCCTCTCTTTTTTCTTTTCTTTTTTCCCTTATTTTAATTTATTTAAATGGAGTTTCACAAGAAATAAACTAAACTATTTTTAAAAAACACTAGTGGTGCTTGAAAAAATGGGCACTATTGTTACAAAAATATTACTGGTGTTGCAATTAAAATCCGCACAACTAATGTTTTCTGGCGGACATGTGGGTCCCACACACAAGTGTCGTGTCCACTATCTTAACACACTACTAGCATGGTTCTATTGATGGCATTCCAGAAAGTGACACGCCACTGGTAATAATACGTGTGGCGTGTGGCTAATCTGCAACATCGGACTAGTGTAATACAACCACCTCGCAAGCCATGCAAGTAAATATTTCTCTCTCTGGTACTCCTTTTATTCTACATGCATGTATGAACAATATGCACCAGGTAGGCAGGTAGGATATTGCTTTTGGTATGTTTTGTGTAATCATCAAACGAATCATTGTCTGATTAATTGATTGATGCTTTTCATACCTGAGTGGTCCTTTTCCCTGTATAGAAATCCGTCCACAGTCTTTTCCCCACGTATGATCATAAACAAATGATAAGGACAATTTTTAAAACTATAAATTAAGCTAAAGCTAGAATGAACTTTTAGAAAAGTTGAGGTAGTATATACAAGAAAAGGGGAGCACTTGCATCTTAAAATACATGGAAAGTACAATACGAAAGGATTGGGCTGAACACAAAATCGCTTTGAAAACATTAAACAATGCATGCAATGAAAGGGCGTTTGTTGCATTTTCAAAGCTAAAGTAAATCTCTTTAGTTAAGAATTATCTTTTGCTATATTTCTTACAGAAATGCAAAGTGTCTTTTATACATATGGTCGAAAAGTTTATATTTCTTTTACCGACTATACTGGTTTAGCTTCCTAATTTATTCTAGAAAAAGGTGCAAAAAATGTCATGTCTATTAAAATTATTTCATTGGAATGTTGAAAAGAGAAACTCGATTGGATCCGATTATAGAAATAAAAGAAATGGAAGACACATTGTATCAGCATGCACAAAACGACATGGTTGTCACCATGCACGCGAAACATGTACCTGTTAAAAAAATAATTTACTTTAATTACAGTAAGTGGTATGGAAAATTTCCTAATTTCATAATCACAATTGTTTGGCACATAGTAACTATCTGTGCCTCATGTGTTCAGATTACGATACAAGAACAAGTAATTTAAGAGGCTTGAAACATTTTATGTGAACCACATAGGATTAATGTATGCATGATACTGTATTATATTAAGAGTAAATTTCAGTTTTTACCCCCTACTTTGATGATTTTGACACTAATTACCACATTTAAAAATTTGTCATCCTAATTACCCCATTTAGAAAAAACTATGCCAATTTTTACCCCTTCTAAAATTTTGTGAGTATTTTTATCGATGGATCCCAGTGCCAGGTACAATCATGTGCCAATTTGTTTAATTCTATAACTATTATACGAAAAAAGAAAATCAAATAATTGACCATGCTGCTATACCATGTTAATGTTTAACAATAATTTACCACAATCAAGTGCTCTTCCTTCCCATAAAGTATGCAAGTACTGCTCTCATGGACACGCTGATTTATTCTACCATGAAGGACACGTCGTGCCTTCCGTGAAAGAAAGAACGGACTGTGTTCTGCTTAAGCCGATCAAAACCTGTGCTACGTCAAACTGAACACCACTCCTGATCCGTTAATCTATTAAAAGGGGTAAAAGTTGGCAACACTTTTGCTAAATGGGGTAATTAGAATGAAAATTAGCTAAATGGGGCAATTAGTGTCAAAAATATCAAATTAGGGGGTAAAAACAGGAATTTTCTCTTATATTAATTTGGGGGATTCTTCAAAGATCATGGACACACCAAGATAGGCTTCTCTTTTGCCATGTATGTTGTAGATTTTATCGGAAAAGCATTTGCAAGGGCATAGCATTACAAAATATATCTTATATTTCCTTTCTTTTAAAGATGCTATGATATCCATAATTTTCATGGGTCAATTATTGAATTCACAGAATTATATTTCATTTGAAAATTTTCTTTCAGATCTTTTGTACTCTACCATGAAGGTAACTCTCCATAGTATTGTCACTCTCGCAAAACGTTATATAGTTTTTCTGCAACCAAATCGATCCAACAAGACATGAAATACGTTTAAGGGTCTAAGAGTGCTTTCGTGGAGAAAACTCATCTCATCAAAAGTTCACCAAAAAATCCAGATTTTTTTTTGCATATGTAGATTGTAATGTACTCTAACATACTAACAATATAAAAAACAAACATGTTTGAATAGCAATATATGTATACAATCAATAAAATTACATTTTTAATCCCATTAAGTTACAGTTTTCTGAAAGCACCATTCAAGACAATCTATGCATATACGTGGCCGAAGTTCAAGATATTTTTGGTTCAAAGGAATATCATAAAGAAAAGTTGGAGATCCTGTTACTAAAGTTTTATTATATGGAGAATCTAACGGTGACTATCTTCAGAGTAAAAACCTATGATCTTTGATCGGGTGACGACGACGTTTGTGCACTGTTTTTTTTTTTGAGGCGTTTTTTGGAGAGCGTGGATTTCAGGTGTTGTCTTGGTGATGGTTGTATTGTTAGTTTGTTACGTCTAGGGCTGAATACCGTAGGGTTTTTTATTTTCTTATTAGTTTTTTTTCTTTTTTTAGTTGTGTCCATCTGAACTGCTATTATAATATTATTATGTTGTTGCAGAGGCTGAATATAATTGATATCTCTCAATGTAATATGTTTACTTTATCGGAAAAAATAGATTGCAAGCTCGGAAACGATATGAAATGTGTGTACGATTCAGCACGACAATCGAGTATATGACATCCCAACCTTACAATTTTTCTTATTCCCACCTTTTGAAATTTTATAAACCAGTGAGGTACTTAACTTGAAAAGAAAGCCTACAACGGACCCCGTTTCGGCAGAAGGAATATCAAAAATGCTACACTTACGTCTAGGGGCGCTCTCTAGCTATAAATAAAGCCGTGCAGGTCCAGGCTCACTGCCGCATCTGCATCGTCCTCCTACCACCTCCTTCTGCCGCACCCAGAGCAGCAGCTGACTCCTTCGATAGCTCCCATCCAGCTCTCTTTCCTCGCCCCACTCTCTCTGTCGTCCTCGTCCCTTCTGCTCCTGCTCAGCTCCTCCCGTGAGCTAGCAAGCTAGCGCACTGACGAAGAACAGTCTGCTGCAGCGCTAGACGCTGAAACAGGAGAGTGCGTAAGCAACAGCAGTCTTGCTCCGAGCTATCTCCGTCCGATCCCGACGGTGGATCACTGAATCTTTTTTCCTTCCTCGGCCCAGCACCGGCAGTCAGTGTTGTGTCCATCCGAGAAGCTAGCGTTTCTTTGTTTTTCTCTAGAAGAAACACCTCGATTCAGGGCATCATGGCGGCGTTCCAGCGGCGGCTGATTGACGCACGGGGGGAGTTCCAAGGGAACGGAGGAGGTCTAATGCCGCGCATGCTCGCGTCTCCTGCCGCCGGCGCGCCCAGCCGGGAGGAGCACGCGGTGACCGCGAGCGGCGGCGGCGGAGTGGCCCTCCGGGGAGCGAGCAGGCCGAGAGGCGGCGCGTTCTCGGCGGCCAAGGCTACCGGCAGGAGGCGGACTGCGCCGGGAACACCGCTGTGGCGCGTCGCCGTGTTCGCCTCCGTCGCGTTGAACGTCGCCACCCTCGCGCTCCTGCTCCACCACTACGCCGTCAGCCACCAGCACCACCCCGCCGCCGCCTCTCCTGACCAGCGGCATGACACCTGCGTTCAACCTGAAACGAGCGGCGCGGCGGCGCGAACTGTCGAGTCCAAGGACAGGGATACGAGGGCGCCTTCGACCGGAAAGCCAGCGGTGACACACGACTCCGTCATCAACCTTGACCAGTGAGTCTCCACCTCCTTCTTCCCTCAGTCCTCTACTACTCTCTCAGTCTCAGTACTGTGATTTTTTCCCTCCATTAAAATATCTGCAATTCCCCGCGGAGCATGTCCCTGTGCAATGTCAATGTCAAGGAGGAATGAATGCCGATCCAAGGGCCGATTGGCGCCAGCTCCACCCTTAATCGATGCATCGTGCATGCACCTGTCGCCAAGATTTGCTTTCGTTTTCGCCATAGTCTATTTTCGCCATCGATGCAAGCAAAAAAACCACATAAGAATGAGCACGACGGCTGTGCTCGATTCTCAGCTCACATCATGTACAAAGAAACAAGGTTTGACATTCGCGCTGTCGGTTGCAGCGGGGACCCGACCATGTTCGAGGCCTTCTGGCGGGAGACGGGCGACGCGGCGGAGATCGTCATCCCGGGGTGGCAGACGATGAGCTACTTCTCGGACGTGACCAACGTGTGCTGGTTCCTGGAGCCGGACTTCGACCAGCAGGTCCGCCGCCTCCACCGCACCGTCGGCAACGCCGCCGTCGACGGCTACCACGTCCTCGTCGGCACCGGCTCCACGCAGCTCTTCATGGCAGCGCTCTACGCGCTGGCGCCACCCAACGCCGACGGCGCCGGGGAACCCATGAGCGTCGTCTCCACGGCGCCCTACTATTCGGTAAGTGCGCTAATTCAGATTTTATAAGCACAAAGACGCGCTGTAGATTCCAGTGACATAAAACTTAACAAATGGGCATTGGGGTTGATGATGAGAGATTGTTGTGTGACAAGGATGGCAAGGGCGCTGTCATTGTCCTATCATTCCCCACTAAATGATGGGGAGATGGGTGCTGGGATTAAGACAATGGGGGACACCGATGGTGCCACTGGCTTCTGTCCCCATTCACTTGTCCCAAACCCCCACTCTAGCCATGTGATCAAGCAAGCTTATGGCGTGCTAATCCTCGACGAGACTTAACCTGTCTTGCGCGTAGGGGCCGGCAATACTGTGATTCGCCGACGACATGTCCCTCTAGACAATCGTCAGGATCGTGGGCATCTAGTCTAGAACCAAATCTGAATCTCAGTAGTCACTTCTCTGGGGACTTGCCGACTTGGCATGTTCAAGTCAGGGAAGAGAGATCTCCCCTGTCCTGAAAAATTCCATCTGCATGTGCTGATGATGAGAGTAGAGCTAAACTCACTGGCACGAATTCTATAACTTTGCCTCTTTAATATTTTCCTGACTTTAAGCTACTGAAATGTGGAGCCTACCAAATTCAATGATCCAAAATCAGGACAGTCAAAGTCAGAGAATCCTGTTCGTAAGCTCACACATGGCGGCGGCGCGCGGTATACGGCCTCTGTTGATGCTCGTGTGGCATGATTCCTCTTTGTAGGTAACCTGGGAGAACAGGCAGTCTGCTCTTGTGATTCCATTGTCATGTGTGTTCCACATCTGGCGATGAATCATGTGGGTCAGTCATGGGGTGTCGGCGTCCAGTCCATAGTTTATTTCTAAGCTTTCATGTTCTCAAACTGAACTAATCTTTTTTTAACTGAATCTGAACTAATTTGAACTACCCTGGTGGTAATGGATAACAAAATATAGCAGTACCAGTCAACGGTACCAGTACTTTGCCCTTTATAGTACGAGTCAGACTTAGATCTGCTTGAGAAAATAAATATCATCTGAGAGATCTTACCTTGATTGCTCTCAACCGAATCTCAAACATAGGATGATTTCGTTTCAAATTATTTTGTGCTTTAGCTTTCGTTAGAAATCAAAATTTGTAAAGTTTGACTAGATGTCTAGAAAAATATCAATATATGTAGAATCCCATCAATATTATTGAAAGCATCATGAATATATCACCTATTTGGTACTCCATCCCACAAGTTTTACTACAATTTTTATTCATAATAAACTACGTATATGCGAAGTTAGAATAAAAATACGTGAAATAAAAGTTCTTCACAACACAAATACAACTAAACCATTTGCACAAGCACAACCAATATAATTTGGTACATATTAACAGTCACAGCTTCCTCTAATGCAATGAACACAACAGCTCTCCTGCTGTTATTTAAGAAAAAACAGTCACAGCTGAGCATCAAAGGTCTGGGCGCGTTACATTTTGATAAAGTTCTTTCAAGGATACACCCTGAAAGATGCATCAGCTTGCATAGAAGAAGACGCGAAGATGACCGGTACGCCAAGTAGGAAACAAGATGCAAACGCATGCCACGCGATTTACAACACAACCGAGGAAAGGAACTCCATAGGCCGAACTCCTGGATGGCACAAGACAACACACCGCCTGCCCATAAGCCGGAGAAGAGAACTCTCCCCTGTCGACAAATTCCATCTGCATGTGCTGATGATGAGAGTAGAGCTTATAGAATTCGTGCACTAGCCGCCGGTGTACGCGGCCTCTGTTGGTGCTCATGTGGCATCATTCATCTTTTTAGGTAACCTGGGAGAACAGAAAAGTAGAGGCATTCTGTTCTTGCGATTCCATTGTCATGTGTGTGTTCCACATCTGGCCATGAATCATGTGGGTCAGTCATGGGGTGTTGGCGATAGTTTATTTCCCGGCTTTCATGTTCTCAATCTGAACTAATCTTTTTTTAACTGAATCTGAACCACCCTGGTGGTAATGTAATGGATAACAAAATATAGTATGTAGTACTAGTACTTTGCCCTTTATACTACGAGTCAATTCACTGACTGACTTAGATCTGCTTGAGAAAATAAAGATCATCTAAGATTCAATTTTACTTAAGCCCATAGTCCTAGTGATCTAATCTTCATTGGTCTCAGCCGAATCCCAAACATAGGATGATTTTGTTTCAAATTTCTAAATTTGTAAAGTTTGACTATATGTTTAGAAAATTATCAATTTCTGTAGAATCCCATCAATATTATTGAAAGCATCATGAATATATCACGTATTTGGTACTCCATCCCACAATTTTTACTAGAATTTTTATTCATAATATATATGCTAAGTTAGAATAAAAATATGTGAAGTAGAAAATTTTCACAAGACAAATAGAACTAAACCATTTGCACAACGACAGCCCATATAACTTGGTATATATTAACAGCCACAGTTGAGCATCAAAGGTCTTGCTGTGTTACATTTTGAGATTTATTTCAAAGGGGCATCAGATTGCATAGAAGAAGATGCCAAGATGGCCGGTATAATGCTAAGGAGGCAACACAATACAAACACAGGCCACACGGTTTACAACACAACCCACACTAGCCAAACTACAAGAACTCGCCTTGCATCGTCTCCTTGGGGACGACACACCGAGCTTCAAAGTCGCGCCACAACTGAAGAAGGGAACTCGATAGACCGACTCCAACTCCTGGATGGCACAAGCCAATGCACCGCCCACCCATAAGCACCTAAGAGTTGGGGAGTGAACAATGGGACCGCACCAGGCCAAAGGAGGCGCCAAACAAAAAGTGTCGGTGGCGGTGTACATAGATCCTCACAAGCCCACCTTCAGAGCGGCAACTCTAATTGGCGCACCAAGGACTCCCCGAACAACCTCCTACAAGGAGGGAACGACACAGTTGTGCCGCCATCACCCAGTCCGATGACTAGATCTAGGGCTTCCCTGGTGCTCGGGTGGGAAATCTGTACATCACCATGACTCCTCCAAGAAGGTGATGGCGCCCGTGGGCATCGCCGTCGTTAGCTTGACGCGGGGATTTCACCTCGGCATTGTTGTCCACCGCGAAGCACCTTGGACATGCCCTGCAAGGCGCCGTCTATGCCCATCGACGAGATGCGAGTTTGGTCTGCCATCATCAGAGGAGGCGCTGACCACCGTCCCATCGTAACTCCAATAAACGGGGCCTAGAAGGTGAGGATCCAGCCTGCCGTCGCCTGGCCAGCCATTGGGACCGCCATGGTGCCCAACGGTCGACGTTGTTAGGAGCTATCATGCCCACATGCAGCCAAGGGACTAGAGCCGCAGGCCCACCAAAGCCCATCTAGGTTGAGTGGGCCCTAAGCTTCCGGCCGCTGCCACATGGAGGCCTCCGTCATGGGGCGGGTTGCACCTCCACGTCACAGGAGCCCCGCAGCACCTCGCTGGCGAGTTGCCACCACGCCACGCGCCACCGCTAGCGAGAAGTGCACCACCGCGCAAGGGAGGAAGCCCCGCCGCCACCATCTGGGCTTTGCCCGACAGACCTGTAGGGACAGCGGGAGGGAGGGGTTGATGGGGTAGGGGGCCTGAGGCCGCTGTCACGATCGGCCCCTATGTCGCCTAGGGTGGCGGGGGTCTCCTAACTAGGACCATTTTGAGAGAGTATTATTGGTGTTTATATCCTTTCCCTTTCTATATATTTGACGAAAATTTACTTGGTCTTGAGTGTAATTTAGAGCAACGAGTAACAAAATCCCACACAATTCAGATCTAACAATAAAACCGTTATGTCTCGTGCTCAGTCAAGTTTCATACTGTTAGATTTGCTTTGTGATTCGTGCTAGTTATTACAACTGAGATTTGGGAATGGTGTTTTGGCACATGGGAGCATATGCTCCCTTTATTTTGAAATACATGTTACATACATTTTAAAATTTTAAAAAATTGAAACGAAAAATTCGCACGTACATCTTCACGTGCTGCACGCTCACAAAGTCGTTTCATAAAAATCCGACTTGTCGTGTGACGTGTAAAAAACAAAATTCAATGCTAAAAATAAGGCTTTTTAGGAGATAAATTTTCTCTTTTTTATACAGACCTTAAAACATATTGATTCTTTGTGAAACTTGACGAACGTACGTATATTGTGGAAACGTACATGTAGAATTTTTTGTTTAATTTTTTTGACATTTCGAAATATAACTTTTTGATAGAGGGAGCATATGCACCCGGGAGCCGAATTGAATTTCCGCTAAGAAATAGCCATACCCTTAAATAAAAAACTGTATTAATCTGATCATGTGCCACCGCAGTCCTATCCGGCCGTGACGGACTTCCTCCGGTCCGGGCTCTTCCGGTGGGGCGGCGACGCAGACACGTTCGTGGGCGACACCTACATTGAGCTGGTGTGCTCCCCGAACAACCCCGACGGCGCCATCCGGGAGGCTGTGCTGAGCTCCGACGCCGGGAAGGCGGTCCACGACCTGGCCTACTACTGGCCGCAGTACACGCCCATCACCCGACGCGCCGACCACGACATCATGCTCTTCACCGTCTCCAAGAGCACCGGCCATGCCGGCACCAGGATCGGGTAAGAATTTGTTCCCGCCTGCAGCAGCTTCAGTTCAGCCAAAAAATGTTGCTTGAACCTGAAACGAAATGCGATGTGTTCTGCAGGTGGGCGCTGGTGAAGGACCGGGAGGTGGCGCGGCGGATGACCAAGTTCGTGGAGCTCAACACCATCGGCGTCTCCAAGGACTCGCAGCTGCGCGCCGCCAAGGTGCTCAGGGCGGTCTCGGATGGCTACGACGACGAGCACTCCTCCGGCGGCGCGATGCGGAGTCACAGGCTGTTCGACTTCGGGCGCCGCAAGATGGTGGAGCGCTGGAGCATGCTGCGCGCCGCGGCCGCCGCCTCCGGCATCTTCAGCCTGCCCGACGAGACCATCGGCTACTGCAACTTCGCCAACGAGACGGCCGGGAACAACCCCGGTAAGTACGGCGTGCCGTCGCATTGCCCATGGCCGGATGCATGTCGCGTGTTCCGATCGGTTCTCTGACCGCGGCGGCGCCATTGTTGTGTTTCTTGCTTGCAGCGTTCGCGTGGCTGCGGTGCGACAGGGAGGACGTGGTGGACTGCGCGGGGTTCCTCCGCGGGCACAAGATCCTGACGCGGTGCGGGAGCCAGTTCGGGGCGGACACGAGGTACGTCCGGGTGAGCATGCTCGACAGGGACGACGCCTTCGACTTCTTCGTCAGGCGCCTCGCCTCCCTCAAGTGATCCAAGACCATGGCGATCATCAATGTCGAGTCAGGCTTCTTCGTTAAGCATGCATGCCGGTCGGGTGGCGCGCCGAGCATGTGTAGTAGAGCAGTGTGTGGGTAGGAAGGAAGGAAGGAGATGGCCAGATTTTTGTTTTTCTTGTTTTCGATCGGTGCTCGTGCTTTGTTCTCAAATTCTTATAAAGGCTTCACTTGTCTGCTTCTGTTCTTAGAATTGTTTCCGTTCGAAAGAACTGAAGCAACAAGATAATTAATCAATGCTTAACAAAAGCAAGCAAATCAATCTACTCGAATATGCTCAGAATGTCTTTAGAGCATGTCTAACAGGCCCCGTATTTCGCTGCCCCGTATAAGTCTCTTTTTTCGCCCCGTATCGAAAAACTGCAACATTTCGAGCCATTCCGTCTAGCAGACCCCGTATTTCGCCCCGTATTTTCAAAAATAAAAACCCCGGGAAGTTCATCTTCATTGATCATACTAGGGATCATACATACATATTGATCATACTACGGATTATAACTAAGCAAACCTACGTCTAGTCGTCAAGGATGACGTAGGGATGAAGGCGATCCTCGCCGCCTCCCGCGCCTCCCGCGCCCGCCGCGCTCGAACTCCTCGGAGCGATGGCCGCCGCCTCCTCCCGCCTCCCGCCGGAAGCCTCGGCCCCTCGGGCGGCGCGCACGGCGGTAGGCCGCCTCCTCTTCCTCCTCGCCGCCTCCGCTTCCTCCGCCGCTGGTGCTGCCGATGGTCGCCGCCCATGCCGCCTTGGACGCGCGGTCGCGCTGCCACTCGGCGAGCCACTTCTCGAACGCCGCCGCTCATCGGCTTGAGCGGCGGGTCCTGCTGTACCATCGCCCACCCGCGGCGTACTCCCGGAGCGGCTCCGGCACGTACAGCGCGCCGGCGTACTTGCAGGCCGCGCGACGGCTCGGCGGCGGCGCTTCACGGTGTCCGGCGAGCGGGATCGCTTCGATCCGCTCGCCGGCGAGGCCTACTGCGGCGGCGGGAGTCCATCCTAGCTTGGGGGTGGAATGCGGCGCGGGGGAGCGGCTAATTGCTCGCCGGAGCAGGAGGAGGAGGCGGCGGCGCGCGGGAGCTAGGGTTGCGAGTGAGGGGTTAACCTCACTCGCACCTGCGCCCACTATATGTACGGGGCGACGGGGCCGATTCCTGGGCCCCGTATTCCGCCAACGGCGGCCGAATACGGGCTCTAGACGGCCCAAACCGCGCCTGCCCCGTATGTCGCCGGAATTTTACGGGGTGGGCGGGTTATACGGGGCCTGTTAGACCTGCTCTTAGAGAGTAGAGACCTGAAAATGGCTCGAGGACAGAATGCGGCCAACCTGCCAAATTCGGGAAGAGGAAGACGAGCGACTGGAAAGTCAAATGAAAGACCAAGGGTCGTTTGGTTGCCAACGTGGGATTTGGCTGCATTTCTTTGTCAACTATGACACCTTCGTTAGGTTCGCTGCACCTGCACGCATGGTTTTATAGGAGCTGATGCAAATAGAAGTCGTTCGGTTAACCAATATGAGCCTGCATATGATTACCACCTTCAAACTTTGGTGAGATTACCATTAGATCCAATCATACACAAACACAACACGATCATAGAGAGGGATCAGAAGAGGAGTTGCTTCGCAATCACCACCGACAGGACAACGACGATGAAATCTCTTAGCCTAGTCTGTCTGGCCTGATTAGACATTGCCACAACTTTGACATCCATAGCTTGAACAACCATAGCTTGAACGTCCATAGTTTGAATAGCCATACCTTGAACAACCATTGTCTGCTCAATCAAGAATTTGTGGTGCTATTCATCCACTTCTTCTCTAATTTCATAATCTCAATAGCAGTTGTTGGAAAAACCATTGACTTGATCTTGATAAATCCTCCAAGAATTGTAAACTTCTTGGTGCCTCCATTTGTACACCACGTACCACTATCACGGAAGAGAAATACAAAGTTAAGTATAACATCACAAGCATAGCAAGTTCAAAGCAGATCATAAACTAAGGGGAGCATGCAGATTATTACTAAAAAGGGATCACAACTTCATCCTACCACTATGGTGTTAACCTACCACCACATCAAAAGTGGGTGTTGATACCTTTGATCCGGAATACTGGATGTAATATAGTTGCTTTTCCCTTAGAAGGCCTAGATTTATATCGATCCTTGGGAAGCGACTGTTGTGGTGATTTACTCAAGCAAGACCTTGTTAACTTGTGAAATCTTCGTCCCACCGGACGTTCGAGTTTTACTTGGGATTTGTGAATCAATAGATGGAGATAGGCTAGGACTATGGTTTTACCTGCAGCTGTGCATACATGGTATGGGATAAAAGATAATACTAAGCGTAATTGTACCTAATCAATTCAGATTAGATTCTTATGAGCGATGCTTCCTTATGTACTATAGACTCCAATCGAGCTGATTATCTACATACTATAGTCCAACTTAATCACTCAAATCGAGCTGGTTATGAGGGATTATTTAAGTGCTAAGCACATGCCAAATCATTAAGATCAATGACATCATTGTTATTCCCTAATGGATCTCAAACACCACCGTACTCCCCCTGTTGTCACTAGATTTCGCAAGAAGCAACAGATTACCACTAATCTCACCTCATTATCTTTATCAATAATCGGGGGTCTTGGGTGTCTGACAAGTCCTAGATCGAGGTAGGAGATAGAGATACAATTATTCAAATCTTTAAATGAAAATTAAGCACAGCGACCATGTAAAGTTAGATGCACATGATGCTGCGAGGCTAGGCCTCATCCCGCGGCCTGTGAAGACTACTCACACATGATAAGATCAACAATCGTAAACATTGTAAAGGATTTTGTAAGATTAATATAAAATAGTCTTACAATGCCACAAATTGTGATGAGATCAAGAGTACAAGTAGGATATATGGCTAAGGAGAGGGGGGATGGAGATGGTGATGGAACAACGGTTCCCCTCTCCTCATATGTGATTTGGTGAAATTAATCAGGTGGCCTTTTTCTCTGATTTCTCCTTCGCATCTTGTTCTCTTCTCTTCTAGTTTTGCTGCGGTTGTGATGCCAATTATATATAGGCTCCTTCGTGAAAGTTGTTTTGTTTGACAAGGGAAAGGCAGTGGCACATGGCACGGGTGGGCTACGGTCGTACTATTGCTCGCCAAACTCTTTGATGCTTCTCTTCGTGGCCTCTTTGACTTGGAAAATTAGGCAACTTGGAAATTTTCATTAATTGCCCTTGATTCTATCTATAAAATGTCTATATCTGGACACGAAGAAATAAAAGAAAGAATTTGCACCTCTTGGCAATAATTAGTGATTAGTGACAAGTTGGGAGAGATATTTCATTGTTTACTTGACTAATATATATCAGATTTAAACATGAATAAAGATGGTTGTTTTTCACAACCATCAACATTCCCAAACTTAACCTTGATCGTCTTTGAGAAAGAAACCAAAAATCATAAAGAATTAAGTGTTTAAACTAAAACAACGAGAAAACAAATTCACTTACAATTAGTTGTCTCAAGAAACCACCACTTCTTCTTCCGAAAAGGTTCAACACGGATAGAGTAATGGCAAGATATCATACAAGATTTGTTAAGCCAATAAAATCATAATGGTGATTCGAGCACCGCCTACTTACCTGTTCAACAACCAAAGATGAGAGCTCGAAGGGGAGAAATGGTGGTTTGGATTTGGGCGGTGACGGGAGGGAGTAGAAACAAGAGGAGGGTTTGAGCGCGGGATGACTGAAATACTACCGCTCGGCTGCAGCGTAGGATCTCACACCATCTTCATGGTCGCAACACCTCGTGCATGTGATGTCTTTTTTTTTTTTTGGCTCTAGGGAGGCAACCGCGAGGGTGGCTCTGGAAACCACGGATTCGAGATGTTTCTCTTGGGCTGACCTAGAACTGCTTTGACGCTCTCACTATCGACAACGTTAAGTGAGTCCGGCCAACCAATCACCCGTCGAAGATTCGGCCCAGGCTACGATCGATGGTATGGGCTTGGGCAGCAACAAGGCCCATGTCACGTCAAATGCTTGATCTGGCATAGCCTGCTGCTCCTGGACTCCTGCCTGGTCTTCCCATAGTAGTCCAGTAGTCCACACTCAACAGCCATCGCCGTCTCCGGCCACCGCATCGCCATGGCCTCCGCCTCGTCCGGCGCGGCGGCGTTCTCCCGCCTCGTCGACCGCACCCGCGTCCCGGACCCCGCGCTGCAGCGCCATGCCGTCGCGGCCTTCTTCCGCCACCTCCTCGCCCTGCCCGCTCCCCTCCCCGCCGCGGCCCACGACGGCATCTCCGCCCTCCTCGCCTCCCCGCACGCCGCCGTCGTCGCCTACGCCTCCGCGTCGCTCGCCCGCCTCGCCGCCGCCCGCGCCGACCTCCTCGCCCCCGACCGCGCCCTCCCCTTCCTCCTCGCGCCCCTCTCCGCCTCCCCGCCCCCTCGCCTCGCCTCATGCCTCGTCAAGGCCGTCGCGGCGCTCGTCTCCTGCGCCCTCCGCTCCGGCTCGCGCTTCCCGCCCCACAACCACCCCTTCGTCCAGGCTCTCGCGTCGGGCGCGGACGGCGCGCGCGCGGAGCTGCCGCGGCAGGCCGCCAGGATGGTCGCCCAGGGGGTCGACGGCGTGGTGGGCTTCCTGAGGCCGTTCGTCATGTTCGCTGTGGTGAGGAAAGGGGACGCCGCGTTCGCGAGGGATTTGATCGGCGCACTTGCCGGAGCTGCGGCCACCGCAGCGGCAAAACCCGATGCCGCGGTCCCACTGCTGAAATTGCTCGGCGAGAGCTTGCTGCATTTCGGCCGCCGGGGTGAAGAGGTATGTGTATTGCTCTATTATTCCCTGTTGATGTTAGCAGTCATTTCTCTGGCAATGCTGCCAGGAATCTAGGGCACATAGCCAAGTCGTTTTGCATTTTGTTTCCCTATTGACGAGGACGGTTGTGGTGTGCAAACAATTGTGGGTGTGGTTGTTTCCTGTTCTTCTGGATGATATTGTTATTGTTTAGTTGGGATCAGTAGATATAGCACACTGCAGGAACACACATGTAGTTCATGTAGCTCACTATGCATAACGTGCTGGACATGTTATTTTGTAATTGTCGAAGCCTCAAAGGGGAAGTTAGCTTACTCTGACTCTCGGAGCATACATTTGCCTGCGTTTCTTTTTCTTCAGGAAGCACGGCTCTGGCTTAGTTCCGTGGAGTGCTTGGTGGATGCTTATGTCATATTGCTCAGGAAGTTAGCTCATGCTCAAAAGGTACTGCTCTCTGCCATTTTCTCAACATTTCTTGTGTGGATAAGTGTATTCCTGGCTAACTGATATTTTAAAATCCCAGCCATGTTATCTAAAATGAGCAGTTCACTTCTGCCCTTTATCTACAGGAACATAGGAGTTCTTAAATAGATGGAGAGCTAATTTTCTCTATTTTTTGTATGATCGCTAGTGGAATAGGGTTTCCCTAAAAAAAACACCACACCCTGACTGGGAAGGTTATGAAGTTGCCTTAATGAACTCGCCCACTTGGCCTGGGTTTGTTTATACTGAATGTTATGCTTCCTACATGCTGATCAGTATGGTGCTGCATTTGTGTTATGCCGTTATACTAACACTACCAAAACAGTATCGATACAAATGTTATCTTGGAGAACTGCAACATTGAACTTTTTCTCTTATTCTTCTTTGGTTGTCTGATTTAATATCTTAACTTGTACTCCCTCTGGTCTGGTTTAATTGACATCGCTTATGTGCGTACCTAAGCAATTCTCGCTGCCCAGCTCGCGTTGATTTAATTCGACCGGAGGGAGTAGTTGACATTGCAAACAATAGTCTACCATTAGTTATATATTCCCATTGAAATATTCTATGATTAAATTCTTTGTGAGTTCTTGCGTATTAATTCCAATGCCATGTATCTGGGCTATTAATAGTAAACCCTTTTAGAAAGAAAAGCTGAAGCATTGCCATGTGTAGTTGTATGATTGTTATTGTTATGGCATACTTCTTGCTATTGGAGTGCCAAAGGTACGAGTAGTTTGGCTGTACAATGAACACTCTCTAGCTGCCCACTGTTTTTTCTCTTGTTCAATTGCATCAGTCTCCTAGTTTAGCTACTGAAACTCACAGTGATAAAACTAGCGTTGAATTACACATGAGTCTCCTCTATGTTTCATCATCCATTCGTGGAACAGGAGGTAGGTAGTCATGTAGATAACTGTCCAGCTAGTTATATCCTTGTATAGTTCTATGTATCAACAGTAAATCATAATGTGCTATAACGTGCTTCATTTAACAGCCATCCTATGATGCCCAAGCAAGTAGTGTGGATTTGGTTGAAACACTTCTGTCGCAATGTTCACTTCATCACCAGCTCCTCGGAATGGCTTGTGTAGTTCTTGGATTATCAAAATATTTGTTTTCGGTGCAAAAGGACATTGGTTTATGCTATCTGCCGGAAATTTCTGGTGTTCTCAGTTCTCTTTCTTGCATTCTCAGTGGGTTGGAGTTTGAACATGAGCAACTGGCTGGATTGAAACTTCTGGCCTTTCTGATTGAATGGAGACATGAAAATGGTACATCCCTAATTTTGAGAACCCCACTGCTCCCTCTTATCTGCAACCTGCAGCTTGATTTTCTTTCATGTTGCAGACACTATGAACTTGGCTCCTCATACTGTTTGATGTTTTGTGGTTGCAGCGCTCAAAACAAATGAATCAGTACATCACTTCAGTGAGGAGCTTCTCTGTCTTCTGCCAGTTATCAACCTTGTTATTTCTCCATCGAGATATGTTAAAGAAGTGGCATCCCATGTCCTGTCAAGATTTAGCTTGCTTGTTTTGGAGTTACCTGCTTCTTGTTCGTCAGAACAACAAGACTTTTCAATGGTTCACCACATAAGCAAACCTACCTTTATCCTTCCTAAACTTGTACATCATCTATGGTCTCAGGTAATTTTTACCCCTTGTTTTTTTTTTGCTATGCTGCCTTAATGATGCGACTCTGCTCGTTTTACCCCCTTTTATGTTTGTGTGACCTTTTTGTTCCTTCTGCACACATTGAAAACTGAATTTCCAGAAGGTGGGAATCCAATTATCCAACACTCTGCATCCTCAATAATTGAGCTGCTGATCTGGCGTTTTTTGCGAATGAAATATATTCATTAAGCCTACATGAGAATCAGTTTCAAAATCTGAGTATAATGTCTATAACATTTTTAGATGTTTAAACATATCTGACATCACCCAACGTAATTACTACTCATTACCTTACTAAACACATAGACATAGACCCAGTCCATGAAGAGAGTTCTGTTTTGTTCTGAGGATGTTACAAACCAACCAAATCTGGAAGAAAGAAAATGACATTTCATGTAGGTATTAGTCTATCCATTGTTTTTGCACCTTGCGCTCAACTTCTGTCCCCAGAAATGCTGCTTTGACTTCATAGCTGGTTCATCATGTGTTTGTAGCTCAGATATATGTTTGTATTAATTCGTCTTTCATGTTGCAGTCTGCTTCAGGTTTCTTTTTTACGAAGCATGCAACTTGCAAGGATTTGCCTGAGTCGTCTGCCAACTATTCGGAATCTAATTATTGGACGGAGGAAACAAATGAGTATCTGTCAGTCCTTGCCAGAGAAAAGCTTGCACTGGATGGCTCATCTTCAAAAAAGATGTCATCAGGTTGACAAATGTACCTGTACTTTTTCATATATTGCATTTTCGTTTCTCTTTACGTAATCCTTAAAACAGGTATGAACTTCACTCCTCCTAATTACTTGCAGTAGCAATGTCATCCCTTCTAAGCTCTGCAGTATCTGTTTTGGTAATGCACCCAAAACTTGGTACTTCTGCTGCTCAGTCCTTGGGTATTCTTGGAGCATCAGATCCGAAATTGGGAATGCCACTGTTGCTAGTTATCCTCTTCTATTGCAAGATTATTTACAGCAATGATAACTTCTCAACAAATAGCTTGGTGAGTACTGTAAGTTCATCTTTGTCCTCCATTTGTGTGCTGGTGGTTTATGAATACATGAAAGTATAAATAAAGGCATTAAAACACACCAGAATGGACATCACACTAGACGCAACATCCTAATAACACAACTCACACTACATTGACACTGATCTTCACTATTTTAATTAATATATGTTGCAAATAGGGAGCCCACATGTGTAAGCGGTAAACACCGTAGAATCTGGACATCAGGAGTGAGATATAGCATCCTTGATGTAGAAGCAGTGTTGGTACCCTTCATAATGGGTTGCTGCAGCCTGCAGCACCTGTGCAGTCTTGTTCCCTCAGATGACTGCTGTATCATTAGTTAAAAACTAGAGATTGGAATAATTAATCGTGCTGTTATGTGCTTCAATACTTGGGTATGTTTGATGTGACATGGGTTAATTCCCAGAGGTTGATACCTTATCTTATTGGCCAAATTGAGTGTCCCTTTGGAAAGGGTAACCGTGCATCTTGGTTCATATCAGTATCTCATAACTAGAAAAACTGCAAACGGAGGAAATACTTGACATTTATTTGCTCTATCATTTGCAGCTCAGTTTGCTAGAGTCGTTGCCATCACTTGCTACACATGGTTTTGTGCTTCCACTTGCTCTGCAATTTATATCGCCAATGCTTAAAAAGGATGCAAAACCGTAAGTAACTCGATTCCTTGTCCAATTTGGACATCACTGAGCGCATTTCCTTATGGATCTTTTTTATTCGCTTGTTCTGGCGTGGAGTGCATACACATTGTTTTCATCTTTTCTTATAAATTGTCTACAAACTCCTCTTCATACATTGGGAAACATAACTCATCATGCAAATGGCATGTGTCAACCCATTTCCAACATGGACTGGGCAGTTTCAGAAAAAAACATGATTATGTAATCTCAGGTGTCGCCCTTTCTTGGGCTTGTACAAAATCTTTTCCTATCAATATGTAGAGACACAAAGCTTTTCTGTTTTCTCGAAATAAAGAAAAAAGGAAAAAAAATTAAGAATAAGAAGCAGCTGACAGTGTGAACATGGCATCACTGTTTTTTAGCACATAGCCAGAAAATGACATGCATGTTTTAAAGGTTGTCTGTGAGTCTTTTCCATGCATCACCTTTTTTTCGCACATAGCCAGAAAATGACGTGGAAGTTTTAAAGGTTGTGTCTGTGAGTCTTTGCCATGCAGTAACAATTAAACAATTTGCCTGTGAGGCTTAAAGGTTATCTGTGAGTCTTTTCCATGCATCACCGTTTTTTCGCACATAGCCAGAAAATGACGTGGAAGTTTTAAAGGTTGTCTGTGAGTCTTTGCCATGCAGTAACAAGTAAACAATTTGCCAAGATATCATACATGGTTTCTTAGGAGCCTGTCTAATATATATCAAGAGAACACATACCTTATGCACAATATCATTACTATGATAGCACTATGTGCTGCTGCCATAATATTCTATTCATAAAGAATTGTTTTGTATTACATGATATTATTTGTTTTCATCATGTTACTTCCGTTTGGTCTCGTGCAGGATTTTATATGCTATTGCTGTTCGATTGCTTTGCAAGATATGGATTATCACAGACTGGGCTTTCCCAAACTTACAAGTAAGACACTTTAAGTTCAATTTAGAGTCTTGTTTTTTTTCCATTATCAAGAGTTCTAATACACCTCTTATGAGTGTTTATGATACAAAGTATTGAAATCCTATGCATACCACTGAAGTAGGTTTGAATGACTAGAGTGATAACTTTCTGCCTTTGTGTCGCGTATTTTTAAACATTATCTTGTCAAGACTAAGTGGATCATCATGCCGCCTCCCCTAGAGTTCCAGTTGAAGTATGAAAATGTGAAGATGCTAAATAGCACCATGTCATGTAAACAAAATAATAGAGGCTCTTTTCCAGTCTTGAAAACATTCCATTTAATGTTCTTGAAGATACACATGCCATTAGTATGATTAATTAAAAAAAGTCAATCTGCGTTTTTTCTTCTATTCTGTTACAGTTTACAAGATCAGCACTAACATCTGATTTCTGAAATAGGGAATTCTGGAGCCTGAAGCATTTTCCAGCTTCACTACCGACAAAGAAGTTCTCACAAGTATTGCTGCATCATTGCGTGATGTTTGCAAGCAGAACCCAGATAGAGGTGTCGATCTCATATTATCTGTCTCGGTGTGTATTTCTGTGACCTTTCTTGGCTGACCATGTATTATTGTCTTGGTCCGCTTTCTAACACTTCCCTTGTAGTCTTGTATTGAGAGCCGTGATTCTGTAGTTCAAGCTCTTGGCCTGGAGAGCCTCTCCTATCTCTGTGAGGCTGATGTCATAGGTAAGTTGATCTCTGATCATCCCTTGGTTCATTAGATTGTTAACCTGTTCAGAATATCATGTTATATGAAGCAATGTCATCATAAAGCTAGCAAAGAATATGGTGGAATAGAAGGAATAGAAATCGTGTCTTTATTTTATTGAGCAAAAGGAAGTCATGTCTTCCGAACTTCACTTCTGAGGCAAGGAGCTCACATGTCTGCAGATTTCTATACTGCCTGGAGAGTCATATCAAAGGAGCTGCTGGATTATTCAGTTGATCCCACGGTTTCAAATAGGTAAGACCACCAGAATGTTGCATTTAATCCAAATGTGCACAGCAGTTTAGTTTGTTTTTACTCCTTTCCTTCCCTTCTTCAGCCTATGCATTCTGTTGAGATGGGGAGCAATGGATGCTGAAGCTTATTCTGAAACATCAAAGAACTTGATACAAACGTTGTGGAGCATTGGCACATATAAGAAAAATAACGCTGAAGCTGATCGTCTTTGGATTAAAGCAAGAGGAGCTGCTTTTCAGTCCTTGTCCCACTACAAGGTTATGCTGCACTTTGTTGTGCTATTGTCTTTAATTTGGATCTTCCTAACATTTGGCATTTTGCAAGTTTCCCTTGGTAAATTAGCCACATGTTGTGTCTGTTGTAACTATAACTTCACTTCTCTACTTACTGAAAAAGTATCCTAAGCTTCTGCACATTATCTTTTTTTTGTGTGGGTATTTTCAGGTCTCACTTATTCAAGATTCGGTCCCTGATTTCTTGAGAAGAAACCACGAGTGCTTTACTAATGAACATAATCTTGAAGTTCTGAAAGCCATGGAGAACTTTCAAGTTGAGATTATCAAATTTGAGCACATGTTAGTATATTTTCTGAAAGTTCTCAGTTCAGATGCTTATGTACATCCTTAACTGGGGTTTTCCCTACACACAGAAACCGCCGTAGAGTGACTGCAGAGAAAAGAACCACGGTGCATAAATTTGAGAAGTTATTGGACGTTCTCCCTCAGGCCGTGTTTAAACGTATGCTTGCTGGATCCAAATGAATTAAAAATTTATAGAAGTAAATATGTGGAGCTTGATATTTTGTCCATTGTATCATGTTTCTTCAAATACTTGTCCTTTTAATGTTATAAATATGAAACTATATGTAGTTTGTTCTGTTCTATGTTTAATACAGTCTGATGATGGCTTCAGCTTTTAATCCTCTAAACTTTTCGAATTGTAGAAAAATCGGCACAACATCGGTTGCCTGGTGCAGCTCTTTTAACTATCAATTACACCCCAGACGACATCGTCCGTGAAGGGAAATCTAAGGTAGTAGTCTTTGAAGCTGCATGTTCTTATCTTTAATTACCAAAATGTGCATCCTTTATATACTATATTAATCAGCTACATTTATTTATTTGCAGGATTTGCCAAGAGTACATGCTGCTTATGAGCAAGCATTAGTTGATATGGCTGAATCAATGTTTATATCAAGAAACATGGTGGTAGCTCTTTTTGCACTGCATTCATGGAAATCATTTGTTTCCCATTGGATGCAGGCAGTTGTAGCCTTGCTTGACACTAAGGAATCTTCAAAGCTGAACAAACCTTTAAAAGCAGCCAACGATATATTTAAGGTGTGTACATATATCTCTAGCATATTCATTTATTATTTATTTATTTTATAGATGTCCTTGTTCGAGAAAACCTGTTCTAGAACCTGCCACAAATTCTACCGAGTGCCAGTTGATGATGACGCGCTGATGCAAACACTAATAGCCTAGGATTTTTTTTTTTCTGATTTTCCAACAACCCTTTCTATGTTTGTATGTATGCAGTCTTTGAAGTACATCAGTACATGTCATTCCTGGTGCTTATTGAAATACTCTAGTGTTTTTTTTTTTGACAATGTGCTGACTTGAAATAGTCACAATCTGTGGAGTGTTTTTGTAATTTTTACATAGGCTAAGTAGTGATTGGTTCATTTAGTTGTAATTTTCAGGATTTTACTATCACATGCATTCATCCATTTCATCTTGCTATCTTCCTTTCCCTCCTTGTACTTTCATGAACAAAGTTAGCTCCATTTCTCTGTTAATGGCTTTTTTCCTCAAGTTTTCCAAATTCTGGTTGCAGATTCTGTGCAAGTGCGTTCCTGTATCTAATCCTAGAGTTGCAGTTAACATTACTCTTGCAATTGGAGCACTGTGCTTGGTAAGTTTTTCTTTTTTGACATTTTAGTCATTCCCAAAAGAGTGCTTGTGATTGCAGTGGTACGATGTAGTACCGATGATTTTAGTGCCACATGTTTTTAGTTGTCTCCCTTTCAACATCATGTGGCCAGTTGAATTTTGGATGTAGTATCTCATGCCTCAGATATAGAATGCACTCATTACTGCTGGATGCAGGATATGAATCTGTGAAGTTTGTTCAATTATCTGGGGCTCTTTTTTCTATATTTATGGTTAAGTCTTTAACTTTATGAGATCTACATTCTTACAAAGAAAGTAAAAAAAACTGTGGTGTTTTTAAATGCCACAGTGCCTGTGAGTGGTACTCCGATTAAAGGCTTTAAGCGTTACTACTCTTGGCTCACTTTTAGTGTTCTAGTGTGGACGAATAGAGTCTGTATCCCTAGTATTTCATGTGTGTTGTTGGGTGGTTCTTGATTTTGATGTAATTGCTGTCATCATATCTTATTGGCAGGTTGTTCCTCCAACTGCCCATCTAGTAGTCTCATCTGCATCTGATTTTCTCTTAAAATGGTTACTCCAATATGAGCATGAGCACCAACAGTGGTCTGCAGCTGTCTCCTTGGGACTAATATTCAATTGTTTTCATCCCACGGACAAAAAGAGCAAGCTTCAGGTTGTCAATGGACTCTTTGAGGTACATGATCTTGCTCTTCTTGATATTCGAATTTATTTGCTAGGTTTGGTATTTTTTTTCGAGAAAGTGTAGAACTAGATACCTGTGATTTGTTTCTTGATTTAAGTTCACACACAAACATTCAGTTACTGGCATTTATGTCACTCACATGCCTAACATTCAGTTACCAACATTCATGTCACTTGCATGCCTAGTTGCCATACATATTTTTGTGACAGACTGCTTGGTGCTTGCCACTAGCCTACACATAATGTTAGGAGCTTATGGTGCCTTGCTTAATGCAGCCAACAGTGCCTAGTATATGCTCATTCAGTTGAAGATGTTAATGCTGACACTTGCTGGGGTTGATGGCAGCTCATTTTTTGACATTGTTTTTGGAATATTATTATTTGATATAACGAGTATACCTTCAACTTCGAATTATGTCATAATAAGTTTCTCATCGACGCGACACTGGGGGGCTGTCATTTCCTTTCTCCTCTCTCCTCACCCATTCCTTGAGAGTCGTGCCACTCCTATCCTTCTCCGCCTGCCTTGCCGGTCGGAGTGGAGCTGGAGTTGATTGCTGGGCTCCTCTGTATATAGTAGGGCTAGTTCTCGCTGTAGATTTAGGTTTAGGGTTTGTAGTGTGTGCCCCCATGGCGATTGGCGAGATGCCGTCAGGCTTACTCCTTCCGGTGTGCCACCGCTTGGCGCTGGTAGGCCGTCCTTGAGTTTCTCCGGCGAGCTCCTGAGGTGGGAGACCAACGTAGGAGTTGCTGAGGCAGGAAGCCCCTTGAATAAGGGCAGTTTTGGCCATCTCCTGATTGGACGGAGCGGTGCTGCGAGGCTTCTTCCGGCCAGCCATGGAGGCGAGGAGAATAAGAGGACCAGCACCACGTTCTGCAGATCTGGAGTTTGACGGGGAGGTGGCTCGGATGCTGCTTCATATGGGAGCGAATCTTGACGGTATGCTTGCTTTCGACCACCATGGCTGAAGGGCAGCCGCTCCTGATCTTCGGGAGTTTACCCTCAGCAGCGCATCCTTGACAGCCATCTGCCATCCAGCTGCTGAACAGTAATGCTACACCTACAGATAGACTCTTACGGAAATTTTCTTACGAACTGATGTGTCAGTGCATAATTGATGCCGCAGATTTTTTAGCAATCACCCCGCCATCCACAGGCACGGTACACTTCGTCTGTAAGTCAAGCATTTCCGGCTGCTGAAACTCATGGCTGTGGGGCAGCCACTCCCACCCTGGTCGCCAGCAAGCTGGCGAAAGGTGTTCAACCTCCAGGTCATCGTGCCAAATTGGAGGCCCTCTGGCTCCAAGGCGGCGTGCTCTCGCTGCTCCACCCAAGTGGCCATGTCCCCGGTAGTGCTGCGGTTGACCGTGTTCGGTTGCTTCGTCAAGGAATCAGTGGAGAAGGACCTGCAAGAAGACCTGTTACTCAATTGCTTTTCCACATTTTGTTCGAGGGTCTTCGGTGCGAAAATTAAGGGCCAAACTGTATTTTTTTTGAGGTCCTCTATGTAAAATATGTTCCACCGATGATGGTATAAATGCAGCAGTCGGGGTCCTTTGAGACCCCTCTTCCCGTTTAAAAAAATGTTTCTCATCATGTCCTATGCCCTTTCATATCCAGGTTATCTCAAAAACTGATAGTTGTCTTGTAAAAGGAGCTTGTGGACTGGGATTAGGTTATGCTTGCCAAGGTCTTTTAACCAGAGCAGATAGTACAGCCGATTCAGAATTAGAAGCAACTTCAGAACTGAAGGAGCGTGCATCAGTTGAGGAAATTCTTCACACTATGACTGCTTCAATAGTGAAGCTATGTCCATCCTCATGTTATTCCCTCAAGAAACTAAGTGTTTGTGGAATATTCTCCATGGAAGGAATGGAAGAAAATTATGGTAGCTTAGATGATGACCCCTGGGCTATTGCAGGACTGGTTCTTGGTCTGGGAAACTCTGTTATTGCTCTATACAGGCTTGGAGCTTATAAAGATGTTATTGAACTCAAGAACATATTGATATCATGGATACCAGATGTTGATTCAAGCTCGGAATTATTTGGTGAAATAAATTCAGTATCACTATGTATGGGATCTTGTCTTGCCCTTCCATCTGTCATAGCATTTTGCCAGAGAGTGGAGTTACTGAATGATGATCTGGATGCTCTGTTCAATCGCTACACTTCTTTAGCTACTGAACTCCTGAACCTCAAGAAATCTGGATCTGTCTTTCAGAATTTATTGATGGCTGTCTGTATTGGTGCTGGATCTTTGCTGTCTTGCATACTGAATGATGGTGTGCATTCCATGAAATCCGCTGATGTTAAAAAGTTCCTCGACATTCTTAGAAATATATACACCCATCCATATCCTCCTCTTGTACATTTGGGTGGCATGTTTGGTGCTGTCAATGCATTTGGTGCAGGTGCTGGAGACCTCACTGGGATTTGTTCGAAATCCATGAATTCACAGATAAAGCATGAGAAGGTCTATCTCCTTGGCCGCATACCTTAAGTATTTACTTTTCTGTAATCGTTAGTATAATGTGTTTCTTTATGGGCACAGGAGTCATCTTTGGTGCGAGGTCCTTTACTCACAAGTCCTGTTGGTGAGACTCTTTCAACGGCAATGATTCAGGAAATCTCTCTTCTTGCCAAGGATGCAGAGGATAATCAGATACAAAATTATGCTGCATGGGCTATATCATTTCTTAGAAGTAGGTGGTTATTAAAGAATCAGAGTCTTCATGATGATGATTCTTCTCAAAGAATTTCCATTGATTCAACAAGTTTTTCTCCAGAAAGCTTAGTGTGGAACTTAAGTCTCTGGTTGAGGGATCTTAACTTCGAAAAGGTTTGATCTGAATCTTTCCTGAAAAGTATGACTTGGAACTCTCGTTTATTAGGATCAGGCTTTTATATTGAACATCCTAGAAATAGAGAGTATGCTTTATTCATCTTAGCAGTTTACCTAGGTAAGATGTGCATTGAAAAAACACAAGCTGGTGATGTGAAATAGACATTCTTGTTCCCTTTTTTTTTCTCGACTCTTGAATGCGAATTCTTTTGCCTATGATTCAGTAGGTGATCATGAAAATATATTTTACTGCTTAAATTTTATATTTCATGTAAGTATCCCTACCAGTGCATCAATCAGAGAGGCACATTGACGGCTGGGATACTTTGCAACCCACCCATAAGAACTTTTTTGCATTTCTCTTAATAAACATGCATCTTATATTGTTCTGTTCTTGGATTTGATACAGAGATCTAAGAGAGTGGATTTTATACATGCAAAGAGTGGGCACTTGAGTTTAGGGCTAACCTTTTTATGCATCTTAAACAATTATAAAAAAACATAGATGTGCATCGCATATTCATATTATTGGATGCTAAGTTTTGAACTTGACAGATAATTTGGGTCATGATGCTTGACTGCTTGTATATTTCCTAGCAGTGCAAGTATACAATTTGGTGTTATGGGCGAACCCTCTGCAGCTCTGCTACTTATAGGGTTGTGGAGCTAGATGAGCAATTCTTGTTTTCTTTTATTGACTTGTGTTATTTTCTTATCTACAGCCTGGTGATGTTGTGCCAGTAAATACAATTGCAACAGTTCTGAAATGCCTTACTAAAGCTCCTAGACTGCCCGTTATAGACTGGGGGGTTATAGTACGGCGGTGCATGAAAGTTGAGGCACATATTCCTCACACGTCAAGCAACCATCAAGATCCTAAATTATTAAGGGAAGAATGCTTATATTTTTCTCTAGCTCATACTGATCATATCAGTCCTCTTCTGCAGTTTTTGGATGATCTGACAGACTTGCCCAGGTTCAGGAGATTAGAAATGAACATGCAGTCTGTTTTGCTCCAATATTTGTCACACTTAATGAAGCTGTTCTCTGATTCAAGATCGAAGAAACTGTATGATGATTTAACTGTGTACTTCTATTCCCTCTCGTCATCATACTTGGATTACTCCTCTGAGCAGAGAAGCATGTTAAGAATGTCTTTCTGGAAAGGAATCTGCAAATGCCTGGTGGAGTTGATCTCTGAAGAGTCTGATAGTTTCTCTCATGTTAAGAAATGCATCGAATGCTTGTTAACCCTCTTGAATCTCTGTAATGATGGTCAACCTGAATTCATGGATGAGTGGTCTGCTGCTATCAAGTGTCTCATGGTTGCTCCGAAAAGTTGGCTGGATGATATGCTGCAGGTGCTATAGTTTGCCTTGGCAACTAATTCTGCATTGGTTACTTTTCTAGGAAGTTCTGTACATCCCATGTAATGTCTATTTCAACTTCATATTCACCTTTCCTCAGGTGCACAATACTGCATCCTTGGGTGAAGGAGAACATGTTGATGCGGCAAAGAAGATTATCATCAGAGCAAGGTTGTGCTCTACTGGTTGTGTTTCTGCACTTGAACTGGGGAACATAAAGACTACCATACTGAGTACACCAGCTGATGGTAACCGGCAACTGCATCCCTCGGATTTTGACTTATCCTTCAAAATTTCCTACTTGTTTGTTGTTGGGCCATTCTTCCGAGTAGCGTTCAGTTTTTATATTTTCTGTTCTTTACCGCCGGGCGACCCTCCTCCCAATGAAGCTAATGAACAAACATTGTTTCAGGTGTCTGGTGGAACGTTCTTGTTGAAGTTGCCACAGCTGTATACTCTGCTGACAATGGTATAAAGAAGCAGTGGCTTCTGGATGCATTAGATACTGGCTGTGTTACAGCTCATCCTTCCACGGTATATGTTCAGTTGCAATATGTCCTCACTCCTCACAGTGCATGATCTCAAATATGAACATACATTGCTTACTGTCACACATTGCCTCACACACCTCTTTGTTCGGATATTTCAGGCACTGCGTTTTGTTGGCCTGCTTTGTGGTAGCTGTTGTATCTATATGCCACTTCTCATTGTTAATCCAACAAACGTACTCAGTGATTTTCCCGTCACCCTGCCTTCCTTTCTCTCCAGCAGCATTTGGGATGATCTCAGAAACTCTGTCGCTGACAAGCTCTGGTTGTTGACCATTCGCATCTACACTTGGGCAGAACAATTGACTCGTGGAGAGGGCCTTTCTTGCTATGATCATATTCATGAAAGTGAAGCTGACAACGCAACTTTTCTTGCGAACATGCTGCGCTCTACATGCATCGCGGTGGAAGATCACTTGGCTGCAGATAAACAGCTAAAGCTTGCAAACCTGGAGGCATTATGAATCTATGATCATAAGAACTGATTTTCATTTAAAACTCTGTATGCCATAAAATATTAGTCTAAACAGATATTTTTGCCGTTTTAACTGATGACGTAGCCCTGCCTTTTTTTTTGTATATAATAGTTTAACAGTCTTGCCCTTGGCACAAAGAGTGATGATTCTTAGAGTAAGCTTGATTTGGTGGAAGAAAACCTGAGATTTTAATTGCCGTGTTGTGGGAATTTGATAGCACTATGTAACAATTTCGTACTGACAAACATTTTGGAAGAGCCGAGTGCTGAAAAAAAGGAGTCAACACAGGCCTCAGCTTTAGATGGAAAAGGCTGTGTATGTTTACCTAGACCTCGTTAAAGGTGAACCTTGTCATATATCATGTCAACTGTCTTGTCCTTAAGAGGTTATTTTTCCCAATATATTTCTGAACTATGTTTCTCTAAATGTGCTTACATTTGGTATGGTTCATGCAGAGTCTTTGTCTAGAGTCAAAACCTCATTGGGATTCACCTAAGCTTCATTGAAGATGCCTCTATTGGTTTCCAATGCAGTGTTGATTGCCGGTCGCTGGTATGCCTGCCACCGGTATTTTAAGGGCTATTGTTGGTTAGTTTGAGTGTTCCAGAATTTGATCCCGCAACATTACATCTTTCAGGCTGACAGGTACACAGTCTAATCAAATCTTACTCCGCAGAAAACAATGCAAATATGGTGCTGCTCTATATTATGTTGATATCATGCTCTATAAAAAAAGATCAAATCAATATTCAACCGATCAATATAAGGAGTAAAAACTACTAATGATTCTCATTCTTGCAGAAAGACCCCCCACGAAAGCACTGCATTTGATGCTTAAATTCCCGCGCCTTTTCCTTTTGAAGTCATTTTTGATTTTTTATTTGATGGAATATGTCCTAAGAACTTATCAGTGTTTCCAAAAATAGAAAAGGAACTAACTGCAGAAAGGCTAGTATCATCTCTTTTGCACGTCCATTGCATTTAGCCTTTCCCCATGAAGTCTCGGTCACAAATTGCTACCCTGAAACTAGCACTGTTCTGCCTACAACTTTAATAAATCTATCGTGCAGCTTGCATGATACAATTGGATATGGTAATTAGAAAAATGGAATATTCCTACAAAGTGAAAATTAGGAAGAATGATCGTATAGAGAATGTCAAATACAAGCTAGAGCGAGATAGCTAGGTGTTACTTTTGCACGTTGGTAGCTTCCATCTAGCCCACAACCCTTGTACGGACGAATGAAATAAAGGAACCCAGCGGAATCAATATCTCTATTGTTCGTTCCATAGCCGATATGCTAGTGCGCCCCTTCCACTCGCCCAAGAGCCTTTTGCAGATTAGCTAGCAGTGCCGTTAAAACCTTCTAAGCTTCCATGTGGATTCTCCTATCTCAATGGATCTCTACCTTTATATATTGTGATCAGATATGCTGTCAAGTGTAGCCGCGCGGCTACTGCCTACACACATCTTTGCCTGGATGTTTCCATGAAGGAACCAATTGGATGTCTCAGGAAACCTTTGCTTTGCTACACTTTTTTGAGTATGATATCTATGGGGGTGTACTGGTTAGCAGATTCTGCCAAACAATCTTAATTATCAAAGCCATGTCCTTTCACTATCACTTTATTTTATCCCCTCAAGTATAACATGAGCCTATCATAGCGCCTGGCCCCAAAGCTAACCAATCACATGGTTGCTAGATCACTGAAAGGTGCAATAATTTATCCTTGTATGGCTACCAAGGGTATGCACTGTGCCATGGTGATTATGATTTAGAGCAAACCAAAATACTTTCAAGGGAATTTACAGTCGAGGCGAATGCATCGATACACACTTCATCATGTATTTTGGGACACTATGTACTAAACCAATTAATGTCTATGGGAGCAAGTTCAATTTGCTGAAAAAGGAGAAGGATTGATATTGGACTTGATTCCCATGCATTCCACCAATTAATGGTCCATTTGGAGGATAGAAAAATATGAGGGCTTACAATGCAATATGGACGATTGAAAACACAATCAACAGCTTAGAGCGGGCACATGAAGATGCGCGTGGTGGGCTCAGTGCAAATCTACATTCTTTTGTTTCCTTGCTAGCAATTAAACTGCACGTACACGAGGTCTTTGAATATATCCTGTTTTGTTGATATGGTCACCTAATCTCGACCTGTGATGGGCCAATACAGAACTTTTGATTGACGGGAATAGCCCGGCTCCACACACACACAGAGGCCAGATGCAGCCAAGGGTAAATGTTTAATTATGAAAAACTGCGTCAGATGATCATGTCATTGCCAGGATGATCGGCCAGAGGCAGCCCCAATCAAACCAAAAACACGGTCATGTGCTTGGACAATCAACGTGGGACTCTGCAGGCGCAGGTCAGTGATTCTATATTTGGTAACTATTATCTCTGCATGTTTGCACCCACACAAGCAAAACAGATGTTGATCCTGTGATCGGGAAGAGGGTTTGAGAGGCGGAAGCACAGCGCTGATAAAAACAGCTGGGTAGCCCCACCCCCACCCCACCAATGGCCAGACAGGCAGGGATTCTCTATCGACAAAGTACGTGTTCCATGCACGCCCGTGGCACCACGACCCCTCCCAGGTTCCACCCCTTCATGTGACCAGAATTCAAAGGTACTGTGCCCTCCCACAGTGCAGTGCAACCTTGCCTCTGTACTGTGAGGACCCATCTGTTGCTGACCAGTTCCGCTAGTATTCTTGCTCTGCCTACCCACACGCACCACTACCATCTTTCAATCTTTAAGCGATCTCCAGCAGATGGATGCATTTTGGTCACCAAAAGTAACCGCACATGTCTATTTGCATCGGGTCGTGTATGTGAAATTGATCTTCAAGCCACGATTGACCGTTTGCACCTATTTGCCCAGCGGCCTGACATATTTTTTTAGAATTTTCATTAATAGAAATACATAGTTGATATAGCTTAAACAAAAGAAAAAACATAGGAAAATCTAAAACGGAGCAACGACGGAGCAATGCCTACTGGGCGTCTAGTTGTTGCCGGTGAGGTTGACGAGGTGTATGCGTCGACCAATTCCTGATCCAAATTTGGGTTGGGAATGCACCGGAGCTAACGCGCATCCCCCTCTTCTCCTTGGGCCCGCCTTCTGTGGCACACGCGCCACTCAACACCCAAATCGCGCCCCTGTTTGCACCGCAATCCTACCGCGATGCTGCCACCTGCCCCTTGTCATGCTGACGGCGTCCTCGCGCGCACTTCCCGCATGTCACCTCGGCCCCGTCCACCAGCAGCGACGCCTAAGACCTGTTCAGCCATTTGTGCCGACATAGATAATGGTTGGTGACACACACATGACAATTGTATCATGTTGTGCATAGATGGACCTTAGGAAGTGGATCGAGTTTTTCTACAAGAACATCATCGACAGATTGTCGGATGATGTGTCGAACGGTGAGATACCAATTCATGATGGCCGCAACCACCCTCATCCATGAACACGACGAGAAGCAGGTGCGTGTGGGGCAATATCAAGCGCAATTGAGAAGCTGGGGACTACTTCCATTCTACCAATCCAATCTATTCGAAGCACATATTCTGGTGCCGCTATTAGATGTCAACGAAGTTGTTCTTTACGATTATGGAAGGTGTGAGGGACAACGACTCATACTTCAGATGCATGCCTGATGCCACCGGTAATCTTAGCTTTACCTTATACCAAAAATGTTTTGCAGCTATTCACATGTTTGCATATGGAGTTGCCGGTGATCTTGTTGATGAGTACTTGCGAATAAAGGAGACCAAATGACTTGACTTGACATAAAAGTTTTGCAAAAGCCGTGATTGAGGTGTTCAATGATATTTACTTGAGGGAGCCAAATGTTGACGACACTGCTTGGCTGTTGTCGATCAACGAGGCAAGGGGGTTTTCAGAAATGATTGGAAGCATAGATTGCATGCATTGAGAGTGAAAGAAGTGTCCATTTGCATGACATGTCATTCTTGAAGCTACCGCATCACAAGATATATGGATGTGGCATTATTTTTTTGGCATGGCATATTCTCAATGACATCAACGTGTTCCAGCGCTCCTAGATATTCTCTAGGCTTGCGGAAGGCAATGCTCCAGTTGTTCACCATGAGATCAATGTCCAAGCATACAACGAGGCCTACTATCTAGAAGATGGCATCTATCCTAACTGGTTCACACTTGTGAAGACAATCCGTGCTCCTGAAGAAGAGAAGAAGAGGTTTGTGAAACAACAAGATGCTTACAGGAAGGATCTGAAGCGGGCATTTGGGGTGCTTCAATCTTGGTGGGCTATTGTTCGGCACCCTGCTAGAACATGGAGCGTTGGGACCATGTGAAAGGTGATGACTGCTTGTGTAATCATGCACCCCATGATCGTTGAGAATGAGCGTGACGAAGGTCTCCTTAACCAAGGATGACAATTTCAGGGCGAATTGATTGCGCCATGGCCTGAGCCAACAACGTTTGAGTTCCTCCATGTGCATCATGAGATCTATGATCGTCATACCCACAATCAACTTCAAATAGATTTGATTGAGTATTAGTGGAGGAGACTAGTAGTCATCTCATCTCATTCATTTTGTTTGTTCTCCTATGTGAACTATGTTGTTTATTTGTTGGACTATGTTGTTTATTCCGTTTCACACTATTTAAAACAATTTATTTAAATTAATTTGATTGCAACATTATTCTTGTCCATTTATATGAGCCAATTGGGTGACAATGGGGAAACAAGAGGCAGAAGGGCAACGCGGACCAAAATGTGCCGGGCCGCTGCCCGACCCAAAAGGACAAAGAGGTCGGCACAGCTGATTTTCTGTTAGTGTTTCCATCAAAATAGATCAAAACAGACACATTTGTTGTTCAAAATGGGCCGCGGAGATGACCTAACTTATGCCCACTACCTAGCTAGGTCGCGTTTATTTCACCTTGAGCGTTTTCCTCTCTAGCCACTTCTCTGTCACTTGAGCTTCATCTACCTCTAGGTATCGGTCTTGGTTACCCAGGGGCCAGGCCCCGGCTCCGGTCGGTGGTAGCCAGGCGGCTGCAGCCTCGCTAGCCATTCCTGCTCAACCTAGCTAGTAGCTCTCAAAACATTGGGCGTGCATGCATGGCCCGCTTAAACTACTCATGCACTTGTCCTTTTGGCACTAAAAAAAGCTGAAGTTTCTGTTCCCCCGAGAGAGAATCTATCTTAGGGAAGAGCTAACCACCCAAAAATGCCTGTACATGGCTGGTTCCACTGAAAGATTAGTGATTTTGCTGCTGGTGGCCAGCCTAGTGTGGGTTTTAGCTAGCACTTGGATGCAAAGTTGCGAGGGAGGGTTGCAGGCTAGCTTGCAGCGCAAAGGGACAGTCATGGTAGATACTAGGTAGGTCGTGAACCTGGGAAAGGCTGCGCCACGCCATGCATGCATCCAGGCACAAAAGTGCAGGACTGCAGGGGCTAAGCTAGCCCTAGCTGACCGAGCTCAGTGGTAGCTCGTCGGCATTAGTCCAACGATTTGATGGCCGGTGGATTTTAGGATCGGATTAATGTTGGTGTACTAGGAAAGAAAGAAAACAAGTGGCTAGCTTGCGGATGGATGAGATCTTGTGTTCTTGCCGGGGGATCTTAGGAAGATCTCGTGGCTCTTACGCCGCATCTTCTTAATCAAATCATATACTACTATGAATTAACATGAATCCTATATCAGATCTCTTGCTTGCTTGAATGGCTTCCAGGAGAGACGATATCAGATCTCTTGCTTGTGCGATTTCACGCCAGAATTTAGCCCTTTTTCATTTGATGCACATCACATCTTGTGTGTCATGAGGCATCATTGTGTTGTGTCAATAAACTAAAGGCCTTTTTAAATATCCCAGTGCTGTAGCTAGCCTTCTTAGGCTTTGCTGGTACTGTTGCCAGGTAAGGTGTAGCTTAGTGGTGTGGATCTATACTTGTCTGTTCTTGGCTTCTCGGAGACCGTGGTCCTTCTTTCTAGAGAAACATTCCCACGTTTGATTTGTTGACCACTCAAATTGACCTGACTATTCTTTGACCTAACTATATATGTAGCGCTACTGCTGGCTCAAACAAGACATTACTTTTCTTTCTAGAGAAACATTACTTTTGATTATTTCGAACGTAGCAATACAATTGACTGATTAAGTGAAAGAAGAGTTGGACAATTTATAAAGAAAACTGTCCGAAAACCATACAACAGAGATAGCACCATGCCTGTCCCGAGAATGAGTCGATGACCAAGTCGCCATAGCGACCGAAGCCAACACCCATACAACTCAACTCAACAAGGCAGAGACGACCATACAAAGCCACAACCTCGTCATCCACGCCGTGCCCCCTCATGAAACCGCTGAACTAGTTGGTGTATACTTTCAATTAGTGCCGGAGGTGGATTAACTTGATTAACCATATATGAAGATATATATATTTCACCATTTTTCTCTCTGAAAGCAGACTCTCGAGGAGGTATATCAACACTGATCACTTGAACGTTTCCGGTGATATGTATGATTGTTGGCCAGACTGGACTATGGCTACTTTTAACATCTTTTTGGATTTGTAAAGTTTGCGGCAAGTAGTAATTACGATGTTGTTGAGATGGTGTGCTGATCATGATTCTAATTACGTGTAACCTTTGGCCACAAACCTCTGTAAATGACAAAATCTTAAGCCAATATCTGGCAACAGTATGTAGCCATCATCGAGGGCCACATGTGCCTGGATTATTTTATCAATTATGTCGTGTTTTCGCCATCGATCTGGAAAGTAAAAGAAATCAGCAACCAACAATCTGTTGGGAGATGTGTTTGCCTGGATCTACAGTAGCGTATGGCGACCAGAAGTCTATCCTTAATATTGAAAGTCTGGATATGAGTTGCTCCGGACGATTTATTTAATATATAATCTTCATTCCAAGTTACTCAAAATTTATGGGCGAAGCAACTTTGACTTCGAATGATGCAACACAACAAATGTACACTGCCTGTGTTTGTTGTACGTAGTTTCCCTGTACTTTGAGTATAAATTTGATCATCAACTGGACCAAGAAACTTGACCACAAAAATACACATTTGGACTCACATTTGGAAGAAACTCACAATTGTGTACGTTTTGAGGCATATAAATCATGTTTTATTGATGGAAGTGATGATCTAAATTAGAATCAAAATATGAGGGTTCCTCGTATATTAGAATATGGATTTCACTCACAATGTAAGAATTACCTTTTGGACGAATGAGATGTAACGTGCACTCCATGAAACTTAAGTGCAATGTGTTTTTCCCTGCTATTTTAGCTTATGGTTGCTTAACTGTGGTATGATATGCTTATTCTTAGGTGCTATTGCTATATGGACAAGAAGTTTTCAGATAAGCTATTATCATGTTTCAACAGTTAGATTTAAGTAAAATAAAGTATGTTACGTTGGTTGTCTTATCATGTCTTCATATCGTAATGCAACGATGATGTAGCTGTTTGCTGCTCGATTAAGAAAAACACAGCTACATGAAAACATCCGAATATCTACAAATGGCTTAAATAAATAAAGCCTTGTACTTAGTAATTTCTGCTATGCAAATTCAACTTTTTTGTTTAACGTATACATGTACAATGTTTGATTTTGTTACAGGCATGCAGCTTGGCTCCAAAATAAATCATTAACCGGAGAACATCTCTAGGGGTTAGCTAGCTAGCTAGACCTGATTAGTAAGAAGCTCACTAATTCCCTAGGCGTAAATGGAGCATGACAATCGATGCCAATAACCTAACTTGTTTCTGATGGGTTCCTCACTAATGATTGCCAATTATACCGCCGCGCTTTTGATTATGAGATTGGAAGCAATAAATAAAGAAGTATAATTAGTTAACAGCAGCAATCGCACACCCGGCCCGTTAGTGTCCACATACGTCGTCGGCTTCCTTATGATTGTTCTGCTTTGCTTAGGCAAAGCACTGTATTATTTATGATTAATTAAGGTTACTCATGCATGAGAGGGCATGATTACTCTTAAACGTTGCATTGATGATCAATTACTTGTTTCTATTTTAAGCAGAGCGTGAACGTTAATGATAATGGTCTATTGCCTTAATATTTGATTTTTTCTTGGTTTATTTTTTGAGAATGCACCCTGAAAGCTTAGATGTATTATGCATATATATAATGTTTTTCCGTTGGTTCTTACCGGGCCTATATAACTACAAAGCAACATGTGCCGCTAGCGATCAAGTACATGAATACAAGTTGCATTTTAAAAGAACATACGGGATATTAGTGTGCGGCGGGAGAACTATGTCTAATTATTCCTCTATATTTTCCAGATCCGTAAATGTATATATGTATACATACATGTAGAAACGAACGTGTATGTATGCCCACTTCGGCTAGTCGTACCCAGTACGTAGCAACTATTTGTGAATGGTGATGAGGAGGTGGGGAGGCACTGTTGTAGATATTCTTACGAGTAGTGGCAATGTCACCCTCACACTTTTGCTTGTACTGCCATTAATCCCAATTTGTCCTTATTTATCTGTTTACCCTCTCTCTCCTCTCCTCTCCTCTCTTTCTCTCTCTCTCCTTTTGGCAACGCCTCCATATTATTCTTTCAACTATCTCGCCTCCTTGCTCAATACTGGCTTTCTTTTTCATATTTTCTTGTCTACAGCCTACACAAACCTCACCTTTCCCTTGCTGCAGTTGTAGTAGGAGCAGAAGCTGTTCTCTATATCTCCCTCCCACAGATCGCTACCACCAGAGACAACAGTTGTCCTGCCTGATCATGTGCTAGCTCCTCCTACAACTCTTTGATCCACTGCCAAGGGGACAAGAACTACTCATCTCTTGTTTGTTTTCCTGTTTTTCCACACATATTTTATCTCCTTCTTTTCCATATTGCGATCTTGTTGAATAGCGGTGGATCTTGTTGGAAGAAACAAGCGGCAACAAGGGGAGAGAAATTCTCCCAATTATTTTCTTTGCCCCTTCTTCATCAGATCTATACCATCCTCTCTGCTAGCTGACCCCAAAGAGGTAAGGATGAGCAGGGTCTTTCGCTAGCTCGCTAGATGCACCTGAGAGAAATTTGAGAAGAAAGGAAGCCTTTGCAGTCTGGTCCTTCTATTGCTACTAATATATTGTCCATGCTTCTTGAGATTTGAGCAAAACATCATGTTGTTTTCACATGGAAATTTGTGCTTCTTGTGCCATATCATCATATATACATGCACGCATGTGCATTCATAGAGTGGATCAGGCTCTCCACGCATTTTGATTTTGTATCAGTCATATGTCAAATCATTCCCACTGCTATGAATCTACAGTTTTTCTGTGCCTCCTTGTGTTCTGAAGTTGAAAATACGAATAGGATAGAACTATTTTCCCCATTTCTTGCATCCAAAGCTTAAAAAAAGATCAGATCAGAATACCTTAGCTCCCAAACCCTAATCTCCTCCTACTGCCTTCCCAGAGCGATCCTCGCTGCAAGAAAACCCTAACCCTAGAAGTAGTATCGGAAGAAATGCATGTTTTTCTTGGGAAATGACTAACCATTTGACAGCTCTCTTGGATTCGCATATACAGATCGCCGACAAGGCAATGGCATCCCCGTCCAGCACCGGCAACTCCGCAGTCTCTGTGGTGGTCGCGGCGCCGACGACACCTGGGGCGGGGGCGCCGTGCGCGGCGTGCAAGTTCCTGCGGCGCAAGTGCCTCCCCGGCTGCGTGTTCGCGCCCTACTTCCCGCCCGAGGAACCGCAGAAGTTTGCCAACGTCCACAAGGTGTTCGGGGCCAGCAACGTGACCAAGCTGCTCAACGAGCTGCCGCCGCACCAGAGGGAGGACGCCGTGAGCTCGCTCGCCTACGAGGCAGAGGCCCGCGTCAAGGATCCCGTCTACGGCTGCGTCGGCGCCATCTCCGTGCTCCAGCGCCAGGTACACCGCCTCCAGAAGGAGCTCGACGCCGCGCACACAGAGCTCCTCCGCTACGCCTGCGGCGAGCTCGGCGCCATCCCCACCGCGCTGCCCGTTGTCACCGCCGGCGCCCCCACCAACGCCAGGCTCGCAGCCGCTGCAATGCCATGCCCCAGCCAGCTCGCCGCGAGCATGTACGGCGGTGGCGGCCTCCGGAGGCTCGGGCTGGTCGACGCGATGGTGTCGCAGCCACCTCCTGCCGCCGGTTGCTACTACAATATGCGGAACAGCAACAACGTCGGTGGCAGCATCGGCGCTGACGTCGCGCCCGTGCAGATCCCATACGCCTCCATGGCTAATTGGGCGGTGAACGCCATTAGCGCCACCACCACCACCTCAGGATCAGAGAGCATCGGGATGGATCATCACAAGGAGGGAGGAGACAGCAGCATGTGAACCGACTCGCCCAACCAACAGTAAGTGGTTTGGCTGGCCTTAATGTTGCATTGCAGTCATGCTTCATGTGTTGCGTGTGTGTGCGCTTCATGTGTTTTCTCTTCTTCGTTATTGTCTTGTGCAGTGCATGTGGATTAATCCTACACTTTAAGATGTGGAGAGAAAGACATGGGCTTTGGCCTTAATCTTGAAGGAAGGAAGCTTCGAGGAGATCGATGCATGGGATCGAGCTAGCTCATTCTCAGGTTAATTAAGAGCTAAGAAGCAATCTATCTATGAATCTATCTACTCCCTCCGGTTCATATTAATTGACTCTAATATGGATGTATATAGACATATTTTAGTTCTAGATACATCCATATTGAAGTCAATTAATATGGATCAGAGGGAGTATATATAGCCAACATGAATTATATATTTCAGTGTCCCCTTTTGCATGTTGTGCAAACCATACTTTGGGTGACTTTGGAATACTATATGTAATCGAATCGAGATCTAGCTTGATCTCGCCTCTTTTCATGATTAATCGATCGGTTTCGCAGGATCCATGCATCAGTCAATCAGTCATTAGTACGCGTAGCATGCTCGCTCACCAGAAAAGAACCACGCACCTTTAGGCGGCCATATAAATAATGCATCCAGCACATTGATTTGTGAAAAAGATCATGCTTGCATGCATATAAGCTGGTTTGGGCTAACTGGGTCTAATTAAAGGCTAGACGATCTGCATCTGATATCATATGTCATAGGCACCAATGGCCTATGCTTGCATATATGCTCCAGATATATCATCTTGAGATGCTTAATAGTAAGGGAGGAAGATTAAAACAGTTTTGTTTATGGAGCGCATCACACCATTTGTTTTGCGGACATTCTTCTCTTCCATGTTAGTAAACTGTAAAGGTATGGGGAAAGCAGTATTCCCGGCACTATTCTTATAGGTCCCAGATCTTTTTATGGATCTCACTGTTATGTGCATTGTACATGTAGTTATTCGATCATCTAGATTTTCCCTTCTTTGGGATTAATTATGGGTTTCTTAAACGGTGGGGGTTTTGTTTTCTACTTTTCATCCTTACGTGTTGCTCTGAGCTCATGTCTGTGATCTTTGGTGGGGAATTTGTTGATTCCTTGACGAATTTGAACTTTACTATTTGCTGGTTGATTTCTGTGTTGTAATTGTGCAGTTCTTAATGCTGATCCTCCTCCTTTACAAGTAAGAATCACAGCGACAGGCTCTACTTCATACAAATTCAATTAACATGGTTTTTTGCACAAGCAAAACAAAGAAAGTAAAATGTACAAGTACCCTTCACAAGGAAAAACTATCTGATCATCCCCTTTTACCATTTTAATCAATTTATGATAAAAAATTAATAACATGAATATACAGCTGAATTAAGCTTGGTTTTGTTGTCAAGTGCTACATATCTCCTTTTTCTTCAAATCATACATCTTTTGCATGTTTTTAGTCCCTATTTGAAACATTGAACTTTTTTAGTATTGCAATGTGACTTTTTTCCATCTCATGTATTCCAAACACAACATTAGCGGTCAAAATTCCGGCTTCTTTTAGCCATGGGATTCTAGACATGCTCGGGAATATCTTTTACTTATCTTTCTTTACCCCCTTTCGAATGAAAGAAATTTACCAAGTTATTATGAAAGTGAGATGTTGCATGAAAAAATCATATCCATATTTTATAAACTCTTCATATTTGAAATATTTTTCAATCTTAGTTATTGCAATGCTTAGTTCTATGTACAATGTATAAAATTTCCCCTTTCATGAAATATTTGTTTACAGCATGTTAAACACCATTCTTAATGAGTAAAGTAATACTGAAAAATATTTACAAAATTTTGTAGGAAAATACCAAATACTCCCTTCGTCCTGAAAAAGATGTCGCAGATTTGTCTAAATTCGAATGTATGTATACATCCGAATTTAGACAAATTTGCGACATCATTTTTGGGACGGATGGAGGAGTTAATTTGGAGGTTACAAACTATGCCACACTTTCATTTTTCCTCGAGTACAGTAGACTTGAGTTAAATTTGAGAATGTGCATATATTTATATGGTACTAAATGCATGCATTTTGTTGTTACAATATTCATAAAATGAGAATAGACATATCCTGTATTGTACTGTATACACCACCTAGCATCTACAAGAGAAAGCATAGTTTGAAGAGGCAGTGTGCATGTTTTTGTAGTCCAGAAGTGGTATGCTTATTTTTTTCCCCTGATGATATGAGAAACATGTGTTGGACTAGCTCCCAAGGCGTACTTGTTCAGGTGCACTTGAACGTTGACGTTGTGGAAATTAAATAGCAGTACCAGTATGGCAGTGACTTGTTATCGATCTTAACTTCCGTATGAATTTATATTTCTTCATGCCTGCTGGGATCTCTCCGGTTCACCAATTACTAAGTGCATAATTCCCAACCTTGAATGATTCTATGGCCATCTTCTCTATCGCGCCAGTTGCTTTGTGAACTGATTAGACAGATATAATATCACTATATAGAGCTCTGTGCGTGAGAAATCTTCTATAAGATCATGATTGAAGGGACCCATTAGAAGGACCATTCGGATGATGGAGAGTGGAAAGTTCTATAGATGGTGTGCAAACTCACTTTAGACATGAGTTGTTGTAGAATTTACTAGGCTGTAAAATCGTTACTCCGCATGTGTTTTGATAAAATCCGCAAAAAAAGAAGCGTAAATGAAAAGAACCACTGCATTAGGTGATGTGTAACAGCGGATATAAATATCGTACTTTCACTTTTATCATAAAATTACTCTCACAATTCCACCTTATTTTTCTTGCGATCAAGGGACATCATGCATTAAATTCCAACCATGCTCAGTGCACGGATGCCCTGCACGAGATTTGACATGTCACGGTTCCTGGTACGTATTCCAGTATCCTGTTCCTGCACAGGAGCAAGTGCAAATACAATACGTACATGTATGTATAGCTAGATTATTGGTCGACCTACTCCTGCTGAGCATACAGGGAAGAAAAGAATACATATATATACACTGTATGGCCTAGCATGGACATAGATGTGTATTCCTCCGTTCATAAAAAGATATCAGAGATTTTGTCTGAATTCAGTTGTATCTATGTACTAAAGAGTGTCTAGATACATCTAAGTTCAAACAAACTTGTAGCATACTTTTATGGACATAGGTAGTAATACAAATGCACAACTATATAAGCAGAGCATTGTATGTTCGGTATGTATATAGAGCAAGACTGTATGTTGTAGCATGGATAGAGATATGTAATACAACCGGTTGACGGAAAAAAAACCCGCCCCATTCCCCGAACCTTTGAGAGTCCACCCCCTCGTCCCGGCGCTCCCCCGTCTCTTCTCTGGCAGCCATGCCGTTCGAAGTGAGGTAGGGTGGACTGGCCGGCTTGTACAGAGTAGACCATGACTAGGTTTTGGCGAGCTGCCAGTAGTTGGCTATATGCCAGTAGTTGGGAGGGTGCTGGATTTTCTGGGCCAGCTATGGCGCTATGTGGGATTTGCTCTCCTCGTCGAGGTGCTCCGACGGTCGGAGTTGAAGACGGTGGGGAGGAAATCCAGCGTGGAATCCTCCAATAAGGTCCTTGCTCGTGGCAGTGGTTGGGGTGTGGTGGCGGCAATGGCCTTCTTCCGCTTCGTCGGTGTGGTGCCGATATAGAGGAGTGGTATTCCGACGATACCGTCATCGACTTCAGCTGGTTGCAAGGAAGATTGAAGCTGCTATTCAGATATATGCACACGGTGGCATGGCTCGCCACCGTGATCTATGGCCGAGCAGGCGGACTCTCCAAATGTCGACGATGGCATTTGTTCAACCTCCAATACGGAGGCCCTTTGATAGATTCTTGCTGGCGTTCATCATTCTCGTTGCTCCAAGTGGTGTTGTCCCCGGTGGCGGCGATGACAGATGGCAATGGAGTCTGTATTCTGGCGGTGGATGGAAAGGACCTGATTGTTTTTTCTATACTTTGTATAGGGTTCTTTCTGTGAAATCTAAGGACCCGTTTTGTAATTTACGTCTTTGTTAGTGTTCTTTGTAACCCGTACCCACACCGACAGATAGCCGTAATGGATTAGGCCCTTCTGGGCCATTCCCTTGTTCAAAAAAAAAGTAATTCAAATGCACAACTATACAATCAGAGCATTGTATGTTGCGGTATGTCGAGAGCAAGTCTAAATGATACACACAGCTAAAAAACAACAAAAGAAGAAGAAAAGAAACTAAGGCCACCCTAACTAATCAGAGGCTCACATTAGCAGAAGCACCACCGGTGGTGATGACAACCGACTTCGAATAAGGTTCTCCAAAACGACGCCTCCAAGAAGCACACATTGTATGGTGCAGATGTAGCTACTTTTTTTTATAACAGGATTAGCTTTAGCTAGTATGGCACTCTCTTGAGTTCGACCAGACAAACCTCCAATTAGTACCGTGCAATTAAACCGCATGTCGACGTACCTTCTGTTGCTCAAACACGGGCGTGCGTACTCTGTTGCTGGGACTTGACGTGACCGGTCACGCACGAACCACCGAGGAACGAGCGACGGAGAGCGCAAGCAAAGCTACACGACACGCGCACGCACCTGTGTTTTTCTCATGTCCTCACGATCAATTCTGTGGCTACCAGCGAGGCAAACCAAGCCTCTCAATTCTCGTAGCCAACTCAATGTATACTCTTCATCAATTCTGTTTGAGTTTGAGTTGTAGAGACCTGCCTCGGTACACCCCTCTCCCAAAACTTAAACACATGGAAAACTAAGATACCCTACATATATATAGCTTAATTACGAAGATGTATGACCCAGAAACCGTATAGTACATGGAGTGCAAGTGTAAGATCTGAACATAAATCTGTTGCAAATTTAATCAGAATACATACAATTAAGTGTGGCGTCGTACGCGTTTAATCTGAGCATATATACATGTGATCTCGACCTATTTCAAACTAGTTGGGGGAGGAAAGAGAAGGACTTATAGGCCACAAGGGACATAGATAAATGTAGGAATCGATGCATCTACACGAGACGGGCCTTGCGTGTAGGTGCAATGTCGGGTCTCTACTAGTCAGCTGAATAGTATGGGCCAACTGTTTTTGCATACTGCTCATGTAGATGAATAATCGGATTGTTCATAAGGACGGTCGGCCGATCCATTCACGCCTCTTAAAATAGAACCGCTAACAGAACTACTCCCGAGTGGTATTTTCGTGGGCTCGTGAATGTTGATACAGAGTACTAGTATTTTTTAGTGAAAAACACGATAACTTTTTTTGATCAGCTAATAGTTTTTGAAAGAATGAAAGATATATTTTGTGTGCATATTTCACACTGCAATTGAATATTTTTTTCTGCGAACGGCAATTGAATAATATTAATCATTTGCTCATGGCTTATATAGAGGCACAAGAAAATTTTCCCCTCTTGTTAGGGTTTTTCTCCTCCAGCTAACCCCTTAAGCATCGAGACTCCATCTCCCATCCACCACCTCACCTTCCTCTCTTGGTAGAATTTGCTTGGGCTAACTCAGGGATGACCTTTGCATCGTTTCCCGGCCTTGGTAAATCACGTGGTTAGGGTTTTGGGATGGATGTGTCGGCGGCTGGAGGAGGAAGCTCTCACAAGGAGGATCTGGATGTGATGTTGAAGAAGCTTGGGCTCTGTGAGGAAGACCTTGATGATGTGGTCTTTGAGGAAGAATCCATGCGGCCGGTTGAGAGTACCAGATGTCTTGCAATTTCTGGAGTTCATACCAACCGAGATTTCAAGGTTTTTTTTGGTTTTGCATGATCATGCACTCAGCATTGGATCTTGTCCGGGAGCTAAAGTTTAGTTCATCTGAAAATAATATGTACACCATGCAATTTTCATGCCTCGGTGATTGGGATAAGGTAAAGGAGGGAGGACCGTGGACGTTTAGTGGACATCCAATCCTCCCAGCTCTGTACGATGGATTCACCAAGCCGTCCGAAATTTCGTTGAACAGTTTGAAGATTTGGATCCCGATTCATCACCTTGTGATGGATAAAAGTCTATGACCGAGCCCCTTGCCTCTATGGTGGGTACTGTGATCAGCGCTGAGACCCGATCGAGAGGCTATAGTTGTAATTTGTTTCGAGTAAGAGTGTGAATTGATGTTAGGAATCCACTGAAGAATAAAGTGTGAATGATCAAGACAACGTCAACTCTTCTTGGTAAAGTACGAGAAACTCCCAGATTGGTGTGCACTGTGTAGCATGATTGGCCGCGTGAGTACATGACATGGCGATCAGAGTATCCATGGCCACAAATCGTCGGCTAAGGGTTGTTCTTCATGATTAATGAGTTATAGGGGACGAAACAACCTCGATCTATGTGGTGCATATCATGTCGGCAAAAGATCTACCACATATTTTTTAGGCTCGTGGAAGATGAGGGGCCTTTAAGCACAAAAAATCGTATCGTAGCAGAAGAGTTTCGAGAGATCATTGACTGCTAACGTCATGACAACTGACAAACGGCAAACACCATTAACTGGGTGAAAATCCTTGGTAGATGACACATCCACACAAGGTATATATGCTAATATAAGTAGGTCTACACATCTTATGCCCTTTGGGCTTTAAACGGGCCAGCCCACTTAAGGACTTTCGAGATTAAGCGGGCTAGCCTGTTAGATAACCGGGCCAACCCGCCTAAGTTCAACCAAGTTTAAAAGGCTGGCCCGTCTAAGGCATACAAGCTTAAAAGGATAGGCCCATATAAGGCATGCTAGGTGTAAGCGGCCCATGTCGTCTAAGGCCTGCTAAGTTTAAACTGGCTGGCCCATCCAAGGCATGCTAGCGTAAATTGCTGGTACATGAATAGTCGGCTACGATTAACAGGCCAGCCCACTATAGGCCCTCTTAATTAGCCTAGCCGGGCCGAACCACATGAGGCATGGTATAGGTAAATGGGATGGCACAGTTGCGTCTCTTTCATTAATAGGCCAACCCATTTAAGGCCCTTTAAGTTTGGTAGGGCCGTTCCACCTAACGCCTACTAATATCTAGTGGTGGTCAACCCATGTAAGGACATGTAATTTTAAACAAGCCGACCCAGCCGCTTATGGCCTACTATCTTTAGACGGCCCGACCCGATAATTTCTAGTTGTCTTCAGATAGGCTGACCCAATAGGGTTCCGTTAGTGTTTTAAGGTATGTGAGGATGTGACTTTAGAGGGTCCAGTTGGTCCATGATATGCAGCACATTAACAACCGGTTAACATATGGGCCTATTTTTCCTGGACATGCTTCTGGCCCAATAGGCTTATTTATGACAAGCACCAACGTGTAATTTATGGTTAGGAAGTAATACGTAAACAATCTAGAAAAACTAATTAAATATTACATCGGTTGTAAATGTTTGAACAAGTATTATAGAACCTGGAGAAGTTGAATGGTAATTAAAATTACCAATACAAATTCACCAGCGAGATCAACTTGAAGATGAACAGACTCGACAATCTTTTATAGAGTTGGTGATCCAACTATATCTAAAACAAGTACAAAAGTAAGAACGTCAAGGCAAAACACACTATAATGTTGCTTGTCAAAGAATTAATATAGACTACCAATAAGTGAAATAAGCAAACGACGAGTGGGTGCATCATATCAACGACCAGATCATTTAAGGTGGACAAATATTAAAAAAGTAAGCTACGAGCTTATTATAATGTGTAATATATACCATCATAAAAATTGTGATGGGTCTGATCATTGGCCAGCTGAGGCAAGCAAGCAATTAAACCATCGTGTGGTTTAGGGCATGTACATATGATACATGCATTTTTTAAATCATAATAGCAGCTTATAAGACTAGTTTATATTGTTATTTTCATTAATATATTATTACTTAAGAATTTTTAGATGATTTATGAGACTTTCCTATAAAGTTCCTTTATTTTGGTTTTAATTCTGTATGGTTGAAAAACCTTCTATTAGTATGTTTGAGATACATGAGCTATGGGACTCCAAAAAGGGCAAGGTCAGAGGCCATGTTTCGGAATTTTCGAGGCGAATAAAATAAGCTGAAGTGGACCACAAGGAGATGAACATGCTAGGAATTACGCCAGGTGGCACGGGCCGCTGATGAATGGAGAGCACAACGTTGGGGAACCCCAAGTGGAAGCTATGAGCACCGTAGAAAGTTTTCCCTCAGTAAGAAACCAAGATTTAATCGACTAGTAGGAGAAAGAAATCACTTCTGAAGGTGTTGCTAGTTGACTTTTGGCAGGGCGCACTACCGACGTCAACAACAACGTGGAAACAACAACGTGGAACCTGGACACACCACAACCAAAATACTTTATCCCAACTTACAGTGAGGTTATCAATCTCACGATTTTGCTGAAAACAAATGATTAAACGTATAGTGTGGAAAGAGATGTTTGTTTGCAGCGAAATAAAGAGAACAGTGCTTCCAGTAAGTAAACAGAACAAGTGTTTGCAGTAGATGATTTTATCAGTGTAAAAGAAAGGACCGGGGTCCACAGTTCACTAGAGGTGTCTCTCCATAAAGATAAATAACATGCTGGGTGAACAAATTACAGTTGGGTAATTGACAGAATAAAGACCATACATGACAAGATGATTACTATGAGATTCATTTGGGCATTACAACATGATACATAGACCGTAATCGAACTACATCTATGACTAATAATCTACCTTCCGGTTAGCGTCTGCACCCCTTTCAGTATTAAGTTGCAAGCAACAAATTATTGCATTAAGCAAAGTGTGTAAAGTAAACAATAGAATTATCTTTAGATAAAGCATTGTTGTTTTCTCCCTAGTAGCAATAGCACATCTACAACCTTAGAAGTCATTGTCACTCTCCTAGATTACTAGAGGCATGAACCCACTATCGAGCATAAATACTCCCTCTTGTGACCAGAGCATCTACTAGCAACAGAGAGAATGCAAGATCACAAATAACATATGACAAGTATATAATCAATCTCAACCATAGTATTCAATATTCATCGGATCCCAGCAAACACAACGTGTAGCATTACATAAACATAATCTTGATCATGATAGGCAGCTCACAAGATCTAAACATGAAGCGTAAATTAGAGAAGACAACCATCTAACTACTGCTATGGACCCGTAGTCCAGAGATGAACTACTCACGCATCACTTCGGAGGCGGACAGTGGCGATGTAGAGGCCTCCGGTGATGATCTCCCTTTTCAGTAGGGTGCTGGGAAGAGCTTCAGAACCCTCCCGAGCTAGGGTCGACGATGGCGGCTGCGATGAAACTTTTTGTGGATGGAGGCTCAGGTATTTAGGTTTTCCCGATCAGATGTATTTATAGGCGAAAGGGCAAGGTCGGTGGGTGCCCGAGGGGCCCACACCACCCCTAGGCGTGGCCAGGGGGTGGCCCGCGCCTAGGCATGGCGTGGCCGCCTCCTGGCACTTCTTCGTCTGCCCTCTGGACTCTGTCTTCGTTACAGTAAAATAGGAACTTCGGCTTTTGTTTCGTTCAATTCCGAGAATATTTCCTGTACAACTTTTCCGAAATACAAAAATAGCAGAGAACAGGAACTAGCACTATGGCATTTTTTCAATAGGTTAGTTCCAGAAAATGCATAAAAGTGTCGCGAAGTGTAAATAAAACATATAGAAATTGGTGTAAAACAAGCACAAAGCATCAAAAATTATAGATACATTTGCAATGTATCAGCATCCCCAAGCTTAACTCTTGCTCGTCCTCGAGTAGGTAAGTGATAACAAAAATAATTTTTGAGGTGACATGAAGCCAACACAATCTTGATCAAGTTATTGTAAAAGCATTGTGAGCTGGGATCAAAGTACTCTAAACATAGGCATGATAGATATAATTCTAACAATAAAACTTAGCAACTATGTTACAACATGAGAAGTAACTCAAACAAAAGATCATGAATAATTGTGCACTGAAAGCAACTGTTTGTTTTTTAGCATAGAGAAAATATAGCAAAGTGGTACTCAGCTTGTGTTTTATGAAATAGCAAAACATAAATGCCAGGACGCCTTTAGAGTTCAAAGGGTCACTAGATACAAGTAGTTTGAGAACAAGCAATAACATAATCATGAATCAATCAATAATAAATTTTGGGACTATGCATATTACACTTAGAATGACAACTATGCTATCTTAATTGGTGCATAAAGTTAGAAGATGAAGAGTCAACATAAAAGTAAAAGAAATGCCCTGCGCAGAAGGAATCAAGATTATTCATGTCCTAGAGCTTTTTTATTTTGAATGCAATAGAGGTGTTAAAAATATATTTTGGGTGGTATGTATGTCTATGTCAACGAATGACATCAAATGATCTATCATCCTTTCTTGTTTAATGGCTTCAAGAGCGTCTCCCATAGAGAGAATAATAAAGTTCCTCTTCTCCTGTTGTTTGAACAAGCTAAGTTCATGATTTCTCAAGTACATAGTGTTAGGAGATTTTGGTTATTGGTTCATTTTATATTTTATATTTTATATCAATAACATGTTCAGATCTGAGATCATGGCACTCGGGCCCTAGTGACAAGCATTAAGCATAACAAGTTGCAAAAATATCATAAAAGTAACATCTACGGATACTAGGCACCATGCCCTAACAATCTTATGACTATTACATGATCAATCTCATCCAATCCCTACCATCCCCTTCAGCCTACAGCGGGGGAATTACTCACACATGGATGGGGAAACATGGCTGGTCGATGGAGAGGCATCGGTGGTGATGGAGGCGATGATCCCTCAATTCCCGTCTGGCGGAGTGCCGAACGGAGTTTCGGTCCGAGACGGAGTTTCGCGACGGTGGCGGCGTCTGGATGGTTTCGGTGACTTCAACTTCCGTCTCGCGTTTTTAGATCGAAACCCTTAAGTAGTCCAGAGGGGGCGTCGGAGGCTGGCCGGCGGCCACACGCTAGGCGCCCCCTACGAGCCGCGCCGGCCTAGTGTGCAGGGGCTGGGCCTCCCAGGGCCTTACGCTCCGTGAAAAATAAGCCCTTCGACATAAATTCCGAGGATTTTCTGAAAGTTGAATTTCTGCACAAAGCGAGACACCAGAGCAATTCTGCTGAAAACAACGTTAGTCCGTGTTAGTTGTATCCAAAATACACAAATTAGAGGCAAAACAATAGCAAAAGTGTTCGAGAAAGTAGATACGTTTTGGACGTATCAACTCCCCCAAGCTTAGCTTATTGCTTGTCCTCAAGCAATTCAGTTAACAACTGAGTGCGATAAAAGAAATTTCACGAACACATTTGTTCATATGATGTAAATATTCTCATGATATGGCAAGTTCTTAAGCAATTCATAATAAGATACATGCAAATAAAGTCATCTAATAGCTATGTCAATCATGAAAGAGATACCAACAAACTAATAACAAGCATCATGAAACACTTCCATAAGCGGGATTGCAATGTTCATAGAAAGATATGATAAAGTGGTATCTCGCTTGCCTGTATTTGTACAGCAAAACATAAATGCCCAGGCACCTCTGAAGTTCATAGAAAGACTAGAAGTAAAAATTGTCAAAGATAAAAGCATCAAAGTTATACCACAGCTGATCATATTTTGGGACAAGCATATTATACTAAGAATGAGTTATGCTCTCAAGAAGGTGCTCAAAGAAAGGATGGTGACTCAACATAAAAGTAAAAGATTGACCCTTCGCAGAGGGAAGCAGGGATTAACATGTGCTAGAGCTTTTCATTTTTCAAAAAGAAGTAAAATTATTTTGAGAGGTGTTTGTTGTTGTCAACGAATGATAGTGGGTACTCTAACCACCTCGCCAACCAAACTCTCAAGAGCGGCTCCCATGAAGGACGTCATCTCTACCAGCAAGGTAGATCATCCCTCTTCTCTTTTGTTTACACATGCATTTTAATTTCATTATGGATGACACTCCCCCAACCTTTGCTTACACAAGCCATGGCTAACCGAATCCTCGGGTGCCTTCCAACATTCACATACCATGGGGAAGTGTCTATTTGCAGGTTAAGTTGCTTACTGATGAATCAGAGCAAAACACGTGAAGAGAATTATTAATGAAGGTTAATTAATTGGGGCTGGAAACCCCGTTGCCAGCTCTTTTTGCAAAATTATTGGATAAGCGGATGTGCCACTAGTCCATTGGTGAAAGTATGTCAGAAGTAAATGACAAGGTTGAAAGATAAAACACCACATACTTCCTCATGATCTATAAAACATTGACACAAATTGAGAAGTAGTTTGAAGGTTTAAAGGTAGCACATGAGAATTTACTTGGAATGGTTTGAAATGCCATGCATAGGTATTTATAGTGGACACTTTGGAACAACTTGGTTTTCAGGTATTTGGAAGCACGAGCAGCGTTCCCGCTCAGAACAAGTGAAGGCTAGCAATAGACTGGGAAGCTGCAATCAAGAGAGCGATAACTATCATAATCATGCCTGCGACAAAATAAAATTAACGGAGGCATAAAAGTGATACAAGAACTCTGAAGCAAAGTAAATCATCGAGGCTTAATTGACTTTTGTTTAGTCATATGCATGCGTGAGCATGTGCCAAGTCGATTCGAGTGAATCATTCAGAAGAGGATACCATAATGTCATACCTATCTATGAATAAAACAATGCAAGCAAATATTCATGACATGCTACTCATTATTAATAGATTGGAACTAATCATGAGGGATCATGAACTACTAGACTTTCATTAAATGACATATACCTCACATGAACCAACTAAGCATGCTCACATGGATGAGTATATGTACAAAAATGAAAACAAATAGAGTTCATACCAGCCTCTCACCACAGTCAAGTTGCGTAGATCGTCATTATTGCCTTTCACTTGTGCAGCTTGAATAATAATATGGAATGAAACCAAGCTCCAACCGGAGACCGCTGAACTCCCTAATAAACTTTACAAAACCAAAGAAGAACAACAAATATTTTTGGTGTTTTCGGGTTAGAAACAAGAACAAAAGGAAACAAGTAAACAAAGAAAAAAAAATTGGATTTTCTCATAGCAAACCAACGATAGCAAATAAGGTAAAATAGGAGCAAAGAACCAAATAAACAAGTGGTGAAGAGAAACAACAGAAATATTTTTGGTCTTTTTGTGTTTTAGGAAACAAACAAAGCAAAAACAAGAGAATGAAAACTAACAGAAACACAGAAAAGCAGGATGGCAGAAATCTGCCAAAACCTGACAGCAGTACAGAAATTGATTTTTACAAAAATCTTCCGTTGCTCAGTTCGAAAAGTGTTCAACTAATGAAAGTTAGATAACAACCTGGGGAACATGCACATAAATTCGCAACTGAAAATAATGTTCTGGCTGTGCGCACGAATTTTTTTAGTAACAGCCCAGAATCTGTTTTTAGACAGCGCTTCCCCAAATATCATCTCCCTCTCATTAGAAATCACTTTAAGAAGCTAAACAAGTATATACAAGTATCCAGCAATTGTAATATGCAATGAATGAGTGATGCCGGCATACCTCCCCCCAAGCTCAGGCTTTTGGCCTAAGTGGAGATCAATCCCAGCGAGGGTCAGGGTTCCACGCCGGTGGATCGTACATGGCGTGATCATAATAAGGTCTGATGTCTACGGGTGCTTCTATTCTTGTAGACAGTGTTGGGCCTCCAAGAGCAGAGGTTTGTAGAACAGCAGCAAGTTTCCCTTAAGTGGATTACCCAAGGTTTATCGAACTCGGGAGGAAGAGGTCAAAGATATCCCTCTCATGCAACCTGCAACCACAAAGCAAGAAGTCTCTTGTGTCCCCAACACACCTAATAGGTGTACTAGTTCGGCGAAGAGATAGTGAAATACAAGTGGTATGAATGAATATGAGCAGTAGTACGGCGCCAGAAAATAGCTTCTGGCGTGCAGTTGATGGTAGTAATATTGCGAAGTAAACATGCGGTAGTAACGACGGTAGTAACTCGAAACCGGTAAACAAGCATGATAGCGTATTTAGGAACAAGGCCTAGGGATTAGACTTTCACTAGTGGACACTCTCAACTTTGATCACATAACAGAATAGATAAATGCATACTCTACACTCTTGTTGGATGATGAACACATTGCGTAGGATTACACGAACCCTCAATGCCGGAGTTAACAAGCTCCACAATTCAATGTTCATATTTAAGTAACCTTAGAGTGTAAGATAGATCAATACGACTAAACCAAGTACTAACGTAGCATGCACACTGTCACCTTCATGCTTATGTAGGAGGAATAATACACATCAATACTATCATAGCAATAGTTAACTTCGCAATCTACAAGAGATCATGATCATAGCATAAACCAAGTACTAACACGGATGCACACACTGTCACCATTACATCGTGCGGGAGGAATAAAACTACTTTAATAACATTGCTAGAGTAGCACATAGATAAATTGTGATACAAAATACATTGCAATCATAAAGAGATATAAATAAGCACTTCATTATGCCATTCATAACGGTGAATAAGTATTTGTGAAATATAGCCTAAGAGACCCACACGGTGTGTCACCTTTACACACGTGGGACAAGGAGTCTCGGAGATCACATAAGTAAACTCACTTGACTAGCATAATGACATCTAGATTACAAGCATCATCATATGAATCTCAATCATGTAAGGCAGCTCATGAGATTATTGTATTGAAGTACATAGGAGAGAGATGAACCACATAGCTACCGGTACAGCCCGAGCCTCGATGGAGAACTACTCCCTCCTCATGGGAGAGCAGCGGTGATGAAGATGGCGGTGGAGATGGCAGCGGTGTCGATGGAGAAGCCTTCCGGGGCACTTCCCCGTGGCGGGTGCCGGAGCAGACTCTGTCCCCCGGATCTTGGCTTCGCGATGGCGGCGGCTCTGGAAGGTTTGCGTACCGTGGCTTCTTCTTCGGGGTTTTAGGTCGGGACCTTTAAATAGGCGAAAGGGGAGCCTCGGAGGGGCCAGGGCCACCACACCATAGGGCGGCGCGGCCCCCTCCTGCGCGCCCGGGTGTGGTGTGGGGCCCCAGGGGCTCTGCGGCTCTCGGGTGTTGGATGGTTCCGGAAAAATAGGAACCAGGCGTTGATTTCGTCCGATTGAGAATATTTCATTACTAGGATTTCTGAAACCAAAAACAGCAGAAAACGGAAGCGCACTTCGGCATCTTGTTAATAGGTTAGTTCCAGAAAATGCACGAATATGACATAAAGTGTGCATAAAACATGTAGATATCATCAATAAAGTAGCATGGAACATAAGAAATTATCGATACGTCGGAGACGTATCGGCATCCCCAAGCTTAGTTCTGCTCGTCCCGAGCAGGTAAAACGATAACAAAGATAATTTCTTAAGTGACATGCCATCATAACCTTGATCATATTGTAAACATATGTAATGAATGCAGCGATCAAAACAATGGTAATGACATGAGTAAACAAGTGAATCATAAAGCAAAGACTTTTCATGAATAGTAATTTCAAGACAGGCATCAATAAGTCTTGCATAAGAGTTAACTCATAAAGCAATAATTTAAAGTATAGACATTGAAACAACACAATGGAAGATTAAGTTTCAGCGGTTGCTTTCAACTTATAACATGTATATCTCATGGATATTGTCAACATAGAGTAATATAACAAGTGCAATATGCAAGTATGTAGGAATCAATGCACAGTTCACACAAGTGTTTGCTTCTTGAGGTGGAGAGAGATAGGTAAACTGACTCAACAATAAAAGTAAAAGAAAGGTCCTTCAAAGAGGAAAGCATCGATTGCTATATTTGTGCTAGAGCTTTGATTTCGAAAACATAAAGAGAGCATAAAAGTAAAGTTTTGAGAGGTGTTTGTTGTTGTCAACGAATGGTAGCGGGTACTCTAACTACCTCATCAACCAGACTTTCAAGAGCGGCTCCCATGAAGGACGTTATCTCTACCAGCAAGGTAGATCATCCCTCTTCTCTTTTGTTTACACATGTACTTTAGTTTAGTTTTTCTTTATTTATGGATGACACTCCTCCCAACCTTTTGCTTACACAAGCCATGGCTAACCGAATCCTCGGGTGCCTTCCAACATTCACATACCATGGAGGAGTGTCTATTGCAAAATTAAGTTGCTTACTGATAAATCAGGGCAAAACATGTGAAGAGAATTATTAATGAAAGTTATTAATTGGGGCTGGGAACCCCATTGCCAGCTCTTTTTGCAAAATTATTGGATAAGCGGATGTGCCACTAGTCCATTGTGAAAGTCTGTCAAAAGTAAATGACAAGATCGAAAGATAAAACACCACATACTTCCTCATGAGCTATAAAACATTGACACAAATAAGAGGTGATAAATTTTGAATTGTTTAAAGGTAGCACTCAAGCAATTTACTTTGGAATGGCGGAGAAATACCATGTAGTAGGTAGGTATGGTGGACACAAATGGCATAGTGGTTGGCTCAAGGATTTGGATGCATGAGAAGTATTCCCTCTCGATACAAGGCTTAGGCTAGCAAGGTTATTTGAAACAAACACAAGGATGAACCGGTGCAGCAAAACTCACATAAAAGACATATTGTAAACATTATAAGACTTTACACCGTCTTCCTTGTTGTTCAAAACTCAATACTAGAAATTATCTAGACCTTAGAGAGACCAATTATGCAAACCAAATTTTAGCATGCTCTATGTATTTCTTCATTTATAGGTGCAAAGTATATGATGCAAGAGCTTAAACATGAGCACAACAATTGCCAAGTATCACATTAATTACTAGATGTAGCATTTTCTGTTTCCAACCATATAACAATTAACGAAGCAGTTTCAACCTTCGCCATGAACATTAAAAGCTAAGAACACATGTGTTCATATGAACCAGCGGAGCGTGTCTCTCTCCACACAAGGATGAACTTATTCAGAGAATGAAAATAACAAAACAAAAACAAAAATAAAAGCACACAGACGCTCCAAGTAAAATACATAAGATGTGACCGAATAAAAATATAGTTTCACTAGAAGAAACCTGATAAGTTATCGATGAAGAAGGGGATGCCTTGGGCATCCCCAAGCTTAGATGCTTAAGTCTTCTTAAAATATGCAGGGATGAACCACCGGGGCATCCCCAAGCTTAGAGCTTTCACTCCTCTTGATCATAGTATATCATACTGCTCTCTTGACCCTTGAAAACTTCCTTCACACCAAACTTCAAGCAAACTCATTAGAGGGTTAGTGCATAATCAAAAATTCACATGTTCAGAGGTGACACAATCATTCTTAACACTTCTGGACATTGCACAAAACTTCTGAAAGTTAATGGAACAAAGAAACTCATTCAACTTAACAAAAGCGGCAATGCGAAATAAAAGGCAGAATCTGTCAAAAACAGAACAGTCCGTAAACAAATTTTAAAATGGCACCAGACTTGCTCAAACGGAAAAACTCAAAACTAATGAAAGTTGCGTACATATCTGAGGATCACGCTCGTAAATTGGCAGATTTTTCGAATTTTCTACAGAGACTTGTGCCCAGATTCGTGACAGACAACAATGCTGTTTCTGCGCAGCGATCTCAAATATAACATCAACTTTAACATAGAAACTTTACTTGGCACAAAAACATGATAAGGAGAGGTTGCTACAGTAGTAAACAACTTCCAAGACTCAAATATAAAACAAAGTACTGTAGTAAAAAAACACATGGGTTATCTCCCAAGAAGTTCTTTCTTTATAGCCATTAAGATGGGCTTAGCAGTTTTGGTGATGCACTCGCAAGAAATAGAAGTTGAAGCAAAAGAGAGCATCAAGAGGCAAATTGAAAACACATTTAAGTCTAACATGCTTCCTATGCATAGGAATCTTGTAAATAAACAAGTTCATGAAGAGCAAAGTAACAAGCATAGGAAGATAAAACAAGTGTAGCTTCAAAAATTTCAGCACATAGAGAGGCATTTTAGTAACATGAAAATTTTTACAACCATATTTTCCTCTCTCATAATAACTTTCAGTAGCAACATGAGCAAACTCAACAATATAACTATCACATAAAGCATTCTTATCATGAGTCTCATGCATAAAATAATTACTACTCCCAACATAAGCATAGTCATTCTTATTAATTGTAGTGGGAGCAAATTCAACAAAGTAGCTATCAAATATAGGAGGTATATTGTAATCATAATCAAATTTATCCTCCATAACAGGTGGTAACAAAAGACTACTATCATTATAATCATCATAAATGGGAGGCAAAGTATCATCAAAGTAAATTTTCTCCTCAATGCTTGGGGGACTAAAAATATCATGCTCATCAAAGCCAGCTTCCCCAAACTTAGAATTTTCCATAGCATTAGCAACAATAGTGTTCAAAGCATTCATATTAATATGTTCCATGGGTTTTTAATTTTCGCATCAAACCATCCATGTCTTAAATCAGGAAATAGAATAAAAAGGTCATTGTTGTCCATTATGCCTAACTAGTGTAAACAAGAAACCAAATGTCGCAATTGCAGAGTCTAAAGGAAATAGCCGAGCACACACACAATGGCGCGAAAAAGTACCCGGCCGGAGTATGAGTGCCTTTTACCTTTCCTCCCCGGCAACGGCGCCAGAAAAGTACTTGATGTCTACGGGTGCTTCTATTCTTGTAGGCAGTGTTGGGCCTCCAAGAGCAGAGGTTTGTAGAACAGCAGCAAGTTTCCCTTAAATGGATTACCCAAGGTTTATCGAACTCGGGGAGGAAGAGGTCAAAGATATCCCTCTCATGCAACCCGCAACCACAAAGCAAGAAGTCTCTTGTGTCCCAAACACACCTAATAGGTGTACTAGTTCGGCGAAGAGATAGTGAAATACAAGTGGTATGAATGAATATGAGCGATAGTACGGCGCAAAAATAGCTGCGGCGTGCAGTTGATGGTAGTAATATTGCAGGAAGTAAACATGCAGTAGTAACGCAGCAGTAGTAACTCAGTAAACCAGTAAACAAGTAGTGATAGCAGTATTTAGGAACAAGGCCTAGGGATTAGACTTTCACTAGTGGACACTCTCAACTTTGATCACATAACAGAATAGATAAATGCATACTCTACACTCTTGTTGGATGATGAACACATTGCGTAGGATTACACGAACCCTCAATGCCGGAGTTAACAAGCTCCACAATTCAATGTTCATATTTAAGTAACCTTAGAGTGTAAGATAGATCAATACGACTAAACCAAGTACTAACGTAGCATGCACACTGTCACCTTCATGCTTATGTAGGAGGAATAATACACATCAATACTATCATAGCAATAGTTAACTTCGCAATCTACAAGAGATCATGATCATAGCATAAACCAAGTACTAACACGGATGCACACACTGTCACCATTACATCGTGCAGGAGGAATAAAACTACTTTAATAACATTGCTAGAGTAGCACATAGATAAATTGTGATACAAAATACATTGCAATCATAAAGAGATATAAATAAGCACTTCATTATGCCATTCATAAGTGAATAAGTATTCTGTGAAATATAGCCTAAGAGACCCACACGGTGCACACACTGTCACCTTTACACACGTGGGACAAGGAGTCTCCGGAGATCACATAAGTAAACTCACTTGACTAGCATAATGACATCTAGATTACAAGCATCATCATATGAATCTCAATCATGTAAGGCAGCTCATGAGATTATTGTATTGAAGTACATAGGAGAGAGATGAACCACATAGCTACCGGTACAGCCCCGAGCCTCGATGGAGAACTACTCCCTCCTCATGGGAGCAGCAGCGGTGATGAAGATGGCGGTGGAGATGGCAGCGATGTCGATGGAGAAGCCTTCGGGGGCACTTCCCCGTCCGGCGGGAACAGAGACTGTCCCCCGGATCTTGGCTTCGCGATGGCGGCGGCTCTGGAAGGTTTTGCGTGCCGTGGCTTCTTCTTCGGGGTTTTAGGTCAGGACCTTTAAATAGGCGAAAGGGGAGCCTCGGAGGGGCAGGGCCACCACACCATAGGCGGCGCGGCCCCCCCCGCGCGGGGGTGGTGTGGGGCCCCCAGGGCTTCCCTCTGGCGGCTCTCGGGTGTTGGATGGTTCGGGAAAAATAGGAACCTGGGCGTTGATTTCGTCCGATTGAGAATATTTCGTTACTAGGATTTCGAAACCAAAAACAGGAGAAAAACTGGCACTTCGGCATCTTGTTAATAGGTTAGTTCCAGAAAATGCACGAATATGACATAAAGTGTGCATAAAACATGTAGATATCATCAATAAAGTAGCATGGAACATAAGAAATTATCGATACGTCGGAGACGTATCAGGTCCCTGTGCAGAAGAATAGCGTGGAGGCTCCACATGACCATAATGTTGATGTGATGAGCTCGCTGCATCGGATGACGAGTCGAGGTGTTCCTCGGCCTCTTCTGTGCCGTCCCCTGCATGATGGCCTTCTCCTTTTATGTATGCATTTAGCTCATTTTCTGTGACCGACCACCTTTCCTGGAATCAAGGTTAAACAAAGCAGGTGCAGGCAATCGTACTAGCTTTTCAGTTTTCTTAGTTGTTCTCCAATTTTTCTTATAGAATGTTATCTTATAAGACAGGTTGCTCAAATTAGACGTATCCAAAACAAAGTCATGTTTAATCATGGAAACAACATCAAGTTTCTCTATGGAGAGCTGAATATCAAGATGGTGAGGTTCTAGACCATGCATAGCTAATAAACGAGAGGCGATGAGACCTCCACAAATTCCTCCCTTCTCACGGTTCTACAAGCTATCAAAGCACCCAAATTATAAGTCCTATGATGTTGCAATGCAGCAGCTAAGAAAGCCATATCTTGGGTAGACAACTTATTTGCATTCCTTCTAGCAAGAACGCACTTTGTGATGAAATAAGCAAAGTAGCGAATAGCTGGGAGTTGAATACTACTGATTTTACCACTATCATCGGAGAAGCTTCTCCCTTGACAAATCATCATGTATAGACTCAAGAGCTCCCGCGGCAGTCCCCTAACCTTCTCGCATGATCCCCATCGTGGCACTCTAATTGTTGCACAAAAGTCATCAAAGGGCAAGTTGACAATTTTATTATAAATTTTGTAGCGAACCATGGGGTTAGTTTGGGACCGATTGAATTCAAAATCCTGCACCACTGACATGGTTAGTTTTGCATATTGGTAAGGTTCATCAACAACGAAACTTTCCAACCCTGCATTGGAAATCAGTTTTTGAACATCTTGCAAGATTCCCGCATTCCGCATAAAATCAGTGCATGGGTAGTAGGAGGGGTATACTCCCTCTTCGCGGTGAACTCTCATGACTTCTTGTACCTCCAATTCTTGTTGATTTAGTTGGTGCCTATTCCACTCCATTTTCTGAAATTTTTCAACAATCATTGTAAAATTTGATTTCAAGGTATATCATTGAGGGAAACTACTATAGGAACTTGCTAGAGTACTAATCATGCATCAAAACTAATTTTTACAACTTATAACAAGCATGCACGCTCACTAAACATGTTCCCTACAGCAGCAAAATATTCAAGATATACTCAACCAAACAAAATTCTATTTGGATAATCAAAGGAGTCACATACCGGAGAGCAAATGTGCCAAATTTCAGACAGAAATCTGGGCTGAGCAAAGAGATCGAGAAATCTTGAGCTCTTGAGCAGAAACGCAAGTGAGAGAAAGTGAGTACGAGTTTTTTCGGGAGAGAGAGTGAGATGGAAGAAAGAGATGAGTGAGTGGGGCAAGGAGGGGCCGACCACGGGTGGCGCGCCCTCCTGCTGGCTGCGCCGGCCCATGGGTTCCAGCCCCGGGTGCCCCATGGTCAGCCCTGGTGCTCCAGTGCCCCTTCGAAAAATAAGACTACCAGTATAATATTTGTAAATTTTCGAGAACTTCGAAAAATGCACATTTCTGGGTGTTAAAGTAATTATTACGGCGCGGGAAAATGATTTCCAAAATCTTAAACAACTAAAGCATCTTGCAAAACAAAAAGTGCTACAGCAAGTAAAACAAGTGGAGGAAGAAAGAAGTGTTGTTTAGCTCTCTTATGCATTTAAAATATACTTGTTAACAAGGTTGATCAAGTCTTGCTACCAAATAAATTTTATATGACATAAGAAGAAATAAACCTCAAATCAATCATGTTACCTTATATTGAATTCATATGGATCCAATCACAAGAGTTTGATATTCTTCTTTAGGCTCATATATAGGACAATCAATGGATCCCACCTTGATAGTTTTCAAATTAAAAATTGTATTAACTCCATATACTTTATCAATCCTCTTGGGAAAATAGACAGTATGTTCCTTATCTTCGACATTGAAAGTAACTTTTCCTTTATTGCAATCAATAACAGCCCCTGCAGTATTAAGAAAGGGTCTTCCAAGAATAATAGACATATTATCATATTTGGGCATTTCCAACACAACAAAACCAGTTAATGTTAAGCAATTTTGAGTAACTTGAACAGGAACATCTTCACATACACCAACAGGAACAGCAGTAGATTTATTAGCCATTTGCAAAGATATATCAGTTGGTATCAACTTATCTAAATCAAGTCTCTTGTAAAGAGAAAAAGGCATCACACTAACTCCTGCTCCCAAATCACATAGAGCAGTTCTAACATAATTATTCTTGATGGAACAAGGAATAGTCGGTATACCTGGGTCTCCCAGCTTCTTTGGAACCTTGCCATTGAAAGAGTAATTAGCGAGCATAGTGGAAATCTCCTCATTAGGAATTTTCCTTTTGTTAGAGACAATATCTTTCATGTACTTTGAATAAGGAGGTAATTTAATAGCATCAGTCAAAGGGATTTGCAAAAACAAGGGTTTCATCCAATCACAAAATTTATTATAGTGTTCCTCCTCCTTTGATTTTAGTTTCTTAGCAGGAAAAGGCATTTGCTTTTGAACCCAAGGTTCACTTTCACTACCATGTTTCTTAGTAATAAAATCTTCTTTAGTGTACTTTTTATTTTTAGCATGCTTTTCAGGTTCTTTTTCAATCTCTTCTTTATCAGGAGTATCATTCTTATCATTATCTTCATCATGTTCATTACCACTTTCAGTTTCAGCATCAGAAATAGAAATACTATTAGGATCATTAACAGGTTCAGAGGATTCTACAACAGTTTTATGTTTGTTCTTCTTTTTCTTAGAAGGACTATCAGTTTCTTTAGTTCATTGAGAATCTTGTTCAATTCTTTTGGGGTGCCCTTCAGGATATAGAGGATCCTGGGTAGAAACACCGCCTCTAGTTGTTACTTCATAAGCATGTTTTTCTTCATGAGTGTTTTTTAACAAGTCATTTTGTACTTTAGTAAGTTGATCAATTTGAGTTTGAATCTTATTAAAATGTTTAACAAGCATCTTAATATCATTGGAGGTTCTCTCCACAATATCATGCAATTTACTAATAGCTTGAGAATTTTCCATTAGATGATTCTCTACTCTCATATTAAAATTATTTTGCTTAACAATATAATTATCAAATTCATCTAAACATTGATCAGGAGGTTTTGAATAAGGAATATCTCCTCTATCAAAGCGTTGAAGAGAATGTACCTCAATTGTGGATGAAGGGGGAATTATCTTACATAGGTCTTCTATTGGAGGCAAATTCTTCACATCTTCAGATTTAATACCCTTCTCCATAAGAGATTTCTTGGCTTCCCTCATATCTTCATCATTTAATTCAATCATACCCCTCTTCTTCAATATTGGTGTCGGGGTTGGTTCAGGTGTAGACCAATCATCATGATTTTTGCTTATCTTAGCCAATAATTCTTCAGCTTCGTCCGGAGTTCTTTTCCTGAAAACACAATCAGCACAACTATCCAGGTATGCCCTAGACTCAATGGTTAGTCCACTATAAAATATATCAAGTAAATCATGCTTTTCCAAATCATGTCCAGGCCGAGCTCTTATAAGAGAGCAAAATCTTGCCCAAGCTTCAGGCAATTTCTCTCCATCTTCTTGATCAAAACTATAAATTCTCTGCAGAGCAATATGTTGAGCACTAGCGGGAAAGTATTTTCGAAAGAAAACATCAAGCAAACAACTTGGACTATCAATAGAATCAGGAGGCAAATTATTATACCAAATCTTAGCATCATCCTTTAATGAGAAAGGGAAAATCTTAGCAACAAAATAAGTACGCATCTTAACATCATCAGAAAACAAGCTACTTAAAGTGGAAAGCTCATTCATATGTTCTAAAACACTCTCTTTTTCAGTACCACAAAAAGGTGTTTTCTCAACAATAGATATGTGAGATAAATCAAGAGAAAAGTCATAATCTTTATCCTTAATGTTTATAGGAGATGTGGCAAATTTAGGATCAGGAGACAGTTTATATCTAACAGCATGTTGTGCAATAAGATTTTTAAGGTTACTTGTACTAGTAGTAGCATTGCATTTATCAATAAAATCATCACCAACTTCCACATAATCTTCATCAAGATCATCAGTCTCAGGTGAATTAACAGGTGTAACAGTATTTTCATTAGGAGTTTCAGTATTTTCAATTTGTCTAGACCTAGCAATTGTAGCATCTAGAAAAGGACCTAATGAACCAATATTATCAAGCACAGTAGAAGCATCATCAAAATTATCAGAGGAATTTTCAGATTCAGCAGAAATACCAACACGTGAAGTTTGTGGTGGTGAAACAAGTTGACTTATCACAGATGGTGAATCAAGAGCAGCGGAGGTACTCAGAGTTGTACCTTTTCTTGTAGTGGATGGTAATATGGCGACTTTAGTATCGCGAGGTTTACCCATGATGGAGGATTTGCAGCGAACAATATCAATCCAAGTGAACTTGCAAATAAAGCTATGCTCCCCAGCGCCAGAAAATAGTCTTGATGACCCACAAGTATAGGGGATCGCAACAGTCTTCGAGGGAAGTATTACCCAATTTATTGATTCGACACAAGGGGAGACAAAGAATACTTGTAAGCCTTAACAGCGGAGTTGTCAATTCAGCTGCACTGGAAATAGACTTGCTCGCAAGAGTTTATAGCAACAGTTTTATAGCGGTAGGAATAGTGAAATAACAGCAGCAAGAAATAAAGACAGCAGTAGTGATTATAGTAAACAGAGGGTTAAAATACTGTAGGCACGGGGATGGATGAACGGGCGTTGCATGGATGAGAGAATTCATATAACAATCATGGTAGGGCATTTGCAGGTAATAATAAAGCGGTATCCAAGTACTAATCAATCCATAGGCATGTGTTCCGTATATAGTCGTACGTGCTCGCAATGAGAAACTTGCACAACATCTTTTGTCCTACCAGCCGGTGGCAGCCGGGCCTCTAGGGAAACTACTGGAAATTAAGGTACTCCTTTTAATAGAGTACCGGAGCAAAGCATTAACACTCCGTGAACACATGTGATCCTCACATCACCGCCTTCCCCTCCGGTTGTCCCAATTCTTGTCACTTTGGGGCCTCGGGTTCCGGACAGCAACGTGTGTATACAACTTGCAGGTAAGATCATAAAACAATGCATATCATGATGAAACAATAACATGTTCAGATCTGAGATCATGGCACTCGGGCCCTAGTGACAAGCATTAAGCATAACAAGTTGCAACAATATCATAAAAGTAACATCTACGGATACTAGGCACCATGCCCTAACAATCTTGTGACTATTACATGATCAATCTCATCCAATCCCTACCATCCCCTTCAGCCTACATCGGGGGAAGTACTCACACATGGATGGGGGAAACATGGCTGGTCGATGGAGAGGCGTCGGTGGTGATGGCGGTGATGATCCCCTCCAATTCCCCGTCCCGGTGGAGTGCCAGAACGAAGTTTCTGGTCCCGAGGCGGAGTTTCGCGATGGCGGCGGCGTACTGGATGGTCTCTGGAAATATGGTCGAAACCCCCAGGCGTTTTTAGTTCGAAAGGCATATATAGTCGAAAAGGAAGCGTCGGGGGGCCGCCGAGGCGCCCAGACCATAGGGCGGCGCGCCCCCCTCCAGGCCGCGCCGGCCTGTGGTCTGGGGGCCACGCCCCCCTGGTTCGCCCTTTCGGCCCTTCATCTTCACGGTAAAAATAGGCCCATTGCGATTATTTCCGAGGTTTTTCCTGAAAGTCGAATTTCTGCACAAAAACTAGACACCAGTGCAATTCTGCTGAAAACAACGTTAGTCCATGTTAGTTGTATCCAAAATACATAAATTAGAGGCAAAACAATAGCAAAAGTGTTCGGGAAAGTAGATACGTTTTGGACGTATCATCCACTATAAAATATATCAAGTAAATCATGCTTCTCCAAATCATGTCCAGGCCGAGCTCTAATAAGAGAGCAAAATCTTTCCCAAGCTTCAGGCAATTTCTCTCCATCTTCTTGATCAAAACTATAAATTCTCTGCAGAGCAATATGTTGAGCACTAGCGGGAAAGTATTTCCGAAAGAAAACATCAAGCAAACAACTTGGACTATCAATAGAATCAGGAGGCAAATTATTATACCAAATCTTAGCATCATCCATTAATGAGAAAGGGAAAATCTTAGCAACAAAATAAGTACGCATCTTAACATCATCAGAAAACAAGCTACTTAAAGTAGAAAGCTCATTCATGTGCTCTACAGCACTTTCTTTTTCAGTACCACAGAAAGGTGTTTTATCAACAATAGATATATGAGATAAATCAAGAGAAAAAGTCATAATCTTTATCCTTAATGTTTATAGGAGATGTGGCAAATTTAGGATCAGGAGACAATTTATATCTAACAGCATGTTGTGCAATAAGCTTTTTAAGGTTACTTGTACTAGTAGTAGCATTGCATTTATCAATAAAATCATCACCAACTTCCACATAATCTTCATCAAGATCATCAGTCTCAGGTGAATTAACAGGAGTTTCAGTATTTTCAATTTGTCTAGACCTAGCAATTGTAGCATCTAGAAAAGGACCTAATGAACCAGTATTATCAAGCACAGTAGAAGCATCATCAAAATTATCAGAGGAATTTTCAGATTCAGCAGAAATACCAACACGTGAAGTTTGTGGTGGTGAAACAAGTTGACTTATCACAGATGGTGAATCAAGAGCAGCAGAGGTACTCAGAGTTGTACCTTTTCTTGTAGTGGATGGTAATATGGCGACTTAGTATCGCGAGGTTTACCCATGATGGAGGATTTGCAGCGAACAATATCAATCCAAGTGAACTTGCAAATAAAGCTATGCTCCTCGGCAACGGCGCCAGAAAATAGTCTTGATGACCCGAAGTATAGGGGATCGCAATCTTCGAGGGAAGTATTACCCAATTTATTGATTCGACACAAGGAGACAAAGAATACTTGTAAGCCTTAACAGCGGAGTTGTCAATTCAGCTGCACTGGAAATAGACTTGCTGCAAGAGTTTATCGCAACAGTTTTATAAAGTAGGAATAGTGAAATAACAGCGCGGTAAAATAAAGACAGCGGTAGTGATTATAGTAAACAGCAGGGTTAAAATACCGTAGGCACGGGGATGGATGAACGGGCGTTGCATGGATGAGAGAATTCATATAACAATCATGGTAGGGCATTTGCAGGTAATAATAAAGCGGTATCCAAGTACTAATCAATCCATAGGCATGTGTTCCGTATATAGTCGTACGTGCTCGCAATGAGAAACTTGCACAACATCTTTTGTCCTACCAGCCGGTGGCAGCCGGGCCTCTAGGGAAACTACTGGAAATTAAGGTACTCCTTTTAATAGAGTACCAGTAAAGCATTAACACTCCGTGAACACATGTGATCCTCACATCACCGCCTTCCCCTCCGGTTGTCCCAATTCTTGTCACTTTGGGGCCTCGGGTTCCGGACAGCAACGTGTGTATACAACTTGCAGGTAAGATCATAAAACAATGCATATCATGATGAAACAATAACATGTTCAGATCTGAGATCATGGCACTCGGGCCCTAGTGACAAGCATTAAGCATAACAAGTTGCAACAATATCATAAAAGTAACATCTACGGATACTAGGCACCATGCCCTAACAATCTTATGACTATTACATGATCAATCTCATCCAATCCCTACCATCCCCTTCAGCCTACAGCGGGGGAATTACTCACACATGGATGGGGGAAACATGGCTGGTTGATGGAGAGGCGTCGGTGGTGATGGCGGCGATGATCCCCTCCAATTCCCCGTCCCGGAGTGCCGAACGGAGTTTCGGTCCCGAGACGGAGTTTCGCGACGGTGGCGGCGTGCTGGATGGTTTCTGTGACTTTGACTTCCCGTCTCGCGTTTTTAGATCGAAACCATTAAGTAGTCCGGAGGGCGTCGAGGCTGGCCGAGGCGGCCACACGCTAGGGCGGCGTGCCCCTCCTCCAGGCCGCGCCGCCTAGTGTCGGGGGCCTGGGCCTCCCCCAGCCTGCCCTTCAGCTCCGTGATTCTTCGGAAAATAAGCCCTTCGACATAAATTCCGAGGATTTTCCTGAAAGTTGAATTTCTGCACAAAATCGAGACAGCAGAGCAATTCTGCTGAAAACAGCGTTAGTCCGTGTTAGTTGTATCCAAAATACACAAATTAGAGGCAAAACAATAGCAAAAGTGTTCGGGAAAGTAGATACGTTTTGGACTTATCACTCCTCCATAAACTGCCGAAGATAATTCATAGTGAGAGCAAAAGGTTGATCACCTTGGAAATCCGGCGTAATCGTGGCAATGGCGAGGTCCTCATGCCGCGGCGTAATTGCTCCGACAACATGGTAGCGGCATTGCTGGGGGCGGCTGTCGACATGCAGCACCTCATAATCACCAGGTAGGAACGGTACAGGGTCAACGGCAAAGTTCGCCATTGCTGCACCTGCAGATAACTCCGATGAGGCCGGAGCTGGGGCAGAGCTACAGTGCAAGCCAGGGTTTGGTGGAGGGGATTGACTGGGAGGCGGAACGGCAATGACAGGGTTCTGTTGGGGTAAAAGAGGTAAATCCGAAGTTACCATAGAAGCTTGGGCCTTATGCGGAATATGCCTTGGACCCAGGGTCAGGTCAAGAAAAGGGTCAGCAGTCTCAGCCCTTGGATTTGCAATCCGACGGTCATTGCTCTCCAAAGAAATATGCAAATCTGTTCTTTCCTTTGTCTGCACATCTATTTCCTTAGGAACCCATTGCTTCCTAAGTGGCAAATTATTGGAAAAAAGGCAGTCAATCTTCACATGCCCTTCTCTGCGGCAAGAATGACATTTTATTATTTTTAAACAATCTCTACGAATATGTCCAGGCAAAAGGCAACGTGAGCAAGTTGGGCCATTGGCGGGCCAAGAATGTCCAGCTTGAGATGGCCTGGCTGGCGGCTGTTGAAGCCGTTGGAAGGCAGAGACACGGGGGCCAAGGGGTTGGGCCGCAGCAGGGGTTCTTGCAGGCGATCAAAGGCCAAAACACGGGGCCCAGCTGGCGTGGAGCTATTGATTTGAATGCCTGGATTCCCGCTCGCAGAAGGAAGGGACTGAGTGACCGGATTGAAAACCGAAGAAACCAGAATAGTTGTCTGTTGAGCATTTCCTCCTGGGTTTCCTCGGAAGATAACAGCTAATTGCTCCGCCGATAAATGCATAGCAATAAGATCGCGTAATTCCTGGAGGTGAGCTGGAGAAAGGGAATCCAGAGGGGAAGTAACAGCTCGATCTTCATGATCAAATCTGAAGCAATGGAGGACCTGTGAGCAGGTATGACCTGCAGCAATGATATCTTCAAGATCGTCCCTTGCCTCAGAAGACAGTTTACTCAAAAAGGAGGTTTTCACAGCTGCCAACGGAGGCCTTGAGCTTTCTGCAGTGCAGTGGCCAAGAGGCACAAGATTTGCTCCAGAAAGAGGCTGCCTTACAATGTCAGCATAAGACTTTTGACCAACAACTGACCATGTGCGAGATTCTTCTACCTCCCACTGACGCAGTTCTCAAACAAAATTCGGGTCGCCATTTCCTAGAGAGCAAAAAAGACCACAAACTCAGCACACATAAAGTGTCTCAGATTATGAACAAAAAACCCAACTTGCTGATTGTGAACTAAGAATCTGTATGTTCTATCTCGCAGAAAGAGCACATTAAAATCCTCTGCTATGCCACCCAGGCAAGCCTGAAGCATATGACTGACATGAAAAGGATCTAGCCGAAGAGTAGATCGACCGAAAGAAGCAACCAAAAAGAATTCCTTTGAAGAAGCCATGGAAGAGAACGCAACTGGGCAATGAAATTCCTTCCAAATCTTATGCTGAATATCCAATCCCGGACAGAGATCCAATTTGGGCGCAGTTTGGGAGGGTACCTGAGCTTGACGAATGCTGGATGCCTCTGGTAGATCCAAGTCACGATCACCAACAGAGATGCGATGACAAGGCATGAAGATCGTAGATCCAGATCGGATGATCTCATTAGCTTTCAGGAATCGAGTGTCCACAGCAGAACCTTTCTCATCAATCAGCACAAGACGACGTGCATTGCGACGGAGGTAGAGAAATCCGTCATAGGTGCGGATCGGAGGGCGGGACGAGAGAAGAGTCGAGAAGACTACAGGCCACCGGAGAGGAGTCTCCATGGGGCAGGAAGGGGAGGAGCTCACCGTTGCCAAGGGGGCAGGACCTAGGCGGCCAGGCCGCCGGCCGCCACGAGATCGCCGATCGCCCTCATCGCATCTTCCCACGGAAGGGTTTTACGGAAGCAACAAAGCATTGGTCGCAGGAGTCCCATAAATTCATTTTTAACTCTTTATCTTTCCTTATTTGTTCTGTGCGACCATAATTCCAATCCCACGAGATTTCTCTTTACCTAACCCGCAAATAAAGCTTCCCGAAGCCTTGTCTTCTTCAACTCTTTCAGATCTTCATCACCACATGCGCTTATTCAGCTCCGGGCAAAGGAAAACCTCTTGGCCTCATGCCTCTGTCATCGGACAACTTCTAGACTTCGTCCCTCGAAAATGAAAAGCGTGAAGCTCAAGGCCTCAACCCAAGAAACCGAGGGCCGTCTTACGACTCTTATGATGAAGACTTTGAGCCCTTCATGCATGAAGCTTCGCACGTCTGGAAGTAGCTGGAGTACTTCGCCATGGTGACGCCAGAAGACGAGGAGGAAGCCAAGAAACCTCACGGGAAAGGGCGTGTGGACTCTCTCAAGCTCATCTCCACCAACTACGCGTCACCCAAACGTAAGTTTAATGGAGTTGATGCAGGAACTTATGAGGAGACCACCGCTCGCACCTCTACAACAAAGAAAGTCACATTGAATGCTAGCATCAGTGTCAACCATTGGAGGAGTGGGACTTCAATCTCAAGGATGAACCAACACCACCAAGCAGGCCACTCCGAGGACTAAGCAACACATTAGTCAGCTGGAGAAGTATCAGAAGGAAGAACTCATTCATCAGGACATAGTGCGCCGACGCCTCCTGAACCTGGAGAACAAGAAAGAAATCAACAAGATAGTAGAAGTAATCATTGATTCAATGAACTCCGTGCGTTCTGAACTGCAGAAGGCTCTCCGTTGCATATCTTCTCTGGAGGAGATGAATAGGAAGCTCCGTGCGATTGTCTCCAACGCCATCCCTCCTCCTTGAAGCTGCTACGGTATTAAACAAGTAGCTAGTATGAACTAAATGGAATGCCTCATAGATTGTTGGTCGAAACAAATATTAACATTCCGGGATGGCGTCAGTGAGGCCAGGTAGGATGCACAAGAGATTGATATTTGTGCCATCACACCAGGCTCCCTGGCGTCACCCCGGAGTGTACAGTTAACCAAACATTCTAATCATCGTCACTAAAATGAAAGAAAGAGCCAAGTGGTATCAACTTGATAGCATATGCCTCATACTTTGTTGGTCGAAACAAATATTAACATTCCGGGATGGCGTCAGCGAGGCCAGGTAGGATGCACAAGAGATTGATATTTGTGCCATCACACCAGGCTCACTCACGCCACCCCAGAGAGTAGTGATCGACCAAACATTCTAATCATCGGCAAGTACAAAAACACCACCAAACCATCAAAAACACCACCAAACCACCAAAAACATTCTAATCATGCTCCAAAGGGATTATTCATCACTTGGTATAAACCAAGGGATTATTCATCACTTGGTTTTTAAAAAACCATCAGAAACTGTCCATTTGAGAGAAATAACATTGGGGTAATGTTAAAATGTTTGTCTCCATATTTGGGAGACATTTTTAATATTGGAGTCTAGCTAATGGAAATCAAGAACTAGTCTTGATCTCCAAATGGTGATTAGAGGGAATTTATTCATCTTAAGCAACATTAGGGACAAATGGGATCATGCAAGAGACTTGGGTCATTTGGATCATAAGGCATCAATTAAGGAGGCAACCAGGGACAAAGGGAAACATTTGATGATCCATTATCATAGGCAACAAAGCAACAATCTTATTCCCCTCTAATCTAGCTAGAGTCCTTAAAAGAAATTGTACTTAAAATAAAGTAGCTCTCTGTTGGTATTGATTACCAACATGAACTCAAGCCACTACTTGATCTTACTAATTCAACATGTGACTAATTGAGCATAAACTTATTTAGTTACTGTCAGCCACTGAATAATAGTACACCCATAAATTAAAGCCACATGTGCATGACACTTTAAGCTACCAAGAATAAAGGCCAACAGTGGATAAACATCAGCTCAACCATGTCTTGCACTAGAGGAAAAGTAACCAACATTGAAACTTGAACAGTCAAGTGACACTACAAGCAGCTCACACACACATGCAAACACATGTGTTGACAGTAACTAAACAGCAGAAGAACACCACCAGATATTCATGGGTACTTAGGATCAGTAGGGAATTGATAAAGCAGTGAGGAGCAAGCATACCATCAGAAACTGTCCATTTGTGAGAAATAACATTGGGGTAATGTTAAAATGTTTGTCTCTATATTTGGGAGACATTTTTAATATTGGAGACTAGCTAATGGAAATCAAAAACAAGTCTTGATCTCCAAATGGTGATTAGAGGGAATGTATTCATCTTAAGCAACATTAGAGACAAATGGGATCATGCAAGGGACTTGGATCATTTGGATCATAAGGCATCAATTAAGGAGGCAACCAGGGACAAAGGGAAACATTTGATGATCCATTATCATAGGCAACAAAGCATCAATCTTATTCCCCTCTAATCTAGCTAGAGTCCTTAAAAGAAATTGTACTTAAAATAAAGTAGCTCTCTGTTGGTATTGATTACCAATAGGAACTCAAGCCACTACTTGATCTTACAAATTCAACATCTGACTAATTAAGCATAAACTTATTTAGTTACTGTCAGCCACTGAATAATAGTACACCCATAAAGTAAATCCACATGTGCATGACACTTTAAGCTACCAAGAATAAAGGCCAACAGTGGATAAACATCAGCTCAACCATGTCTTGCACTAGAGGAAAAGTAACCAACATTGAAACTTGAACAGTCAAGTGACACTACAAGCAGCTCACACACACATGCAAACACATGTGTTGACAGTAACTAAACAGCACAAGAACACCACCAGATATTCATGGGTACTTAGGATCAGTAGGGAATTGATAAAGCAGTGAGGAGCAAGCATACCATCAGAAACTGTCCATTTGTGAGAAATAACATTGGGGTAATGTTAAAATGTTTGTCTCTATATTTGGGAGACATTTTTAATATTGGAGACTAGCTAATGGAAATCAAGAACTAGTCTTGATCTCCAAATGGTGATTAGAGGGAATTTATTCATCTTAAGCAACATTAGGGACAAATGGGATCATGCAAGGGACTTGGATCATTTGGATCATAAGGCATCAATTAAGGAGGCAACCAGGGACAAAGGGAAACATTTGATGATCCATTATCATAGGCAACAAAGCATCAATCTTATTCCCCTCTAATCTAGCTAGAGTCCTTAAAAGAAATTGTACTTAAAATAAAGTAGCTCTCTGTTGGTATTGATTACCAATAGGAACTCAAGCCACTACTTGATCTTACTAATTCAACATCTGACTAATTAAGCATAAACTTATTTAGTTACTGTCAGCCACTGAATAATAGTACACCCATAAAGTAAAGCACATGTGCATGACACTTTAAGCTACCAAGAATAAAGGCCAACAGTGGATAAACATCAGCTCAACCATGTCTTGCACTAGAGGAAAAGTAACCAACATTGAAACTTGAACAGTCAAGTGACACTACAAGCAGCTCACACACACATGCAAACACATGTGTTGACAGTAACTAAACAGCACAAGAACACCACCAGATATTCATGGGTACTTAGGATCAGTAGGGAATTGATAAAGCAGTGAGGAGCAAGCATACCATCAGAAACCAACTAGATCAGGCAGTATCTGTTCTTATATTTGCATGACTATTTCTCTCAGATACATGGCATAGAAGCATTTCGTCGAGCAGTTTGTGCTCGCACGGGAGAAGAAGAGGGAGGGGAGGGGAGAGACCTCACCGACGATAGGGGTGGAGGAGGAGGTTGACGACGACGGTGATACGTCTCCAACGTATCGATAATTTCTTATGTTCCATGCTACTTTATTGATGATACCTACATGTTTTATGCACATTATATGTCATATTTATGCATTTTCTGGAACTAGCCTATTAACAAGATGCCGAAGAGCCAGTTGCTGTTTTCTGCTGTTTTTGGTTTCAGAAATCCTAGTAAGGAAATATTCTCGGAATTGGACGAAACTTTCGCCCAGGGTCCTATTTTTGCACGAAGCTTAGAAGACCGAAGAGATAACGAAGTGGGGCCACGAGGCAGCCGGGAGCTAGGGCGGCGCGGGCAGGCCCTGGCCGCGCGGCCCTACCCCCTAGGCACCTCGTGTGGCCCCCGCGTTGCCCTTCCGCCTACTTAAAGTCTCCGTCGCGAAACCCCCGTACGAGAGCCACGATACGGAAAACCTTCCGACGCCGCTGCGAATCCCATCTCGGGGATTCAGAGATCGCCTCCGGCACCCCTGCCGGAGGGGATTCATCTCCCGGAGGACTCTACACCGCCATGGTCGCCTCCGGAGTGATGAGTGAGTAGTTCACCCCTGGACCATGGGTCCATAGCAGTAGCTAGATGGTCGTCTTCTCCTTGTTGTGCTTCATTGTTGGATCTTGTGAGCTGCCTAACATGATCAAGATCATCTATCTGTAATTCTATATGTTGTGTTTGTCGGGATCCGATGGATAGAGAGTACTATGATTATGGTGATTATCAATCTATTGTTTATGTGTTGTTTATGATCTTGCATGCTCTCCGTTATTAGTAGAGGCTCTGGCCAAGTTTGTACTCTTAACTCCAAGAGGGAGTATTTATGCTCGATAGTGGGTTCATGCCTCCATTGAATCTGGGAGTGACAGAAAGTTCTAAGGTTGTGGATGTGCTGTTGCCACTAGGGATAAAACATTGATTCTATATCTAAGGATGTAGTTGTCGATTACATTACGCACCATACTTAATGCAATTGTCTGTTGCTTAGCAACTTAATACGAATGGGGTTCGGATGATAACCTGAAGGTGGACTTTTTAGGCATAGATGCGTTGGATGGCGGTCTATGTACTTTGTCGTAATGCCCAATTAAATCTCACTATATTTATCATATCATGTATATGCATTGTTATGCCTTTCTCTATTTGTCAATTGCCCGACTGTAATTTGTTCACCCAACATGCTTTTATCTTATGGGAGAGACACCTCTAGTGAACTGTGGACCCCGGTCCTATTCTTTACATAGCATACAATCTACTGCAATTGTGTTTTACTGTTTTCTTTGCAAACATCTTCCACTCGATACGTTTAATCCTTTGTTACAGCAAGCCGGTGAGATTGACAACCTCACTGTTTCGTTGGGGCAAAGTACTTTGGTTTTGTTGTGCAGATTCCACGTTGGCGCCGGAATCCCTGTTGTTGCGCCGCATCACATTTCGCCACCATCAACCTTCAACGTGCTTCTTGGCTCCTACTGGTTCGATTAAACCTTGGTTTCATACTGAGGGAAACTTGCTTCTATACGCATCATACCTTCCACTTGGGGTTCCCAACGGACGTGTGCATCTACGCGTATCAAGCTAAATTTCTGGCGCCGTTGCCGGGGAGATCAAGACACGCTGCAAGGGGAGTCTCCACTTCTCAATCTCTTTACTTCGTTTTTGTCTTGCTTTATTTTATTTACTACTTTGTTTGCTGCACTAAATCAAAATACAAAAAAATTAGTTGCTAGTTTTACTTTATTTATTGTCTTGCTCTCTATATCAAAAACACAAAAAAATTAGTTACTTGCATTTACTTTATCTAGTTTGTTTTATTTACCGTTGCTAAAATGAATACCCCTGAAAATACTAAGTTGTGTGACTTCACAAATGCAAATAATAATGATTTCCTATGCACACCTATTGCTCCACCTGCTACTACATCAGAATTCTTTGAAATTAAACCTGCTTTACTAAATCTTGTCATGAGAGACCAATTTTCTGGTGTTAGTTCTGATGATGCTGCTGCCCATCTCAATAATTTTGTTGAACTTTGTGAAATGCAAAAGTATAAAGATGTAGATGGTGATATTATTAAATTGAAAGTGTTTCCTTTCTCATTAAGAGGAAGATCTAAAGATTGGTTGCTATCTTTGCCTAAGAATAGTATTGATTCATGGACTAAATGCAAGGATGCTTTTATTGGTAGATATTATCCTCCCGCTAAAATTATATCTTTGAGAAGTAGCATAATGAATTTTAAGCAATTAGATACTGAACATGTTGCTCAAGCATGGGAGAGAATGAAAACTTTGGTAAAGAATTGCCCAACCCATGGACTGACTGCTTGGATGATCATCCAAACCTTCTATGCAGGACTAAATTTTTCTTCGCGTAATTTATTGGATTCAGCTGCTGGAGGTACCTTTATGTCCATCACATTGGGGCGGCTACAAAACTTCTTGATGATATGATGATAAATTACTCTGAATGGCACACGGAAAGAGCTCCACAAGGTAAGAAGGTAAATTCTGTTAAAGAAACCTCTTCCTTGAGTGATAAGATTGATGTGATTATGTCTATGCTTGTGAATGGTAGATCTAATGTTGATCCAAATAATGTTCCTTTAGCTTCATTGGTTGCTCAAGAAGAAAATTTTGATGTGAATTTCATTAAAAATAATAATTTCAACAACAAGGCTTATAGGAACAACTCTGGTAATAACTATAGGCCATATCCTGCTAGTGGTAATGATTATGGTAGATATGAGGAAAGGATGCTAGAAATTGAAAGATCCACTAAAAACTTTATGCAATCACAATATGAGCAAAATCAATTGTTTACTAAAACTATGAATGAACAATCTACCTTGTTGAAAAATATAGGAAATCAACTTGAAAACTTGAATAGGGAGATTTCTGGTCTGCAAACTAAAATTTCAAATGCTGAAACCCGAATCTCATACATGTCTGCATCACAATCTTCTTTAATTAATAAAATGGCTGCTAAACCTGATGATATTGATAATAAGATTACTACTACAGCAAATGCCATCCAAGTTAGAATTAATGAGAATATAAGATTAATGGCTGAATTGCGTGCTAGGTGGGATAGAGAAGAAAATGAAAAACTAGCTAAAGAGAATAATGTAGCTAAAGTTTGGACTATTAACACCACTAGTAATGCTAATTCTTCACATGTTGCTGCACCTCCTACTATCAATGGTAAAATAATTGGTGTTGGCAATGTTTCTACTCCTAGTGCAAAGCGTACAAAACTGCCTGAAATTGCTAAAACTGCTGAAACTGCTTGTGATAAAACTGCTAAATTTTTTCCAACCTTGGGAACAATGATCCCATTGCTGTAGCTCATAATGATTTAGATTTTGATGATTGCCACATCTCTGAAGTTATAAAGTTCTTACAAAAACTTGCTAAAAGTCCTAATGCTAGTGCTATAAATTTAGCCTTTACAAAACATATTACAAATGCTCTCATAAAAGCTAGAGAAGAGAAACTAAAACTTGAAACTTCTATTCCTAGAAAGTTAGAAGATGGTTGGGAGCCCATCATTAAAATGAAATTCAATGACTTTGAATGTAATGCTTTATGTGATCTTGGTGCAAGTATTTCTTATGCCTAAAAAGATTTATGATATGCTTGACTTGCCACCATTGAAGAATTGTTATTTGGATGTTAATCTTGCCGATAATGTTAAAAAGAAACCTTTGGGGAGGATTGATAATGTGCACATTACGGTTAACAATAACCTTGTCCCCGTTGATTTTGTTGTCTTGGATATCGAATGCAATGCATCTTGTCCTATTGTGTTGGGAAGACCTTTTCTTCGAACCGTTGGTGCTGTTATTGATATGAGGGAAGGTAATATTAAATATCAATTTCCTCTCAAGAAAGGTATGGAACACTTCCCTAGAAAGAGAATGAAGTTGCCTTTTGATTCTATTATTAGAACAAGTTATGATGTTGATGCTTCTACTCTCGATGTTACTTGATTTGCACTTTCTGCGCCTAGCTGAAAGGCGTTAAAAAAAGCGCTTATGGGAGACAACCCATGTTTTTACCTACAGCAATATTTTGTTTTGTTGAGTCTTGGAAGTTGTTTACTACTGTAGCAACCTCTCCTTATCATGTTTTTGTGCCAAGTAAAGTTTCTATGTCAAAGTTGATGTTATATTTGGGATCGCTGCGCAGAAACAGCATTGCTGTCTGTCACGAATCTGGGCACAGTTCTCTGTAGAAAATTCGAAAAAATCTGCCAATTTACGAGCGTGATCCTCAGATATGTACGCAACTTTCATTAGTTTTGAGTTTTTCCATTTGAGCAAGTCTGGTGCCAGCTTTAAATTCGTCTTTACGGACTGTTCTGTTTTGACAGATTCTGCCTTTTATTTCGCATTGCCTCTTTTGCTATGTTGGATTTATTTCTTTGATCCATTAATGTCCAGTAGCTTTATGCAATGTCCAGAAGTGTAAAGAATGATTGTGCCACCTCTGAACATGTGAATTATTAATTGTGCACTAACCCTCTAATGAGTTTGCTTGAAGTTTGGTGTGAAGGAAGTTTTCAAGGGTCAAGAGAGGAGAATGATATACTATGATCAAGAGGAGTGAAAGCTCTAAGCTTGGGGATGCCCCGTGGTTCACCCCTGCATATTCTAAGAAGACTCAAGCGTCTAAGCTTGGGGATGCCCAAGGCATCCCCTTCTTCATCGACAACATCATCAGGTTCCCCTGAAACTATATTTTTATTCAATCACATCTTGTGTTCTTTACTTGGAGCGTCGGTTTGTTTTTGTTTTTGTTTTTGTTTGAATAAAATGGATCCTAGCATTCACTTTGTGGGAGAGAGACACGCTCCGCTGTTGCATATGGACACATGTGTCCTTAGGCTTTACTCATAATGTTCAAGGCAAAGTTTCTTCTTCGTTAAATTGTTATATGGTTGGAATTGGAAAATGCTACATGTAGTAATTCTAAAATGTCTTGGATAATGTGATACTTGGCAATTGTTGTGCTCATGTTTAAGCTCTTGCATCATATGCTTTGCACCCATTAATGAAGAAATACATAGAGCTTGCTAAAATTTGATTTGCATATTTGGTCTCTCTAAGGTCTAGATAATATCTAGTATTGAGTTTTGAACAACAAGGAAGACGGTGTAGAGTCTTATAATGTTTACAATATGTCTTTTATGTGAGTTTTGCTGCACCTGTTCATCCTTGAGTTTGCTTCAAATAACCTTGCTAGCCTGAACCTTGTATCGAGAGGGAATACTTCTCATGCATCCAAAATCCTTGAGCCAACTACTATGCCATTTGTGTCCACCATAACTACCTACTACATGGTATTTCTCCGCCATTCCAAAGTAAATTGCTTGAGTGCTACCTTTAAAATTCCATCATTCACCTTTGCAATATATAGCTCATGGGACAAAATAGCCTTAAAAACTATCGTAGTATTGAATATGTACTTATGCACTTTATATTTTATTAAGTTGCTTGTTGTGCGATAACCATGCTTCTGGGAACGCCATCAACTATTGTTGAATATCATGTGAGTTGCTATGCATGTCCGTCTTGTCTGAAGGATCTATCATTTTAGTGGTTGGAGCATGCAAAATTGTTAGAGAAGAACATTGGGCCGCTAACTAAAGCCATGAATCATGGTTGAAGTTTCAGTTTTGGACATATATCCTCAATCTCATATGAGAATAATAATTGTTGCTACATGCTTATGCATTTAAGAGGAGTCCATTATCTGTTGTCCATGTTGTCCCGGTATGGATGTCTAAGTTGAGAATAATCAAAAGCGAGAAATCCAAAATGCGAGCTTTCTCCTTAGACCTTTGTACAGGCGGCATGGAGGTACCCTTTGTGACACTTGGTTGAAACATGGCATGCGAAGATCCGGTAGTCCAAGCTAAGTAGGACGAGGTGCGGACACTATTAGTACACTATGCATGAGGCTTGCAACTTGTAAGATATAATTTTCATAACTCATATGCTTTATTACTACCGTTGACAAAATTGTTTCATGTTTTCAAAATAAAAGCTCTAGCACAAATACAGCAATCGATGCTTTCCTCTTTGAAGGACCATTCTTTTACTTTTATTGTTGAGTCAGTTTACCTATCTCCTTCCACCTTAAGAAGCAAACACTTGTGTGAACTGTGCATTGATTCCTACATACTTGCATATTGCATTTGTTATATTACTTTATGTTGACAATATCCATGAGATATACATGTTATAAGTTGAAAGCAACCGCTGAAACTTAATCTTCCTTTGTGTTGCTTCAACACCTTTACTTTGATTTATTGCTTTATGAGTTAACTCTTATGCAAGACTTATTGATGCTTGTCTTGAAAGTACTATTCATGAAAAGTCTTTGCTTTATGATTCAGTTGTTTACTCATGTCATTACCTTTGCTTTGATCGCTGCATTCATTACATATGTTTACAAATAGTATGATCAAGATTATGATGGCATGTCACTTCAGAAATTATCTTTGTTATCGTTTTACCTTCTCGGGACGAGAACTAAGCTTTAGATGCTGATACGTCTCCAACGTATCGATAATTTCTTATGTTCCATGCTACTTTATTGATGATACCTACATGTTTTATGCACATTATATGTCATATTTATGCATTTTCTGGAACTAACCTATTAACAAGATGCCGAAGAGCCAGTTGCTGTTTTGTTTTTGGTTTCAGAAATCCTAGTAAGGAAATATTCTCGAATTGGACGAAACTTTCGCCCAGGGTCCTATTTTTGCACGAAGCTTCCAGAAGACCGAAGAGATAACGAAGTGGGGCCACGAGGCAGCCAGAGCTAGGGCGGCGCGGCCGGCCCTGGCCGCGCGGCCCTACCCCCGGGCACCTCGTGGCCCCCGCGTTGCCCTTCCGCCTACTTAAAGTCTCCGCGAAACCCCCGTACCGAGAGCCGGAAAACCTTCCCGGCCGCCGTGAATCCCATCTCGGGGATTCGGGAGATCGCCTCCGCACCCCGAGAGGGATTCATCTCCCGGAGGACTCTACACCGCCATGGTCGCCTCCGGAGTGATGAGTGAGTAGTTCACCCTGGACCATGGGTCCATAGCAGTAGCTAGATGGTCGTCTTCTCCTTGTTGTGCTTCATTGTTGGATCTTGTGAGCTGCCTAACATGATCAAGATCATCTATCCGTAATTCTATATGTTGTGTTTGTCGGGATCCGATGGATAGAGAGTACTATGATTATGGTGATTATCAATCTATTGTTTATGTGTTGTTTATGATCTTGCATGCTCTCCGTTATTAGTAGAGGCTCTGGCCAAGTTTGTACTCTTAACTCCAAGAGGGAGTATTTATGCTCGATAGTGGGTTCATGCCTCCATTGAATCTGGGACAGTGACAGAAAGTTCTAAGGTTGTGGATGTGCTGTTGCCACTAGGGATAAAACATTGATTCTATATCTAAGGATGTAGTTGTCGATTACATTACGCACCATACTTAATGCAATTGTCTGTTGCTTAGCAACTTAATACGAATGGGGTTCGGATGATAACCTGAAGGTGGACTTTTTAGGCATAGATGCAGTTGGATGGCGGTCTATGTACTTTGTCGTAATGCCCAATTAAATCTCACTATATTTATCATATCATGTATATGCATTGTTATGCCTTTCTCTATTTGTCAATTGCCCGACTGTAATTTGTTCACCCAACATGCTTTTATCTTATGGGAGAGACACCTCTAGTGAACTGTGGACCCCGGTCCTATTCTTTACATAGCATACAATCTACTGCAATTGTGTTTTACTGTTTTCTTTGCAAACATCTTCCACTCGATACGTTTAATCCTTTGTTACAGCAAGCCGGTGAGATTGACAACCTCACTGTTTCGTTGGGGCAAAGTACTTTGGTTTTGTTGTGCGATTCCACGTTGGCGCCGGAATCCTGTTGTTGCGCGCATCACATTTCACCACCATCAACCTTCAACGTGCTTCTTGGCTCCTACTGGTTCGATTAAACCTTGGTTTCATACTGAGGGAAACTTGCTTCTATACGCATCATACCTTCCACTTGGGGTTCCCAACGGACGTGTGCATCTACGCGTATCAGACGGCAGGGGTGGAGGACGCGGCGGCTCCTCCTCCTCCTTGACGCAGCGCCGGACCCTCCTCCTTGATGCGGCGGCCCCTCCTCCACGCCGCAGCGGCTTGTGCTGCTGGTGGCGGGGATGGGTGGAGCGTGGCGGCATGCGGCCCTCGCGGAGGAAGGCAGCAGCGACGGCGACGGCAACGCTCACAATGGAAGGCGGTGGCGCGCGGAGGTAGGGAGAGGAAGAGAGTGCAGGCGTACGTGCGAGGGAGCGGGTACGGCTTATATATAATCGCACAATTTCTGTGGCGTCCCAGCACAAATGCGCCACAAGATAACTATTACTGTGGCACACTGCTGGCCCTGCGTCACAGAAATAACGACACCAATTATTGGTGGTGGCATGATGTGGGCCCCACCTTATTTCTGTGGCACATGGACTAGCAGTGCGCCATAAAACTAAGCTATTTTTGTGGTGCACTGTGACTCGTGCGCCACAGATATTGTTTCTGTGGCGCATAGGGAGTTGGTGCGCCACAGAAATAAGATCTCATCTATAAGGCTTTTCCTACTAGTGTTTTGACCATGCGTCACGGTGAAAGGGGGATGCGATGAGAAGTTCTAGTAGTTTTAGGGGGACCCCGCCCATACTGTCCGCCCGTACACTGTACCAGGAGTACCGCCTCGCCAAATAATTTCATCTCGCGCAGACGACTGGAAGATCTGAGACATACACAACTTTGGAAAACACAGAAACATCACCTCTGGAATAGATATAGAGGGGGAAATTTGGAGAAGACATCATCTAGGCTGCTACAGGATCATCGCAGGACAAGGCATCATCCCCTTCATCAGCAACCGCTGCATCTCCATCGCCATCACCGATTCCATTCTCCTTCAACCATAATTGTGATCTTACATGGCGACTGCCCCATAGGCCCAGGCGAGCGGAGCAGTTGAAGACTTGGGCGCGCGATAAAGGATCCCGGACTTATAGAGATCATTTAGATACGATCTTATCTCCATGTAAACCCTAGACCGGGGTGCCTTATAAACCCCTGGGCTAAACCTTAGAAAGGATTCCAAACTCATCCAATCTCACCTCCATAGCACCTAGTCGCCACGCCGACTGGCTAAGCACCCCCATTGTAATCAATCACTGAGCAATAGATATAGCAGGACGTAGGCCTTTTACTCTCCGGAGGGGTTGAACCTGGGTAAAACCCTGTGTCCTGTGCACCTCGATCCGCAGATGGCTATGCATCCCTTGCCCCGCATCGATGAAGTGATACGCCCCGTAGTACCTGTTGTGATCATATCCATGACAACCATCTTCCGCTTCGAGGGGATGCCGCCGGGTGAAGGGGGAGGAGGAGGACCGGCGGCCTTGGAGTTTCCGAGGAAGGTGAGTATGCCGGTTGGGTCATGAGGGGAGTGGGGTGCGGGAGTAATGGGTTTCGCTTCATCTCCCGCGCTTCCCACTGCGTGCGAAACTATAGCGACGCGGCGCTTGCCCGGGTCTATCCCCAGAAAAACAGCCAATTCGATCGTTCCTCTCGAGCTAACTTTTGGCCTGCTTTAAACATCATGCGATACAAGATTTTGGTATGAGCTGGCTTCCAAACGCCCGGTTTTTGGCCAAGCTTCCCATTTGCAGGGCTTGTACATGTACGTTTTGCACATTCGTACGCTAGCAAGCACGCAAGAATCAACGTGTCGCATCGTACTAAGGGCATCTTCAACGGGGCGACGAGCGATCGTTTGCGTTCGTTGGGTTGAAAAATATGTCTGGTACCACCACAGCTGGACGACGCAAAGTGACTGGACCGTCCGTGGCGACGAAAACTTGGCCCAAATATGCGCCTCGGATGCGTCTCTGCGGATGCTGCGGGGACGCACAAAGTGGCTGCTCGCGTCTAACGGACGTTTCGTCAGGCCCGCCTGGCAGTGACCCATCGTCGATGCGCCTTCTCAGCGGCGCCAGTACTGGCGCCGAGGTGTCGCTTCGGCAGTCTGCGGCCGCGTAAATGGCGATGCCTCATGTGGCGCGCGGCCGTCGCCTACCTATGCGCACAAAGTAATGGTGATGTCACGCGTGCCGCGGCTATCGCCCTGCCTCCGACCTATATAAACAGGGGCGCGAGCATCTCATCTCCTCCCACACTGAACCCTAGTCGTCGCACAACCTCCACCGCAGCGCCGCTGCCGCTCATCCTCCACTGGAGCCACCATGAGCAGCGCCGGCCGCGGCCAGGCTGCCGCGCCTCCACCTCCACCCCACCTCCCTCGGCCTCAAGCTCCGACGAGGAGTTCGACGATGATGACATCACCGACGACCTCCTCGACCCGGTCAGGGACGCCAAGGCCCTGGCTGAAGCGGAGAAGGAAGCAGAGGAGGAGCAGGCGGCCCACACGGCGTTCGACGCCGAGATGGAACGCCGCAGGGTGGCGGCCGCCGCCGCAAAGGACGACGACTCCGACATCTCATGGTCTTCCGATGACCCTGATGCGCCTACCCCGGAGGAGAAGGCGGCGGAGCAGAGGGCGTTTGTCGAGTCCTTCGAGACGCTCAAGAACGACGCCGCGAACACGAGGCTGCGGCAGTGCCTGCTAGAGGACGCGACGGCGCACCGAGCCCTAGCGACCGCACGGCAGGCCGAGGACGACGCTCAAGGACGACGCCGCGAACGCGAGGAAGCGGACGAGGGAGGGACGCAATAACGGGCCCGGGCCGTCAGGCAGCAAGTAGTCTAGGCTTCTACAACTACTTTGTATAGTTTGAATATAGTAGTTTCTATGTTTTTTAAATATGTTGCAAATATAAAAATAGTCGTCCCGCTGAAAGCACACCTAGACGCAAACGAACATGCGAACAAAATATGTTCACGAGGCGACGCAAACGGACGCTCGAGACCACTTTTAGAGACATCCGATATGGGTCGCCCTGTTGGAGATGTCCTAACGAACGTAACCCGTCGGATGGGTCGATGCTTCGTCGTGCAAGGAGAAAAGCTAGAGCCATGTGGACACGTCCATTGTCGGCACGTCTGGCTCAAGCAAGCGAAGCGAGCCGCGTGACATGAGTTAGTCTATGTAAAGAAGGCAAGACAATCGCTCGATGGATGGCCACAGTGTGGCAAGACGCAAGAGTGGAGTGGCGCGCACTGTAGGACGAACGAAGGCCGGAGAGGCGTTACATCGCGTGGTTTTCTTCAGCACAGTCACATCGCGCGCTATGGTTCGCTGTACTACCTCGTAGAGGAGTGGGCCCAGCCCAAAAGACCACCCACCGGCCCCAGCTCCTTTTACAAGTTGTTGTTTCTTAATTCTGGATTACCCGTACCTCCTTATTTTTGTCAGCTTAAGATAAAAAATGCGCTTAGAGCATCCCTAACAGCTTACTCAAAATTTGGGTACCGAGAATAGTTATGAGCATAACCTCAAAACCGACTCCTCTTCATCCCCTTCTTCTTCTTCTTCCTCCAATGATAGCAAATTGACCAATCTACACCAACAAACCACATGGTTCCCTTCCTTCCGTTGGTGTTGCCGCTGACCTTCCTCGCCTCCTTGGCTTTAGGGCCATGGAGGTAGGGTGGATCCAGGTCCTTGTCAGTGGGAGGGCTCCGTTTCTTGATGAGTTTTTCGGTTTAGTTAGGTTTTGTGTCCTGCTTAGGAAGGCAACGGCTCCCTAAAGATGGATTAAAGTCCTTCTTATCTTGACCCTGTCCCAGCGTTGTGTCTAGCATCGTCGGAGGGCTGTGGAGGTGTATCTCCAACGGTTCTCGCTTGATTTGGTCAGTGTTCCTCTTGATCTAGGCTTCTCATCATCGGCGACGGTTGCTGCTCTTGTGTGTTGGTCCTTTGGGGCCTTAGGATGACAACTTCCCCTCCGTCTACTACAACAAGTTCTACTACGACAATCTTTGCCCAACTCTAGTGAGGGAGGGCGATGATTATGGCATGCCTTCAGCTCGTTCGAGTGCTTGTAGTCATCACTAGGTGATCGAGAGACCCCTTCGTAATTTTTATTACTTTGGGACTCCATGTACTTCTATTGAGCATTATGAATAAATCGGTGGATTTTTCGCAAAAATTCACATCAATACAATATAAAAAATAAATTCATAGTAGCTTCGAATGAATAAAAAAACCACAATCTCTTTTACCTTCCAAGCAATTGGAGGAATACCTTGCTGATGACGGCGATGATTATTGCCGATGAGCATGGGGATGAGCCAGGGGCAGCCGTGAGCATGGGGAAGAGACATGGGTAACGTCCGAGTGAGGGAGCTAACCTAGCGCCGACATGCCTCATTTCTTGGTCGTCGGGGTGAACGAGAGCGAAGCAAGCTCCACATTGCGGCCAAGCACAATAGCCTAGGACGGTCAAATTAAAGCGGCGGTGGTGCCTGACGAGGCCGGAGGTAGGGGAGGGGGTTCCACTGACTTGTAGGCTCGTCGGAGTAGCCATGAGGAGAGGTCACTAGTGCACGTGAGCTTTCCACGCCTTGCGGTTGGCCTCACCCGCGTGGATTTGGCTAACATGGCAAGGGTTTGGGTAGGATCAAATTCGGTCACGTGCTAGCAAATTTTGAGTAAGTCTTCAAAAAATATTGGTGGGAAACCACTTTTTGGTAAGCTGTTTGGAGTGTATTGCCTCGATACCTAAAACAATCAGATTTTCAGTATTGTTAACCTCATTTGAGCAAGCTCTTGGTGTGAATCAGTGGCGGAGCCAGGATTTGAATTGAGCCGGGTCGAACAAATAAGCTCTAAAAAAAATTGGGGCAAAAAATCACATGTAATCAACAAAAAATGGTCCAAACTGATGCATTTATCATATTTCACCGAGTAGAAGTACAAACTGACTAAAAAACAAGAACTAGATACAAAAGTGCTATATTTTGAGGAGATATTATCATACCATTAAGTTGAATCCATGCTAGGAAGTCGAAATCCACGAGGAAGATGACCTCTACGGTTACTGTAGGCATGAAAACGAAGCATAATCTTCTTGTCATCAATTTGTGCAAATATCTCTTTCTCAGCATAGCAAATCATTGAGTCAATTGGTCTCCGAATTCCGGGATCGGGAACCAAATTTGCTAGATCAAAGATTTCTGGGACATTTGCCTACAACAATGAAAATAAAACAAACCATGAGGAAACAAACTAGACAAATATGTATCAAAACTCAAGGCAAATGGGGGAAATTCAACCTCTGTGCGTGCCCTCTTGCGTGCTTCTTCTGCTGCCTCAGCGGCCTCCCCTTCTTCAATCCAAGCAGCCAGGTCAGCCTCGTCGCTGGAGTCCATCGAAGACGGCCGCCGGAACAAGCAGAGATGAGGGAGCTTGGAGAGGGGCGGGGGCGGTCAGGGACGGCCGTGGAGCCTGCAGACTGGAGAGGTGCGGGGGCGGTCAGGGACGGCCGGAAACAGGGCGTGCCGGTGCTGGAGCGAGCGAGGGCGCCGGCGTGCGCCGTGCTGGAGCGAGCGAGGGCGCCGGGATCGAGCAACGGCGGCGGCCTGCGGGAGCGAGCGACGGCGGCGGCCTGCGGGAGCGACCGACGGCGGCGGGATCGAGCGACGGCGGCGGCCTGCGGGAGCGACCGACGGCGGCGGGATCGAGCGACGGTGGCGGCCTGCGGGAGCGAGCGGGCTTGCGGGAGCGAGCGAGGTGGGGATTAGATCGGGGACTCGGCCACTCGGGGCGTTTCCGTGCGTGCGGGACAGGGAGCGAGGTTGGGATTTTTTTTTCCCCAAAATCTGAGCCGGGTCGGTTGACCATGCTCGACCCGGTGTTGGCTCCGCCAATGGTGTGAATGATTATGGAGAAAGAGAAAGAGGTAGAAATAGAGGGAGGGGAGGAGGGAGTTAGGGAGGGAGAGAGAAAGATACGGCGCGGTCAAATCGAGCGGTCAAGGCCACGGCGACGTGGACGTTGATGGAAGTGCGTGCGCGTGCGTCAAATTATTAGCCGCATTCGCGACGTGCACTTCACGCCCATGCATCTCATCCATTCATTCATCATCTCCTGATCTTTTGTTACTACTTCTCGTACGGTATAATTATTGCTTTTGTTCAGTGCTTCGCCAAGTACTTGTTGTCTACAAGTAGAGTACTTGCTGTCTCTACTATGTACGGTATGGTATGGACTAGTCACTAGCCTGCATGCGCGTACGTGAGCATAGTGAATGCTCAGGAGCTCGATCCATGCATATATGTTAACTGCATTTTTTGAACAAAAATAACTGTTAACTGCATGCCACGTATTTTTTTTTCTTCCAAAGACCATGCTGTATAATTTAATTTCTTGCTAGGTTTAGCAGTTCTTGCATTTATAAGTGTAATACCATGCATCTTCCTGTCACATGCTTTTCAGACATGGACAAATATAACTTCTTGGCATTTACAAGAGCACATTCTTATAAGGTTTAAATGTTTTCATACATTTAGCTACAAACATAGGGAAAAAATCGAGCCATTGTATATCGATCTTCATATTTGAAATTTAGGTTACATAAAAAATACTCAAAATATGTACATCTGAGGGCAAAGAGACAATCATAATTTTATTCAAATTGTAAAAAAATGAATATTTAATAATAAAATTCTCATGGATATAAATTAAAAATAATTCTTAACTGCATGCCACTTATTAATCATTTTTTCCTGAGGACCATCCTGCCGTCTAATTTTACAACTCCTAAATTTATAAGCGCATACCATGAATTTTCGTTTTTTCATGTCACAAGCTTCTCAAAAAGGAAAATTTTAACTTTTTTGGCATTTACAAGAACAATTTCTTACAAGGTTTAAATGCTTTCAAACTTTTAATTGCAAGTGGAAGGGAAAATTTTGAGCATGTAATTATCGATCATCAATATTAAATTTTAGCTTAAATTAAAAATGAATTTTCGAAACATTTACATCTCGAGGGCACGAAGAGGGTCCTAATATTTCTACGAAAATATGAGGGAAAAGATACTCTTGAAATGGGAAAAAAATTTATGTATACCAAATGAAATATAAGAGCACATAAAACTTTATATAAAATACTACCCATACATGTACCCAACAAGTAGATCAAATAGGACACAAGTTATTCATAATTCTATGCTCATTGATAGCACATTTGACAAAAAAAAAACTAGTCAATAACTTGTAGTTTATTACATGACAAATTATGAAAATTTAGAAATCCTAATCTCATACTCAAAAGTCAAAACTCATAAGTTAACAAGAGTAGACAAGTCTCACTAGAAATTGACAATTGTTGATAAACTTATGGCTCCTCGTTACATAGGTTGGAACTCAACAGGTAAGGTGCACATGTTAGTATAAACGGGTAGCTTGAGTATACCCACGGTATAAGGTTATATTCATGTCCTATCCATAAGTTAACAGTAGGATCTGAGTAATTATCCAGTTAGACTTAGCTGTCCACCCGTAGTAGTTCTGGCCCAACACGTCAACATGAGATGGGGGGCTACCTCGATGCAATGGAAATTTTGGATCAAATTTTGCGGTTCCGCCGTTTCAGTCCACTGAACCATGTCTCCCCATTCCAACAAGTCGGTCCATATCGATGCATGCATGATGTCTGATTTAAGCTTCAATGGCGAGATCATTGTTTTTTCCAAGAAGAAAAATATCTCAACTTAAAACTCTTTTCTTTTTCATTTCGGCACTGATATTTTCGTTGGGTCCGATGACTGATCGATCAAGCGTCCGAAGCTACAGAGGCAACTGTAGAGAGTGTTGGGTTGGCCCTAGCTGCTAGCGCGGTAGTAGTCGGTAGGCTAGCACAGTGCACATGCGGGCGGTACATGCTATGGCTACGGTAGCTCTCTTCTTTTAGGACATGCACATGGATATGTAGGGGTCACATCCATGGGGCTGCCCGCCACTGTTGCCTCTCCGCCATTGCAACCGCACCGCTTGTCCTTGTGATGTTCTCCCCACTATCACTGTTCCACCTCCTTTGTTGACACCACCTAGCTCTGCCTACCATCAATCTAGCTACCCCATGCATTTTTTTCACCAGATCCTCTTCTCCTTCAATTCAGTTCCATACATTCGTTCTAAGAGGCAATCGTGTACATACATGCACACGTACAACAGCACGTACATACACGTAAGGACGCATGTCCGAAGAAATTGCAGAAACCACCAACTATTACTGTTGTCGTTGTGCAAACTACTCACTTTATCTTTTCTTTAACAAACCATTAACTATCTGTGGACATAGTCATCGATGATGTGTCATTGTCGGTCCACATATATGTCATCAGCTGATAATGTACACTAACTGATCTAGGATTTTTTTTTTGGATCAAATGTTAAAAGTTTGAAATAATTTGGACTAGCCATGTGAAAGTTTCGTCATTTTTTTGTGGGATTGTCGCAACTTTGGTGAAGGTTAAAACTTTTCAAAAATTCGAAGATATCTAGCTAATGTTGTGAGACCACAACATAACTGCATCATGGACCCCCAGTCATCACTATCTTGTTTTACGAAAAATCTACCGATCTATTCATAATCCTCAATAGCAATACACAAAATTCAGAACGTAATAAAAATTACAAACATGTCCTTGGATGTTGACTACAAGTAGTCGGGCGAGTCGAAGACGTGTGGCCGTCCTTGCCCAGAGTTTGTCGAAGTAGGCTTGGTGTAGTAGGAAAACCGTTTTAATCTAGGTTTTATACCTCTATGCAACAATTACACAAATAAATCAGTAGTCTGCTCAACGACAAACAACAGCAGTTACTGATATCTGCAATTTCCTCGACACGTCGCGACATGTTATATTCAAGCTGTTGTTGGAATTTGACCACGAATAATACTGCCATCATTGTACGTACATGCGTGCATGCATGCATCCACGATAAAGGGGAAAGTAAAAGAGGTCTCAAGAGAGAGTACAACCTAGCTAGTGATCTCCATTACGCTAGCTAGGGAAGCAAGCAGCAGCCCAAACTAACAAGGGCTCTGCTTTGTCGCCTTGTCGTAGACTCGTAGAGCAAAGCAGGAAAGGCGCTAACAGTTTCTTTGACTGGTGGCGCATATGGTTACAGGTTTAGTAAGCATTGTCACTTCACTCCAATAGTTCGGAGTAGGGGCTAAAGAGCGCTAAAGTCGGCCGCTCAAAGTGTCAAAGCTAGCTCGCTGTAGAGCCTGGTGTCGTTTCGGATCAAATTCTCAAGAAAGGATAAGCTACAATGCTCAAGGGTAGTCTAGTATCCCATGTGATGCACATGCTGCATGAAATTCTGGTCCGGAGACAACTCAGATTACATGCATCCAGGTTGCATATATACGTGCATCCTGGAACGGATAATTATGGGCAAAAAAGGATAAAGAGGAAATCGGTTTTCATGTTTTCTTGTGCCGTTCGTATACTGTTTTTTTAAGTATATTTCGTTCATATACTCGTTTACTTCACACAGCTGGGCTCAGAAATCTTTTTGAAAGGAAGAGCTATGAGTCTCTGTCTTTTGGGCCGTTCGTGACCACCTATTTGGGTTCCACCGTTCCACTATGTGCCACTCGTAGCAAGAATTAGTATGGGCTCGCATGCAACGGTTGGAAATAGATTGGCTTTGTCTGGCCCACTAACATGTATAGTTGAATTTATATTTTATATTAATTTCATTAGCATATTAATTTTCCTGTCTTAAAAGTTAGAGAATAAAAAATGGACATTGCTTCTAAAAGCATATTAACCTATATATGTAAAAATAATTGTTCATGCATTTCACTATAACGTTCATCCATTTTAATAAAAAAAAATTGTATTTGAAATGTTCATACATATCTGAAGATATGCTTATGTTTGGCAAAAATTGTTCAAGTGTTCCAAAATAATTCTTGTGTATCTCAAAAGAGGTGGTCAATTCGTATCGAATTCTCAAGAAAGGTGACAAAGCTATGGGGCTACAATGTTACTACTTACTACTCTCTCTGTTCCTCAATAGATGGCGTATAAACTTAGATAAAAAATTCAAGGTTTTCAAAGTATGACCAAGAATAGATACAAAAATGTAAAGATTTGTAATACCAAACCAATATTAATAGATTTATTATAAGATAAATTTTCATAATATATGTATTTAATATTACATTTGTTCATATTTTTTCAATATAGTTGATCAAATTCTAAAAACATTGAACTTTTTTATACTAATTTTACACGCCACCTACTATGGAACAGAGGGAGCAGTAGAGTAGTAGTCTAGCTAGCACCCCATTCTCATGTGTGATGCACATGCCGTATGATAGTTAGGACAAGGGAAAGGTTCATACAGGTAACAGGTTGCATATCATGCATGCGTGGAATGGATAATCATAAACCTGACAAATTTTAGAGGAAAAGGTCATCATTTTTTCTTGTGCCGTTGTGCTCATTTACTTTAGAGAGATGAGCTCAGAAGATTTTTTGAACGGAACTGCTCCGAGATCTTCGTTTGGGCCGTTTGTCGCCACCTATTTGCCATCAGGCCTTCCAAGTACACCAGGTTGGAGCACTCCTATTCGCGGTGAAGAGCAGGGAACAAATCATTGGACTCAAGAACTTACACCCTCGCGCCGCCTCCCCCAACCCTAGCCCCAACACCCTCTACCTCCCGCCGCCGGGCAAAGCCCCGGTGGCGTGGCGGCGGCGGGGAACCCTCTCCAGCTGCGCCGGGCAGCGGCTCGGCTTGGTTTTTGTAACATCCCAAAAATTTCAAAACAAAACAAATGAATTTCCTATTCCCAAATTTTGGAACCAACAAAAACTTTTATTAAATTAAGTGCGATACATAGTGATCTTGTTTAATTCTTGTGCTTTTGCCATGATTGTTTGTTAAAGTATTTTGAAGTGATCTTAAACCCTAAACCTCACCCCTAGTCTCACCACCCAAGTCAAATTAAAAATAAAAAGAAATTAAATAAGAAAAAGGCCTATGTGCCTATGACTATTTTTGTGAAACTTCTAATTAGACCTTTCTACTTTTTTTAGATGTTTTGAAAACATCAACAAACTTCATCTAGTACTTCCCCAATCAAAACCAAGGTGAAACAAAAAGAAATAAAAGAAAATTAAACATATGCATAGAAGCATATGTGGCACTTAGCCATTTTATCAAATCTTGTCCTATGCAATCCTACTTTGCTCAAATGGTGTGAAACCATCTCTAGACCTAATCTAATACTAAATAAACCCTAAACCATGCCTAAGTGAAGCAAAGAAAAATAAAATAAGAAACTAGGAAAAATGCACTTCATCACATATGTGGCTATGGCCAATTTTGCAAATCTTTGAGCTAGACCATTTTGAATGGTTTCAATGGTTTGGAAATGTTCCTAAACTAATAAGAATCACTTTAAAGTCAAGAAAAATCAAATCAAAAGAAGAGGAATCAAATAGGGAGAAAATCCCATTTACCCTCACATACACATAAGGCCAATTTTGCAAATCATCACCAAAGGCCACCCTTGCTTGATCTATTGCTTGTGAAATACTTATATAACATAAACAAACACAAATGCATCAAAAGAACCAGAATTGAATCAAAGAAAAACTCAAAACTAAGATACATATGATAATGGTCATATGTCCCCTTTTTAATATCTTCACTACTTTACCCCTCTGGTTTGATCTTTTCTTAAACCAAACTTGGTCAACCATTGACACCTCATCCAAGACCATGTCAAGGTGAACAACTTTCATGTTGATCACCCATGCTAACTTTGACCAGGTTGACCAGAATAGATTTGGCAAGAGAGGACATTGAAATAAAGAGAAGATAACCCCAAATTTGAATTCTCACAAACCAACACCAAAATGAACACCACCACCACCATTCAATCACATTAATTATATAATTGAGCTCCACCAAAAAGAATTGCAAAATTCCACAAAAAGTTTCATGCGGCCATATTGTCAAACACTTGGCAGGCATCATTTTACTTTATGCCCACATGCTATAATCCAAGGGATTTCTATTTTCGTGCCCCTGGTTCGTTAGTTGTACTCAGTTTTCCCCAGCCCCTTAGTTTTTCCTCAGTTTTCCCTCCCTCTAGTTTGAAACCCGTCGCAGACGCTCAGACGGGAGGGTTGCCGTCTGGTCAGAGGCCTTCACCGTTACCGGTGACGGCTAGGGAGCCGCGTTGGTGTTGAATTGACCGTTTCTTTCGAACTATGTTGACTGTTGACTCGAGGAGCTCACCCAAAGCTTTCCACTCCGCCCGATACTGGAGGAGCTCACACACCGCCCCTCCGCCGCCACGCCGTCCTGCCCTCCTACCTTATGGCGTCGTCCGCCGCCGAGCCGCCCCCGCCCCCACCACCACCCCGGGAGGCGGAGAGGGCTCCGCCTCCACCAGATCTAGATCTACCCCTTTCGTGGAGTTTGTATGTCCATCTGGTGTGCCAACTGTTCGCGTCACCGCGGAGAAGATTGGGAATCGGAGGGATCTAACGCATGGATTCCATCTGGGTAAGCATCGTCTGCCTATGTGAATTAACAGTAGGCAGTTTTTGAGCGCCAATCGTTGTTGCTCAACTAACTGCGTTGCTTTTCGAATAGGATTGATCCAGCGCTGGCTTTTCGGCTGGTGGTTAGGCTGGATTCTAGCTTTACGCGTGATTCTAAACGCAATAAGAATGGGTTTTTCTTCCCTGCGGTGGTTGCAACCACCATCTCGTTGAGGAATTTGAAAGCTAACATCTGCGCTCAGTACAGCTGGAGCTCTAACGACGCAGTTCATTTCGAATATTTGCACAACAAGGAGGGAAGATTTGTTCCACTAATTTCCGACGACGATCTGGGAATTCTTTTTGCTTTGAATGCTTCTTGCCGGTTCGGTAAAATTCGTATCCATGTGGACAGGGGCCGGGCATCATCTCTGGTGCTGGGGCATCATCAGGTGGTCGGGCATCATGTCTCTCTCTGCTGCTGCCTCTTCTAACAGTGTGCCGCGGCGTCCTTGTAGGTCCACAGCAGCACCATCTGTCCCCAGTGCTAGTGGTAGCCAGATCGTTCGTACGGTCGATGTGGAGGACGATGCAGACATTGAGGATCAGTCTCCTCAAGATGATGAGGATGAGTTGATGTTTTCTGAATTGGTAGATCGATGCAGTAAGCAGGCAATGGAGGATCAATACATGGAAGATATTGCTTTTGGTGCCAGATTTGATGACACTGATGATGAAGAGAAGAATGAGAATGATGACAGCCTCGTTTTAGCCGATTACGAAGGTGAAGACTTGCCAACAATTGAGTGGAACAGGGAGGATCCCCAACTTGTAGAAGGCACCGTGTTTCAAACGATGATGGACTGCCGTAATGCAATTACTACATATCACATTCTCACTAAGAATAATTTTGAGGTTGTTAAAAGTGAGCCAGGTAGGTTCACAATTAAATGCCCATACCTAAGGTGTAGGTTTAGGCTGCATGCATCCACAATGCGCAGAAGCAGCTTGGTTCAGGTACTACGCCAACCAGTTGTGTATTTAGATCACGGTGTAAAATTTGTTATCTATTACTGACATCCCTTATCATTATGTTTCAGATAAAGAAGAATAAGGAGATCCATAGGTGTCCACCTCTAGGGGGAGAGCCAGAGCTGAAAACAAAGCTAGCGAAGACTAGGTGGTTGGCAGATATAATCCTAGATTGGCTGAGAGAAGATCCTTCACTTGGTCCAACAGCACTCGTAAAAAAGGTGGTTGAGAAGTATAAAATGAAAGTACCTTACATGAGGATGTTCTATGCAAAGGAAATGGCTCTTGACAAGATCAATGGTCCATGGAATGAAAGCTTTCAGTTGCTTTACACTTTCAAAGCTGAAGTGGAGATGGCTAGTCCAGGCAGTGTTGTAGCGATAGACAAGCATACAGTTCCCTACAAATTGAAAAGCGGGAAGGTAATGCACAAGGAATGTTTCAGAAGGGCTTTTGTTTGTTTCAAAGCTTGCTGGAAAGGCTTTTTGGACGGTTGCAGGCCTTATTTGGCCGTGGATGCATCAGCTCTTCATGGCAGGTTTAAAGGACAGCTAGTTGCTGCTACTGCAGTTGATGGACATAATTGGATGTTCCCTGTTGCTTATGGGGTTTTGGAGGTTGAGTCACAGGAAAGTTGGACTTGGTTTCTGATGTCTACGGGTGCTTCTATTCTTGTAGACAGTGTTGGGCCTCCAAGTGCAAAGGTTTGTAGAACAGCAGCAAGTTTCCCTTAAGTGGATTACCCAAGGTTTATCGAACTCAGGGAGGAAGAGGTCAAAGATATCCCTCTCAAGCAACCCTGCAATCACAAAGCAAGAAGTCTCTTGTGTCCCCAACACACCAAATACACTTGTCAGGTGTATAGGTGCACTAGTTCGGCGAAGAGATAGTGAAATACAAGTAATATGGATGTATATGAGTGGTAATAGCAATCTGAATAAAATATGGCAGCGAGTAAACATGCAAAGAACAGTAAGTAAACGGTGTTTTCAGTATTGGAAACAAGGCCTAGGGATCATACTTTCACTAGTGGACACTCTCAACATTGATAGCATAATAAATACTTCTTCTCAAATGTGCTACATACACTCTTGTTTGATAATGAACATCATTGCGTAGGATTACACGAACCCTCAATGCCGGAGTTAACAAGCTCCACAATTCCATGTTCATATTTAAGTAACCTTAGAGCATAATAGATCATTGCAAAATAAACCAAGAACTAACATAGTGCACACTATGAAGGAGGAATAGATCACATCAATACTATCATAATGATAATTAACTCCACAATCTACAAGAGATCGTGATCATAGCCTACGACAAGAACCACAGGGTGCACACACTAATCACCTTTACACCAAGTAGGAGGAATAGAACTACTTTAATAACATCACATGAGTAGCACACAACTAGTAGCGATACAAAGCTCATCATATGGATCTCAATCATGTAAGGCAGCTCATGAGATCATTGTATTGGAGTACAGAGAGAGAGATTAACCACATAGCTACCGGTACAGCCCCGAGCCTCGATGGAGAACTACTCCCTCCTCATGGGAGCAGCAGCGGTGATGAAGATGGCGGTGGAGATGGCAGCGGTGTCGATGGAGAAGCCTTCCGGGGGCACTTCCCCGCTCCGGCAGGGTGCCGGAACAGAGACTCCCGTCCCCCAGATCTTGGCTTCGCGATGGCGGCGACTGAACTTTTCTCGTATCGTGGCTTCCTCTCGTAAGGGTTTTCGAGGGGGCTTTATATAGGCGAAGAGGCGGCGCAGAGGGTCAAAGGGGCGACCACACCATAGGGTGGCGCGGGCCCAGCCCTGGCCGCGCCACCATGTCATCTGGGGCCCACAGGCCCCCTCTGGCGACTCTCGGTGTTGGATGCTTCCGGGCAAAATAGGAACCCGGGCGTTGATTTCGTCCAATCCGAGAATATTTCGTTACTAGGATTTCTGAAACCAAAAACAGCAGAAAACAGCAACTGGCCTTTCGGCATCTCGTCAATAGGTTAGTTCCGGAAAACGCATAATAATGACATATAATGTGTATAAAACATGTAGATATCATCAATAAAGTGGCATGGAACATAAGAAATTATCGATACGTTGGAGACGTATCGCATCCCAAGCTTAGTTCTGCTCGTCCCGAGCAGGTAAAACGATAACAAAGATAATTTCTGAAGTGACATGCCATCATAACCTTGATCATACTATTGTAAAGCACATGAGATAAATGCAGAAATTCGAAGCAATGATGAAGATAATGAGTAAACAAATGAATCATATAACAAAGACTTTTCATGAATAATATTTTCAAGACAAGCATCAATAAGTCTTGCATAAGAGTTAACTCATAAGCAATAAATTCTTAGTAGAAAGCTTTGAAACAACACAAAGGAAGATATAAGTTTCAGCGGTTGCTTTCAACTTTAACATGTATATCTCATGGATAATTGTCAACACAAAGTAATATAACAAGTGCAATAGGTAAACATGTAAGAATCAATGCACACAGTTCACACAAGTGTTTGCTTCTAAGATAGAAAGAATAGGTAAACTGACTCAACAATAAAGTAAAAGAATGGTCCTTCAAAGAGGAAAGCATCGATTGCTATATTTGTGCTAGAGCTTTGATTTTGAAAACATATAGAGATCATAAAAGTAAAGTTTTGAGAGGTGTTTGTTGTTGTCAACGAATGGTAGTGGTACTCTAACCCCCTTGCCAAAACCTTCAAAGAGCGGCTCCCATTTTATTTTGTTTTTGGGTGGCACTCCTTCCAACCTTTCTTTCACAAACCATGGCTAACCGAATCCTCGGGTGCCTGCCAACAATCTCATACCATGAAGGAGTGCCTTTTTTATTTTAGTTTTATTATGTTGACACTCCTCCCCACCTTTGCTTTCTCAAGCCATGGCTAACCGAATCCTTCGGGTGCCGTCCAACAATCACATACCATGGAGGAGTGTCTATTTTTGTTAATTAATTTGGGACTGGGAATCCCATTGCCAGCTCTTTTTGCAAAATTATTGGATAAGCGGATGAAGCCACTAGTCCATTGGTGAAAGTTGCCCAACAAGATTGAAAGATAAACACCACATACTTCCTCATGAGCTATAAAACATTGACACAAATCAGAGGTGATAAATTTTGAATGGTTTAAAGGTAGCACTCAAGCAATTTACTTTGGAATGGCTGAGAAATACCATGTAGTAGGTAGGTATGGTGGACACAAATGGCATGAATATCGGCTCAAGTGTTTGGATGCATGAGAAGTATTCCCTCTCGATACAAGGTTTAGGCTAGCAAGGTTATTTGAAGCAAACTCAAGTATGAAATGGTGCAGCAAGACTCACATATAAACATATTGTAAACATTATAAGACTTTACATCGTCTCCTTGTTGTTCAAACACCTCAACCAGAAAATATCTAGACTTAGAGAGACCAATCATGCAAACCAAATTTTAACAAGCTCTATGTAATTATTCATTAACGGGTACAAGGTACATGATGCAAGAGCTTAAACAAGATCTATATGAGCACAACAATTGCCAAGTTTCACCTTATTCAAGACATTATACCAATTACTACATGTAGCATTTCCCGTTTCCAACCATATAACAATTAACGAAGCAGTTTCGACCTTCGCCATGAAAATTAAAAGCTAAGAACACATGTGTTCATACGAACCAGCGGAGCGTGTCTCTCTCCCACACAAGGATGAACTTATTCAGAGAACTAAGATAACAAAACAAAAACAAAAATAAAAGCACACAGACGCTCCAAGTAAAGTACATAAGATGTGACCGAATAAAAATATAGTTTCACTAGAAGAAACCTGATAAGTTGTCGATGAAGAAGGGGATGCCTTGGGCATCCCAAGCTTAGATGCTTGAGTCTTCTTGAAATATGCAGGGATGAACCACCGGGGCATCCCCAAGCTTAGACCTTTCACTCTTCTCGATCACATTATATCACCCTCTTCTATTGACCCTTGAAAACTTCCTTCACACCAAACTTCAAGCAAACTCATTAGAGGGTTAGTGCATAATCAAAAATTCACATGTTCAGAGGTGACACAATCATTCTTAACACTTCTGGACATTGCACATAACTTCTGAAAGTTAATGGAACAAAGAAACTCATTCAACTTAACAAAAGCGGCAATGCGAAATAAAAGGCAGAATTTGTCAAAAACAGAACAGTCCGTAAAGACGAATTTTAAGATGGCACCAGACTTGCTCAAATGGAAAAACTCAAAACTAATGAAAGTTGCGTACATATCTGAGGATCACGCTCGTAAATTGGCAGATTTTTTCGAATTTTCTACAGGGAACTGTGCCCAGATTCGTGACAGACAGCAATGCTGTTTCTGCGCAGCGATCCCAAATATAACATCAACTTTGACATAGAAACTTTACTCGGCACAAAAACATGATAAGGAGAGGTTGCTACAGTAGTAAACAACTTCCAAGACACAAATATAAAACAAAGTACTGTAGCAAAATAACACATGGGTTATCTCCCAAGAAGTTCTTTCTTTATAGCCATTAAGATGGGCTCAACAATTTTGGTGATGCACCCGCAAGAAATAGTATTTGAAGCAAAAGAGAGCTTCAAGAGGCAATTCAAAACACATTTGAGCCTAACATGCTTCCTATGCAAAAGAATATTATACACAAATGAATTCATGAAGAGCAAAGTGACAAGCATAAGAGGATAAAACACGAGTAACTTAAAGATTCTCAACATAAAGAGGGGAAACTTAATATTATTAAGATGCATATAAACATATTTCCCTCTCTCATAATAACTTTCAGTAGCATCATTGATAAAATCCACAATATACCCGTCACTTAAAACATTCTTATCATGGTTCATATACATAGAAGTATCATTAATTTTGGCATAAGAAGAGTTATTCTCATTAATAGTAATTGGAGCAAGATTATTATCAAGAATTTGAACATGGTAAACAAGTTGCATATTAAAAGAATTGTTTTTGGCAAGCCCATCATAACTATGACAAGTTTCATAAGGATAATTGTAGCATGTGTCATATACATCTCTATAGCAATTATCTAAACCTGAATATGTAATATCATCATTTTCACTAAAAGTAGAAGTCTCAAATATAGGATCTTCAAGCACAGCATCCCCAAGCTTAGGGCTTTCAATATCATCGTTTAAGGGGACATGAATAATGCCATCATCATTACTTTCATAATCAGTACCAAAGAGATTTCCAATATCAAAGGTAGTGTGCTCATTCAAATCATGATCGCTAATGTATGTAAAGGGCATAGGAAGATCATCGTATTCAGATTCATTATCACAATAATCATTAGGAGCAACATACTTACGGTTACCTAGCGTTATCTCATTCACGCGGGGATACGCCGTTACCTCTTTCTTTTTATTCTTCTTCTTCTTCTTCTTCTTCTTCTTCTTCGTTCCTTCTTTCTTCTTCTTCTCCTTCTCCTCGTTCCCTTCTTTAGGAGGAAGAGGCTTGAAGGGTGGCTTGTCCGCATAACCTGATTTTCTTTTAAAAACAATAGAAGAAACTTGGGAGGATCCCTCCTTTTCATTAATTAATTGAAAACACACAGCGGTCCTATCATATTTTGGCAAGGTGTCATCTTCTAAAATATTCTGTATGTAAGTATTTGTATGGCAATTATTAATGCAGTAAGAAAGACAACCATGCAGGACATCATCAATATCAAGATCGTTAATATTTAACAAAGAAATTTTTCTTAATAACTCTTCACACTTCAAAAATAAGGTAAGTTCATCATGCTGATTAGGAATAATTTCATCATCACAATACAAATTTGCAGCACTCATGGGGTTCGAATTATCATTGGAGGAGCATTGAAAATTAAAATGACCAACTCTATGGCAAAGTTCACAAATAAAAGGATAGAGGGCACACACTTTTTCTCCAAGATCATCTAGAGCTCTAGACCACTTTCTAGTTTTTTCATTTCTGTGATGGATACAATATTCATCTTCTATTTGATTAATTCCACAAGGTCTATGTATTCCACAAAAATTAACATGCTTATAGGAAATAGCATTCTTAGGAGTTTGAGCATGCTTATTGCAATCATTAACAACAATGTCATTCTTCATGCAAGCCTCTTTAAAAGGTTCATGATACTTATCAAAATTCTTTTTAGGCAATTCTAAATGAGAAGCAAAGGCTTTATAAAGATTTGCAGCAACTTGAGAGTCAAGACCATAAGTAGCACTCATATTTCGAAATTTATCAGTATTCATAAAAGTTTCAATGCATTCATAATCATAGTTTATACCTGACTCTTTACCTTTGTCGTTCTCCCAATCTTCAGCGTTCTCCTTAATCCGATCAAGAAGGTCCCTTTTAAACTCTTCTTTATTGCTCGTGAATGATCCAGAACAAGTAGTATCCAGCAAGGTCTTATCTTGAAAAGAAAGTCTTGCATAGAAATTATCAATGATGATATTACCTGGAAGCTCATGATTGGGGCATTTGAGCATTAAAGTCTTCAATCTCTCCCATGCTTGGGCAATACTCTCTCCATCATGAGGCCAAAAATTATATATATGGTTTCGATCTTTGTGAATTTCACTTGGAGGATAGAACTTGGAATAAAATAGAGGCACAATATCCTTCCAATCAAGAGAGCGCCCGTCCTTCAGCAGTTTATACCAATGCGCCGCTTTACCAGACAGCGACATAGAGAATAGTTTCTTCTTCACTTCATCCATAGAGATACCTGCACACTTGAATAACCCGCATAATTCATGCAAAAACAGTAAATGATTTCCAGGATGGACAGCTCCATCCCCTTCGTAGCGGTTATCCATAACACGTTCAATAATTTCCATAGGTATTTTATACGGAATACTTTCAGCAGGTGGATTTAAAATATCAGAAGCATCATTAGAGTTATCGCATATGGGAGATAAAGCATTATCAGAGCAAAATATTTCTTCCAAAGCGGAGGAGCTAAAAAGATTATTTTTATGTAAACTAGCTTCCCCAAGCTTAGACTTCTTCATAGCATTAGCAGTAATTGCATTCATACTAATAACATTGCTACTATCATGTAAATAAGGTTCCATAGGTTTTTTAATTTTTGTATCAAACAATTCTAAATCAGGAAAAAGATTAAAAAGCTCACTAATTTTTTTGTTGTTTTCCATTATGCCTAACTAGTGAAAATAAAAACAAGAAACAAAAAGATGCAATTGCAGAGTCTAAAGGAAATAGCTTCGAGCACACACACAATGGCGCCAGAAAAGTACTGTTACCTGGAACCGGAGTGTGAGTACCTTTTACCTTTCCTCCCCGGCAACGGCGCCAGAAAAGTGCTTGATGTCTACGGGTGCTTCTATTCTTGTAGACAGTGTTGGGCCTCCAAGTGCAAAGGTTTGTAGAACAAGAAGCAAGTTTCCCTTAAGTGGATTACCCAAGGTTTATCGAACTCAGGGAGGAAGAGGTCAAAGATATCCCTCTCAAGCAACCCCCAAATCACAAAGCAAGAAGTCTCTTGTGTCCCCAACACACCAAATACACTTGTCGTGTATAGGTGCACTAGTTCGGCGAAGAGATAGTGAAATACAAGTAATATGGATGTATATGAGTGGTAATAGCAATCTGAATAAAATATGGCAGCGAGTAAACATGCAATAAAACAGTAAACAAACGGAGATTCGCTTGGAAACAAGGCCTAGGGATCATACTTTCACTAGTGGACACTCTCAACATTGATCGCATAATAAATACTTCTTCTCAAATGTGCTACATACACTCTTGTTTGATAATGAACATCATTGCGTAGGATTACACGAACCCTCAATGCCGGAGTTAACAAGCTCCACAATTCCATGTTCATATTTAAGTAACCTTAGAGCATAATAGATCATTGCAAAATAAACCAAGAACTAACATAGTGCACACTATGAAGGAGGAATAGATCACATCAATACTATCATAATGATAATTAACTCCACAATCTACAAGAGATCGTGATCATAGCCTACGACAAGAACCACACGGTGCACACACTAATCACCTTTACACCAAGTAGGAGGAATAGAACTACTTTAATAACATCACATGAGTAGCACACAACTAGTAGCGATACAAAGCTCATCATATGGATCTCAATCATGTAAGGCAGCTCATGAGATCATTGTATTGGAGTACAGAGAGAGAGATTAACCACATAGCTACCGGTAGAGCCCGAGCCTCGATGGAGAACTACTCCCTCCTCATGGGAGCAGCAGCGGTGATGAAGATGGCGGTGGAGATGGCAGCGGTGTCGATGGAGAAGCCTTCCGGGGGCACTTCCCCGCTCCGGCGGTGCCGGAACAGAGACTCCTGTCCCCCGATCTTGGCTTCGCGATGGCGGCGGGCTGGAACTTTTCTCGTATCGTGGCTTCCTCCGTAAGGGTTTTCGATGCAGGGGCTTTATATAGGCGAAGAGGCGGCGCAGGAGGGTCAAAGGGGCGACACCATAGGGTGGCGCGGGCCCAGCCCTGGCCGCGCCACCATGTCATCTGGGGCCCACAGGGCCCTCCTGGCTCTCGGGTGTTCTGGATGCTTCCGGGCAAAATAGGAACCTGGGCGTTGATTTCGTCCAATTCCGAGAATATTTCGTTACTAGGATTTCTGAAACCAAAAACAGCAGAACACAGCAACTGGCCCTTCGGCATCTCGTCAATAGGTTAGTTCCGGAAAACGCATAATAATGACATATAATGTGTATAAAACATGTAGATATCATCAATAAAGTGGCATGGAACATAAGAAATTATCGATACGTTGGAGACGTATCAGTTCTGCAGAATTTGCGCGACCTTATAGGTCATCCACCAGGACTTGTTATCCACACAGACGCTTGCAAAGGTTTGGAGACTGCGGTAGAAGCAGTATTCCCTGGAGTGGAGCATAGGGAATGTATGCGACACTTGGTACAGAATTTTACAAAGAAATTCAAGGGTAAAGTTTTTACTGACAACCTATGGCCAGCTTCATACACATGCAGCTCTAGGAAGCATCTGTTTCATTTGGATGTGTTGTATAAACAAAAACCTGGGGTGAAGGAGTACTTGGATGAACATCATGGTAGGGTGTGGTCAAGAAGCCAATTCAATGAAATTTGCAAGGTAGACTATGTAACAAGTAACCTTGCGGAGAGTTTCAATTCAAAGGTCAAGTCATTGAAAGGGCTTATGTTGTGGCAAATATTTGATAAGATTAGGCAGATGATCATGATAAAGATCGATCTGCGTCAAAGAATTGCATCCACAAATTATGTTGGCCATCTCATGCTCCCATCTTTGATTAATTCTTTGCATGAGAGGGCAAAACAATTGAGGATGCAATGCGTCAGAAAAGGAATGGAGGCTGAGGTAACCTACACTGACAGTAAAAACAGGCAGTGGAGGTATCCAGTGAGTTTGGTTGATAGGACATGCCATTGTAGGGGATGGCAGATCCGTGGGATACCCTGCATACACGCATTGTTTTTCATGAGTGTTATAGGGGGTGAAGATGGTGAAGTTGATCAGTATGTGTCAGAGTATTTCTCTGTTGCCAAATTTAGGGCTGCATATGCTATGAATGTTCCTACCTTGTTGGGAAAAGACCAATGGATGAAAGTCGATCCAGGCTTCAAACTGTACTCTCCAGTATTGACTAGACCGGCAGGTAGGCCGAGGAAGAATAGGATCAGAGCTAGTGCAGAGGGTGGTGCACCGATTCGAAACGTAAGTGCAAACGTTGTGGAATCCCTGGACACATTGCTAGGCTTTGTAAAAATGGAGTTGACCCAGCTTTTGGAATGGAAGATCAGGCGGGAGCAGAAAATGCAGAGGAGAATGAAGCAGCAATTCAACTTGAGATTGAAGCAGCAGTTCAACATGAGGAGATTGAAGCAGCAAATGCAGAGGAGATTGAAGCAGCAGTTCAACATGAGGAGATTGAAGCAGCAAATGCAGAGGAGATTGAAGCAGCAATTCAACATGAGGAGATTGAATCGATGGATCGAGAGCGGAGGGAGCAGATGGATGTAGATCTGCTTGAACCGATGGATCGAGAGCAGAGGGAACAAATGGATGTAGAATTTCTTCAACCGATGAGTCTAGAGGAGAGGGAACAATATAGTCGAGAATGCCTCGAAAGTAGTAAGGCCAACTTCGAAGCTAACTTCGAAGAGTACATGGCAGACAAGCTTTGCAGAAGAAGAAGAACAAGAAAGAGGGCAAAAGGAAGGTAGACACCGGTAATATCCCTCCTAGGGTTACCCGGAGTAAGGTGGTGGCCCCGGCGAGTCACACCAGGAGCAAGAGAAAGATTTTATTCTGAACAACTAATTTGAATTTGTATGAACAATTTGTATTGTGGTTCCCTTTGTATTGGGGATCCCTTTGTGTTGAACAATTTGTATTGGGGTTCCCTTTGTATTGGGGATGCCTTTGTGTTGAACAATTTGAATTTGTATGAACAATTTGTATTGTGGTTCCCTTTGTATTGGGGATCCCTTTGTGTTGAACAATTTGAATTTGTATGAACAATTTTTATGCCACATTTAAGCCACATTTAAGCCACATTTATCATTTTAGGGTTTTAGGCCGGGTTTTAGGGTTTTAACATTTTAGGGTTCAATTCAAAATAATTCAAAACATGGTGGAACCTTCCCATGGAGCCTTGTTATGTTACCTACAACCTAGAGAAATAATAATGGAAAAGGAAATATAGAGATATGAAGTTTTTATGCCAAAAGCTTCAAAACCACTTCCTAGTCCATGAGCTACTAGATATGAAGATGCGGGGCTTTCTGCTCAATACACCTCCCAAATACCCACTATGCTTACAAACTTTGTCCAAATGAGTCCAAATTCGTCACACTTGTGTATCTTTGAGTTGCAAACAATATCTAGTCGGCCAAAATGTAATATATTGTTCAAATAACACAATTTTACAATTTTTATGCCAAAAGCTTCAATTTCCCTTAGTCCGTTTATTATTTGGGTGCCCCTGTTTTACTTAGTGTTACTCAGTTTTCCCCTCCGGGCCCACTTGTTTTACTCGGTCATACTCAGTTTTGCCCTTCCGATAAACATTTCCTCACTTTTCCCCCTCTTAGTTCTACTCAGTTTTCCTAACTTGTACTCACTGGCTGATCTCTGATTGGTCGAGATGTATGTCACACGGATCTTGGTTGGATGAAAGCTCAACGAACGCTTGCGCCGTTCGATCATTTATGATCGGACGGCCTGTATCTCTCTACCACGATGGACGCATACGGAGACAAGAGCAGAGCACATACCTACAAACCCTGGCAGTCGCATATTCCAGTCGCATCCTCCTCTCTCGTATTTCCTCTCTTACTACGGCGGTCGCGGCGGCGCGGATCTAACCGTTTATGTGGGTGCGTGCGGCGCGCGGATCTAACCGTGCGTGCGGCGGCGCGGATCTAACCGTCGTGCGGCGGCGCGCATCTAACCGTGCGTGCGGCGGCGTGCGGCGCGCGGATCTAACCGTGCGTGCGCGGCGTGCATCTAACCGTGCGTGCGCCGTGGATCAAGAGTCGGTGAGGATCTAACCGTCGAAATAGTTGAAATGTCTCTCTGTCCCACTTTGATTCTATTCTCAGATCTGTTGAATGATGAAGAACACCAAGACGGGGCCGTGCCGACGGTGGTCATCGATGCCACGAACATTGAAGCCATCGCCTACAACATCGCTTCGACGGTGCAGACCCAGCCTTCAATGTCGGAGCCTGTTGATGTCTCACTTCCGGTGCCGAGAGTGCGAATCAATGCCAAGACGATTGAAGCCATCGTCTACAACCGCGCTGCAAAGCCGCCGATCCAGCCCTCCGCAGATCCGTCGCTGATGAAGTACACCAAGACAGCGGCGGTTCCGACAGGTCATCGATGCCACGAACATTGAAGCCATCGCCGATAACATCGCTTCAACGTTTGATGGCGCAGATGACCACCCTCAGCCGCCCGTCGTCCCGGCCTTTCTTGCCCATCGCTGCGCGGCCGTGTTCGACGCCGCAAATTGGGATAAATTATTATAAATTTGTATTTTTCAATTTCCAAATGGGATAAAATTGTTCGAACTACTACCTCCGTCTCAAAAAAAGCTTCTTCACGTTCTTGATGTGTCCATGTACATCTGTATGTATGATTTGAATTCTATCCCAACTTGATTGGGAAGATATTGATATGTATTTGATCCGGAGGCTGGTACATGCTTTCACTTTTGGGATCCCTTCACTTTTATAAAATGTTCATGCATGCTAAAATTATCGTGCGCATTACTTAGCACAAGTAGGAAATTGTACGCCGAAATACGCTTAGAGCCACAACAAAATACAGTGGTTAGAGCCATCTATCGAATAACAATTCTATACTAAATCGTCTACCAGAACCACATAACTGCTAGGACAGAGATGACACCTAATAAAACTGCCCAGATGAATCTACTTTTCTCCTCTCCCATCACTTTAAGTTCATGTTCTAGATTTTCTACCACTTGATCAAATATGGCAAGATCTGTCTCAACTCTCAACTTCTCCTTGCGAATAAGCTCTGAATTCTTCTTTTCTTCCTCCACAATACGCTTCAGCTCGAATATCATCAGGTTTTTACGGGCCAATTCATCACCTAAATTGGCCACCTTCTCCTCCAAATCCATCCTCTGGGTTGATTCATCTTGGTATGCAATGTACCATGGATCATCGGCTTGCCTGGCTAACTGTAACAATAATGGAAAAAGAACAACTGAAATCACCCCAACAAGCCATGGCGGAACTTCAAATTCAACGGTAGTACAGAGAGCTGAAGCTATATACCTGCACTTCCGACGAGGTAGGAGAAGTAGAGCGTGGCCACGACATGATCGAATCCCCCCCCTCGCCGGTGTACCCGCTATGACGAGACATTGAGGACTATTTCGTACCTGCAAACTCCAATAAATTACGGGAACCCGAATGATTAGGGGGCGGGGAGGCAGAATCGGAGGTCTTACCAAGCTATACCAATTGGTGCGCGGAACAAATCCCGGTCGTCGTGGGCGGCGGATCTGCTTGCGCGGACTTTCCTGCGGTGGGTACAATGCGTGCGGACGAAACAAGTGCTGGAGCCGTGTTGATGCGCGCCGCAGCTTCGTCCCGACGCCGGAGACCGAGCCGGCGGCGACGTGCGCCGATGAGGCTGCCCGTCCGACGGTGGGGAAGACCGGTTCTCCAGTCTAGCAAGAATAATTAATTAGTGAACTTGTTGCTTCTCTCTATGATATTCTCTAAAGACATATATCAGAGCGGCAATATATGATTTTTTCTCTCTAAATAAATAGACGACCCCATTGGTCATTGTTGCGGCAGCCACAGACGGCAATATATGTCTTTTCCTGAAAAATAGACGGCCCATGGTCATTGGCTGCGGAGGCCCCACAGAGCGGCAATATATGAGTTTCTCTAAATAAATAGACGACCTCACTGGTCATTGGCCGCGGCAGCCCCACGGAGCGGCAATATATGTCTTTTTCCTGAAAAAAATATACGACCCCACCGGGTCATTGGCTGGGAGGCCCCATAGAGCGGCAATATATGAGTTTCCCTTAAATAAATAGACGAATTCCCACGGTCATTGGCCGGCGGCAGCCCCACGTAGCAGCAATATATGTCTTTATCGAAAAAATATACGACCACACTGGTCATTGGCTGCGGAGGCCCTATAGAGCGGCCCCATTTGTCATTGGCAGCACTGCGTATAAAATCATGAAAATAAAACGGCCCACACGTCAGCGATAGATGATGGTTGTCTGACGTACTTCCCGACTCCTACCCGTCAAAGACGAGACGGTCAGGAGGAGCTGCTCCCGTGCGGCCCCACCCGGTCGTACTCAACGGTCAAGGCCTCTGACCCGACGGTGCCACCGTTCCAGCACTTGCGTGTTTCAAACTAGAGAAGGGGAAAATCGAGGAAAACTAAGGGACTGGGGAAAACTGAGTACAACTAATGCAACTGTGTACGAAATAGAAATCCCATAATCCAATGGATTTTGAGCTAAAGCCCTTTCGATTTGTGATCATCAATCTCCATTCTCCTCTTCCGCATCGACCCAGTCTTTGCACTGATTAAAGTAGAGGTATGATGAAGAACACACTCCATGCCGGCCATGCTAGACACCACCATGCCACCCTACCTCACTACTCTCCTGGTTCACACCACCATGTCAAATAGCTATACTTTTCATGTCGAACACCCTAGACATACAAGGGACACCAGACGCCTCCACCCCTAGACCCAGCGTGATCACCACGCCCAGGCCACGCCAGAGCGTGCACCAGCACCACCCTGGACGCGCCAGAGCACGTCGTCGCGGTCGCCTCAGTCCTCCTCTCCCTCTCTCACTTTGCACGCGTGATCACCGCACCACCAGCTACACCCTAGACATGCTCGAATGCCCGCGCGTGCACCGTCGCCGTCGCCATGATCAAACCCTGGCCGCCACGGTACTGCGAGCACTCCAACATCGCCAGCACGCCTCAGGCCACCCCTCTCTGTGCCATCACGCTCGCTAGCATCGCCTAGACGTCGCCTAGCTCGCGCACCCTTCTCCTTGCCCCTTCGCGCCTCAGAAGCGTCGAGTCCATGGTCGACCTCGCCAGCACCCACGGCCCCCTCTCGAATCTATAAAAGGAGAGCTCCTCCTCCTCAATTCGACACACCAATCGACTTCCCTCCTCTCTCTGACCCTCCTCAGCCACCTTCTACCTCAATTACGCTCAGCACCGCGCCGGAATTTGACGGAGGTCCGCCGCCACGAAGCTCCGGGGCCGACGCCGTTGATTTCTCCACCCCAAGCCCCGCCGCGACTACCATTGAGCTCAGCGTCATCGGCCAACGCCGCCGTGCCTAATCGCCGACTCCTCGCGGAGCCCCCGCCCCGCCGACCCCCTACTCGCTGGAGCAGCAAGTTCTTCTCCCCCGCCGACGACGACGACTGTCGACCACCCGATCCACATCTAATCCAACGGCCGACGCTGCGCACCGCTTCGGTAAGGAAACCAACCACTGACGGGTGGCCCCTCACCTGTCAGCTGGCCCGCGTGCACAGTGGGCATAGCTGGGCCGGCCCAATCTTTTTCCCGCCTAAGCCCATCTAGCCTTTTCAAATTAATTCGTGTCGCAATTATTCAATATGGATCATAAGCAAAGAAATTGAATAGTTTAAAATTTACCAACCCAAATTGAGTGATTCAAATTGTTCCAGAAAGCTTATGAAGTGATCTAGCTAACCCCACTGGATTCAACCCCATAACTTGTGTATATTTTGAATAGCAAAAATAACAAAACAGAGACTTTTCAGTAATAAAATAAATCTTAAAAATCAACCAATTTGAAATTTGAAGTAAATCCAATTGCTATAATTCACATTTCACCAACTCTAATTTACTATGTAAAAATATGATATAGGTTCTGTACAAGATCATGGGCTAGAGGCAAAATATTGGTTATGTAGTCAATACTAGTCCATTTAAACTATTTCAAATTTTAGGAATTTAAAGCTATGAGGTGTAGCACCACATTTAAATCATTTTTCTCAAGTGTGATGAAGTAATGTGATGACCTCTACTGCTTAGGCTCATACTTGCTCACTTATGGAATTTAAATCAATATAGTTTTTAAATTACAATGGTTATTTAAATCACATGAGATGATGAATCTCATTTAAATCACTTTTCTCAAATAATAAGTGTGAAGTGTTGACCTTGGTCAACATGTGATCATACATGGTTATTGAGAAGATTAAATCTTAAGAAGATTCAATGAGAGGAAATTATTTCTCCAAAGAACTAAATAGAAACCTTAATTCCAATTTCAATGAGAGGAAATTATTTTTCTAAGATTAAATAAGGAAACCCTAGCATAATTTGGGAATAATGTTAAGTAGTGATGCTAGATCATTTGAGTGAGCCATTAAGGCTAATTAAGAGTAATTAAGTATTGTTTGGTGATTGTATCCTCGTATTCGTTTATAGACGCTAGTACCGGAGAATATCAAGAGGAGGAGGTATTCTACCAAGAGGAAGAAGAAGAACTTTGATCACCCCAACAATCAAGGCAAGCTAATATTCTTGCAAGCCAACTTAATGCAAAGCTCTACAAGAGCAAGGCATCATTACTTTTACTTTATGCTTAATGCTCCTATCCCAAGTTTTTACCTTACAAGCTTTACTAAATTTTGTTTATCAAAGTTACTTTTTGATTCATGATTCACTTGGATTTATATCTAGAGTAGAGCAAGAGCATCAAAGTTAGCCTAGAGCAGGAAGCCAGTTAGCACCCCTCATGACTAGTGGCTAGTGCTAACAACAAAATTGACTACTCTAGATGGGAACATGTGAAATGAAAGGACTTTGAAAACCTTGGAATGATGAATCATTCTATTAAAAGATTTTGAAGGTGATTATGACTTGTGAATGACTTGGTGAATTTTACGAAAACTTGATGGTTGGTTCGGATGCGATACCATTCCAATTTGAAAGTACCCCCACAATACCCAACATGGGTTGGGTAAGGGCTTAACTGGAAGTTTATGTATCTTAGTATGGGTTCCCTCTAAACAAGCGTCATCGGGTTATGCCAAGGGCTGCCTCCAAAGCAATATGAGATATTGTGAAATGACGTGAATGAGGTGAATTGTCCGGCCTAAGCCCTGTGCAGTTCCCGTGCTGGATCGTCCCGTCTCACGGGAGGCCAAGCTCATGGGGAGAGGTGCCTATACTAGGGTATGTAAGTGAAAGGTTATGGTTGGTAGTCCGCACACGGAGGGTGATAAATCAGGGCCAGTTAACCCCGACGGATTATTGCAAATAGTGTGGCACAAGTGTACGGCCTCTGCAGAGTGTAGAACTATTCGAATAGTCGTGTCCACGGTTACGACGATTGGAAAGGGCCATACTCGTTCGTCACGCTCTTTTCAAAATGCGATGTGACTCGTGGACTTGATTTTGAAAGGTGAATGGTGACTTTGATTTGAATCACAAAAGAGTTGTGGGAATGACACGGTTCCCACCTGAGTTAGTCTAGCGATTCAAGCATCTTTACTAAATGTTTATAAAATAAACTTGGCTTTGTGCAAATAAACCTAGAGCTTAGCATCCCCTTACTAAAATTGATAGTGCTTACACTAGTATTAGTTTACAGCACTTTAAAGTACTCATGGCTTTGTCCCCGGCTATTCAAATGGCCGTACTATGAAGAGGAACAAGAGTACGAGGAAGATGGATCAGATCGCCTACGACAACTAGACTACTCCCACGGCCATCATTGCCCGTGGAACATGGACCGTATCGTTACTTCGCTTCCGCTTATGTGTTTCAAGAGGATCTCTAGATCCACTATGTTGTATTAAGACTGGATCATGTGATCCTTTTGTTGTAAGACGATTATGTGTTGTAATAAATGATGTCACTACAAGAAATCTGCCATAAGTTGACAAAAATAAGGTGTCACTGAAACGTCACTGATGGCTGCTTGTGACGTTACCGTGACGCTTTTCAAAACGTCGAAAGCTGGGAGTCAGCAGTGAGTGCTTAAGACGTTCCACTTGAAAACGTCGTAGAGCTTTGTGACGTTTTAAAATGTCACTGACGGCATGACGTTCCCAAAACGTCATGGGCACCTGCCCCCGAGTCCAGCGTGGCAATCCGACGTGGCCAAATTTTGACGAAAAAATAACGTCGTTATTTGAAATCAGCCCGGTCCATTCAGTATGTTATATGGGCCAAGCCTAGTAATGCTAATTTTTTTCATCTTTGTTGGGCCTTGACCTGTTACGAGCCCAATTCTTATTTGAATTTGGCATTTTTAGCTTCAATGTTTTTGGGCTCATGGTTTTTGGGCCTCATTTTTTTCACGGTATGCATCAGGTCACATTTTATTCAGATTCCAATTACGAACTTGATAGCTAATAAATAACCCACATTTAAATCGAATACACAAAAAATGCACGTAATTATACTTCAAATAACACCCAAAATTAGTCAATGTAGATCATCTCACAAGCAGATGTGTATACAATCACAGTATTACTAGGTCTACAAATTTGATAACTACATAATTTCCACCGAGTGTCTTCAAACTTCTTCAACCTGGAGCTCTTGGAGAACAATCTCCTCCGGATTATTTGCCCGGCCCAAGCAACTCCTCGCTCAGGTTGTCGACGACTGGCACCTATCTTTGTCTCGCACAAAAAGCAGATCAGTATACATCAGAACCTATGCTGAACAAAGAAAGCAGCAGCAACAGATTACAAAAATGGCAGCCCCATACCTGAACGAAGAGACCCAGCAGCAATCAGATCAATATGGTGCTCCCAGACTTGAATTTCACTCCACCCGAAGAAGGCGATGTCCATATACCTGAAGGAGAGCATGCAGGTACATTATCTAATGCAAAAACAAAGTTACAGTTTACATTATCACTGAATTTAACTGAATTTGTTGCAAGCAAGTAGTGGAAGCAAGCTACTGGAATTTGTACCTATTGATCTTCAACAATTGACACCAGAAAATGCAAGCTACTGGAGTACATTACTGTAATGCTACTGTATTGTTGTTGTTACACAAACTACTGCTCATGCTACTGTACTGTTGTTGTTGTTGTTACACAAACTACTTGCTCAGCCAACAGAGACTACTGCTACTGTATTGTTGTTTCTACACAAACTACTGCTAGTGCTACTGTACTGTTGTTGTTGTTACACAAACTACTGCTCATGCTACTGTACTGTTGTTGTTGTTGTTACACAAACTACTTGCTCAGCCAACAGAGACTACTGCTACTGTATTGTTGTTTCTACACAAACTACTGCTAGTGCTACTGTACTGTTGTTGTTGTTACACAAACTACTGCTAGTGCTACTGTATTGGTGTTGTCAGATTGTGAACTTGAAATAATTGAGGAACCTCTGCCACGGTTATTCTTAGTGACAATGACAACTTCCAAAGGTTCTATAAATACTGGTTTGGCATAACAAAATCAAAATAAAGAGTTCTCTACAAACATATGTAAGATTAGGAACACGCCACACCTTGCGAAGATGCTCAAGTAAAGTGGAGCTGCTCGTTGCCTGGGGCAAGCTGAATCACCTAGACGCCACCGTCCTGGAGTATAACAATGTGTTCAAATAATGTTATTAGCAATAGAAAATACTAGCAGCAGCAGTAGGGAGTATTGATAGTAGCAGGAGTGTTGTCAGTAGCAATTTGGACTGTATTTAAGCTGCATGATCAAGATATTTATGCAAGCCAATTCCTACTCCTAAAAGCACACCAAGCAATCACGGAGTAATGCAGTACACAAGCAAGCAAGGAAGAATACAGAATCGAGTATGCATCAAGTATACAAATAGAATAAGAGAATCACAGAACTTGATTCGTTTTTCCGAATTAATCATGCTAATATACATCCAGGGAGAGAGCAAGGACTCAATTGACCAAGATGCACCAGTAGTGGACATGACACTAGTTACAGTAACCGAAGAATAACATTAGCAATTGACAGTAACTTGCAATATTTACTCCATTATGTAGCAGTGCAATATTTACTCCATCGTGTAGCAATTGATAACACTGTTAAATACTGACGATGTATACCTGTATTACTCCAACTCTGTTTGTATGTATGAACTCCAGCTCGGTTTGCCTATTTAATTGACAATTTCAATTTATGATAAGGGCTAGTCCATTTGACGAAACATATGCACATAATAAAAAACAGTGGGATTACTCCTGGATTACTAGAGAAATAACGCACATGATTTATTATGTTAACCTGGTATTCTTTTGAGCAGGATAGTATTTACACAAAACTGAAAACAGATAGTCAGTCAGACAGACACAAACACACAATAAAGATGTGGCTGCTGCAATGACATGCTATGGCCACAACTGAGAATCCATGCAACTCAGGCAGACAGGAAGACGTTGCCTGACCAAACTGCTTCGGAATGAGTTAAAAAAAAACAGCACGGTTCAGGTTTATGTAACTTGATACTTACACATAGAAGAAGATGAAATGAAAACGAAATCGGTGAAAACCCGGATGGGGGTTCTGCAACCTAAAACCAATGCAGCAATTTTAAACAGAAAATAAGATGGCTGAAAGTAAACTATCTTGCTGTATTTTTTACAGGAGATACAAAAGATGGAGCTATTCTCCATCAGGAGGTATATGAATATATGTCCTTCAAAGGGCAAAGTAGGAGAACATATCAGGCTCGATCCATAGGTCCGGTTGTTGCTCGCGATGAGATGAGATTGAGATGAGGACTCCTTCTGCACCCAAAACAAGCACAAGACTACAATTAAGCCACTGCTCGTTACCACATAGATTTTGACAGATCTATGCCACTGCTATATGTAACATAATCGCAAGGCAAACAAATATATTTGTTGTGTGGATAGAATAAATTAACTTGCAGGTTACCACATAGACTTTGATCACTGTGGATAAGATGAACGGAGATTTCATCAGCGTCGGTCAGAGAGATAGAGAGAGAATAATTGATGTGAAGCAAAATTTGCACACAGCCATGTACTTCTCCTAAGTTCAGCGCTGTGTGTCGTCAGTTCAGTTCAACTGAACCAACCAATTGTACCAGAGCACAAGTCCCAGTAGCACTAGAGCAGGTTACAAAAACATACAAATCGTTCCATTTTGGACACTTCGCAAACACCAATCCTTAAAATGGTTCACGGCAACGGTATGGTCCACTACACAATAGTTCGGCCTAGAGGCAAACCATTTTATTCCTTCCTCGAACTACAAGCAACTACAACTATCTATCCCCTGATACTGATAGCAGCCTGTACTTTTCCGATTACACCACTGGTTGAGATGAACAAGCTAACGATTTCACTAAAGTCGCATCTACTAAAAACTTCGATTACGGCCATGAACCACACGCGCTCTCCACTTCCCACACCGAATTTGTACCCCCAAAATCGCTCCAGGGAAACATCCAGACGAACACTACACAGACGCTCACTCCAAAACCACGGACATATAGAAGAAAAAGAAGCTGAAATCCGCAGGATACACTATCGGAGAGGGCTTGAGCAAGCAGGATTAGAAGCGGGGACAAGAAAACAAATCACGGGAGCTGAGCTGAGACGCGGCACGCACCTGAGCGGATGTGGGCCAGCGCGCCCCGCCCCCGCGCGGGGGCTGGTGGTGGGGAGGAGGAGGCGGAGGGCGGCGGGTCGTCGGGTATGACGCAGTCGACGCGCACGAGGACGGAGTCGACGAGTGGGACGAGCGTGGAAGCGGCGCGAGACGAGCGCGCAGCGGCCCAGCGCCTTGACGTCGCCGATGTGGTTGAAGACGTCGAGGAGCACGGCGTCCGGCAGGCTGTCGAAGTGGTCCTCGTCGTCCTCTCCGCCCGAGGCCGCGCCGTCGTTCGCACGCGGCCAGCCCTCGCGTGTTTCTTCCATCGCCCCCGCGCCCGCGGAGACACCCTACCAAAGGAAGAGTGCAAGGGCAGCGCAGATCGGGATCCGGAGGCGTCGGCGCGGGGAGGCGAGAGTGAGTCAGTGGCGAGTTGGGGGATTTGTGTTTGGAAGCGGGCGAGTAGTCGGCACGCACGGGCACGGGCGCGGCACGGCGGCTGCGCGTGAGGTTGAGGTTGGCCCTTGGGTTGTGGATCCAGCGCCGGAGTTGGCCGGGATCTAGGCCGGAGAGGAGGGGCGGCGGAAGGGAAATGGCTAGGGTTTCTGGCTGGCGGGGCGGTCTGGGTCAGTTTTGTTGGAGTGGTTTGGACTGGTCGTGGCGCGCGTGCCCAAAATCTTTAGGCGCCAATGGGAAAATCCAGCGCAGCAATTTCGGTTCATGTTTGGTGCGTTGGATGCATTGGACGGTTGAGATCCAAGTCTGGGGCTGATCCTTGGTAGGTTGTTTCCTGGCTTCTGATTGGCTAGATTTTTTTGGCCTGCTAATGACGTTTTGACCTAAATTGCCAATGACGTTTTTGCCCAATAACGTCACGATTTTCTAGGGTTTGCCCCCCCCCCGAGTGGCCAACGACGGTCAAAGCTAGGAACGTCATAAAGCTATGACATTTTGATTTCCAGTCATAAAAAAACGTCATATTATGGCAGATTTCTTGTAGTGTGTGTTGTGATATCAATCTATTATGTCTCGCAAAAAACAATATTCCTGGGATTGCGATGTACGGCATAATAGGCATCTGGACTTAAAAATCCGGGTGTTGACAAGTTGGTATCAGAGCCATTGTTGACCTTAGGAGCCCTAGTTAGAATGGACGTCTGCAAAATTTAGTTTCAAAATAAATGAAGTGACTATTTAAGAAAACTTATTCTCCCTCTTACCCTTGAGATCTTCTTCAAAATAAGAAAGTTATGCTCTATTCTTCTTATATTATTACATAAAACTTTGACACACTTCTCTAACTTACTCATCATAATTCTTCACAGATGGAGTACACCTGCAAGTCTTATCAGCTTGGCCACGGAGGAAACCTCATGTTCGAGAAGGATTTGAAACAACTGGTTGATTATTTAGGACGCCCGTGTCCCGAGTTCTTCGGAATACCCCTCAACAATCCATCGGGAGGACCACCTCGGTGGGAAGTTACTGCAGATCTGAGAGGAAAGCTAGGAGCTCCAATATGGGAAACCATCTGGTTTTCCGTAACGGGAAACACTTGGAAGGATGGAATAGCCAAAGCCATGCAAGAAGCAATTGCCCGTCTGTGCGGACATAATGAGAACAAGATCAAGAACACTCGCTTTGTCTACTACCCAAGACATGATCCCATGGGAAGACCACTAACCATGCCACCGCACCCGGAAATGAACTACTATGTCGCATGCCTAGACTTCCTGCTTCACAAGACCCGCAAGGAGTTAGACAACGCCCGCGCTCATCGCTAAGCACACCACCCCTGAAGATGAAGAGTAGTATCACAAAAGCACTATCGTAGGTGTGAGTTTGTATCAGGACCCCTTGTATCATAGAGCGATGAATGGTTCTTAAAACCAACGGTGTGTTAGCTTTGTAATATGTGATGCTTGGTATGAATGAAAAAGTGTTGTTGGTTTCTACCCCCTCAACACTACTCAAGTTTGGAACTTTTCAAATTTTACTCAAACAAACCATAGAAATTTCCCTCTTATCTTATCATCTACCTCAATCTTCGAGATGGCCCCACCAACCCAGCGCCAACCAGAGGCAATGATGCAAATGCCGCAGATGATGATGGAAGACCGCGAAGCGAGAGAGCTGAACGGCAAGCCAACATTGCCGCACTGCAGCGATAGTCAGAACAATCAGGGCCATGGAAACCATGATCACCCCGGATCAAAGTAAGAATTTCCAAAACACTAATCCCCCAATGTTTAGCAAGACTGAAGAACCCCTTGATATTGATGACGGCTCTGACAATGGAGAACAACCCGAAGTTGTGGAGTAGAAGCTTTAAAGTACCGTTTGCCACCCACTATCCGTCAGACCCGCAAGAGCCCGGTGGACAAGTGCCCGGCAATGATTATGGACAAATGATGACCGAGGACTTTAAGCTGAAGTTTAGCAAATACCATATGCCCTAAGGACTGATCAAGAAGATGAGAGACGAGTTCGAACTTAATCAAGGAAGGATGTCGGTGGTGGAATACCGCGACAAGTTTCTTACACTGCAAGGTACGCCCCGGATGAGACCGACACCAATGAGAAGAGGAAGGAAAGATTTCTAAACGGACTGCACGATGAGATGCAACCGTGTTAGTGAACATTCCGTTCGCCGACTTGGAAGCCCTCGTGGACTCAGCCATACAGATGGAAGGAAAGCTGCATCAGGCCAATGAGAACCGCAAGCGCAGGATGATGAACCAAAATGGACCCCACCATACCCAGAAGTACCGCAGCAACTCCTCTGGAGGATTCACCCCAAGACACAACAAGCCCCCTGCAATTATCGCCCCAACTACACCAACAACAACGGAGGACCCCCCCGGAGGCAACAACAACAAACACCACCACAACAACAACCCCAACCAGCAACAACAACAATGGGAACAACAACTACACCAACACCGGCCCGAGGACTGGAAGCAATGCCATCCCGTCACCCCGAAGGACAAGTCAACCTGCTATGAGTGTGGGTTGTGGGTCACTATTCCAATGAGTGCCCCAAGAAGCTTGCCAAGATCGCCGCCAACATACCTGCCCAGCAACAGTGCGCTTTGCAGGTAGAAGGAACCAGAACAACAACAACAACAACAACGGCCGTCTCTACCACATGACTGCCACTGAAGCTCAGGAAGCACCACAGACCATGCCAAGTATGTTTTCCTGTTAATCAAAATGCTCAATCTCTCTTAGGAACCTAACTTTTCTTAAAATCTGGACGAGATAAGGGGGAAGGGTTTGTAACATCCCAAAAATTTCAAAACAAAACAAATGAATTATTCCTGTTCCCAAATTTTGGAACCAACAAAAACTTTTATTAAATTAAGTGCGATACATAGTGATCTTGCTTAATTCTTGTGCTTTTGCCATGATTGTTTGTTAAAGTATTTTGAAGTGATCTTAAACCCTAAACCTCACCCCTAGTCTCACCACCCAAGTCAAATTATAAAATAAAAGAAATTAAATAAGAAAAAGGCCTATGTGCCTATGACTATTTTGTGAAACTTCTAATTAGACCTTTCTATTTTTTTAGATGTTTTGAAAACATCAACAAACTTCATCTAGTACTTCCCCAATCAAAACCAAGGTGAAACAAAAAGAAATAAAAGAAAATTAAACATATGCATAGAAGCATATGTGGCACTTAGCCATTTTATCAAATCTTGTCCTATGCAATCCTACTTTGCTCAAATGGTGTGAAACCATCTCTAGACCTAATATAATACTAAATAAACCCTAAACCATGCCTAAGTGAAGCAAAGAAAAATAAAATAAGAAACTAGGAAAAATGCACTTCATCACATATGTGGCTATGGCCAATTTTGCAAATCTTTGAGCTAGACCATTTTGAATGATTTCAATGGTTTGGAAATGTTCCTAAACTAATAAGAATCACTTTAAAGTCAAGAAAAATCAAATCAAAAGAAGAGAAATCAAATAGGGAGAAAATCCCATTTACCCTCACATACACATAAGGCCAATTTTGCAAATCATCACCAAAGGCCACCCTTGCTTGATCTATTGCTTGTGAAATACTTATATAACATAAACAAACACAAATGCATCAAAAGAACCAGAATTGAATCAAAGAAAAACTCAAAACTAAGATACATATGATAATGGTCATATGTCCCCTTTTTAATATCTTCACTACTTTACCCCTCTGGTTTTATCTTTTCTTAAACCAAACTTGGTCAACCATTGACACCTCATCCAAGACCATGTCAAAGTGAACAACTTTCATGTTGACCACCCATGCTAACTTTGACCAGGTTGACCAGAATAGATTTGACAAGAGAGGACATTGAAATAAAGAGAAGATAACCCCAAATTTGAATTCTCACAAACCAACACCAAAATGAACACCACCACCACCATTCAATCACATTAATTATATAATTGAGCTCCACCAAAAAGAATTGCAAAATTCCACAAAAAGTTTCATGCGGCCATATTGTCAAACACTTGGCAGGCATCATTTTACTTTATGCACACATGCTATAATCCAATGGATTTTGGGCTAAACCCCTTTCGATTTGTGATCATCAATCTCCTGTACCTCCTCTGCATCAGACCCAGCCCTTTTGCACTGATTAAAGTAGAGGCATGATGAAGAACACACCCATGCCGGCCATGCTAGACACCACCATGCAACCCTACCTCACTACCTCTCTCTGGTTGACACCACCATGTCAAATAGCTATACTTTTTCATGCTGAACACCCTAGACATGGTTGCTGGACACCAGGACGCCTCCAAACCCTAGACCCAGCGTGATCACCACGCCCAGCCACGCCGAGCGTGCACCGCACCACCCGACGCGCCAGAGCTGCACGCGTCGCACGGTCGCCCCTCTCCTCTCTCTCCCTCTCTAACTTTGCACGCATGATCACCGCACCACCCGCTACACCCAGACAATGCATTGGACGCCCGCGCCGGTCGACGTCGCCATGATCCAAACCTGCCGCGCCCGTACTGCCAGGACGGCGACATGCCGCACGCTCCCGTCCTCCCTTGCTGTCCCTTCACGCGCGTCGTGCTCGCCATGATGCCTGCAACGCACGCCCTCATCGCCTTGCCCCTTCGCGCCCTGGAAACTTCGTGCCACCGTCGACCTTGCCAGCACCCCTCGGCCTCACCTCAACCTATAAATAGAGCCCCTCCCCGAGCTAACCGAGCACCCCATCGGCCTCCACTCTTCTCACTCGCTCTCCTCGACCCCTTCTCTACCTCAATTACGCTCACCACCGCCGGAATTTGGACGGAGCCCGCCGCCACAGAAGCTCAGCGACGCCGTTGATTTCCTCCACCCCAAGCCCTGCCGCGACTACCATTGCTCAGCGTCATCGACAACGCCGCCGTGCCTCATCGCCGACCCTCGCCGGAGCCCCAGCTCGCCGCCGACCCCCTCGCCTGGAGCAGCAAGTTCTTCTCCCCCGTCGACGACGACCCTGCGACCACCCGATCCACATCTAATCCAACAGCCGAGGTGAGCCCTTACCGCTTCGGTCGAATCGAGCCACTGACGCGTGGGACCTCTTGTCAGCTGGCCCGCGTCGTTACTGGGCTAGTTTCTCCGTTTCAAACCATGCGGCCCATTTGTTTTCCCGCCTAAGCCCATCTAGCCTTTTTCAAATTAATTCGTGTCAGCAATTATTCAATACTGGTCTGTGCATAAAGAAATTGAATAGTTTAAAATTTACCAACCCAAATTGAGTGATTCAAATTGTTCCAGAAAGCTTATGAAGTGATCTAGCTAACCCCACTGGATTCAACCCCATAATTTGTGTATATTTTGAATAGAAAAAATTACAAAACAGAGACTTTTCAGTAATCAAATAAATCTTAAAAATCAACCAATTTGAAATTTGAAGTAAATCCAATTTCTATAATTCACATTTCACCAACTCTAATTTACTATGTAAAAATATGATATAGGTTCTGTACATGATCATGGGCTAGAAGCAAAATATTGGCTATGTAGTCAATACTAGTCCATTTAAACTATTTCAATTTTTAGGAAGTTAAAGCTATGAGGTGTAGCACCTCATTTAAATCATTTTTATCAAGAATGATGAAGTAATGTGATGACCTCTACTGCTTAGGCTCATACTTGCTCACTTATGGAATTTAAATCAATATAGTTTTTAAATTACAATGGTTATTTAAATCACATGAGATGATGAATCTCATTTAAATCACTTTTCTCAAATAATAAGTGTGAAGTGTTGACCTTGGTCAACATGTGATCATACATGGTTATTTGAGAAGATTAAATCTTAAGAAGATTCAATGAGAGGAAGTTATTTCTCCAAAGAACTAAATAGAAACCTTAATTCCAATTTCAATGAGAGGAAGTTATTTTTCTAAGATTAAATAAGGAAACCCTAGCATAATTTGGGAATAAATGTTAAGTAGTGATGCTAGATCATTTGAGTGAGCCATTAAGGCTAATTAAGAGTACTTAAGTATTGTTTGGTAATTGTATCCTCGTACTCGTTTATAGACGCTAGTACCGGAGAATATCAAGAGGAGGAGGTGTTCTACCAAGAGGAAGAAGGAGAGAACTTTGATCACCCCAACAATCAAGGCAAGCTAATATTTTTGCAAGCCAACTTAATGCAAAGCTCTACAAGAGCAAGGCATCATTACTTTTACTTTATGCTTAATGCTCCTATCCCAAGTTTTTACCTTACAAGCTTTACTAAATTTTGTTTATCAAAGTTACTTTTTGATTCATGATTCACTTGGTTTATATATAGAGGAGCAAGAGCATCAAAGTTAGCCTAGAGCAAGACAAGCTAGTTAGCACCCCTCATGACTAGTGGCTAGTGCTAACAAATACAATTGACTACTCTAGATGGGAACATGTGAAATGAAAGGACTTTGAAAACCTTGGAATGATGAATCATTCTATTAAAAGATTTTGAAGGTGATTATGACTTGTGAATGACTTGGTGAATTTTACGAAAACTGATGGTTGGGTTCGGATGCGATACCATTCCAATTTGAAAGTACCCCACAATACCCAACATGGGTAAGGGCTTAACCGGAAGTTTATGTATCTTAGTATGGGTTCCCTCTAAACAAGCGTCATCGGGGTTATGCCAAGGGCTGCCTCCAAAGAAATATGAAATGACGTGAAATGACGTGAAATGAGGTGAATGTCCGGCCCAAGCCCTGTGCAGGGCTGACGGTTTGTCTTCACTGGGAGGCCAAGCTCATGGGGAGAGGTGCCTATACTAGGGTATGTAAGTGAAAGGTTATGGTTGGTAGTCCGCACATGGAGTGTGATAAATCAGGGCCAGTTAACCCCGACGGATTATTGCAAATATTGTGGCACAAGTGTACGACCTCGCAGAGTGTAGAACTATTCGAATAGCCGTGTCCACGGTTACGGCACGATTGGAAAGGCCATAACGTTCCGTCATCAGGCTCTTTTCAAAAATACGACATGTGACTCGTGACTTGATTTTGAAAGGTGAATGGTGACTTTGATTTGAATCACAACGAGTTGTGGAAATGACACTGGTGTTCCCACTTGAGTTAGTCTAGCGATTCAAGCATCTTTACTAAATGTTTATGAAATAAACTTGGCTTTATGCAAATAAACCTAGAGCTTAGCATCCCCTTACTAAAATTGATAGTGCTTACACTAGTATTAGTTTGCAAGTACTTTAAAGTACTCATGGCTTTGTCCCTGGCTATTCAAATGGCCGACTATAAAGAGGAACATCAGATTTGAGGAAGATGGATCAGCAGACGTCTACGACAACTAGGACTACCCCGACGTCAAAGCCAAGTTCGTGGAACAGATGGACGGCGATCAAGTACTTCGCTTCCGCTTATGTGTTTCGTAAGAGGATCTCTAGATCCACTATGTTGTATTAAGACTGGCAGGCCCATTGGGGATGCCTATGTCAGTCACTCCCACCGCACCCCCTCCTCCCGCCGCCGCCGCTGGTGGCGCCGCCGGGCAAAGCCCCGGTGGTGTGGCGGCGGCGGGGGCTCCTCCTCTGCTGCGCCGGGAAGCGCCCGGCCTAGTCTTCGCGTGGTGCTCTGGGACGGCGTCGAGATGGTGGAGGCGACGTCGCGTCGGAATAAGGATGCTGGAGCTCGATCCCCATCTCGGCAAGGCCACTTGTGGCGGCGCCGGCGAGCTGCTGGCCTGGTTTCCTCTCAGATCTGTGGATCGGGGGAGGGTGGATTCCCCGGGCACGGTCGAATTTCGACCCTGCCGTGGAGTTTGCGGAGTCTGTTCTGGAGTCGGAGGAGTGTTGATGTCGTTGCCTTCTCCTCGGCCGCCCGGTGTGAGAGAGAGGAAGAGGATGGCACCAATGTCCTCCTTTATGGTCGTGTGTGCTCTTCTGGTGGTTTGCGGTTGCAGCGTCTTGCAGCTCTGTCGAGGGTGCTCCTCGGCAATGCCCTCCGATAGGGGCTTAGGGTTGATGGAATCCTGCAAGCTGACACGAGACATCGGTTCACAGACAAGCGGGGAGAGCGATTTACTAGGTTCGGGGCCCTCGATGAGGTAAAACCCTTACGTCCTGCCTGTCTGATCTTGATTATGAAAATAATGGGTTACAATGGGGTGCCGAAGGGTTCGGCTGAGATCTCGTCGAGAGGCTAAGTGCTGCGGCGACCTAGCTCTAGACTTTTGGTGGCTAAGATTGCTATGATTGATCGTGTGTCCCTCGGTAGGCCCCTCTCCGGCCTTTATATAGGAGGCCAGGTCTCAAGATATCTAACCGAGTACGACTAGATTTACAGTAGTTCTATCTCCAAACTTTCCTTGTTTAGTTCCTTCCTTATCTTGCCCGCCAAGGAATCTTCTGCTGCGCCATCCAAGTGGCCCATCTTGTCATCGGATACCTTCATGGCCCTACAGCTTGGTCGTGTAGGGTAGGGCAATGTCGGTTACACGAAGGGTAATGCCCACGTCAGTAGCCCCCGAGTGTCTAGCCGAAGATAGTTCGGGTAGAGACTAAAGCATGCCTCCACCTAATGTTCTTCTCCTGGATCGTGCTATTCATCCCGCATCGCATCATCATCTTCTATCTGGGTAAGATTCAGCGCCTCCCGATGGGGAGTAGCCTTGTGTCTAGGTGCGGATGCTTGCTATCCGTGCGTAGACTCAAGTTGTACCACTCGAACATTTTCTTCCGAAGTTTTGCTACAAGTCTTCATGGGCCATCCGATACATTTGTATCAAGGCTTATTTTCTTGATAAGTTTTCCATAATGCAGAGATAATGAATAACGTGCCTAACTTTTTGCCGGTTAACCGTCGATGGGAAAAACAACGTCACCCTACGTAATCAAGTCCCCGGGCATGATCCTGAGCGCAAAAAGTCTTATCTAGTGCACGCCCAGCGCTCCCGATGGGGAATAGCCCCGAGTCTGGACACGGGCACTTACGTCCGGGTGCAGACTCGAGTCGAGCTTCAATCCTTTTCTTCAAATATAGGAATATCTTCGAGTGTTCGTTTTATCGGGTGCGAACAGCGTTCCCGATGAGAGTAGCCCCCGAGTCTATGCACGGATGCTTGCTATCTCGTGCGTAGACTCAAGTTCGCCATCCAATACCTTTTTCATTTCTTCGAATGCTTCGAATGTCCCTCAAGATGTCACCGATGACGCCATTGTTACGCTAATTCCGATCGACAGACGCGGACCCGCTAGGCCCATTTTACCTCCTCGCCTAGCTCGTGGCACATCCGCTTTCGCACAGCGCACAAGGCGCTCCTCGATTTCCGATTAGCAACGGAGAAAGGATCCTCTTCTTAAAATCTCTTAGGAAAAATATCCTTAGCATTCTTCACATTTTCCACAAGATCCTCCTATCCTTCTTCTACCTTTCTCTTTCACAGTCGCCGCGCCGCCACCAC